>CM020510.1:14867772-15467772 GCA_009823395.1 Thamnaconus septentrionalis | reverse complement strand
GCTAATGCACAGTCATTGAGTTGACATTACATTTATACGGGACTAAGCACAATTTAGATTTGCTCCGGTGGGGTTTTCTTTTCTTTTTTTCATTTCAGAATTTTGGAGAAAAAAAAAATGGAAGATGCTGTAGTATTGACTGGCTTTTCATTCTGATTAAAGGCACTACAAACAGTGTTCCTCTGTTTTTGTCCATTGAGAATACCATTTTGTCTGGCATTAATCAATCCAATTGTTTTTTTCTTTTTTATGGAAATGCTATTATATGAATGGGTAAACTGGTTGTAACTGAAGAGCCTCGGGGAGGACAAAACAGCTAAAATAAGACAGCAGCAGGTTTTTTTGATCATTCCAAAGCAAACATTGCTGCAAATAAATGATGTTCTTGATGTGACGCTATTTTGTTTGATCTCTCTGTGCTGAGTTGAAACATTTAAGAGCGAGCAAGGTGGTCTGCTCTGGGGCACGTTGACCCGTTTCCTGACACAAACAAAAGGCTTAAAAAAAGCTAATCAGTAATAAGCGAAAGTTATTAACTGGCAACCAGATCCTCTGAGCGTCCACAGATCATCAAGATTATGTGATCAAGACTTTTCTTTGTCAAAAGTTCCTTGCTGACTGAAACTGAACCAATCAACCAATACAACATATTAACTTATGGTTCAGTGCATGGAGTGTTGTACTGATTTACTTTTTGCTGGATGAAGAGTACACCTCTGAGTAAAATGTTAAAAGAAAAAAAAATAAACCTTCAGCTAGCCCAGAATATCTGTTTTTATTTATTTTTTGTTTCAGGGAAACCCTGAAGCATCTTGTAGATGTCAAGTCAGGAGACAATGACATAATGTGGCTGACACTGTGTTTACATTTTTTGGGGGGAAAACAGATCAGACCGGAACTTATGTGATAGGTTGTTGTTGTTAATGGGGAGAAGAAAGTGATTAACACTGACATTTTAGCCTTTGCCCACCCTTTATCTGCTCGCCTTTACCTATTCAACCTTTCCCTCTCACAAACACACACACACACACACACACACACACACACACTGGAAAGACCGCGCAAACACACGTGCACGCTCCTCCTGCGCCGTGGTGGCTGGAGAAAAGAGGGAGGAAAGAGGGGGATGCGCAAACAGGCGCCCAAAATAGAACTTTAACACGTGGCATGCAATGTTAATATAAATGAATGCATGTGTTAATTGGGTTACCGTTAATACTTGTCAGGCAGACTTTAAAAGGGCAGGGATGCAGAGAGTCTGGCAACGGAAACCAAAAGAGGCCGATGGGCACGGAGGACCATCGGTGCCAGACAGGGCCAGAAAATCTGACCCTTCACCTCCGCTTCACGTTGTTTTCTAACAGCCTCCCACAAACAGCAGCGAGAATTCAAAACACAAAATGTGCGGCTCACAATCAAGCATTCGCATATAAGAGACAACTGCGTGTTTGCCAATATTGTGCGCATAGTTTGGAGTATTGTCATTCATGAATTCACTTTCCACCGCAGCTCATCCAGCACTCAGGGTCATGAGGCGATATCCCCGCTGCCAAAGGTTGAGTCCGCCCTCGACAGGTCGCGACACAGAGAGACAAACAGCCATTTGCTGTCACATTCACACTCGCAGAGAATTGACAGTTGCCAATTATCCTCGCGCCCGTGTCTCTGGACTGTGGGAGGAGGCCGGAGACGCTGGAGAGAACCCACGCAGATAGAGGCAGAACGTGCAAAGTACACAAAGCGAGGCTTGAGTCGGGGTTGAACCCATGACCTGCAGTACCACGGTGCTGCGCATGCAGTATTTTATTTGTTCCATCCATCCATTTTCAATACCCGCTTCTTCCTGAGCTCAGGGTCACGGTGGTCTGCTGGAGCCTGTGTCAGCTGTCATAGGGCGAAGGCAGGGTGACACCCTGGACAAGGCGCCAGTTCATCGCCGGGCAATAGAGACAAACAACCGTTCGCACTCACACACCACGTACACATACAGACAATTTTTGAGTTTCAAATTCAACTCACTTGCATGCTTTGCGACTGTGGGAGGAAGCCAGAGAACCCACAAAAGCTGCGTTTCCAGTTTTTCGCAAATTAAAAAGCGATATTTCTAAAATTTCGACAAAGCACAATTACGATTTGCAGGCGTTTCCATCGAATGGTTTGAAGCGCAGATACCATTACAATTCTCATAAAATCTCGTCCTGAGAGATTTTACAAAAATTATGTTTTCTTTTGGTTGTATACATTTGCTTGCTGTCAAGAATGGTTGTTATATTTTTCTCTTTGATTACTTGTAAAAAACATATTCCATCTCCACCTCCGTCTTAACATAACCCGCCATTTTCACTTGAAGTGAACTGGTCACGTCAATTATGCCACGTCCATGTGTGTAAATGTGAAGAAAAAAAAAAAGTGTTTCCATGACACTTTTGTGATACATCTCGATATCGATAGGTCTGCGTAATTGCGCAATTCTAGGGGTAATGGAAACACAGCTGCAGACACAGGGAGAACATGCAAACTCCACACAGAAAGGTGCCAAGTCTGGAATCGAATCCATAACCTTTTTGCTGTGAGGTGGCAGTACTAACCACTGCGGCCCTTTTTAAATTTGTTTATTTGTTTTTTATTGGATGGAAATAATTTACAAAAACGTGCTCAATGTTTTTTATCATAACATCGTGCCTGCAGTTGGACACAAAACAGAGGGTGATATGAAAACGGAGCGGTGCTTCCTTCAGGGTGCCTCCCTCAACATTAACAGACCTGCACACCTGCTGTCACTTTTGGAGTCTGTCAACTAAATACCAACAACGTGAGCGTTTTCACAAAGTCTCAGGAAGAAGAGAAAGGAGGAGGAGGGGGAGAGACCGTCGGGAGCTGTAGTTCCGCACGGCCACACGCAGGGTGCAGTTGATGTCGCGTTGCCAGGGGGCGTCGCCGAGCAGGGGCACGCGCAGGTAAAATAAGCACCCCTCCCCCCTCACCCCTCCTACTTCACGGTGGTGCTCGGCTCACTCTGCCGCGCGCAGGACGGAGCGACGCGCACTCCAAGTCTGGCAGCAGTGAGTGGAGTCAGTCGGCACGGAGGAGGGGAGAAGCGGCAGAAAGAGGCGACGAGGCGAATTGTTTCCCTCCCGGCTTCGACCGTCCACCTCTCTTCCGCTTAATCTCCCGCTGTTGGTCTGAGTCTGAGCTAGAGGCGGCGGGGACGCGGTGCCATGTCAGCCGCAGCTTTTGGGCGGGACGGCGGCAGGAGGACGGGGGTGTCCGCCGGCGCGCGGCGCTGCTAATTGGCACCTGAAGACAATCAAGCGTCGCGCGCTCAACTTTTGGAAGAAGCCGCGCGCGCCGCTTGGAAGCAAGCCGGTGGTGGATGCGGCGCCATGGGAACGAGCGCGAGACTCCGAGCGGCGCTGGTGTTGATGTGGATCCTCGGAGGTAAAGCCAATTAAAAGCCCCGCGGCACGCGGCGAGTGAGACGCCGCGCACGTGGTCGCGTGCCGCGCGGTCATGTTCTAGGCAAAAGAGTGCGCGTTGACGAAGAAACAACGCGCAACTTTCCACCTCGAGCGACTTCTGGCGTGTAACGTGCAGAAACAGAGTCCACGCGTCCGTGCGACGTTGATTGGTTAATTGAGATTAGGCGAATTTGGGCACTGGAGGGAAGAGGCGGCGTGCACGCACCCTGCCCGCGTCGTGCACGCATGACCATCTTTGTTGCTTCCCAATGTTGAACTGGAATGCAGAGAGGACAATTCATGAAATATGCAAGTTTCTTATTGTTGCAGTCGCTGCTTGTGGTTTTCAGTCCCTTTTAGGCACACAGCGCTGCTGCTGCTGCTGCTGCTGGAGGGGGCACAGTGTAGTTGCATGGTTGAATGCTCTGAAGTTTGAGGCAAGTCAGTTTTTATTTTTATTTATTTATCATGTAATACTCATTCTTCCTGCAGGGTGACAGCTGATATAGAGGCATATGAGTCAACCTTAAAGTGCAGGGTGTTGCTGTTTTTTGTTTGAAAGGCTCACATTGAAATTTCACACCAAAAGGCAGCACAGAATGAATGTTTTGTCAAATGTTGTGGTACAGAGAATGCACTCCATGCTGTCCACCAGCAAAAACATCAGCCGTGGCACAAATTTAAGAATGAAATTCTTCAACAAAAACATGTTTTCTACAGTCTGTACAGATGGACCTATAATTCTTGCGCCATTCTTCGTCTTCTTGTTGTTGAGGCTCCATACGCTAATAAGCCGTGAGCTCATGTGACTAACCCAGTCCTGTTCCTGTCAACTGTGTTGCAGCAGCATTTCCAACCAGATGTTGGCTCTGCCCCGGTCTGCACGTCACAGTTTGTGTTTTTCTGTCTGGACTAGTTTGACTCACAAACATTTTTTGGACCAAAACAAAACAAAATGATGTATCATTCTATTACTTTCATATACTTAAAGTGCAAATGTTGCCCAGGAGTCCTTGCTGAAACAACACCTTGTTTTATTGATTAATGATTGCAAACTGCTGCTGGTATAGATTTTTCCTGTTGTGTGTGTGTGTGTGTGTGTGTGTGTGTGTGTGTGTGTGTGTGTTGTTATGAATGAGTCTAGTTTGTGGCTCGCTGATAAGCAGCTAGTTTGCATGGATTTCTTCATTTACAAGATGGATTTTCTTTTACACATTTCTGACACGTTGCATCTGCATTTGTGGCAACTGGGGAAATATCCACAATCAATCTGGCTGTCAGAGACGTCATTATAAATGAGTCAAGAAGCTGCGGCGTCCAACTGTCTGCCTTCTCATGAGCAGCTGGCATTGATCAAAGAGAGCAGCTCATTGGCTTTACATAAGAGGGCGGTTGCTAATTGGCCACTAAATGCTAAAATAAATCTGTCAATGGGGAGCCGGCCGCCAGATCTTTTCGCTCTGGATGATCTTTTGAGCCTGATGATGGACAACGTTTTCGGCCCGAACTGCACTTCATAACATTCTGCCTGTGCTGTTCAGCGCGTGTGTGCTTTGCTCATTACTGCTGCCCATCATCATCATCATTTTTATGCAGAAGGCTGAGAAGCGTATCCCAACAAGGCTGAGCGAATGAGATTTGGCTTGGCATGCTGAAAGCTTTGAACATCTCTGAGATGCTTGAATTTGGCTGCATAGAGGTCAGGGTCAGTGCGTCTTCTTTTTTTCCTCATGACAGACTGAGGCGATTTTTAAAAGTCAAGTTTGCCCTATTTTCATAATGCTTGAATGATATTTGTAGCCAAATGTCCAAAAGGCCCCACTGTTTGACCTTCACAGCGCTTTACTGGCATGTATGAGACAAAAAATGTACATTTTATGTATTTAGTTGTGTAGCAATAAGCATTTATAGGTAAGAAATATACTTTTAAGGAAGCAGCCATGCTGTGCCAACACTCATCTGCACTGGTCCGGAACCAGGACCTCCTCTGGGGATTCACGATTTCTCCTTGACATCAAAGTTGGTATAAAAAAAGATGTGAGATCAAGCGAGAACGTCAGAAAACAGGGATTAGCATCAGTGGCGCCCAAGTTTTCCAGTTGGGATGTGCTGATGGGAGACAAAATACGCAGCAACGCAGAAGTCACCTTCTGCCAGCACAGCTGACGCTCACGCAGCCGTGCAGCCATATTGCAGTTAAGTTGTTGATGGCATAAGTGACAACATGTTCACGGGTAAGTAGCTATGCATGACGGATAAACAGGTGTTCAGTAATTTGCAACATGCTTACATGCCACTGGGTGCTCTCAACTCATACACACTGCTCCGTATATTTAGACTTGCTTGTTTGATGTGGAGTTGTGAAAAGATTTTTTTTCTTTTTTTTACCCTGTCAATGCGTGCCTAGTGGATTCTCCCCTGCCAGGGAGTTTCTGCGGGACCACGGGGGACCTGTGCTGTTGTAAGGAACCATCTGGTTGCCGCGTGGCCAGTATGTGAAGTTCTTTCTCCAGAGGCGAACACGCTCCAGTGGGCGATGGACTCCAGCGAGGCTGCCCTTTCGCTCCCCATTCATGTTTTTTGCGATATTCACAAGTTGAGTGTGAAGGCGCTGCCGGGATGAGAGGAGTGTCTGGTTTGAGGTCTTCTCTTTTTAGCAGATGACGTTGTTTTCAGCCTCCAGCGTGCGCGTCTTCAGGGCTGCTTCATAATGAGACGCAAGCTTATTTTTGACTCTGAGAATAACTCACTGAGAGACTCAGAGTTTTTTTCTGATAACGTTGACAGTTGACTCAGCAAGGAGTTAGCCGTTTGGGCTCCAACAGTGAATCAAAATCAATATTGGAAATAACTGAGGGCATAGATTCTCTTTGAGGAGCAGCAGACTTTGTGCGTTTGCACCAGGGGTGGGCAAACTCTTTGACTGGTGGGGCCACCACGGGTTCTAAAATGTAAGGGGGCAGCAGATGGATGGAGTGTTTTGGTGACACACCTCATAGCAGGAGAAAATATATTATGGGATACGTAGAAAACGTGTGTTTTGTTGTCAATTGAAAATGAACAAAAGCAAAGTTACAAAAATACAGCTATTTTATGACTTACTGACTATCAATATCATTTCTTCAAGTTCGGTGGGCTGGATTAAAATGCTTCACGGGCTGCATGTGGCCCACGGGCCGTAGTTTGCCCATGCCTGATTTGCACATTAAGGGCAGTATTAATTAATTAATTAATTAATTGCAGGACTGATCTGATACCTTGATGACAGCAATCATTTAAAAAAAAATCTACAGACTTTGTGCGATAAAACAAAACCTACCTCGCGGAGAACCTAAACCTTTGACTTAAACGTGAAGTTTTCCCGCCCACCGTAGTCCAGCATCCACTTCCGATCCTGCATCGCTTTAACAGCAGCTCACAGCCAAATTATTATCCCCGTCTATCTTATCCTTCTCTCGCCCTCTGCGGTGATGAATGCAAAAAACGTCTCCTGACGTTTTATTTTTTCCGAGATGTGGAGATAAGCCCTCGCCGCATGTGTTAATCTAGCGCGTCATGCGTGGGGGGCCGAGGGGGGATATTTATGCCGCGCAGATCAATCAACTGATAGCGGTGAGGACGTAAACACTAGTCAGATTCTGATTGGTGCCGCAATTCGAACTGGGTTTTGGAGTCGCTTGGGAAAAAAAGCACTGTTTACACTGACTGTAAACAAAGATGATTGCTAAAAAAAAATTAGCTATGCATGAAAGAAATTGATGGAGGCAAAAATCAAACAACCAGAAGACAAGAAGATCCGACCTCCTCAACAGTGGAAAAGGTACCGCATGGATGGTCCACGTCTTGTTAACCCACTGCAAATATCATGTTGTAACTTCTCCATTTTTACTGCTCTCAAAATAGACTCTCTTCAAAAAATCCTGAATATTCTATTTTTAAAACATCACTTCCTTCCTTACTCCATGTGGCCACATGGTGTAATTTGGTTTATTTTGTAGCTTTTATTTTGTTTTAACCACACAAATATATACTCACCGACTCACGACACTACAAAATGCTTTACTTCCTTATTTCAGTGTATGTTTTGGTAAATAAATCACCTTTTTAGCTTAACTTGTCGTTGTAAATTCTCTTTTGTTGCGAACCATGAGTTCGATTTGTACCAGTCTAAAATGGATTGTTGGAACAAGGAATTTGTTCTCTCAATTCTTGCAGGATAATAAGCTGAAAAACACCCACAGACTCCGTCATTACTCCGTCGCGAGCAAACACCAACAATGGCTCCCTGGAGTCATTTTATCGAGCCCGATTCGTCTTCCATGACTCGCACCGGTGGATCGCCGACCATTTGGTGAACCGTGACATTTATTAGGCTGACACGTTAGCCGGCGTAGGTGTTGAGCAAAAGGACGGGAGGTGGAGTGGCGTCTAATTGACCGCGGTCCGCCGGGTGCCGGGCCGAGAAAGACCCCTGCTGAGGGTTGCATGCTAATAAGAGACGAACCACGTCGATGCTACCTAAAGGGTTCGCTCATGTAAATCTAGGTCAAATTAATTGGCTGGCTCACAGCACAGGAGGGAGGACAGCGGCGCTCACATTTTCTGCGGCTTCGCTCGGCTGACGGGGACTCTAGTAAAGGGTGACAGGTGTCGCTTTTGGAGCGCAGCCTGTCCTCACATTAGGTTGTCCTGACTTTGGGGCAGGTGATCGATCAGCTGCAATGTTCCAAATGGATGTTAATGGTTGTGCGGCGACGTGACGGCTGACTTTTGGACTTTTATAAATATTGCAGTGCAATTAAAGCTCCCCGTATCAAAGGCATCTCCAAAACTTTTTTTTATTTTTCACCCCAGACTCCACAAGGGCCAGAGTTCAGGCACCTTTATGTTTGAAATGTCCCAAAACATATCACAGTTATTGTATTGTATTTTAAGTTTTCATTCCAGACTCTATTAACAGCTTGAAAAATACTGATGAATGTAAAACATCATATTTAGACCATATTTTATGGTCTCCTGCTAAAATACCTCAGGTTGATTTTCCTTTCCACATGTTTATAAGGGGACAAAAACAATGCACCTGCAGGCTGCCTAAGAGGGTGTAATGTAAAATGCAAGTGCAAACCAATACTCATTGTGTATGGAAGATTCATTACTTAAACTGTACATAAGGCTTTTTAATGCACAGCATAGTCTATCTTTCTATTTCTTATTTATTGATCTCAGACACACTGAACATTGCACACTGCAAATTTGACTGGCGACATGTAGATGTCAAATATTCTGTTTCACAGTGCTTTAAATTTCTTTCTGTATATAGTTTTCTTTGTGTCTTTCCCTTAGCTCTTAGCTTGACTTGTCTTCTTTATATGCTGCAACTAAGTCCTCTGTACTGCTGTGTGTTATCTTATCTTATCTTAACCCAGTAGCGTGGCAACATGCCCTTTTTGACATCATTCAGGACTTATTTCTAGAATTGTGTGTTTTGCCGCGCACTTTCCCAAAAGTAGAGCAAGCAAACAAAGTAGAAGTTTGAAGAAGACTTTTCTGGGGAGTTTGTTCGCAGGCTCGACACTCAATATTGTTAGAAAATGCTGGTTAAGGGAATTTGCATAACGAGGGACCTTTTAAAAATGAAAACAGTCCACACTTTCTTGTCATGTATCTCTTACTGCAAGCTTTCAACAATGGCCTGGTTATTTTGTTTGTATTTTCTTGCTGACTTCAAGTTCATTAAAATTATATTTTATGCTTACACGTTTTAGCCGGTGCACATGAAATTAATGCTCTGCGCTGCTCCAGTATTAGCCTGGAAAAAAAAAAAACATTGCGCACATTGTAAACCCACTCGTGTTCACACAAACTAATCAGCATTTTTCATGCTCGGTGGTTCACTTTGATGTTCTGTTGTACACTACAGCGCTAGCGAGCCGCCGACCGCAACACACTTGGGTCTTGGCAGCCATCACCATCATGCGAGTTCAGGGAGGAAGTGACTCAAAACTGCCGCTGTCAGGGGAAGCCGAGGAGATTCTCCCAGCGCACTCTCATCACCTGAGAGATTAACTGCTGCATTCAAAGGAATCTGAACCCCACACGTTTCTAGTTGCAACAGTGTCCAGTGTTGCTTTGCAGATCGGAGATGTTTTGACTTACGATTTATCGACAATTAATTAGGTATTATGACTTATCACCTCCTTGTGTTCTGATGATAAGGGAGAGTTATCTGCTCTAGTAGAATGGCCTCAGTCAGTTTCCTGTGCACCTTCTGCCAAATTTTTCCATCCAAAAGACAAGAAATGTGTGCACATTTAGCAATTGAGAGAGATTGCGGCCACGCCATGTTCCTCACCTCAAACGAACCGCCGCCGAGTTGACTTGAAAGCTCACTGAGACCATCTCTTCATATGGTATCACCGATCGCTCGGACAAGTCGCTGCTCTGTCCTCTCGAATCAGGTGCAACACTGGCGAAAGAGCCTCGAACTGACATGCGAAGTGCATCCGGAACCGGCCCTGTTTGAACTTCTCCACACGCAGTCGCGTTCATACGTGATGATGGAGAACGCAACGCAACGCGGCGAGCGCCGCTCACCTGCACGTTGATGTCCTCTGACATTTTCTTATTGGTGATGTAATACTGTAGAGTCTGAAATATCCTCTCGCCGAGGTAGCCTACGCGCGCTCCTTTCCTGGAGCATGTGAGCCCTGCGTCGCGTTGCGTTACGTTGCGCTGATCTGAAGTGCACAATGTGCTCGCAGGTCCTGGCTGTGTGTCATCCAAGTGTCTGTCCGGAAGAAGACGCTTGGATCATATCAAACCAGGGTGGAGCCGTGTCCTCCTATTTCTTTTCTTTGGGGTAACGACTCCACCGGATGGAGTTGTGGAAATTTTGCGCTAGAAAATATCACAAGCGCCTCGCGAACCCCAAAGTGGTGAGTCGTAACTGGGTGGAAATGGAAATTTCTTCACTTCAAACGAGGCTTTTCTGAGCCGTTAGGTCCCGTAGGACCTGCTGGAACCTGTTTGCCAGCTTATACTGTCATGTGTGATAACAGGTCGACATCATCATCCCTTTCACTATCTCAGAATGAGTCTTTTATACCTGCAGAAGGAAAAGATCCCCTCACTGCAACCCAGAGTGGACCGGCAAGAAACCGATCTCGTCGGCGGCCGCCGGCGGTTCCTGCTTTCTCATCAGGCCACTGCAGGGTAGAGGGGGAGGTGACGGATGAGCAGTTTTGTAGCAATCTGGAGCCACAGTAAAAGGTGACACAAAATCCTTTCCTATTGACCTTTTAATAGACAGATTTGGGCTGGTTGGGTAAATAAGACAAGAAAAGACTAAAAAGCATCTGAGTCAAAGGCTGTTGCTGCTCCTGCTGCGCGTAAAAGGAAAAACATGGTGCAACACCCATGAGGATTAAAAAAAAGATTCTTCTTATCTGGTTTGATATGAATATTTTTACGTCGCAGATGCAGATCCCAAATGAAAACAAGCCTCTTTCAACTGTCTTGAGCGTATTACTGGATATGAGAGTAGCTTCCCATAAATACCAGTACAGAGGAAGTAATCTTGGTGGGAGAAAAAACAACCTGCAGGCTGTAATTCACTTAAATACAGCTTGTAGTCGAACTATCTTTAAACACTTGGTGCGATTGAGCCGATGTTGAAGCCTCTGCCGAGATGTGACTCACCTCCACGTCGGCGCTCCGGCTCGCAACTAATGATGCCGCCGCCCGTCGGCCGGCGGCTCTGTTTCACGCGTCGCGCAGTCGAGACTTTCCGAGTCGTTTAGCGCTTTGGTCTTTCAGTCGGTTCGCGGCACCTTCAAAGCGCAAAAAGCGAATGGCGAGTCGCGCGGGGAGGAAGGGGAAACGAGCGTCCGAATCAAGCGCGCTCGGCCCGCGCTAAAACGTAGGCGTGCGCGCCGATCGCCGGCAAACGACGCCTCTCAGGGGAGCGCGTGTATTTACAACCGCCTCCCCCCACCACACCACCACCACCACCTCAGAGGCGTAGGCGAGGGTCGTGACAACGTGGACCAGGTGCACTGTGGGAAAACGCTGCACGGTAATGAGGTACAGTCCCTCTTTAAACGAGGCCTACGCTCTGGGTAGCTCAGGGGGGAGAGGGAGGAAAAAAACGAGGAATTAGAAGCGCACGTGCACGAGGTGCCGCCGACGGTCGTCTCCGGTGGCATCTGACTCACCGAGGAGCATTCATCTAGACGTCTGAGACACAGGAATCCCATTAAGGTCGGTGTCCGTGTGGCGGAGGAGCAATTCTGCAACCCGTCGCAAATTAGTCAAAAAGAAGCACCGTCAACGCCTCGAATGCACAAAGACGGCAGAAATGTGGGCTGCGGAACGGGTTTCATCAGCGTTTTAAAAAAAAGCTTTGATCTGTGGGCGAATATTGATTTCCAAGGGTAAAAAAAAATTAAACTTCCTGCTCTGCCAAGGGAGAGAAAAAAAAAAAAGCCCCGTGGTTCTTTCAGCTCCCTGGCGCAGGTGGGAACTGGGCTGTCTGGTGGCTGCAGATGAGTTTTGCACTAAGACGCCAGAAGATTATAGTTCTGTGTCGCTGTTACAGAAAGCAATGGGAGATGGGATTTTTTTTTTCTTCTTCCAGAGGTGTCTGAGGTTGGATGGGTTTTTTTTCTGCCACGCCGCACTGGTGATAGGTTGGTATTAAAATGGTGGATGATAGCTCTGCGAAACTGCCGGGTTTTCTCGCTATCTGTTATAAGGGAAAAAAAAGTAGAAACAGAAGAGCGGAGCGGTGTTTGGGAAGCGGGCCGGTTCCTGGGATGAGTGTTTGGTATTCATTGAGGAGCGTGCGAGGCCCCCATCGCCGCTGTTGCTCGACTGTCTCGGCAGATGGAGGCTCCTCGCCGACAGATTAACGCTGTCATCTGCCGGAGGTGCAGCCCGGCCTTGCGGTCGGCTGGAGGAGGTCTCCCAGGTCAATCCCGCGGTGGCGAGGCAGTTAAAGCGCGCGGCCCGCTTTTATTCCCAGCTGGCTGATTAAAACTGCATGGCGCGGCCGCCCCTTCAAGGATAGCCTCTCGCCTCTTTGCGCTCCTCTGCTCTGTATTTTGGGTCTCAGGTATACAGTCGGCCGCCGTTCCCTGTGTGCTCAGCTCAAGGAAGACGTGCCGTCCTATACGGCGACAGAGTGGCCCTGCCTTTCTGATATCGCAAGAACATCAGCCTGAAGGTGCCATAAATATATAATGTCAGAATTCCATCTGGCGGCGCGGGTATTATGGATGGCAGTTTCGGTGGGTCTCGCCTCTTCCAGGGCAAAAATATCTCAACTAGTGATCAGGTCGCCTTTCACGCCCCGACGGGGATCGGCAACGGAGTGAGCTGCAGTCGGGAGACGTCGCATGCACACAGCGACGAAGGGCGGAATGTGTTTTTCCTCGTTCGACTCTTCTCGAGAGAAGTGGGCAGCCAGTGAGCACATCTTCATCAGTGCCTCTGGCCTTTTGCATGGTTGATATTTTTTTTTTTCTGTTTCTTGCACCGCTGTGCCCCATAATTTAAAGTACAGCTGTTGCAGTCATGGGTGACAGTCGCGGCGCGGCGGCTTTCGCACCGTCGCCTTCCGACGTGGAAGGTCGCCGGGCGATTCCGGTTGCAAACTTCCTGCGTGGAGTTGCATGTTCTACCTGTTTCCGCATGGCTTCTCTCAGGTACTCTGGCTTCTTCCCCCCACACCTCAGCAAGTCCAAACACACCAGGCCAACCGAGAACTCTAAATTCTAAAGTAGGTGTGAGTGCAAATGGCTGTTTGTCTGTCTTAGGGTCCCTGCGACAACGACTGTAGGCTCGAGCGACCCCGTGACCCTGAGTGAGGGCAATCATAAAAAATGAATGGATGGATCAACTGGCTGTGGTGATCACTTGATCTTGTTAAATATAAATGTCATACCATGAAAGTCCATGTGTTTGTTGCCCCTCGGGGACGAAGTGATTCTCTGTGCCTGGTGTATTTCCCCTCACACCACATCAGATTTTAAGGTTTTTAATCTGAAATTCAATATTCTTATCCCCCAGATTGCATCACTATCAATTCTAACTGGCACTCAGCAGTAAAAAGAGTAAAGCCACTGTCAACACACTTCCTCAAATTGGCACTTTCTCAAGACATCTGTCCACACAACAGACCGCGTAGAAAAAGATTTGTTCCTCTTGTTAAAGGAAACTGAAGCCAAATTAAATCAAATGCAAGTGCTGATAGCGTTGTCTGTCTTGCTTTGTCATAAGCAGATCATGCATTAAGCATAATATGGCTGATTAGTGAAGCTGCAATTGGAGTAAATACTCCTGGCATGAAAAATATTTAGTTTGGCCTATTTCCAAACATGTCCTAATATTGGCAGAACATAAGTTGTTTTCTTCCAGCAAAGGTTGACTGTGAATAAGAACCTACTTCTGAGATGTTTAGCTGGGTTCCTGAATCTCCTTGACTGACATTAAAATCAGTTCCACACATTCACCTCATCCGTGGAACTGATGTGAAAAGTCAAACTGTGAATTAAAAGCCACTTTTTGTTTTTTTGTGTGTGCACCTTCCTGCCCCGTTCGCCGTGTACGCGGCTGTAAATCCTCCAGCATCAGCCTTTGTCACTTCCATAAATCCCCTCGTTTCATTTTCCAGCCCTCAAGTGTTTATCGCAGCTGTAACATCAATTTTGTTTGTGGATCAAATTTTCCCCGGGTTCGGTCCCTCTGGTGGTGAGGCAATTGCCATTAGAATTAATACCTCGGGCTGTGTTGGGGCTCAAAATAGAAACAAGCTAGCAAAGCGGAATATGAGGCCGAACACTATTTTATAATCTCGGAGATCTGTCATCCCCTGGAATAATTGGCTCTGCGGAATGACTGAGAGTTGAAGCCGGGGAGAGTAACGACCTTAGCGTGACTTGAAGTGTCGCTCCGGTGTGTAAGCCGCGGTATCATTAGTATGTCCAGCGAGGTTTGGTAGCAGGAGTTTCCCCTCTGCAATATCGCCACACTGTTAGTCCGCCACCACGGACAGCAGCTCCAGCCAGGTGTGGCTCACATTACGGAATATTATCTCAAATTACACAAGCAAAAAAACACGAATGAATGCACATATTACAGTAAAAACAGCTGTGCTTGACTTAAGTCTAAAGAAAGAGGACTGATTTTCATTTTTAATGAAAATAGTTTATTCTTTTGTTTCTTACTGAATTTGGCCATTTAGGATTTATACAATATTTGTTAACATAAACGGTAAAACAGGCTTTATAACATTTTTGCAACACACACTACGAATGGTTCCATCCATTATTGTGCAGTTTGTTTTCTTTTTTTATTGTTTTTTTCCCCATGGCCACTCTTACATAGCACTGCGTAACAAAATCCAAAATCTCAAATTCCTCATGTGAAACACTCAGTCACAATAAAAACGGCTTGAAGGACGCCAGTATGCAATGGTAGAAAAAGAGTTCCAGTGGCGATACACAACGGGAGCAACATAACTGTTGCTTTGCAGAGGAAAAAAGCAAGAAAATGGCCTTTGTTATGGCTTTTGTTCTCTGAATGTGCACACAGTAAACAGGAATAACAGTTTTAGTAGACATGAAAATGGATTCATCAGAATGTTGTGTGTGCAAATAATCAAGCTGCATGACTTACGTGTCCCAATTACCCAGGTGAAGTGACACACTTGTTTGGCGGTAAAAGACAGAAAAATATATTTCCTTCTGCCTCTGTCTGAATCATTGCAAAGAAACTGGGCTGCACATTCTGAGCACCACTTCAGCTTTTAGCTGTGAACTGGCGACTGCCAGGAGACGTGCATCCTAATAATATTTTAGTGACCTTAATATTAAAGTAACCATACATGTCGTCAGACACCTTAACTGCTTTGTGCAGCCCTCCACTGTATCCCTGTCAGCGAAGTGGCAGCAGGCAGTCATGCATTAAGCTACATATATTAGGACGCAGGACGAGTCTGTGTGTGTGTATGTAGGTAGGTGTGCTTGTGCGCGCGCGTGCGTTTCCCCCTCCTTCAGAAAATGAATTTGCTCATCTCTATTTCCAGCCCAGAGGTTGGTTGGTCCTCCAAATTGATCTGGCGACACATAGCCGCTGCTGAGAAAACCTGCTCAGTCCTGATAAGCGCTCAGTAACCATGGCACCTTTACCGGCGAGGCTCAGACATCACATGTGCTCCCTATGCTTCGCATCTTGAACTTTCTCCGCCACCAAAACTGAAACGTATAGTTAATTTTGGAAGTCGGTGGCACGCGGGAGAAAAAAGGTTTGACTGGAAACTGAAACCTGCTGCAATACAATGACTGCACAGGCCTGTATTCAGCGTTATTACCATTGACGGAAAGCCACGAGGAGATGTGTGTAGTTTTGTTGTACCAGATAAAGTAAACAAGCATTGGGAGAGTGACTATAAGAACAATGCACGTGGCTGTCAGTTGGTAATTGCTCTGTTGCGGCTGGACTACAATGATCAGCGGGACATCTTCATTTGTCAGGCCCCTCGCACGCAGTTTTTAAATGAATTAATGATTCAGACGTTAAGCGGAAGGGAGGGGCGGGGGTCTTTTTGTAATGTTTAAGTCCGATTCATAATTCATCCGTCCTCCCCCACTTTGAAAGTGACTAATTATCCAAAGGAAGAGCCAAGTGCGGAGAGAGGAGCTGCCGCCGTTTTCAGAAAACTCCTGCAGACGACTGCGTGCATCCCGATTTTCTAATCAGTGTCCTTGTGTGTCCTCCCCGATTTGAAATGAGAAAATTATAGGAACCACAATGGTCAGGGAAATTGCAATGCGGCCATGTAAAATCACGTCCAACTTCCCTGAATGGGAATACAATTTTTATCCGCTGGCACGTTTAGTTTGGGCAGCTTTTAGTAACTTTTAGTAAATAAAAATTCCCCCACCTCCTTACAAGAGCAGGAGTTGGAGGGACACACACGCACACACAAAGGCTCAAACAAAACACACTTTACCAGCACTTAAACCTAATTGGTTTAGCTGCAAGCCTGGAGGAGGACGTTGTTTGTCCACAGAAGCTTATTCCTCTTCTTGGAAGACTGTTTTCATTACGATGGCTTTAAAAACAAGGCGAGATGGGCACTTTTCCACTGCCCACTGTTTCATTAAGTCCGCTGACAACCAACAATCCGCAGTGGAGTTGTTACATCACCGCTGAATTGTGTCCTTATTGAGGTCATCGTGAGGGAGTTGGCAGCATTTTTGCAACACCTGGAATTCGATTTCACTGGGGTCACTTTCTGAATAAGTGGCCTGAATGAAGTCGACGATTATGCTGTAACACCAACTAGGCAGGTTTTCAGCCAGTTCAGTGATGGTTTGAAATGGGTTTTAACGTTACTTCAAATCTAGCTCACACATCATTCCAACCTCAAGTGGTTTCAGGCAGTGGATATTATACACAGCTTCTTTTATGTGGAAAAAATAGGTGAGATATAAAAGTACATAAACTTATTTAAAAGATCTTAGCTTGGGTGCAGCAGTAGTAGTGGCACTTTTCAATCTATCAATCTATCTATCACATTCAAACTAAATGTTCACATTAAAAGATCAGCAAAAACATCACTGGAGGCTTTTCTCATGGATCAATGATTCCCTTTATTTCAGACTGGAAGGGAAAGAGTTTAGTTCAACACTGCAGTGCATAGCCACTAGCCAGTGGGCGGTGACAAGCCCGTGATGTCACACAGAAGCAACCCCGAACTGATACTGAAGAACAATGAGAATGATGTAAACGAGGAAGTGGAATGTGGAAATCCAGGTGACAAAACGGAAGCATTTCAATGAACCCCCGAAACGAACGACTCTGGAATCTTTGACGCTGCCAGGTTATGATTTGTCCGCGCCGGCCGACTTTTGTCCACTCCGTCCTGCTGCCCCGCTAAGACCAGCTTGTGCCGCTAATGAGATTAGGGCGTGGAGAGACAGCTTAGGGACCTGGCCCAAGAAACAGAGCTGGTTTATCTGTGCGCCTGCTGCAGACACAACCTGACCGGCGAAAGGGCTCCGCAAGCGGCGACGGGGCAGGGGGGGGAGGCTCCCGAGGTTAAAGGGCAAACAGGCGGCGTTTCACTCGCTGCGCAAATGTGTCTATAAAATCGCAGGGTGGCTGGGAACTAATTGCTGGGGGCGGCGGACACGCAGGACTGCTGACACGTATCCTTCGAAAACACAGCGGCGCGCATGCACACACACACACACACACACACACACACACACACACACACACACAACACAGTGCGCACTTTGAGAGGTTTAATTTGATGCGCATACAAACAGTGTTTACGTGCACATCTTCCTCCACGGCGGGACGCAACTTTCTCCTCCATCACATCAGTGGCCCCAGTCCCTCCGCACCAATCAATGCTCCGTTGAACTGAGGCCGAATTGAAGGCTTAACCCCGTCGCTGCCAAACGGCCACACGGACGCTTTAAGAATCGACCGGCCGGGCGACGCCTTCTCGCCCGCCTCATACGTTCGAGATTACCTGCCAGGTTGCGGCTATTGTCTCGCCCACCCCCACCCCCGCCGGAACGATTCAGCTGCGCCCGGCTTGACGAATGAATTTTCACCAAAACACACGAGCAGCAGCGTGCCAGCTTAGATTGCCGCAAGCGATGCCGCAAGACAAAAACAAAATGAAAACAAGAAGCTGGTTAAAATTTGCTGCATTTTAAACGGCACGAGACGTGTTGCATATCGAATTCGCAATTTGTCTTGCTGTCCCTTTTTTTTTTTTTTTTTTCACCGATGCAGCAGAGCTAAACCACAGCGTAGCGATGCACCCGGAGTCATATTTCACCTTGGCACTCAGGAATGTTTTGAGCTTTTTCCCATTAAACTTAATTAACAAAGTGCTGAAAATAATGTTACTGCTAATATTCAATTTGTCGGTCGGTCCTCAAAACCGATAACTGCAACCACAATACAAAGCACCAGTCTTTATTTCATGGATTTAATCACATGGTGCTTTATCTTCTCAACTGCTTGGACTTAATTTCGGAGAATTGTTTCATATTTTTTCAGATGAATGCTGATACGTCATTAAAAAAAAAAAAAAAAAAAAAATTCAGAAAGTGCTGTAAAAGATCCAAATCAGTGGCCAAGTGTGATGTGGACTCACTCCAAATCTGCGATAAGCAGCCTTGCACTTTACGTCCGGGGGGGTTTCCCCCTCACAGCAAATGACACTTGACAGGTCAGACGCTGCAAAGCGAGGGAGTTCTTATCCATCAACTTATCGCAGCGAAAAAGCAAAGTAGCCCAAGAGGATTACTTCAAATAAATCTTACATTTGTCTTTGACCACTGCACAGAGGCACCACATGGTCACTCTCGGGGGAGCAACTGTTCCCCCGTCTAATCCCGGCACACAGGACTGTTTATAATGCGTCGGCGAGCAGACCCTCGAGAGCTCTTAAAAGCCTCTCCGGCTCAATCCATCATGTCAGGGTGTCGCGGCCATCGAATCCTTTTTACACTTTGACATAATCCATGCTGATGAGAATCTTCTCACCTCTCTTGAATTACCGCGGCCTGGCGACGTGGACATGTGTGGTTTGAGGAATTTTTTTGATGTTTTATAAACAGGATCTCAAACAAATTTCTGCAATTGCGGCGGTGGAGATTTCAAGTCGGCGCTCTCAAAAAGCCCGTCTTGAAAACTTTCAGCCAGAAATCCTTTCAGCTGCTTTGACTGCACCGTGAGCGATCAAAGTGCTGTGAGGAGAGAGGGCTGCAGACCGCGTTCAATTGTGACAAAAAACAGGAAGCTGTGTGTTTTGCTATGTGCACTGTCTTGCAATCTTTGCCTTAATCCGGTCAAGATAGACGTAAAATCCAAGTGATTTAGGAAACACTCCGTCTGCCGTGTCAGGTTTGCATTGTTAAAGATTAATAACTCAATTGCCAGGCACATCACACCCCTGGTTCAATCATTTTTTTAAGCTATTTTATTGTTATTTTTCTCTCCCAGCAGGATGTGACTTCTAAGATGTTCACGCAGGTTGTAAACGTTCCTGTTCGTAGCTATGATGTCAATCACATCTGTTACCAGACAACAGGGGACAAGCATTCTAATGAGTCTGCTTGTCGGAAGGATTTCGTCAGGAAATAGTGAAAATTCCCTCAAAGCCTGAGCTGACATCCTCAAACTGATTGGTTTGACAGAACCAGATTATACTTAATTGCTGGCCAGATTCTGGGCTGACGCGCAAACGGCAAGAGTTTCTTCACCGCGTTTGTAATATGAAAAAAGAGATCATGCAAATTCAAATGTAATACTTTATTTTTTTTTAGATTTGAAGTCCAAAGTTGTTATTAAAATGGACCAGAGCTGAAAATATGACAGTGAAATGTGAGCTCTGAAACAAGCAGCAGAGTCACCAGCTGCCCGGCAGTCAGAGTGTCACCGTGCTAAACTGCAAATATTCCCAATCTGAAACAACAGAACGTCACTCAGCTTTTGGCAGCGCGCGAGCGCCGGTGACCGTCCTTCAACCAGCCGCGCGTCCGCAAACATCCCTCAGCTGAATCTTTAGCGGCTGCCGGGGGGGCCGCGCTCCTCTCACTGACCCTGCACTTAGACCTCGCCGCGAGAAGAGAATTTCCCCGCAGGGATCAATAAAGTGTCACATTAGCGCGATAATGCACAGCGGGGAGCTAAAGCGAGAGCAAAATTACCTGTGCTAATTACCGAAGTGCATTAATCACGGGCCGCGCTGCACATCCATCCACCCAGCCCGCGAGCCGGAAACTGTTGTCCTCTGCAGGAATAACCGCACGGGCCGATGGGCTGAGCAGCTGATTTATACAAGTGAAACGCTTCTGCTGAAGCACACAGCGTGCAACTCTTGTTTTCCCTTTTTTTGGTGCAAGGATGCACATTCACTCAGTTTGTATTTGCGACAATTGTCCAAATTGGCCGCATTGAGGAAAGGGCAGTGCTTTCTGTTGAACCCAAAACCTAAAGGTCCAGTGTGTAAAATTTGACTTGATTTATGATTTTTATAGAAAAGCACAAACATTCTGCCCTTAAATACATAAATAAAGTGTATACTTGTAGTACAATAAAAGTAATCTGATTTTGCTACCCTTAGAACTATGGATGTTAACTATTAATCGATTGCCGATTAGCTGTCGATTAAGAATTTAATTGATTAAATTAAATTAGTCGCAATTAATTGCACTTTTTTACACGGTTAGTTCATACACAGTGTTGTGGCAGGAAAGAGCAATTCACCTGTAGATACTGTGATAGTCATAATATACCGAGAACAAGTTGAAATGTGACCCATTAGAAGTCCACTTAAAGTCAGAGGATAAATGTTGAGGGTGTTTTTACTGTTTTCTATTGTAAAATGGGTCACATTGGATCCTCAACATTACCTATATAATATGTGTTCCTTTCACATTTTCCATTGTGAAATTTAGGTTTTCAGGAAAAATCACCACTTATCAATTAAGCGTTAATCGATAGATAAGGTCAATCAGCTAAAGATTAATGAAGGCCTTGTATTTAAGGTAGCCCACCTGACTGTGTCATAAATTACGAAACACGCTGTCAGGTGGGCTACCTTAAATACCTGGCTAAAGTTTTACGCACTGGACCTTTAATTTGTGCTGCATTTGAGCACTGATACAAATTCTTCCACTGATGCTAGCTGTGTCAAGCTCCTTTCCAGCTCATGGATCACTTCCTTTGCCGGGTCTGTTTCGGGCTCAGGTGGGACGCACTCCGAGCGAGGCCACTCCCCCCCTCCAACCCCTCTCTGGTCTGCTCTCAGAGGACATGCAGCCCCTCACCTTTGTCCAGGCTGCTGCGACGCGCTGTAGGTGGACATGTGGCCTGGTAAGAGGGTCACGTGTCTTCACTCAAGTGTGCCACATGTGTCGAATGCAACGTACAGCGGAGACGAAGGCCAGCAGGGTAACGCTGACCATCTGGGCCCGGGACTCCTACATGTGAAACGGTTTTATCGCAGCGTCGGTCCCGTTTGAGGAGTTTCTCACGTGCACGTCAGTGGGCGCGCTTGATGAAGGCCTCCGGCAGATTTTGCCGACATGCGAATAAAGGCAAAGCTGTTTCCCGCTCCGCTCACACACGGTTCGCGGCGTTCCATTTGCATATTTGTCGCAAATTCAAATCAGCCGTGCACTAAATGCATTAGCGTGCTGTAATCATGATATGAAACAAGGATTAGGAATTATAAATATTGATACAGGATAGTATTGGCTTGCCATGTCGCCGCACGCTTTAAATAATGGACGACCCCTGTCATGTGCTTCAGGTAAAGAACTGTAAGTTGCAGTGAACTTGTACCTGAGAAAGGCCCTAATTTATTTAAGACTTGTCCTTGAACGTTGTTTCTTTTTTTTCTTCTCCTTTGCACTTCTTTATGTGAGAGAATGCCGTGCACTTCTGAAGGAGATCCTGACTTTGCAACATCAGCTTCATAATTTTGCAGTCGTCAGACCATTTTATTGTTATGCTTTTGGTATATCGGTTGCGTGAAATGAGAAATGCGTCAGAATAATATTGTCTCACAAAATCTTCAATAATACATGCACATATATTTTAATATTAAAGCCATAATACCAGTCATGGCATCTGTATTGTGCGCTTTTCCCACCAAACCAACTAAAAGAATCCCTGTAGAGTCGCATCGATCAGCATCCTCAGGCTCAATGATATAGATTTGATTTCACTTATACAATCTATATCTGGGCTTTGGGAGGCACTCTGGCTGTGGGAACTGGTCAAACTGGTCACAACTGCCCACACACAAGGACTTAAGCCTTGGAAGATCTGGATAGTTAAGACTTCCTCTTTACTGTCAATGACTTTGGAGACACTGAGTTGACTGAGTTTTATTTTACCTCACTAAAAAAAACACAAGATGTGCATTGCAGTATTTAATGGCCATTTGGTCTGTTTTTATTTTTGTTTGTAAGTCATAACGACAGCATTGTGCGACGCCTACCTGCACATATGTTGTTTTTGTGCTTACGTGGGCAAACTACCATGTGTTGTGCTGTTGGGTTATGTAGCAGCAGACACAACCATCTTGCTGTTTCTGACTTGCAAATTGCTCAGTGTCAACTTGTATGTGACACTCCAGATTCAGAACGGAAGACATTGTGTCATTCTGAATGCTGATTTACAAGGTAATCATACCAGAGATAGAAAGTTAATCAAGAACAAACACACACTCACCGCCCACTTTATTTGTTAAAATGTCCAATTACTTGCAAACACAACTGTTAATCAGCCAATCACATGAAGACGACTTCCCGAAGTTCAAACCAACCGTCAGAATGTGGAGTGAAGGAGATCTAAGTGGCTTTGGACGTGGTGAACATGGATGTTGGTGTCAGACTATTGAACAAACTGCTGCTGATCTACTGGAGTTTCCACAACATCACAACCATAACGCCAGAGTTTACAGAGAATGGGCCCAAAAAGAGAAAATATCAAGTCAGGAGCAGTTTAGTGATAGTCCAGGTTTGGCTGTTGCCCTATTTTTTTTGTCTCCAGCGTTGAATGGAGAGGCAGTTAAGTGGTTTCATATAATGTTAATTGTGCCGTGCAAAACCTCAGACCCTTTACAAGGGACAAACATTCCGCCGACACTCTCATGCTGTCACCGATGCCCACGACTTGTCCCCGTCACCTCTCTGGCGATGATCTTGGGTGGCATTTCGGTATCTGATGTAGCCTCCAGATAATAAGCCTGTAATTTCTCTCCGACGAGAAGCTCAGTGGAAATCTGAGATCAGATCACTTCTTAATTACGCTCTCGCTGCAGCGAGCTTGAGCCGGCGTCCCACAGGCGGTGAAGCAGCGAGGCTTCTGTGCTACTTCTTTTCTTTTTTTTTTCTCCCCTGCTTCCGCCAGGCCGGTCGGCCGGCCGGCCGGCCATATCAGCCGTCGCCCTGTCACCCTGTCAGCGGCGGCCTGCCTCTCGCCCGGTAACACATGACAGTTCTGGAAGCGGGGGAGGTGGTGGTGGTGGTGGTGGGGGGATGAAACGGCCAGTCCCCACGCCGCTGCCGCACTAATGCTTTATAAATATCTCCTTCAAAGAGCCAAGACGGTTGCAAGCGCCGGCCCGGGTGATTATGGACTCGTGGTCGTGGTCGCCGACCACATTAGCGCTGCGTTTTTTTTTTTTGCCTTCCATTCCCGGCACGGTGGCACGGCCGTGACAGACAGCCGGGATATAGCCGCCGGCTTCCGCCAGTCCGGCTGACGGACACAAACCCCCGCTGCTGTGAGGAGGCTCGGGCGGACTCTTGTTCACTCGCTCTCCGACTGAAGCTGTTTTTCTTTTTCTCGCTTTGTAATGAACACCCTCCGCACACGCACGCACACAACGTAAAACCTCCCCCACCGACTTACTTAGCAAAAGTTGGTCCACAATGAGCTCCTTTGTTTTTCACCCCCGACATAAACACCTATACCCCCCTTGTGTGTGTTTGTGTGTGTCTGTGTGGTATTTGCATGCGATCAAAGCGGCGGTCCCAACGCTCCCTCTACAGGGGAAAAAAACCTGTTTCCCCTTTTGCCTCTCTCTTCATTTAGCTCCGAGGGCACGGCGGTTTAAAAGCGTTGCATGTCAGAGCTGCCGCGAAGACGAGCGAGGCGTTCGGCAATAAACGCCAGCCTCCCGCTGCTCGAGCCGCGATGATCGGCCGACGTCGGTAAACATTGTTAGGAGAGTCGGAAAGGAGGGGGATTGTTGGGGGGTGCGAGTGGCGAGAGCGTGAAAACGTTCCAAAGGCCGGTGGAGCGTGTGCTGGGCTGGCTGGCTGGCTGGCGCGCTAACAGGATTACGGTTGTGATGTTTGGAAGATTATTTTGCGGAACGGGGGGGGGTTGTTGTTTTTAAAGGTCCCGTTATTTACCCATTTGAGCAGCCTCGCATGATTAACTATCCAGAAAAACTCAGCAGAATCAAAAAAATTAGGATATTTAGTCCTGTGTTAACAGCCTTCCACGGAATTCTTCAAACTCAAACTGCTCTATTTTTGGAAGGGGACAAAAGAAATGAGTTGGATTGATAGCCCTCCCAAATGAGTGACAAAACACCTGACTAGAGATATCGGTATTGGTCCATTTTGTTCAAGTCAAAGATTTTGCAATGCAAAAAAAAAAATTAACCTTTGGTCTTTGTTTTGGAAAACCTTCCAGTCTGCAGTCAGAACGCGAGGACGACACAGACGAGACCCGTCTTAATCGGGAAGGCGAGGGTCGTTTTGAGACGCGGCAGCAGCCGACTCGTCCGTCTGAGGCACGCCAACCTTGACCGCTCGTAAATGACACCCATAACTTTGCTTGTGTAACTTTTTCATCCGTCTTTGACCTCTGCCGCACGTGCGCAGGCGCTCGTAAAATGCAGATGTCATTTACACCCTTCGACCGGCTGAACTCCTCGCCGTGACCCCGGCGCAGGCTCCTTTATGTGGGTGGCAAAACAATATAAATAGTAATATTGGCAGTTATAGGTTGACTAGAGACGGAATTTAATCCAGATGGTGTTTGAGAGGCTGCGATTTGGTTGTGTTTATTTACAGTTTTTGATGTTGGGAAGCGCTGCAGCTCCCAGGACCCATCCCTCAATGACACATAGGAATCTTAATGTGCCCGATCCAGAATGCAAAACACATCGTGCTATTTATACTCTAAACCCACGAGGTCTCGAGCGCTGCAATCCGCCCAATACTTCTGATTCCAGTTCTGATTTAAGCTGCCACTTCCCTGTCAGGACTCATCAGGGGCATTTGCTGCGACCTCGGGGTGATACAGTTAGAAATGAACAATATTCAGCCGCGTTTGCGTGCGTTCGTGCGTGCGCTCACTGTACGCGCATTTGGTTCGTCATAGCGAGCGGCAGCGGGAGGGTTGTGGGAGTTTGAAGTCGTGTGCGAGGATAATCAATTTAAACACAATCAAAAGTTAAGAGGGATTAAAGCCACTGTGATGAGATAGCGCTCTCAAAATGGTTTTAAATAGCTGCAGAGATTACACTAATGTAATCCAATTTAAAGAAGCCTTCCCCAAAATATTTATAATTGAAGCGCCATCTGTTTGAAGCCTGTGGGGTCAGTCCAAATGCCGTTTTCACACCAAGGCTATTTTGTTGTCCTACATTCCTCCTCCGCGCTGTCCGTCAAAAGTAAGGGAATAACCTATTTCCTTGCTCCTTTTTTCACGGGGGCTCAGTCACACTCTTTGCCCGAGAACTCGGGAGGGTTGTTGACGAACGGCAGCAGCTCTTCTCTTGAATAAAATCCACCGTTTTAAAAAAGCAAAGCCCGCGACACAGACGCGCCTCCACCCGCGAAGACTAATGAATGAGAATAACGAGGGGAAAGAATGCTGACGCTTAAATAATTCATCACTAAACTGTCTGTTCCTGCATGGTGGGGCGTTTATGGGGTCATTCCAAGACTTCTGTTTTTTTTGTTTTTTTCTCGCTCCAACACAGATCCTGGCACAGACAAAAGCATGCTGTGGAGAACAGAGGAACACAGGTTCATTAACTCAAACCTGATCCCGTCTTTAATGAATAATGAAGAGCGGAAATGCGATCAAAAATGTGCAGCTATGTTTTGTTTGTTTTTTGGGGGGTATTGTATTTTTTTTTTTTTTACGCTGCTCATTTTGTCGTTACACATTTTGTGGTAATTGGGCTCTTGGAAGGAGACTTGAGAAGGTGTCATATGACTGCAAAATCACTTTCTCAATATTTTCTAACAATAATATGCGTCTACAGTACAACCAGAAATTAGCTTTTGCTTTGAATGCAACAGTATCTGGGGGGGATGGGGAGTCTCTCTATGATCTTACAGAGGACACCGATACCTCTGCCAGGTTAGTGAAACACCCTCAGTTTCACTCGGTTGTTTGTTTGTTTCCACCCTTCATGACCTCGTTTTAGCCCATGAAACATCTGTCGTAGCTTGAAGGTCAAACTGGGAGGCTGTAAACACAATGCCAAATACTAGTAGGATTGCACAGTAATAATATCGCATGGCTGTCCCATTGGAGTCCTGAGTGAAATGGCTCCACCTCTAAAATATATCTGGATTTCTCTATTAACGGAAGGGTTGGATCAGTGCAGTGAGGTGTTGTTGTGTGCTATCAGTGGAAGCTGTCTGAGTGGAACCAAAAAGTAACTGGAGTTTGAGCATTTAATATTAGAAATGAGATGCTCACCCACTGTCACCCATCCCCCCCGATCAGGACCATGCTCCCTGTAAAATGAGGTTCTGCCACACACTCAGCGATCTCCGCCGCCGTTCCATCCACAACAAAGGCAATTTTCAGGGTGGCAAATTGAAGCGAAGCCTCGGAGGTGGTTTCACTTTCCTGGAGTCGGCAGTTCTGCCTGCATGGCACGCTCGTCTCGCTGCAGCCGTGTACCCTTTTAATCATGGCATTGTGATTAGGCTGTCAGTGCTCTCTCTCTCTCGCTCTCTGTGTGTGTGTGCGAACTCCATTACTGCATCCCCGCTGCTGGTCATGCAGTATATTACACACCCTCCTCCGCACCAGCATCCACCTGTAGGCTACGGCGCCACCATCCCCCCCAATCACAGCTGCTCCTCTCCTCCTCCACCTCCAGACGACGCCTGATATTTTTCTTCCTTCGAGATCCACACACACATAATTTTCTCCGGGTCCGCTGACTGAACTGAATTGATGACGCCCACAGGCAATGAAGATGGAGCGTGTGACAGGGGGCGGCGACCTTTGAACCTCAAGCCTGTGTGTTCAAAGGTATGAGAACTGTTGCATTCAGGTTATATCAGAGAAAGTGATTGTCAGGGCTCTTCTTTTTCAAATAATTATGAAAACTTTCACACGTGAAATACATAGGGCTTGTTATTGTAAATTGCTAAAAGATAAAAATCACGCTCTGGCCGCTATATGCTCATTTTTACCTGCAGTGTAGGACTGAGCGCTAAGGGCGGCAGTGTCGCTTATTGTTTACATCGTGTAAAAAACAAAGAAGAAGAACGGCTTCTTCCCTGAAAAGGCTCAAAAACTCCAACCCAAAGTTTCTAAACTGACGCTCACCCAGCATTCCATGGTAGCACTACGGCGATACACGAACATCTAAAACGGCGACAAAACGTAGTCGCTGTATCATTACGCACCGCAGAGAGGAATTCACAAATAACGTTGAGGTTAGATATTACGTAGATATCTAAATGACATGCTAATATGTTGATTACTCAACGGTCTACGACGCAAGTACATAATACGTTTTTTCGCACGTCGGAAAATCATGGAACAAGCTAGCTTAGCGAACGATAGTTCACTGAGGTAAATGCGTACTTTGCGGCTGTAATTAGTGAATTGCAGCCTCTGTCGGTACCAACGTTTATACCGAACACTCTTTCACTTATGACTTATCAACTGTGTTATTTAGGGCATATTAATTCGATATTTATGTTGTAATTATTTATAAAATTGATTATATCATTAAATTAACTGATAAACATTGCCTTTAAATAGTTAATTAATATACCTATGATATTTGACGTTGAAAAATGTAACAACTATGTCACTGATAAACACTTTGTGTGTCAGTATTTTGATATATTTGTTTAAAAACATATGCTGTCAGAGTACAACAGTAAAACACAGGAATTATGATTGAAGCAAGTGAGGCTAAACAGAAGTCCAAAATAGGTGGTGAAAGTAAGGAATATAATTGTGACTAATTGAAAAAGTAACGATAGATTAGTCAACAACAAAAAATAATCGTTAGTTGCAGCCCTTGAAATATATTTGCTTGTTATTTAAAGGAGGTGTACGCAAAAAATTCAGCTTCATTAGAACCTGATATCCCACCCAGCTCTCCTCTTCCTCCCTGCCATTGCTGCCTCTCCGCCCTCCCAACACTGTGTCAACAAACAACAACAGCCTGCACGCACTACTTGCATAGCCTATTAAAATAGTCGCCCAAGAGTTGTAATACGCAGAGGGGGCAAAGAACGCCGTTTGATCTGCTTTGTGATGTGCGCACTTCCTCAGTCACGGCGCCCTCGCTGGTCGACGGCCTCGTTGCACCGTCCTCTCCTCAAAGAGGGTTCAGCGGGCGCGACACACCAGAGGCCACCGAGGGCACGCACGTGCCACTTTCACGTGCATGTGTGCAAATGCAGCACACAACAACATGTTGTTAAAGTTTCATGCGCACCTCCTTCAGAATTCACCCAGTCAGAGTTTTTTTTTCTGACAATAATAGTTTCCGGCCTGTCAACAAATTCAAAAAACAAATAGGAAAAGTCTGTCTTTTAGTTCCTCTGCTTTGCAGGTCTTGGCCGAAACCCAGAATTCTGGAACCCCTGTCAGATCTTGTGTTGCGACCATCCTGTTTTGAACACGTTTCTAAACGCGTTGATTTTGGGAGGAAGCTAAACCCGATTTCTGTTTTTGCTACAGAAGCTATAAACTCAGGGTTAAAGGTGCTGCTGTTTGGAGTTCGAGGATGTTCTGGGTATTTAATAGACCCGCAGAAAACAGCCTGTAGCATGTGTGGCTAAAATGATTTGCCCATTTCCAACGCCACTTACTTGTTGACACACATGGATGTGGAGGGACACACTTCTCCAGAAGGAAAGTAAAAAGTTGCACATCCAGCTTGCCAACAACTCACCTCATATAATGACTTTCGCATGACCGCTCTGACTCCAAACCGAAGCTGCCCTGTCGACTACCCCCCTCTCTCGATCCCACTGTCCTTGAGACCGCACTGTCCCAATTTAACTTGCCACAGATTATCATTTCATTTTTAAGGCAGCATGCCCACCACGATGTATCAATGGGGCGGCCGGGGGAGGGGAGGTGGGATAAAGGTGTAAATGGAGAGTAAATCTGTGTCTCTGCTAAAGCTTTAGCTCCAGAGAGGGACTCACATGAGAGAAAGACATGGGCGAAGGCAGAGATTACTCGGGGAGATAGAGCAGGGCCCGCCGAAAGAGGATCAGTTTATCTTCACACAGGCCCTGCATGGCTCCCCCGAGGGCTTTGAGCGAGGGAGAGAGAGAGTGAGAGAGACTTTTTATCCATTTGATCGCGACGTCACGCTGCAGAATTAGGTTGGGACGCCTTGTTAGACATGCAAATTACATGCATTTCATAAATTAGACACCTGTTTATTTTTGGACACAGCTGCTCAGTGTCTTCTCTCTCGCTGCGGCGCTCCTGCAGTGTTTACACTTAAAGTCTCGGATTTTTTGGATTTCGGCAGTGTGAGGAATTCTCTTTAAACTGATTTTTATATTTAATCAGACTTGCTCTCTCGTGGCGTGAATGTGCTGCCCCCTGTGGATTACTCCTGGTGCTGCAGTGAACTTGCGCTCAGGTCCCTTTAAAGTGCGTTCTCTGTCTCTGCGGTGCATGACAGACAAGAGTTTTCTTTGATTGCTCCGTGCAGGTCTGTGAGAGCGGAGTTTCCCGCTGCCTTAATTGCTGCTGCTGCTGCCGCTGCTGCTTGCTGCATCTGAGGCTCGTCTCAAAACTGGAGTGCCTTGCAGGAAAGCGGGCAGGAGGGGGAGGAAAAAAAAAAAACATTGTTATTTTAAAAGAGAAAAATCCAATTAGCAGACGTAAAGCGTGGCTGAATGATTGCTTTTGGCAAAATGTAATTAGGACAGAGTTTACTGTGGCTGCATAGTATCACATCAGCAGCCGCATTATTGGCAGCTTCTCTGCATCCCCCCCCTCCCGTGCTGTAAAGGATTTAGGTTGACTTTGCACCCATATCTGCATCTTGAACCGCCTTCATCCGTCTGCATCTGCAGCCAAACCCACAAACACACACACCAATATCCCAGATGGAGACGGGCCCAGATTAGTGAAGATTTTCCTTCATTTGATAAACAATTGAATGACACAGTTCTGAGGATAAACCTGCTCAAAGAAGCACAAGAATGGTTAGGAGTGGGGAGACTACGGGGGCATTATCCCGCTTCATCAGGGAATTTCTCTCTCTCTCTCTCTCTCTCTCTCTCTCTCTCTCTCTCTCTCTCTCCATTCAGAATCACTGCCGGCATTCACCGCATTCACATGAAGGAGCAAAAGGCCGCATCGTTCAACCTAAAGAAAAACCTGATCCCCTCTGATTGTTCCCCTGCACTTTATGGCATTATTCAAGGAGAGAGATTTACAGCCGCTTCCCCACACGTAGGCGCAATCGCAGCTCCAGATAAAACGAGACAGTTTTTCTCTTTTTTTTTTTTTTTCCGTTTTTTTTTTACGGATGCCGTTACGTAACCGTCACAGCGCAAACACGGCGGCTCATTGGTCGCGGCGGCAGCAGAGACAATAGCTGGTGGAAATGAAAACCGGAGCGCTAACAGGATCTGTGGGGGTAAAGTCTATGTTCTGGGGAAACAAAGATGATCCGTCTATAGTCCGGTGTCGTGTACATTACGAATCAAACACGGGCGACATTGGGCGTGGAGGGCGGCGGCGGTGATGATGACAACGATGGTGACAATGATGACAAAAACCAATCTCATGCATGCATGTCCAACAGCTGGCTTAGATACAAGGCGAGATGCAAGAACATGCTTTGTGATTAGACTGCGGAGGATTTTCAATTTAATGTGTTGATGATAAAATCAGCGCCTCCGAGTCGGCGGCAGGAATGTAATCCACCTGTGCACCGTGCTGCCCTGTTAGGGGTGTGAATCTATATTTTCCTTGTCTATGTTTTACGTGTCTGCGTGTTGCTGTCTACAGCTTTGCAACGGTTGCAGTTTTACAAATTAGAAAAATACTATTCCGTCCTCGCTTGAGTTGATGTCAAACCAGACCGATAGTTAACATGTCAGACAATCCAATGAAGCTTGGAAGTTTAAGGTTTTTTTTTTTTACTGATTTCCTTGCATTTCCATCTCCTACAGTGTGGTTGAATCCACTCTCAACTTTTGTAAAACTGTAGTAAAACATACAACAAAAAATGATCACTATCAACTCTTTACAATATTTCCATATAATTCAAATGTCACTTAAATCGACTGCGGGCATCATTCAAACACTCAAAAACACAGCTAGGGCATATCATTTCAACTAAAAGCAGATCTCTGAAAATTGCACAACTCCACACTGCAAGCTACTTAGCAAACGATGATTAGCAATTATGCAAGAGGAATCAAAACTTTACTAAACATGAAAATATGCACTCTGTCATCATCCTAACATCGTTCGTTAGACAACAAATAAGCGCGTCGGTATCCACTCACAGGCATATAGTCTCCAAATATTGCCATTAACAAGATGCTGAACTGCACACACGATCTCCAGTCTGTCACAACTAAAATGGAATGTTAAATGGAGTGCTAAAAATGGAATGAAATTAGACTATTTCAATAAAAAGTATAGTTCCAGCACAAATACACAAAAAGATAATTAATGTTGTCTTCTAACAGTATGTGTTTCTATCCTTCCAGTGGACTCGCCATGGTTAAAGGAGCTCTATGCAAATGAATTTCGCCACTAGATGTCATAGATTTGCACTGCACCTACACTAAAACAAGGACCCTTTTTCTTTTTTTTAATCAAGGCTGACTTCATTTTAGCAGCTTTATTCCTACCATTGTTCATCAATTTGACTGTTCAGTTACTTCAGAAGAAGACAAAAAAAATCACTGTGATCAATTTTAGGATATTTTATGGATATTTATTCTGCAAGTTTTTCTTCTTCACTGTTCATTCAGTATGAGTTCCCCAAAGGCTTGAGGCTAAGTTTCCACATCGCACCACTGAACATATTGATCCGCTAATAATTTCATTATTATTTCATATTGATGCATATCTTCAGATTTCCTTTACTCTCCACAAAAATGCCCCGTCGGTGTCAAAATAAAAAAAAATAAAATAAAAAAAAAACTCTGCTGTGTTCTTGCTACCTCATCCAATCTGCCGAGTTTCAAACATCTGTCTTTCCCCTGTCATGATGATTGTGAAAAACACAGAGAACAGGGTTTTTTTTGTTGCAGCAGGCGGAGTTACGGTGCAGCAAAAATTTATTAAAGGTGAAGGTCAAAAGGCTTAGGGGTGTACAGTATAATCCAAAAAACAAATTCCAAAGAAAGAGGATCCAGCGACACTGAGTCAGAAGAGAGTAATCACAGACATACGCAACAAAAGACAAATGGGGCAAATAGGTCACAGTGGCTTACGTGTCCATGGGTGGTAGAGAAGGAAAAGGGAGGTGGGGAACAGAAGGAGGGGACCTTCAAAATAAAACGAGAAACAGGTGAGAACCCAAATATTAATCTCTAATACTGAAACCATGACAGATGTGTACCCATTTATTTATATTTGTAACCCTTCTTTATTAACCACAGCGGAGCAGCAAGAAAATAGACTCTTCACATTACTATATTTTAAATTACATTTTTTTTTTATATAAAAGAACAAGATTTCTCTATCCTTCGGCCCAGTGCCCAGCAACATATTTTCCGCTCACGTGCCTCAGTTTTTAAACCCATGACGTGCCAGAGCCACACAGATGGCACGGCATGTATGCCGACATGTCGCGCACAAAAAAAAAAAAAGCGATCTGCTAATAGCAGTTTAGAGAATGTAAATGCAGCGGCGGGCGATGTCAGCATCGGCAGCGTTCCGGGGCCAAGTGACCATGTGTCGCATCATATCCATTTCCAGCTGAGCTGTAACGTGAGGTGAAAGGATTTAGCCCGGGATTGTTTTGGGATTAGTCAGCAGGACTTACCAGATTCAAAGATTCATAAATTAAGGGACGCGCCGGAGCAGCAGCAGTCGCAGCAGCAGCAGCAGCAGCAGCAGCAGCAGCAGCAGCAGCAGCAGCAGGGTCACTCCGTCCCAGGAGAAATAAGACATCAGCCAGTCGGTGCGGAGCAAACTGTGTCACTACCCCAAACACGGAGTCCGCACCTCTTTGTTTCTACCTGCTGTAGTTTTGCAAAACACCTCAGCTCTCTCTTGCACGTGCGAACTCACCCTCCGTGCGAACCCACCCTCCCAAGCGTCCGTGCGCTAACCCCACCCGGCCGCCCTGGCTGCTGCCGCCACCGCCGCTGCCACCAATCGCCTAATTCTCCCGTCTGCAAAGGAGGAAGGCGTGCCCAGCTGAACAGATGTGGAGATTGCAGCTGGCCGTCTATGCATCATAATGCTCTCCGTCCGTCCGTCCGTCCGTCCATCTGACCGCTTGTGGGAGGCTGCGCGGCAGTGGCACTGACAGGACTCGGCTGGAAGGAAAGGGAAGATTTGGGGGGTTTTTTTCTGTATATCTTGGTAGGGTCCTTTTTTTTCTTTTTCTTATTTTTTTCAAATCAACCGTCCAAGCTGGAGATTCAAGTGGACACCGAGTGCTGGGATCAGCTGATCCAGGTGCAGCTGTCCGGTTCAGGCGACTGGGCGCTCTGTGAGTTCTCTCTTCCCTCGTCCACTTCCTGCCCGCTCATCGTCCCTCCTTCCTCCTGCTCATGATGTCCTGCTCCATGGAAATAATTTTCACTTTTTTTGTTATTGCCCGTTTTTCATCATTTCTTCATGTACTCCAAGATGAACAACAAAATCCTTAAAGCCCTCATGATTAAGGTTTTTATTTTTTGTTTTTGGCCCTCCTTTGCTAATCCGTACAGGAGCAGCGCTTCAAGATTTGCTTGAAAGACATCTGTCTGTACCTTTTCTGTCAGGAGATTAGTTTATGGTTTGTTTCTTTTTGTTCTGAGAAGAAATTCTGCTGCTGCTGCTGCTGCTGCTGCTGGCCGGCTGCTCTGCCTGGAGTTGCCTTAAAGATGAAAGTTGCCTTGCAAAAGAAACTATCCCACATATGCAAACTGTACCTTGCCTTTCTTTCTTCTTGTAAAGTTTGAGTGTTACGAGGTCATTACAACTGCATCAATGTTCTAAGAAGACACAATTTATATGAAAGACAGCTTATTTCTAATTTCACTAATTAGATTAGGGATGAAATGGGTTTTTTGTGTTTTTTTGTTGAGCAAATTATCTTAATGAACCATTTTGTACTTCAGTGGGATCCACCTACAGCACTTACAGCGAGAACTGTCAAACTTTCAGTTCACGGTCAAACTAGCATTAGACCCTAGTTGTCCACTTTGCTTGATGTCTTGTTTCTATATTGTTTTTTATTGGCAACTGACTGCGTGTCCACTTGGGCTGTTTGAGACAATAAGACAATCTTGAAGATGTTGTTTCTAATGTATTTTTGAAATAGTTAGTTACTATAAATCAGGTTTAAAAAGTTGCCTAAAATATTTTTCTTTCTCTCCTTTGTCCTGCCAGGTGACACCCATGCGGTGGAGATCCCCAGGAGCGAGATAGAGGTGGTCAAGGGCCAGATGGTGGTCCTGCACGCCTGGTACAGCCCCAACTCTGACATTTCCAAGAACGCCGTCACGTGGCAGTTCTTTGGGAACGGAACCAAACCGGTGAGAAGTTCAAAACGAAAATCTGCCGGGATCAACCGGACGGTTGACCCCGTTCTGATCTTTAGTTGGGAAAACAAAGGGAAGCTTTAAAGGGATTATAATTCAGTACAGTGTGCTGGCTAATCCTGCTGCGGTAGTGAAAGTGTTGGGTCTACATGTCCTGTAAATATATGACGGCTTCAGAGTGGTGTTTGACTCATTAACCCACTGACTTGACAAACTTCTACAACTGAAAAATGAACACAGGAGGCAGATGGATTTACCTGTTTAAAACAAAAAAGGTTTTCAATCCATTAATTGCCGTTTAAATTGGACTTTATAAAGGAAAATACTGTAAATCTATGTACAAGTCCATCGACATGCAAAGCCTGAGTGCATGCAAGATTATGTGCGCTTTTTTTTTTTTTAAGAATTGCATGACACTATTGCATCCAGATGCAGCCATCCAGTGATTTTATAAAGTTTTAAAAAAAAAAAAAATCATGACCTGTACGGATTATGATTACATCCAACACCAGCGTCAGCGTCTAATTCGTATCGTAAGCCATGTACGTCATTAACGAAGGGATGCCGCTAATGGCGCTTCACTTCCTCGGCCCGAGCACGAAGCCCCCGCTGGAGCCACGCACATTTGCGTACGTGTGTGTCGCAATGTGTGTGGTTCTTAGCATGATTAAAATAATCTAAACCGTGTCAGCGCCCAGTGCCCGCGAGCTTATCTCAAATAGAAAATCAGCCTAAAATTCAGCACCGGCCATCTGTATGTCTGGATTATCTTTATGAAGGACGCTGATTTCTGTGATATGCTTAATCTGTATATCCTTAAATGGCAGTTTAAAATGCAATAAAGTGAAGAAATAAATTGCACACCGTATGTTCAGGAAGTCTGTCTCTGAGTGCGCTCCTCTGTCCAGGTGATCAATTTCAACTCCGGTCAGGTCGGCTTCGGCCAGAACGAGTTCACCAAGCGGGTGGGCTTCAGCGTGGCCATGCCCTCCGCCAACATCTCCTTCTACATCAACAACACCCAGGAGTCCGACTCCGGGCTCTACATCTGCATCGTCATCATCCCCGGAGCTCCCGCCATCTCTGGACAGATACGCCTTAACGTCAAAGGTAACGCGGAGAACGTCCAGCGTTTCCGTAAGAAATCGCAAATTGAAGTCAGCCGCCGCGTCACGGCTTCACCAGGTCACCGAGGTCAAGCGATTAAACGCCGCTCGGCTCGTTTTCTCACTTGCAACGGCGCACGGTTGTTATTGTCAACAGCAGCGGAGTTTGTCCACAGCGGATTAAAGCCTAAAGATCAAGTTCAGAGGGTCAGCGGCGGTGCGATCGCTGTCACATGTTGCGTGCCTCTTCCCCCCCCGCAGTCCCCCCGTCTCCGCCGGTGTGCTCCGTGGCAGGAGACCCGGTGCTCAAGGGCAACGTGACTCTGAGCTGCAAGTCCGGTCAGGGGAAGCCGCTCCCGCAGTACAAGTGGACGAAGGCGGCGCCCGTGTCCGAGGTCTTCTTCTCCCCGATGCAGAGTGAGTACTGAAACACAGTCTGGCTCACAAGCACACACTCTGTTGCCCCCCCAAGCGGTCTGTGGCGTTCGGCGGTACTGCAGTCATTCATTAGTAGCTGCGTTTCCATTACAGTTTTTTGCAAAATAAAAGCGATATTTCTAAAAATTACACAAAGCACAATTGCGATTTGCAGGTGTTTCTATTGAATGGTGTGAAGCACATGGCCTGTAATTCTGTGTAAAATCTCGTTGAGAATTTCGTGAGACGTAAACGGGATGTGATTTACGAGAATTACGGTTGCTTTTGTTTGTTTGTTTGTTTGCTGTCAAGAATAGTTGTTATATTTTTCTCTTTGATTACTTGTAAAAAAAAAAATCTTCCGTGTCCTCCTCAGTCCAAACATAACGCACCATTTTCACTTGAAGTGAACTGGTCATGTGACCACGTACGTCAGGTCCGCTGTAAACAAAAAAAAATGTTTCCATGACACTTTTGTGATATACCTCTGCGTCTGAAACACCACCTCACGAGAGGGTAAAAACCTTTCAGCCATATTTGAGGGGTTTTTCAAAGTTCAGGTCCATTACCAGTTTTTTATTGCGATATTTACCCTAACCCTTATGGAACATCAAAGTTTTGTAAAAAAATTTTACAAGTGCTCATCGAGACCTGTATTGTGTATCCAACCATAAAACGTTCTTCTTATTTCTTCTGTCAAAGTGATCTTAATAGAGGAACTGTTCATCAGATATTTACAAGAAACTTAATACACACAGAATTTTTCACAATGACTGGCACAGGAAGTCATTTTGTTTCCTCTGTGAAACAGAAGCCTGTCTTATTCCTCTGCCACGGGCAGGTTGTGACATCACAGACCTCCCCGCGGCCCATTCGCTGAAACGCAGATCCAAGGAAACAATAATTCCTTTTGAAAACTCTTTTGGCGCAACATTATTTTGCCGTCGGAGGCCACGGTGGAAAGCACCATCTGTTTCTGAACAGCAGGACTTAGGCTGATTGATTGAGTATTGACTTAACTGCTTTGAACTCTGGCCCTCATCCCTTTATAGTGGGAAAGTCCTCAGATTCATGAAATGAAAACTACTCCCTCTGATTGTGCCCCGGGGCTTTTCTGCTGCGGCGGCACGTGTCGCTGCGCTGTCTTGCAGTCCGAGGTTCGACCCGCCCGCTCTCTGTTTTTTTTTATTTTTTTTTCATCCGCGCTGTCTCCGACATGACACTCGATCTTGACTCTGCCTGTCGCTGCTTATCTGTTCCTGCAATCTCTCTGTCTCTCGCCGCTGATCCTCTCCTGGCACTCTTCATTTCCTGTCCTTCCAAGTCGCCTGCCACTCTAACAAGTGTCATTACTTGATCAGCACCGCTGAGAGGCATTAAATGGATTTTGGTGAAACTGCGGCCGCCTCTCCCTCCCTCCTTCCTCCAGCCGCCACCTTCTCATTCATGCTCACCTGTTCTTTGTCATCTCTCCTTCTCTCCTCACCATCCGGCTGCCATGAAAAAAATATGTAAAAAAAAAATAATACTCAGAATGGAGATCTTGCCCCCAGCCCTTGCTAGTGCTCGGGTTCATGGGTGAGAGCACACACACACACACACACACACACACACACACACACACACACACACATTCGGCTGATTTCCCCCGGCTCCGTCCCATCCTCACCTGCACCGAGCCCACCAGTTATGGTCTCCATGGTCTCTCGAGTCAACATGTCACACCCTTAATCACGACCATAAGCTGTGGGAAAAAAAGCTTTAAAGGTAAAAAAAAATGTCAACCTCACAATTTACCTTTGTTCACCACCGTCGGATAACAGAGCAATCCAACTGGTCCAGTTAATCGCTTGTTGCTTCCGCGTGATTTGCATTCATTTGTCTCGGTGGCGAGAGAACAAAGTGTTACCCGCCGGTTGCGTTTGACCTTTAAATCTTGGGGGGGTGCCGCCTTGACGCGGCTGCCATCCTGTTGCATCCATTCATCCCGCCATTGTGTGACATCCGGGGGCATAAATATTCCCAAGGCCTTCATCTCCGCCGCGCTCCCAGGATCTCCACGCTCCCCAGGTTAAGGTCATGTGACCCCCAAACAGAAAAAGGGTGAGGATTCAGGGCGTGTTAATATATCCCCAGGGAACATACAGTCTGTTTGGAAATGCCATTTTAATGCAGAGTCGATCGTAGGAGTCTGGACCCCTGAGAAATTCTCCGGTTCAGCCTCTTGAAGCGCGGCGAAGAAAGCAGGTTTCGATTGGCTAATCTAATTATTAAGATTTACAGGTGATGCAAGGTAAATCTCGTAAGCGCTCGTTAGCGGCAGCTGTTTCCAATCACTGAAGGTCACTCGGTTGACACGCGCTGGGTTTTGGCCAGGCTCAGACAGATAGAAAATCAACCAGCTCCAAAGCCCTGTTCAAACTCGGCTAATGCTGTTCCAACTCTGGCTGCGCCGTCGTCCCCGAGCGAAGCGGCTAGCGGGTTCGACCCCCCCCCCTGGGCCTTGACATACGGCCCCGCCTGCCCTCCGACGTGTCACCCGCCCCCGTATCTCAAGTTGCTGATTTACGCACCCGGTGGGCGATTGGTCGTGATGGAGATGGTAATGCTCAGGTGGCTTTAGTGGCTCCCGTCTTAAAGCGCTTTGCGGCACAATGGCGTGTGAATGGAGGCAGCGGGTGACTGCAGAGTGAACAGAAGTGTGTAGCCTGCAGCGTGTCGGCCCTGTGGTGCTGTAGATGTCCCAACGTGGAATTAACTCCACTTCAGACCTATTGATTCAACTTTGCTTGTAAAATGAAAGTGAATAATTATTATTATAACGAGGGATCTGATCACATGCTGGGAATGGGAAGCTATTTTCATCACGTGACCGGCCGCGTTTTTTTCATCTTGTCATGAATCACCGCCGCTAACGCCGTTCAGATCGGACGCGAAGGAGGCGCACAGCTCCTGTTTTACTTTAATTAAATGTCGTACAGCACGTCAAGACTCATGACGAATGCTGCTCATTGACCTTGCAGCGATGCGGCGGCGGCGGCGGCGGCGGCGTGATGTAATGCCGCATTATTTGAGTTGAAGCAGCAAGGCGGCCGGCCGCCGTACTGTACCGCAGCATCAGATCCATGCAGCCCAGCGAGGGCACGTGATCGCTGAGCGGGCCCGAAGGCGCAGCCAAGCTCAGAGTCAGCTGCCGTTCTGCTAATGGTTCACAATTAGGTCCACTTGTTCGGCAGCTGTTTTTTTTTTCAGGGCCTGCAATTAGAAACGGCCGAGGGAGGAGAAATCTCGGAAGCGACGCCGAACTTGACGTGACGCGCTTTTGTTTTTGGGAGGTTAGCGCAATTGAAAATGTCTCCCTTTTTTCAATCCAGCCACACTTTTCACAGAGTGGCAGTGGACTCTGAACTGGCGCCGAGTCGCTGCGGTTTCGGAGGTCGTGCGGCTGCCTTGATTAACCTTGCGCCGTTCGGCACCAGATGGCTCGGTCAAAATTCAGAGAAATTCAAAGATTAGTCGAGGCCCCGTTTTTTCACCCAAACTCGAACACGGCGCAGTTTATTTGCTCGCGAGGACGGGATGGATTTTCCGCCCGATCGCGGCAGCATCGGCCGCGACGCCGGCACAATCTGAACCTTCGCGTTTGCTATCGAAATGACTCAGAAGAAGAATCCACCGTGAGGCGTTTTTGGGGCTATTTTCTGCCGAGACGCTGCGTGCCCAGTAGAACAGCTTCAGCCTTCCCAGTTTAAACAACGCTTTCAAGAGGGGGTGGGTTTACCCAACAGGCGCCAACCCACTCTCATTTTCTTAGGATCCCCCCCGCAAAAGCAGAAGATGAAGATTGGATTTCAAAGGATTTGCTGTCATAAGTCCCGGTCAAAGCTTGTTTATTTTTCACAGCCTGTGTTTGCAGCAACAGAGCATTTGAGGAGCAGATGTGCGAAGAGGAACGGATTGAAAAGGAATGGAAACGGCGAGCGCCGACATGGGCGCAACATGCACTTAGCGCTGTGTCACCACCGGGGCGCGGATACATTAAAACTCACAAAAAAAAAAAAAAATTGCTGACAGATATCACAACTGCCCCGCCAGCGGCACGCTACATATTGCAGCTATTGATTGCCAGCCAACAGTGGATTAAATTCTGGATTAAGGGTGTCGGCATGAAGATTCAACGCTGGCGCGGATGAGCGTGATACACGTGACATCATTATATCAACAAGGGAAAGCTGGAGGGAGAAAACATAGGAATGAGTATTTTCACAGTTATTTGTAGCGTCTAGCATTTGATATGAGAGGTTGAATGAAACAAGAACTCCTGTGCAAGCAGGTATTTGCTTTACACACCAAATTCCATTGGGTCAATCTTGGGTCTTAAAAATCTGCAGATTAAAAAAATAATAATAATAATAATGATAAAAATACATTTAGCACTCTGTTTAAAGCCGCTCTTCAAAAAAGAAATGCTCGATATCAGCTTCCTGCTGGATTTTCCTCACGTTTGCAAGGAGACGAAAGCAGGAGGCCTCAGAGGGCAGAAAGAACCTGGCTGTCACTAACCTGCGAGATGGTAACAGTGCCCTTTGTGACATCTCAAAGGCCTGATTACCCGGCCTTTATATTTTAGCACACATTTCAGAAAGGTTGAGCAACAATTTTTGAGTCATTATTCTTAGGAAAAAAAAGTGACTTTTGGACCTCCAGGGAAAAGACAAGTTCAAGACTGATGAAAAATGACCCAGTAATACCTGTCGACTGCTACTGTAGACTAGATACTGCACTAGAGATATCTTTGAGTGTCTTTTGTTTGTTTGCGTTCATCTGTGATAGTTCATTAGCTGCAGTTAAAATAGAAATGTTAATAGAAATATGTTGTGTATTTGAGACGTGAATCCACTTCCTCTGTGTGTGTTTCAGTGGCCGTGCAGTAGCTAACTCCCACTTGCTTTCTCGCCCAGTCACGCCAGCCCCCTTCTTTTCAGTGATCACATCAACGTACAAACTGTGTGTTTGACTGTGCGCCTGCTCCGCAGATGAGAGATCCGGCACCCTCCGGCTGAGCAACCTCACTAAAAGCATGTCGGGGAAGTACATCTGCAGAGCCAGCAACACGGCCGGCTCAGACAGCTGCTCCATTAACCTGGAGGTCATCACCTGTACGTAAGCCCAGCCGCACGCCACACCCAACGCCGTCCTCCTTGCGCCGCTTTCAGCCAAGCGTGCATTATTATCAAATCCTGTGACTGAGCCCAGGAACATGTCCAGCTTTTATTTACACTTTTTTTTTTTTTATCGTATGCTAGATTCCTGAAGTTGCAGTGAATAGCAGCCGTTGTCAGCTAATCGATAATTAATGTCACGCGTCCCTTATCTGTCACGCTGTGGTATCTCCCAGCCGGGCCAAACTGATCTGTGATCTGCTTCCGACGCAGCTTCCAATGCGGGCGTGATAGCGGCGGCCACGCTGGGCTCCATCGTGGGTCTGGTGGCCATGGTGCTGCTGCTTATCTTCATCCTGAGGAGGAGGCGGGACACCGAGGAGGAAATAGCCAATGAGATCAAGTGAGTGTTACGGCGTGCCGTCCGGGATAGAGGAGCAAAGCCGGGCCGGCCTGAATGCGGCAGTCGTGACGTGTTTCACGCCCGCAGCTGAACCGAGGCGGTCACGGGCTGAAGCTAAAGCGGCGAGCGGTTACCATGGTTACAGCCTGTTTAGCCCGGTTCCGCGTCGTTTGCTTTGTGTGTGTTCAGACGTTCACCCGAATGGCAAACCTCAACAGTAACCAGCACAGACAGTAGGGGCGCTCCGCGTTTTTTAGAGGAGCGGAAAACGCCGGTCAGATATTGCCTGCCAGGGTTCAAAGGTCAAGGACTGATTTAACAGACAGAACATTGCGTTGCAAGTTGGTGTGTATCAGTTTTAAAAGGTCTCTGTGGTTGTGCAGAGGGGCAGCACAGCGCAACGCATTGTAAAGGGAACACAATCTCTTGGTGCTAATCTGCAAACCTCCTCAGCCGTCCGTCCGTTTCCTCATCACCGCTGTGACTGCGTGGGTTCCCACCAGGTGCTCCTGCTTCCTCCCACAGTCTGGAGACTTGCAAGCTGACTGGCAGCTGTCATTTCAGACTGTGCACTCACAGTAAAGAGGGTTGTTTGTTTTCTAACATTCCCATAATTTGGGATCTTCTGTTGCTTTATTCCATGGTTTAACCCCCCACCACCACCATCATCGAAAACGGATGGATGCCGGTTTTAGCAGCCGGGGAACTTTGAAATGAATAAATTAATAAATTCAACCTCAAGGACCCGGGGGGGGGTTGCTGTTTGGGAGGCTCGCAGGAAACGGAGCAGGTCGTCTGGGATGTGGATGGTGATGAGGGTTAAAACTCCCACGCCCAAACACTGCCTCTGACGTGCTAAAGTTTTCCACCCCAAAACTAAAGAGGAGGTGAACCAATAAATTAAGCGGGGGAATTATTCAGGTGAGAGGGGAAAAACAGCCCACACACAACAACAACAACAAAACCGCACAGGAAGAGAGAGAGAGAAATGTAGCTCCTGATGGGCAGGATCACCTGTGACCTACTTTCAAACTACAGTGATTTACCCATAACAGTGTAGAATATTGTAAAAAAAAAAAAAAAAATGCTTTAAAGCTAAAGCAAAGCAGCATTATTGTCATCATACATTGAATTGTACGATGGAATTGACATCAGGGCTGAAGGTTGAGTTCTGAGGCGTGAAATTCAAAAAAAAAAAAAATGTAGTTCTCTGAGTAGAGCAGGTTTACAGGACATTAATAACAACACATGGTTGTTTAGTTTTGTAGTTTCCTTGTCCTTTTCCTAATTACCTGCTCTCTGGATTCCCTCCCCTAAGGGAAGACGCCCAGGCCCCCAAGCGCGTGTCGTGGGCCAAGAGCAACACGGGCTCGGACGTGGTGTCCAAGAACGGGACGCTGTCCTCCATCGCCACCAGCCCGCGGCCCAGAGACCCCCACCAGCCCAACTTCCACTACCCGTACTCGCCCACGTCGGCCTCGGACAGCTCCGTCATCAACGCCTACCAGCTGCGGCCGGGGGAGGCCAACACCCTGCAGGGGCTCCCCGGCTACAACATGGGCGGCACGCCGTCGCGCAAACACAAGCGGCCGCCCAGCGCCAACGGCGGGCCGCCGCAGCTCCTCCGCTGCCCGCCGCTCGCCGCCGCCCCCTGCAGGACTGACGGGCTCAGCCGCAGATGCCGGCGCTGCCGCCGCCGCCGCCACTCGGCGCACCGTCTCCGTCGTCCACACTGACGCGCGTGGGCACCGTGGCCGTCATGGTGCCGTCGCAGAGCCAAGCCGGCTCGCTGGTGTGAGGCCGCGGACGTTTTTTGTTTTGTTTGGTTTTGAAGCAGGAAGTACGAGGGAACGCGCAGGAAGGAAGGAGGCCTTGGCACGGGGAAAAAGCACTTCGGAGGACGTGAGATGAAGCCGACTTGAGCTCACTAAAAAAAAAAAAATGTCTTCGAGCGTGCGAGACAGTTGCAGGTTTCTTCTTATGCTGCTGCACTCGGACTACAAAAAAGTGACTATTGTGAATTGCAACTTTGAGGACGGTGTCCAGAAGGATTACTCACATTCAGGAGGAGGATTTGACATCTCTGCGTTAGCGTGATTGGTTGCGATTGTACATTAGGAGTTGAGCAAACGGACGTTTTCTTTTCTAATTTGATGTTACTTCCCTGTTATCTCGCTGTGTGAGGGTTCGTTTCGTGTCTTCTCTCAGGCTGACTGCACTAGTTAAGAGCAAAAAAAACAAAAAAAACAATACAAGGCAAAGTTCCGATTCAGGTATTCAGCAAACGAGTCACTCTTTGATCCACATCGATTTTCCGTCCAGTCACTGGACTTTTTGATTTCATCTGCTGGACAGCGTTAGTCGGGTTCTATGACATTCTACGTCTTTGGAAACGTATTAACTTAGTTTATGAGTACTTTACCTGTTATGGTAGATGGAATGTAACCAATAGTGAGTGCAGCATTGTTACAGTTGATGACTTTCTACATTTCTTGGTTTAAGGTGTTTTGTATCACTGGGTATCATTAATTAATCATACGTGGCCAACAGCTGCAGGCGGGTGTCTGCTGATTGGTCAGTTTGCTTGCGTGTTGAATGAATGCTGCGCTAACGGCAGCGGCGATGGATCGGATCCAAAAGGCTTCATGTAGCAACCCTGATGCATTTCTGATTGTTGACAGTTTTTTAATAAAGTGTTCGATATCAGCATGCCTTACTGTTGCTTTGTTCGATAGTGTCTCATCATCGAGCTATACAACAATCAACAACATGGAAAATTAAGTGTGAGTTGTTTCAGGTGCAGCAGCAAAATAAAAACTATTTCATTAGAATTAAAACAAAAGAAGAAGAACGTTTGGGTCGCTTTATTCGGAGTGTGATCTTGATTTTGTAAAGTGACATTTCTGATGGTTCTGCGAGAAAGATGACAAAAAGAAAAAGTAAACAAAATATGAAGAAGCCCTTTAAGGCCACTTGAGATGTTGAGGACTTGTTTGAGAATTTGTAAAAACAAACAACAAAAAAAACTGATACGCAAGAAACCGTTCAAAAGAGCAACTGAAACAATAATGTGGTTCTGAAATTAAAACAAATGCAACCACTGTGATGATGGTTCCAGCTGACAAGGAGGAAAATAGATCAAAGTACCAGAAACGGCTAAGCTAAGCTAGCAGCACAGATCCAGTGACGCAGTGCCAACAAGAGGATGCACCAGTATGAAAAAGCCTTTCCAGTTTGGCTGTGAACTCCAAACACAGGCTTTCAACTGCCGGTGCGCATTTCAGCTGATTGAGGTCAGACTGCTTAAATGAATGAGGTTTGTCTGCTTGAATCAAGCGCTTCAGCAGTATTGGAGAAGCTGATCTTTGCTGAATGCTCGAGCTAAACGTTCTGACATCAAAGTGGTGATTAAGGAAGCACTGGGACGCACAGTGACAACCAATCAGCAAATGCGCCAAGTTTTTTGTAAAATCTTTGAAAGACATTTACTTCTGGACCAGATTCAGACAAACACATCTAAAATCAACACTGTGATCCCTTTTCCTTCAGAAAAAAACAAACATACCCAACTTTATACAAATCTTTTAGTAACTTTTTTGTGAAAAACCTAAAATGCTAAGAGCATTTGAGAAATCCAGTCACACAGTAACATATTGGTGATGAAAACCATAACAAAATGGTCACTATTGAGGTCACGCCAATACCTAAATAACAAAAAAAAAAAAAGTTCATCATGACTCTGTCAGCAGATTTCTAGATATGATCATCCTCATCACTTCATTGGAGCCTTTGGAGGAAAGAGAGTGGAAAGGTCACTCAAACTGAACAAGCTGCTCAATCACGGCAGGTAAACGGTAATAAATGAAAATATACTTGAAAGGAAAAGACAAAACATGGCGCTGTGAGAGCTCACCCTCGAGGATCTGGTGCACTCGGATGTCTCGGACAAACTGCTGCACGGCGTAGTCTTTCAGGTAGCCGTATCCTCCGTGCATCTGAAGTGCCTGGTTGCAAATCTGTTGGGATTACAGAAGGCAGCGTTGAGAGCGTGAGAGAAAAAACAGATTCCCGCACAGCAGAAAACATGATGAAAAAAAAAAAACACCCTCACGTTAAAGCACTCCTCTGTGACGAAGAGCTTGGCCATGGAGCAAAGAGAAACGGCGTCGGGCCTGTTCTCCTGCAGCGCCCTGGCAGCCTCGCGCACCAGCAGGCGAGACGCCACCAGGTTGGTGGCCATTTCGGCCAGTTTGAACTGCAGATACTGCAAAACACAGTGGGGGACTCAGTCAGTGGTTGAACGTGCGACCGATTTACTTCAAAAAAAAAAAAAAGAAGACAAAACAAAATCACTGCCTCACCTGGTTGTTGGAGAGCGTCTCTCCAAACTGCTTCCGGACCAACATGTGATCTCTTGCTAGCAGCACGCTGGCGTGCGCCGCTCCCAGGGAACAGGACGCTATGAGCGGAGAGAGTCAGGATTGGCAGGCGGCTCAAGAGCGAAGAAGACCGGGGCAGACACGCTTACACAATGCTGGCAAAGACAATCCTATAATATAAACAATGTCTCATAACAGAAGCGTTTATGTGGCAGTAAAATCCAAAAAATGAGTGTTTTTGACTGTTCAGAGAACAGGGAAGAGTTTGTACTGTATCACACAAAAAAGAGGTGTGTGTGGATTAAGTTTAAAACACGGACCTGCAGCCTGTTGCACGTCTATTTGTTTTGTGTTAAGATGAAATTGAAAGAGCGCAGTGCAAATCTGCTGCTAACACAGTGTCAGCAATCATTAAAGACAGACTTCTGTCGTCTTCCCAGGCAGACAGTGTGTGCAGTTACTGTCTGTTGCGGGTTAACTACACATTATGGTGCGTTTCTCCCGCTCACCGATGTTGATCCTGCCTCCGTTCAGGCCTTTCATGGCGATGTTGAACCCTTGTCCCTCCTCACCGAGCCGGTTGGCCACTGGCACTGCGCAGTCTTCGAATATCACCGCTCGAGTCGGCTGAGAATTCCAACCCACCTGGAGGACAGAAGGACACGCAAGCGGGCAGACCGTGAACTCTTACTGCCACCTAGCGGTCGGCAACGAAACTAGTCTCGGTAAAACAAAAAAAATCCGTCACCTTTTTTTCCTTTTTGCCAAAGTTGAGACCCGGCGTTCCCTTGTCCACCACCAGACAGGAGATGCCCTTTGGCCCTTTGCCTCCCGTTCTGCACATCACGATGTAGACGTCTGTGTCTCCCCCTCCGCTGATGAAGGCCTGAGAGAAGATCAAGGTCAAAAAAAAAAAAAAAAAAAAACTGGCTCACACTGAATTACCAGCCAATCGAGAGCTTGAACAGCCTTGTGGTCACCTTGGAGCCGTTCAGGATGTAGTGGTCGCCTTTCCGCTGCGCAGAGGTCAGAAGCGAAGCTGCATCACTGCCGCTGCCTGCAATCCAAAAAAAGATTTCCAAAAAAGATTTTTTTTAAAAACTGGCAAAATTCAGTTTTTCAGCAAAATGAGAAAAGTCTTTTTTTTGTTTCGCTTGTTCCACTTTTCAGAAAGTGTGTGCAAAACACGCACTTCTGCAAGTCAGCTCTTTATGATGTCATAAAGTGCACTGAAACCACCGGAGCCAAACCCAAGCGCTGCGGGCACCTTCATTTTTTTTCACAATAAAAAGCATCACTTTTAACAGGAAGCTAAACCTCAGCATTTTAGCTGGTGGCTGTAAACATGGGGCTAAATTAGCTCTTGTGTGTGGAGATCTAATGAGTGTTTTTAGATCATTAATCGTGCAGAGCTACTCCACTGAAGTACGGAGTAGAAAATAAGTACCTAAAAATAAATGCCATGGCTAATTATTCATTCAACCAACTTTATAAAAGTCATTCTTCTGACCTGGTTCAGTGAGACAGTAGGAGGCAAACTTCTCCATGGTGCAGAGATCAGGACAGAACTTCTCCCTCTGTTCAGAGTTCCCGAACGTGTCGATCATCCAGACACACATGCTGCGAGGCGAGGAGGGAAGAGACATGGCTGAGGATGACAGCGTCACGTCCACTGTGCCAGTAATTCAATTCCCCTGCAATTACTCCTATATCTAACCAAGAGGTGAAGGGTTAAAAACTAATACCCACGCTGTCTTTTACGACCTTTCCTTGCTAGGTGAGCATTTCATCAGGGTCATACTATTCATTTTCCATTTAAAGACTTAAAATGAATACTTTCTACACATTTTTATTGCACTTGGATCCTATTGGAGAGGTTTCCTACTTGTGGATACTGATGTACGCCGTGGTGCTGACACATCCTGTGGACAAGGCCTCAAAGATAACCGACGTGTCCAGGCGGGAGAGACCCGAGCCACCGACGTCCGGCTGGACGTAGATGCCTCCGAACCCCAGCTGGGCCGCCTTCCTCATCACGTCCACAGGAAATATTTCCTGGAGGAAAATGAGCGAAAAGTGATTCAAAAAAAATGAACGACGGAACATTTACTTTAAAAGCCAGTCAACACCGGGGTTGCTGTCGAACACCGCTGGTTTACGGAACTTTCCGAAGTGACATTGAAACATTTTTACAATTTCACAGTCGGCAAGATAAGGCTAAATTTAATCCGATTACACCTGCGTAAAGATTAGTCTGAGCACGATTGCAGAATTCCTTGGACCTCGTACGGTCTTTTCAAAGGGAGAGATAAGATGATGCACAGATTGGTTTGCTGGCACGCCCAGGGATGCTGCTCAGAGAGTAAAAAGCAGACACAAAACACACAAAAACCTACCTTCTGGTCCCACTCCGCCATGTGTGGAGCCATCTCATTGGCTGCGAAGTCGAAGGCCACTTTTTGAAACTCCTTCTGTTCATCTGTCAGTCCCTGAGTCGCTGCAAAGGACCAGCAGAGGACACGCAGCAACACTGTCAATAGTGCGGAATAATAATAATAATAATAATAATAATAATAATAATAATAATAATAATAATAATAATAGAATGCGTATTTTAGAAGCGCAGTCCGTTGTGTAACTTTGAATGAGCTGAAACAGAGCAACCAATGACCGCTGAATATTATGGGCTCTCTGGGCCTCCACATATTTTTTTTCCTCAAATTTCATCAGAATATCGCGGTTTATCGTGCCAAACTTCTGGCTCTGCTGCTGTTCCCCAGTTAGCTAACACTTATGGAAACACAATGTAACGTCTCTCAGATCTTTCGTAACCTTCTCGTAAGGAGGCTGCGTGTCCCGTCCCAGTAACTTACGGTCAATACACGAAGCTATGCCTCGTCTTTGGGCTCCTCTGTTGAAAATCAAGCGAGGTTTTCTGCACAGGCTGGAGGACAATCTCACAATTCTCCCCAAAGGTCCGAGGGACGCCGCCATGTTTATCAGTTGTGGCTGACAGCTGGTTGCGTCACAGAGGCTGCCTTGTATATCCATGACTGGGATCCGCCAGCAGGGGGAGACAAAGGTGTTACGTTTTGTGACGCTCCTTCCAGTGGCTTTCAAAGTGGGCTGCAGGTTCCACAAAGTGGTCCCTGAGGAGAGGTGTAGGGGGTCCACAGCGATACAAATTATGATTTTTTATTTTTTATTTTTTAATTATTTCATTAATGACACAATGGAAGACTGTGTGATCAGTTTTTAGTGATGAACAAATTAAATCTAAAAGATGGAGTTGCCAAACTTTTTCAGTTTGAGGTCGCAAAGCAAGATGTACCGTGTCTATGACATGCATACAATTAATGGTGGTTTTAGTGATACAATCTATGCAATGCAACGCTGTATGGATTATCTTATTTTTCATTAAATTGAAAAAACAAAATCTCTTCAATTGGGAATTCACTAAACCCATAGAAAGCATTTTCAACTGCCTATTTTGGGTGCTGATCCAAAGCGAGTCAAAGTTTGTCATAAATTGACTTATGGGAAAGGTAGTTTGTTTGTGTTTGTTGTGGTTTTGCTATTATTCCCTGTTTCCTCAATACAAACGGTGCTGGGGCAATGAATATATACAATATACAGACATATATATACACAGAGCTCTGGAAGCCACTTCTTTTTTTTTAAGTCATGCAGTAACTTATTCCCATCACCAGTGTGCAGATACATCTCCCTGGGTAATAATAACATGCACTTCAGCCTACGCGCAGTGTCCGTCTTGCCCTGTGTCTACTTTGATTTTTTTTTTAACATTAGCATATTCATGTGGCATTTTCTCCCCCTTTAGTGATCAGCATCCCTGATGTTGGAGCCTGAGTCATTTTCCTCAGTTATATGGCTGCGTTAAGTCGCCCACTAGTCCTCTCACAGTCCATGAGGCATCTGCAGGGCACACAAACATTCACAGCATCAATGAGCATTACATTCCACACAAAGAGCCTGATATTTTGTTTTGTTTTGTTTTGGGTTTTTTTGTTGCAAGCCCGGTCCATTTGGTGCAATTAGAGTTATTTCAACGACACATGAGATGCTAAACAGTGAAAACAAATAAATAATAAATATGCTGCCTTAAAAAGGATCTTTGGACAGATCTCTCTTTACATGCATCCAGCAGGCCGGAGGCCCCGCAGGCAGGCAGGCAGGTGTTTGGCGGGAGAGGAGGAGGCGCTGGCGGAGGGAAAAAACCTGAAGTGTTAAACGTATTTTCCGTCTCTGACGCACTCCTGCATAACGTGCCATGAGCCTTTTCTGATAGGAAGGAAGAAGTGTCTGTAAAGTACAGGGCTCAGGATGAATAGACAGTTTGTTCATTATTAATTTATTTAGCCTGCCTCCAAGGAGAGCTCCCTCAGCATCACAGTGCAAAAAAAAGAAAAGAAAAGGAAAGTGTTCTTCGAGCTTCAAAGACGCGCAGGTTTGGAACTGTTCCACCCAACTTCACTGGGGTTTGTCAACTCTGCGCGCTTATAACTCAGTCTGATATCCCAAATTATTCATTAGAACACTCTCCTTTATTTTGTCCGTTTCTCCCGGCTCTGCAGGATGGGTATGATCTTGTTTCCGCAAAGACATCCTACAGCTCTGTAACGCACGCTGTTACATCAACGCTCCACCTGGAACATAATATCTGAGATGCAGAGGGTATGACCTGTCGTCTGTTGCCAAGGATCCCGCTCATGTAACAACACGGCAGCAGCTTCGAGCTCCATCAGATTGAAGCTTACCTGCGAGTGAACAAAACGCACGCTGAATAACACTGATTAGTTATTAGCCAACACTGATTTGGATTTATTTCTGCTACGGTTTTGCTCACAGGATGTTACGTTTGCGCAGCATTGCGGCAGCACGCAGATTACCATAATAACCCAAAAACTAAAACGATATCGTAGATCTCTTGAGATGAGGACTCCTTTAAAAGAGAGATAATGATTCGGCATAAATTAAGCACATCCTTTCACCCTGGTTCTGGTTCTGGCCTGTGCGGGTATCCAGCTCGTCTCTTGTGCACTATTCACTGAAGGACGGACGCAGATGCAGTGAGAGCCGCCAGCGACAGGCCCATGGCTTCAATACAGTGCTACAGACGTCACTGTAATGTCACTTTTATTATTCGTGTAAGTGCAGGTGCATGTCTCACACTTGTTGCCAGGGAGACTCTTCTCACCAGGTGAACCTTGCTTAGCGCGAACGCTCATTTCCCGGAGTTGACTTTGTGTTATCTAACTTTCCAGTGAAGCTGTAAATTACGTGAGAGATTAAATAACTTGTATGACAACAGACTAGAGGCAACATTACGACTGGAAAAAAGGCAAAAAGTATGTTTTGGCATGTCAGGGACCTCCAGAGAAAAAGTTATATATATATATATATAAAAAAAAAAAACTTCATAATAAGGTAATTTAACTTAACAACAAATCGTCTGTACCTGTCAAGAAAAGAACTGCAGTCTAATAAGTCAACAGTTAGTCTTTATTTAATCCGAGTTTTAGATGGTTTTGGTTCTGTAGCAACCTACTGGATAATTCTTATGAAGTGCAATTGTACTCAAGCCAGTTACAGTTGAGAGCAATGACAGGCACACGTTTTGTGCAAATTGAACAGCATTGGAACGACTCCTACATATACACAGCAAAAACTTACATGCCAGAGGAAAACAATACCAAAAAAAACAACTGTTTACATTGACAAGAGGAAGACTTTCCGCAAAAAAACTACGTCTATCTGAGCTAACACTTGATAGATACACATTGAGCCCAGTGTTGGATCATGGGAGAAAACAAAAATAACTAAGCGTCTTTACACAATGTGGCATTTGAGTACACATCAAGGAAAAACCCCGTCGGCCTGTCCAACAGAAAGGACGTTTCTCACGAGAACCCAGACACTTGGTCGCCATCTCAAACCATCAAACCGACTAAATAATAAACCAAAATGTATCCGATAAGAGACGCGGCCGTTTGCAAATCACCCCAACGAGGTTCCAACAAGTTAGTCTTTCCTGCATGTCAGGCAGCTCACCAGCGAAGCAAATAACAAAGGTCGAGCGGGTCGGGAGGTGGGGGGGGGCGAGCTTAACTTTGAACGCAGCACAAGCCACACGAGATGACACAGCAACCTGCGAGACAAAGGTGTTGGTAGCCTGACCGCAGCCGTCTTTATTTTCCCCAACCTTTGCTTTGAAGCAGTTACTTAGACATGACACACATTTGGCTCATTCCAATATTAACATACCCAAAAAGTGAAAGTTAAATAAGATGATGCTTTTATTTTGTTGTCTGGCATCATCGTCATGGTCATCATGAGTAGAACAGACGGTGTTTATTATCCATGCAGAAACACAAGACTGGAATCTAGGCGGCTGAGTTGAGAGATTCGGTTAGTCTGTCGTTACAGGCTAAGGTCTGCCTTTGTGTTTGTTCGCGCGTGTGTGAATGTGTGTGTGTGTGTTTGTGTGAGCTGTGTGTGTTCTCTTCTCCCTCACAGTGAAAATTTGAGAACTGAACCAAACATCCCTGGAAAATGCTCGCACTGGCTCCTGTTTATCCCAGGATGTGACGGATGTAGTGACATCTTTATCCAGAAAAAGCGGCGGCCAAAGTTTCCCATTGGTGGCAGATTTGATTCAAAATCATAAATTGGGGGAAAAAAAAAAGTGTGGAAAAGGTTTATTGTGTTTACACCTACAAACGACTTTTGATTTGTCCTAATAATCATTTTGACCCATGATACTTTTTTTTGTTTGTGTCCATGTTTTGCACGTTGAAACTTCGATAGAGAGCTAGAGAGGGCCGGTGCGCTCGGCATGGTTTTCACTGTCTAAATGGACAGATGGAGTGTCATCACTGGGTCTGGCCACACCACTTGTGAAGGAAAGCTGATGCACGACTACATTCCACAGCTTTCCTTTATTGTACAATCACGGGCCAACGTGAAAAACCTTTTACAACCTAGAATCGAAGAGCATCAACAGAAACTACTTGAGTTGCATTCAAGTGGCAACTACTGAGGGGAAGAAAAAAAAATAAAGTAAACTTACTGTAACATACATATTAAATAAGGTAAGGTCCATGCAAATGCGCACGGTTTTGCATCAATATGGTATGTCGTTATTAGTGTATGGGTCACGTCAGCCACCAGTGCGTTTTCTGATCTGAGGTTTCGGGGGAGAAAAGACTCCTCGGCACCCGTCACAAAGCTCTCAGCCAGACTTGAAGAGCAGGATGGCCACCTGGCCCAGGTAGAAGTAGATGAAGTGCTTCGTCTCGTGGGTGACGTAGCTGCCAAAGTTCCTCCCCACGATGCAGTGCCAGGTGGGGTTGTACTTCTTGTCAAACTCCTGAAATGAGAGGTGGGGGAGGAGTGGGTTAGCGGCAAGTCAGTATTCAAAGTTCTGCCATTGAGAAAATTAAAAGGTTGGAATTATTTTTAAAGACATTTTAGAAAAATAACACAAGTTTTACTAGCAGTGGGGAGAATCAGGTCTCATGGGAAACCTCTTTGTGTTGTCTATTTTGTGTCTGGACTTTTAAGCTTTATGTGATTCTGGACTTGATTGTTGTGCAAGATGTCTACACGTTTGATCCATTTGTTTCCGTTCTATTGTCTGCTTTTGTGACATCTGCCGTAGGACAACGGATGCCGACTGTGCCAACTCTGGCATATTTACAATCATGCTTTTTAGGACAAGAGATAAGATAAGATAATCCTTTATTAGTCCCCACGGTGCGGAAATTTCCAGCATTACAGCAGCAAAGAGGATGGCAACGCACATTATAAACATTGTAAACGAGTAATATAGAAAGTATGTGTGAACCGTTAAATCACAAAAATAGAAGCAATTTAAAATATGAACGTGTGAACAATTTAAAGTGCTGATATGTTCATTGAAGTGCATTGTCCTGATCAAATAAAAATAAATAAATACGTTTGATTTACTTAGTTTACCATGCAACAAAAATCAGTGAGTAATAACACACGCACGCGCGCACACACACCTCAATTGAAATAAGTGGACCAATTACTTTGAATAGATCAGTTCCTGACCAAAAATAGCTCAGCGCTATCAAAGAAGAAGAAAAAGCGAGGAAAAAAAAAAGGAAAAAAAGCAGTGAATTTGAATAACATCACGTGCCGATGACGTCAGCGCACACCTGCCTCTCACCTTCTTGATGTAGGCTGCGATGTCCTTCTCTATGTTGTACTTCTCCATGGCCTGGGTGGCGCAGTCCACCGCGTCCTGCTGCATGTCCTCGGACATGTCTGCGTTCTTGATCACCGCTTTCCTGTCGGTCATGGTTGCGGATGGATGGTTCGTTCCGGTGCCGCCTGCGGAGGAGAAGGAAAGAAGGAAGGAAGGAAGGAGGGAGGGACGCGTTTGAGTGCGACTGTGTGGAGCTGGAGCTGCTGCTGCTGCACGTGGTGACGGCGCTGCTGCTGCTGCTGCCGCCGCTTCAGGCCGACGGGATCACAGCTAACATCGATGAGGGAGATACTGGTGGTGGTGGTGGTGCACTGTCATATGTGCTGATTCATTTTGACAACACCGCCTCATGTGCTCTACCCATCCCCGCGAGTGCACGATGACTCGGGCACCGCAGAGCCCGGAAACTTGATCTAGGTGGAGTTAGATTACGGCGCGCGGGCAGCGAAGAAAGAAATCACTCCGATTAAAGAAACATCTGCCAGTCAAATCTCCCTCTGCAGCCCGTGCGCAAGCAAACAAGTCCCCCCTTAAAAGAAAAAAAAAAAAAAATTAATAAAAGAATAAAAAATAAAAAAAACAAAGCACTGCCCCCCCCCCCCACACACACACACACACACAGAGACCCCCGTTGCGATACAAACTCGACCCAATCACGCCAAAAATAAATAAATAAATAAAAACCGTGCAAGTCGCATTTCGTGCGCTCCTACCTTGTTCTTGAGCCGCTTGGATGGAGAGAGAGAGAAAACAAACTCTAGGTTGAGGTTGCGAATAAATACACTTCGGCTGCGGCCTGGAGGGGAGGGCGGCTTGCGATGATGCTCTAATTGCTTTTTAAAGATTTACACAATAAGCATGTAGGCAGGCAGGTGGGTTAGCTCGGCGGCTCGCGGCTGCTTGCTGCTGCTGCTGCTGCTCCGACCGACAGCGTCACCGCCCCTCTGCCGCACGCCGAGGCCTCCCATTGGCCGAGCCGCAGCCTCCCCGCGCGCCGCGTGCGTTTTTCTCCAGCTCCCGTCTGCCGGCATCTTATTTCATCCCACAATGCATCATTCACGGTAGTGTACGGCAGGGGCTCGCTCAGCTCAGCACTCTGCGTGGAACCGAGCAGCCGCGAGACCTTGGCGTTGTTGGCACCATTCGAGTGTGTGTGTGTGTGTGTGTGTGTGTGTGTGTGTGTGTTTGCGCAGCAGGTTTACAGAGTTCATCACTGGACTGATGAGAGTCACACCTGAAGGGCCCCATTCCATTCCGCTGCAGTGCTTTCTGAGTTATAAAGTGTTGGTCAGGATAAAATACCCAGTGTTGTGCAAAATCCACTTTCCCGTTTTTTTTTTTTACAGTTATGCTGTTTTGTAAATGTTGTCAGTGGTGATGTCACAAAGGGCACTCGCGACTCTTGCTGAGTAGTAGTAACACCAGATGTGCCTTCTGCTCTCTGGGTAGTGTTTGCCAACTTTCATTCAGAAAAATACAGAAGGCCTCCCGCAGTGCTCGGGGCCATGACCATCGCAGGCCAGTGGCTCGCCAGTCGTGGTGAATCATAACTTAAAATAGGGTTTCAAAAAAAGTACATGGTCCACATAGTTTGAACTGCTTTGTTCCCAATAGAAATTTAAAAAATAAGATGAAAGTGTAAATTGTATTGAAATCTTTAAATGTACCATATTTTTACACAACAATCAAAGTGCAGGATGGATGGCTTTTACAAAAGAATTAAATAAATAATGCTGAAAAGAAAACAAGCGTTCCCGATTCATAGCCTACTCTACGCGAGCTACACAGCCAGTACGCAGTTGTTGTGAATGGGCTGCGCAATGGTATCGCCTGCATCTACGTAGATTAGTTTTGAACGCAAACTCCATGAAAACGAACGCGAGTTTGCGTCAAAAAAAATTTATGTTCAAGACCACTCAGAAATACAGGACAAACCCCGAACTGTATCGAGTCAAACGGGATTCACCATTTCATAGTCAAATACAGGACAATTCTATATTTTAAGGGACGGTTGGTAACTCATCTCTGGGGTCAACCTCGCAGGGTCGTGCCCCCCTTCCAACAATGAAAGATTTAGTAAAGCATCACTTGTGTATTTTTAGTGGGAGGCTGAAAGCAGATGGCTAAATCGTGCTGTTGCTGGGAATTTGTATCGTTTATGCCTTTATCATTTGTTTGTACTTACTGAGGTACAAGTCCATTGTTATTATTCATTTATATTGTTAGTTGCTGCAGTCAATTCTTTTCAGCTTGTACTGCCCTTGTTGCACTATTTATAACTTTTGTCTCTGACTGTAACTGTTGTCATAGTAAAATTAAAAAAATAAAAACCTTTGATCACAAAAAAATATGATTTACAGTATTGAGAATTCCCCAACCAGCTGCTTCAGCGAATGTTAAATATTTGGAACAATGCAACAGCTTCAGCCTTGACTTTTTTTTTTTTTTTTAACTTGACTTACTTTCAACAGTCGCAGGAAGTTGGAAGGCACGTAACCAGTTGGTCTGAGGACGTTCAGATAAACAACACATAGGCAGTGGTCCGTTTGAAACTGTTTTATTGAAAATGCTAAGAGAGAAAAAGAAAGATTAAGCAAAGTAAGACATACAAACTACTCCCAAATGAACATCTCACCCAACCACCCCAAATTTAAATTCCCTCATACCAGGCATCTACGATTCCATCCTTTGATCCAACTTCCTGGTCCTCAGTTTCCTTTTTCTTGTAAAATAGTCATAAAAACTGAAAAACATTTAATAGGCATGTGTAGGGTCTAATAGAAAAAAAAAAAAAAAAAATGTTGCTCCGGGACTTCCGTTAATTTGTTCTCAATTCAACTCATTTGAATCCTGGAAAACTGATCCCGTTCCGAGCATCCATCCTTGCCTATCCCTTTCCTAATCGATCCACTCATCCAGCTCCTCGGATTGGGATCCACTGAGCCACTCCTCCAATCAAAACCTTGAAATACCAGGAAGAAAATCAGAGGCAAACTGTTAGAATAGAATGTCAAGATTTTTGGGCCTAATTTTTCTTTTCTTTTCCACTTTGAGCATGTCAGATCAAGGAAAAAAAATGCCTTTGAGCTTACAAAAAAAATAAAAAACAAAACCCTCACTTCCTGAAGTTACATTTTCACTGATGAGAACATTTACGTTAAAAAGGTGGGAAGTTCTGAAGCAAAGCGGTGATTCAGAGGATTGCTTTTACATTTGACAGCATAAAGTTACACTTGCATCACAACACTTAATCTAGGACTGATTCTGTCACAAGCCAGGATAGCATGTTAAAAATAGTGTATAACAAGGTACAGCACAGATGGCTCTGCTCAATGACATGCATGCTATGGAAACCTATTAAAGCGATCAATTTATGGAATATGAAGCGTACCATTGCCTCGACCTGTTTGCTCCTCAATTAGATGTCCTATCCTGACCATACAAATGAAATGTGCTCCACAATGGTTTTATTCCAAATCACTTTAATCCTTCTCTTCAGATGTCTAAAGGAAGACACAAGGGTAAAATACAGTTAAGCACTGGGCTCCCCATCCACACGTGTCCAATGAGAAGCTATTTCTTAAAAAAATAAAGACAAAACTCATTTTTTCCAGACTTGCAAAAACATTGAGTGCAGGTTTACAACTCAACATTTTTGAAGATCGACACAGCACAATTTCTACTGTTGCAAAAAACAGACAAAGAGAAGGGAAGAGAAAGGGGGCGAAGAGGGGGGAGGAAGGGGAGGGGTGGGACACATCTACATACCAAGATCATCCACAAGGACATCTGGACATGAAATGCAAAAAAATAAAATAAAATAGAAATAAAAAAAAAATAAAACAAAAAGATCAACTGGCGACATTAGGAGAAACTTAGAAGCGGTAAAAACAGGAAGGTATACATCAAAAGGGCCAAGACATCCATGGCAGAAAGGTTTAGGAACGGGAGCGAGAGCGGCTGTGGCGAGGGGAGTAGCGGGGCGTTCCTCTGCCGCGGCCACGGGAATTGCTGCGACTGCGGCTGGCGCTGCGACTGCGGCTCCGGCTTCTGCTGCCACGGCTTCTGGAGCGGGATCTTCCGTAACTCGGGCTGCGGGGACCGTCTAATTTCACACGAATGTAAGCGGTCTCTCCCTGGCGGACACAAGAGAACTTGACATTGAAAAGACGACACTCCTTGCCGGGGCAGAAAGACCGTGGCCGAGAGAGCCAGGTGTGCTTCAAGCATGCATCTCTTCCTGCAGTACTCACCTAGACACAGCAAAGAAAACACAATCCATGACAAACCAAACCAGTCTACATACCTCGTGGGAGCGGAATTTGGTGTTGTCCAGCTTTCGAACAGCATAGGTCATGTCTTCTTTGCGCACAAATTCTACAACACCGGTTCCATCTCTGAAAACGTCGGCGTAGCAGACGTCCCCTGCCTCGCGCATGTGGTCCTTCAGGTCCTGCCAGCTGCCACTCTGGGGAAGTCCTGCAACAGACAGTGTGTGTCCATGCTTGTTCAGAGTCTTTAATGAACGTCGGCAGTGCAATATTAGTTTTCCCAAGTTTGGTTTTGCGATGAAACTTTCAAAACGCACAACAAAGAAATGTAAACATTGGGGGGAAAAAAGTTCCCTGTTGTGGAAATCAGACAGCACTTCATGATGAATGACAAGTAAACACAATTTTAGGTAGTACCAGGCAGACATGCTACCTCCTTGGCTTGTTTAAAATATTCATTTGAGGCAGAGTTGCATATGTGAGGTAGGTTATGAGGATTTGCCATCAATTTTTTTTTTTTTTTTAAAGATCAGACTGATCTAAAAGACTCTCTACACCATAGGTGTCAAACTCTGGCCCGTGGGCCAAAATTTGGCCGGCAATGTAATTATATTTGGCCCGCAAGGCAATTATACTAAATCATGACTAGAGCCGACCCGCCAGTATTATACAGTATTTGTACTTCTAATACTACAAATCCTAGAATGATCTACTGGTATTTTGGGGTGTCAATTTCTTTTTTTTTTTTTTAAATTGAAATGCAATTCTGCATGTGGGCAGTATTATGTAATGGATTGTATAGTATTAAGCTTTGCTTGTTCCATACTCGGGTTGAAGCAAAACTCCTCTGGGTCCACATAAAGTTTCACCGTTATATCTGGAGGAAGACTTTTTAAAATAAATAAATAACTAAATAAATATCAATATTGACCCACGACTTTGTCTTTGTCTGTTTTAAATTTCGGCACCACTGTGTATTTGAGTTTGACACCCCCGCTTTACACTTATCAACATTAAGTTTGTATAAAAGCTGTGAAACATTAATCAAGTCTGGAGTTCATAAACAGCAAACCAGTCAACTTTTTTTTTTTTTTTTTAAATGACTCTGCAACTCAAAAAAAAAAGAAAAAAAAAAGAGGCTGCACTAAATAAATAAACCCAGCCTGTTTGTTTGATGATTGGCTAATTGTCACGCTCACCCGACACAATGACCCTATACTCTGAGCGTCTGGATGGAGGCCCGTATCTGCCCCGGGGCGCCCCGCCGATCCCGCTGAAGCTGCCTCTCGAGCCGCGGCCGCTGCGGGGAAACTCCACTCGCAGCCGGTAGCCGTCGTAGTCGTAGCCGTCGCGCCCATACACCGCATCATCGGCGTCCCTGTTAGAAAGTAACACACACACACAGTGAGCATTGCGAGGGCGGTGGGAGGGGGAGGACCACGGTAGTAACCATGCAGTGGAAATGTGTTGGGACGCAGGTCAGCCATGTTAGCGGCTAGCTCGCTGCAAGTTCGGCTGCTAATCCGTCTCGCACACGACGTGCAACGGTGCTGCGCGCCACTTTGTGGGGGGCAAGAGTGAAACTCAACATTCGAGAAGACAGTTCATTCGAGTTAAGTTTTGAAAATAAATGACAAAATATAAATTCCTAAACAGCACCAAAAGCCCTCAAAACAGTGCGGAGAGTGGCTCTACAAATGTATGGACTCTCGGAAGACGGCGTGCAGCCAACCAAACAATTAGGCGCGTTGCTAACCAAACATTGCAGGAGCTACACGCTTGTCTCCGACTGAGCACCGAACACAAAGTCAATAAAACAAGCATGCATGTTTGGCAGCGGTGCTCAATAGTATATTGTATCCAGGAACTAGTCCAAGCCCGCCACGGCTGTGGAGGAACAGCGCGAGTTAGCCTCAACGTGAGGCCCCAACGTGAGCGACTTCTTACCGAGGGTCTTCGAATTCGATGAAGGCGAACGGGGGCCCTCCTCTCCTGTTCTTCAAGTCGATATCCCGAATCGTACCGTATTTGTAAAATACGTCCTCCACGTCCTTTGTGCGAATATCAGGCGGCAGATTTCCAACATAAATCCTGCAATCGTTGTTCCCAGCAGGCCCTCGCACAACACCCGACATGGCTGCTAACCACTGGCTCTCTTCTTGTAACGGCTCTTTTATTGCGTGCAGCAGCGTCCGGTTGGTTGAAGCGGCGCCGCGGTGGGAGTCCTGTCGCTTGGAGGCGATGAGTCGGAATGCACAACGGAGGAGAATTCGCGCGACTTCACGCTCCACTCCGAAGGATATTGGCTGGGTGCACAATGCCCTCGACCCCCTTTTCTTCAGGAAAGGCGCTCCTCCAGCGCAGTGGTTGAGAGCAGAGGAAACACTACACTACGACCACAGCAGACTCCTCCGCTTCACAAAATAGTCCGCAGTGGCGCCAGTTTACCCTCATACACCCCCACCCCTTTTGCAAATGAGATATGGTCTCAATTGAAACAAGGTCAAAAAATGTGTAAATGGTTTTAGTCACTTTTCTTTATGCAGGAAATGTCTTTGTCATTGAGCCTTAATTGATGCTGGGCCAATAAACTGGCCTGTTATTTTTATTTTTATTCTTTGAGCACTTCTCAAAGAGGAACTATATCTATTTATGTTCTCTCATTTGGGTATTTGATCTGATTATTTTCTGCTTTTGTTTTGTTTATCTCAACATTGTTCAGAGCCATCAGCACAATGACAGTTCCAGAATCATTGAAGTTAGTATTTTCTAATATTATGAAACAAAAGAAGTGTCCACACAGTTTAACTAGAATACTATTTTATTGTTCAAGTACTCATTTTCAACTATACTTATAGAATATGGCAGAGGATCTGTCAGAATGACCACACATAATATCACGTAATGTTGTTAAATGTTTTTTGTTGACTGTACTTTCTTCCTACTGACTGCAGACACACAATTGTCCTGGACTAAATATGGTGAGTTGCTTTATCAGTGTATGGCTTTAAACACAACTATGTAGGCTACCAAAAGGTCACAAATCTGATCATTCACAGATACGCTTCAAAAGAGCTGCTGCATATAATTGAAGTATATTCTGAATTTAGAGTTTTAATTTGGTCTTACTGTATACATGAACTGATCCACAGCCCAAAATCGAGATGGTAGCGTAGTTTTATGTATCAGTGGAAATACAGAGTCTCAAGCTTTAATCATGCACCTGTCAGAAACACATTCTCAACCACATTTAAAACTTTGTGTTCCTCTCAGTGGATACATTTCTAAATGGCCAAAGCTTTTCCTGATTGTCATCATGTGTCAAGGAAGGAAAATGTACTTCTTCTCATGCAATATTACAATGACTGTCAGTGTCCTGGTCTAATGTAACTAAGTAACATTTTACCCTTGTTATAGTAATGAAATAAACCCAATTAAAACTGAAATGTGGCTTCTCAGTCGGGTTCAGTATGCATGGCAGGAGCCGTAGCTGCGGGAGCCAATGTCGCCGTAGCTGTCGCCACTGGGGTACCTCCCCTGACATGCCAGACTGTTGGCCTGCAAACAGACAACACGCTTTAACACTGGTCGCAAAGGGTCAGATTATTGTCGGGTGAGCCGACATACCTCGGCTCTTTTGACAAACTGCTCAGTTGCATTTTTCTCATTCTCCTTGTGGCCCCTCCAGGCTCTGAGCGCCGACGCCTGCAGGGCTCGGCCGAAGGAGAAAGTGAGGATCCAGGGTTTGGCCAGAGGGCAGTTGTTAATGGCGTTCAGGTGGACTGACGCCTCCTCTTCGCTCTGACCGCCTGAGAGAAAAGCTATCCCTGTGCGGAACAGGAAAACATTTTGTGGATGCGAGCTCCGTGTATGTCAGTAAAAGGCCTTTCTGGGCTCACCTGTGACGGCCGGGGGAACCGTGCGGCGCAAGGCAGTGATGCTCGCCATGGCCACCTCCTCCGGGCTGTACTTGGTGGGACAGCTGTGTCCGGCAGTGACCATGTTGGGTTTGAGTAGTGTCCCCTCCAGGTAGACGTGGTGGTCAGACATGGCTTTGTACACTGCCGCGAGGACCTGCAAGACCAAAGACGGTTCTGTGCAACCAGGGTTTTTTCCAGCTCTTTCTGAATACCAACAAACTTTAAGCATCTCTACAGTGTTTCCAGTTTCAGGTCATAGTATTCGGTCAGTTTCATTTCAGCTATGACAAAAGCAGAAGGCGAGAGCAACAAACTGCACTTGAAAACCTCTTAAGAAGAGCGAGAAGGAATGATTGCTCCCAGTGAAATTAAGCCGTTATGTCAGGATGGATGACTCCCCCCCCCCATACAACGGAAAACAAAGAACTGCATTTAAGAATTTTCTTAGAGAAAAAGAGGAGGCACAAAATTTTTGTCAAAGAAAGCTATCAGTCAGCCTCTGGTGTTCCATGGAGGACATAAGAAATAAAGGAAAACCCACCTTCTCTGTGACGTACTGGCTGCGTTTCAGGTCATGATCTCCATCAGGCAAAATCTCCGGCTCTATGATGGGAACAATGCCATGCTAGGCCAAGGAAAGCAGACATTGTCAGGGCAACGCAAACATGAGGCGTGAAGAGACTTTGCTACATTCATTTGAGGTTCTAACCTGCTGGCAGATGCTGCAGTAGCGCGCAAGAACGTTGGCATTCTCCGTGATGGCCAGCTTGGACGGGTTGGTGTCGCTGACTTTGAGCACACAGCGCCACTTTGCAAAGCTGGCTCCGTCCTTCTTGTACTGGGCGCAGCGTTCCGATAATCCATCCAGACCTGTGGAGGAAGGTTTTGAAATACAGTAAGAAAAAAAAACATAACTAAGTAACAGTATTAATGATTTTGGCGTTTGGCTAAGACAAAGCCTGACCCTGGGTGGTGGTCTCTCCAGCAGTTCCTGCCAGGGGCACAACACCTTTGTCAACCTGAGGAAGTGCCAAAAGTGTCAGAATCAATTCCAACATTCCAGGATGTGATAATGTGAAGACACTTGGAAGTGCACAGCATCAGGCACGGCACCTTGACGCCGATCAGGATGCCCCTGTCCCTGATCATTTTGACAAAGGACACGCCGCTGTCCGCGTGTTGGTACAGCGTCTCGTGGAAGAAGATGACGCCTCCGAGGCAGCTGTTGATGCGGTCGTCCGCGCTGAAGAGAATCTGCCGGAACTGTCGGCGGTTCTCCTCCGTGTTGTCCACCCCGACCTGGGCCAGACGCTTCCCCATGCTGCCTGCGAGGGGCACATGCACAACGCAGTAGTGATTGTCCTCACCGTGTACCTTATTATGGACTGTGGGTGCAGGCGTCCTGCAGAGAGAAGGTGACCGACCCACAGACTCGTCCGCAGCCAGGATGCCCTTCCCTGGAGAAACAATACGCAGGGCAGTCTCATGTAGATCCCTCTTCTGCACCTCGGACAGCGCCGGGAACTGGTGCGTCATCCTGATTGGCTTAGTGTCAGCTGCTGGAATATTCAAAAGCCTAAAAAGATTATTGGGTTTACTGAAGCACTTCAAAGCAAATGCCTCCTGCAAACAACCCAAATAAAACTTTTGGTTTATTAAGGAAATGGAAAATTGAGAAAATTAGAAAAGAGAAGCCCAGAGGTACATTTAACGCTTGAAAGTCACAATAGGCAGCAGATATAAAAGGAAAACAAATTAAAGGTGCGGACATAAAGGTAAAACATAAAGGTTAGCTAATTCAGAGACTTTTTGAAGCTGCTGAATGTTTTTATATACATAGCTGAATGTATGTGAGCCGAGTCCAGAAAGAGGCGAAGCTCCGTAAAGGTTCCTCCTACCTGGGCGATGAAGTGAATTCCAACGTGTCTCCTCCACTGATGAGATGAACACTGACAGACCCTCCCCTTCAGCTCCAGTTTGTATCCTGCACAAGTGTGTCACACATCACAAGTTCACACCCCTGGGCGGTGCGTGCACACCCACCTGTGTCCCACATAAATTAGAGGAAATATTTTTGAACAAATTATCCCTCAATTTAAATAATAGGTTTTTCTTTGCATGAAGGTGTTTGATTTAATCATGATATGCTCTCAGTTTGGCATTCCTCCAGGTCTATCCACATAAACAAGGGCTTCTGAACTTGCAGAACTGGTGGAGGTTACATGTTCACTGCCAGTTATTCAACAGTAAGACTTACATATGTATATTTTTGACTCACCACTGAGACTAAAAACGAATGAATGTATTCTGCCAGCACCCTCAAATCCACTGTGACCTAATTCAAACCTATAACCATGTCCCCACTGCGACACTATTTTTATTTTAATTAGCAAAAGTGTGCCCTGAGGAGCGTTTGGAGTCTCCTGATAATTTGGTCTTCAATAAATTCCTTTGGCCTTTCAGTCCCAGTGCAATTCATGCACTCGGTGGCTTCGTTTTGTGAGCCTTAGCCTTAATCTTGTCGTCCCCAGAGACTGCAGAAAGTCGACTGATTTCCCCCCAAAGTACTTCATTTCAGTGTTCTGATTCTTTTTTGTTCAAAGATATAATTTTATTTTGTGAAAAAAATTGAAACCCTTTGAAGAAATAATAAATTGAAGAAGCCATTTAAATTCATATGGATCAAATAGTTTTTACTAAGATGACAAAAGACAGGACATGCCATACTTGGTATTATAAACCATTCTATTGTTTCTTATATTAAGAGAGAAAAAAAATCTAAATCAGAATTTCTCTTCAATTGGAATTATTTACATGCTTCACCCAATGTAAATGAACACACAAAAATCTCATCAAGCTAACTTTGACTTACTAACTTGCTCTTTATTGCAGCGATCAAATCCCATATTATGCAAAATGTAATTTTTTCCAACACTAACACAAGTCACTAGCCGGTCACAATCATTAGCTTTTATGAAAAGTGCAACACAGCACAAGTTTCAGCAGCCAGTGAACACCGAGTTCTTGCTGCTCTTCACTACAGGGCTAGAGCTCCTGGGTCATTATGTAATGCTGCTTCAAGATGAACAAAAAATGAACGAGACCTTTAATGCTTGTCCAGAAGGTTCATTTTCATAAACCAAACCCACCTATGATGACTTTAAGCGGCAGTATGAACCACGTGACCAGGGTTTGTGTCTCCTTTGAGAGGTTAGAACTGGTTAAAGGGCTCACCTGCACTTTGGGAGACTCCCCTCGTCACTATTGTGGGTCAGTGTGCCTCAGCAAGCAGATGTGGGTCAGTGGACTGCCTGCCACTGTAGAACCACAACACAGACATGGTGCACCTGTCTAAGACAAGGGCCTGAGAGGGAAGTGAATGTCAGGAGGCAGCGTGAGGAGGACCCCCGTTCCCTCCCATTCGGGAGGGAAGAGACACGAGGCTCCAACAAGTGCAGCAATTATACATGACTCCCTCCTCTGGGACACTACTTTTTTTCTTGATACCTAATTAAAAATATGTAATGATATCTTTATCTGGGCCTCAATGTTCCAGCTCATTAAGGCTTGTCCTCCACGAGGCAGCTCATGAGCCGCCTCTCTAAATAGTTTGACCCACGGATGAAAAGTTGGCCATAATGTGTAAAACTATAAATATTTTATGATGACTTGGGACAAAATATGCAAAATAAACATCAGTAGCACTGGTTTGAATACGCTTGGAATTTGCCACAACTCTGCACATGCAGGTCCTGAAAACTATTGGACGAAGAGAAAAATACATCTCCTGTTTGTTTTATTAGTGCTGGAGATGATGTTCTGTCTTTCTTGTCAGCTAAATTGATTTAAGGAAGGAAAAAACATAAAAAATATATATTTTAACATTTTTTAAATTAAGAAAATTGTTCCAAATATTGTTTGTTCTCTCTTGCATTGTATATAATCTTAAAAACAACCATAAGTGTGTTTTCATATGGAATTTATAGACAATAATACCTTATAGATCTACAAAAAAACCGAGATAGTTTTTTTTCCCATTGACAGACACTGTGGTCGACACTTTACGTGTTTAGAAAACATCTAAATTGGGGATTCACCACAGAGGAACGTTCATTCCAAAGTTCTTTTCTCGCTCGGCTTCATGCTGCTCAGAGCAGAAACGAGATGACTCTGAGGAGACTGAAGGATTCCAACACAGTCAAAGTTCTCAAAGCCTCTCTCGGCGGTGGCCGTCCAATCAGGGTGAGTCCTGAGCTTGAGGATGACGTCGACGGGTTCCTTCTGAAGGATGAGAGGGTCAAAGGAAGAGCAGCGGAAGAGGGGCTGCATCTTGAAACGCTCCAGGTCCCGGCCGAGTTTCCGGGTTTTTGCACAAGAGCTGCATCGACCAGGAGGAGTCAGAGTGAATACATGCAGAAGTTCACAGGATTTACATTCCATGGAAGGTAAAGACGTTAAATGACCTCAGTGAGCAGGAGGGTGAGAGCAGAGCTGAGGGTCCTGGGCAGGTCATAAGGAAAATCTCTGACCTTGTCCAACATGGAGTTGTGGTCCAACTCTGCAGGAATTGGAAACTGAAAAAAAAGACAAATACACAAAGATCAATGGCCGACGCAAAATCACGTCACAACCTGATAAAGTTGAGGCCGACGTGTCGTCACCTTTCCCGTCACCAGTGAGAGGAGGGTTATGCCGAGGGACCACCAGTCTGCTGCGTGATTGTACGGACCTCCGCTCAGGACTTCAGGAGCTAAATAAAGGAGCGTAAGTAGAGCTTAAATCCAAAATGAATATTTTGCAATGAATCGTTTTTTCCAAAACAAAAGTCAGAAGGTCACAGGTGCATCGCCTTCATAACTGGGAGAACAAATCACAGTAGGAATCCTGATGATGCTCCACTTAATTCTTGAATATGACAATAAGAAATATTAGTCTGTGTTTTACTATTGTCTGTCTGTAGCTACATTTTGCATAGGCTTAATTTCAAAGACAGTCCAAGCTTTTTAAGACACAGTGAATGACAGCGCGACATGAAACATACTCAGCCCATGGTAAAACAGAGGCGCTCCTCACCCATGTACTGGATCGTCCCACATATGGTGAACGCTCTCCCTCCTCGCCGCAGCCGCCGCGAGAGCCCAAAGTCCGACAGAAGAAGGTGACCTGAATCAAAAGAGACGCATCAAAAAGTCCTAAAGTTAGTTTATGTCATCTGATGTTTTAAGTAAAAATAAAGTTTTGTACCTCGATCGCTCAATAGGATATTCTCCAGCTGGAAATCAGAGGTGAAGACGTGTCAGGAGGCTCTTGTTAAAACTCATGCATTTGGATTATTTGATTTTGAACCTACCTTCACGTCTCTGTGTACGATGCCCAGCTCATGAAGGTATCCTGCCAAGAAAAATAAGGTGCAACATAAATACAATATAAAGCAGGCATGGGCAAGCTATGGTCCTATATGCTTTTTAATCCGGCCTGCCGAATTTGAAGAAATGATATTACGAAGTAAGTAATAAAATAGCTGTATTTCATCAATTCTTTCAGTTCAGTTTTGAGAGTCATTTCAGTGAAGAGATAAATACAGTGGGGCTTCATAGACATGATATTTTGTTGTAACTTTGCTTTTGTTCATTTTCAATTGACATTAAAGCATGTTTTCTACATATCTCATGATACATTTTTTTTGGTGGGTCACCTCATAGGACAAAAGATCACAAGATTGTTACTTTATAAACACAGTACGGGACACTGGTGGAGTTGTCCTTTCCATGTTCTCCCTTTGTCATTGTCACTGGTTTGGGATTCGCGCTCTTTCAAACGAAAAACCTACAAGTAACTTTGACCTTAAAATATTTTTTTCTGGTAAAGTTGCATTGTATCACTTGAAACTCGCAGTATACTCAAGTATCACAGTATATACAAACCCAGTGCACAGCCGAGCTCTGCAGCAAAGAGCCGAACCTCCCTCTCCTCAAACTGACCCTTCAGCATCCAGTAGGTGTGCAGGTCTCCGAAGCTGCAGTAGTTGGACACTGCAGGAAAGGAGCGCACACATCACATTTCAGGGGAAATGACAGATTTCTGGGCCATGCCACTGATATCTGTGGAACGTTGTTCTGAAAGCAAACAGGGGGAAGAAACCGATACGCTCATCGGGTCTCTGGGGAAACAGACAGAAGGAGGAGTGAATAACACAAGAACATGCACACGGCAGGCGCGCTGAGCTCCACCCAGCACCCTGAATAGACGGCGGTGAGCCTCTCCTTGGATCTTGGACGTTGGGAAGGAGCATGCGTGAAGGGGGGATGATGGAGGAGACGAGGAGGTTTGGGATCGTTCAGCTGTTTACGCTCACGGACTCACTAATGACGAGATGATGCTGCGTCTGCCAGCAGTCCTGCAGACTGAGGATGAACGGGTGTTTGACCTGCCGCTGTCAGAAACGCACGCACGCACACGCATACAGACACACAGACACACACTGACAATGAATGAAGAGAGATGGACAAGCAACCTGGTGCCCTGTTACAGAATGAGTGTCTTAAACAAAGGCTGTTGTTACACCAGGACAGTACATACAAACTCAACCTTACTATCACTACTTGTAGTACTACATGCTTACAATACAGAGTCCTTCAAAACATCTGCTCACCAAGACAGATGTGCCGCTGAACAGGTCAGATATTGATGCACAAATTCCAATCTTTGTCATTTGCATTCAAATTACAGCACTTTTTTTGTTACTTTCCTCAATATACCTGCATGAAGTCTACAATGCTTCTTCTAGCTTGATTTAAATGTTCAGCGCTGATTTTGGAATCACTTTTGATCTTCAGAAACTTGAAATGTGTATTTCCACCTTGTATTTCCATCATAGTGCAGCTGACAGTTGTGCATTGTAATACCTGGATGATGACTTCTTCTCTCAGCTGCTCCACTGCTTCCTGCTTCACCACCTTCAACTTCGGTAGAACCTGAAAGCAGCAATGAAATACATGAACACAAAGTTTTATAAATTAAAAAATAGACGTTTCTTGCATTGTTGACCACTAACCTTAACAGCAAAGACCTTGTCGTTGAAATTGTCCTTCACCTTCATGATGGGTCCATATGAGCCTTTAGCAATGAAGCTGAGGACCTGAGGACACAAGAGTGAAGCAATCCCAGTGTTTCCGCTACTCCAGCTTCCAAGTTCTCACTTAACAGACTTTTGTTTTGTGTCAACATTACCTGAAAATGGTCTTGTTCCGGAGACTGACACTGGGGGAACTCAGGCATGAAGACAGAGACTGAAGCTCCGTCTGTGCCTGACTCCTCAGCTGTCTCAGGGTCAGGGGGTCTGCGGTCAGCTCCTCCAGACCCACAACATGCAGACGGCTGACTGGGTCTCTGAGCCAAAGAGACCCCCGTGTCAGAGTGGAGCCCATGACTGAGCCGACGACGCTCACCTGCCGCCTGCCGCTTCATTGTGAACAACAATCATCCTTTAATGCTCAGGAGTGAAAAATATTTGATGAAACTGCCAAAATACAACAAATTAGATGGAACAACTACGACAACAACAACTCTTACAAGTTTTTCTCAGTTAATTAGATTATTTTCTTTTCCATGTTAAATAGTAAACTCCGACTGTATGATTTAATTAAGTAGTCACAATGATAATACTTTACAGAATAAACCTGATGAAATGTCGACACTATCTACAAAAAACCAACACACCACTAACTCAAATTTACAGAACTATATAAATTATTCTTTCTACATTTAACAAATAATGACTTACTAGTACTGGGCAATGTGCTTAAAAAATGTTTAAAGATGAGCAAATATTATACTACTACACAAATTACCACACCATTATCTGAGCTATTTCTATCAGCTCCAGAGGAAGGTCACTGGATATTTTCCCTCCAATCAATAGCTCTATTTTTGACCAGTCCAATCATCCTGTGTCTGCTTTATTAAAACAAGCTAAAATCTGAACCAAATCTACAGCACACAGACTAATTTAAACAGTCACTTGTCAGTGTATAAAAAAAAATCATACTCTGTCTAGCAAAATTTGTGATTAGATAAAAATAATAATAATAATGAAAAAAAATTATAATCACAGTGTAAAAACTGCTGGTCAGACTTACCTTGCTTTTCCTGCTGATATCGCTGCCCATGCATGAACCGCAGCATTTTTTCCCAAACAGAGGAATGAACGCAATAAATTCTGCGCCTACTCCCTCAGCGGTCAGCACGAGTGCGTGTCTGTGTATCTGTGTTTGGGGTGTGAGGAGACGAGAGAGCGCGCAGGGAAGAGCTCCATTCCGCTCCAGTTGGAGCTGTCACATTAACGATCGATCATCCCTCTGTGACTCACAGACCCCCCCCACACACACACACACACACACACACACCACCACCACCACCCCTGTGTTTTATTACCATGTCACAAACACTACTAGAAATACTAACAGAGGAAAAACAAACCATTAAAAAACAAAAAAAAACAAAAAAAACAGACACGCAGCACTGACAGTCTTTAGACTCCTTTATTGACAGATAAACATGAAGCCAGTGATTACATCCGCTGTCGCAAAATGTGATCTGCATGAATTAAAACGCTCAGGGCATTTCCACTGATACTCCGAACAGAAACGTGGGTGACATAACAGGTTTAGCAGCGCAGTGATACGAGTGTTTCAACAAAAAAACAACCCTGATTACAAAAATATCAAAATACTTTGCATAAAAAGTGCGTCGATAATAAAGTTACAAAACATACATTTAGCCATTAGACTTTTTTTTTTTGTTGCCACAATACAGTTTTAACACACTGACGGCTTTTTTTTTTTTTTTTGCTGCTCTGCTCTTGACATATATTGCACTGGGTGAGGTAATGCAAGCCGAGGGGTGCAGACAGTACGTTTCAGGTTAAACCATAAAATAGCATCTTTTGCCACAAGCTTTTTTTTTTTTCTTCCATAGGTGAATGAAGGCCTTCCTGTTGGCGACAGTCATACAGCCATTCACAACTTTGTAATGCTCAAATGATAAAACAGTCTGTGTGTGTGTGTGTGTGTGTGTGTGTGTGTATATATATATATATATATATATATATATATATATATATATATATATATATATATATATATATATGTTTTAGATCAGCATTTCAGATCCTGTTATGGACATGTGGCGGCGTCAAAGGTGCTTTCCAACTTTTCCCCAACAGGTTTGAGTTGCAGTGTTCCCGAGCCAGCAGGAAAAGGTGCTCTCAGACGTACAGTAAACAGTAACAGTAAAGGCCCAGCTGCGTACTGTAAAAAACAAAACAAAACAAAAAATCTTCCTCGCTGTATTGAATGCAACTTTAGTGGTTGATGGCGAAACGCTGTGAATAATTTTAATTGGCACACAAAATGAAAACGATTATGCTTTTTATCATTTTTTGGTCAGAAGGCTATTCCCGGTTAACCTGGAGCTGCTGGAGTTTCAACCGTGAGCTCAGATCCAGGACCCACCGGGAATATTAATAAAAAAACAAAACAAACAAACAACCGTAGTCATGGACAAAAGATTTCTCTATGTTCAGCAGGCTCAAGATATGACTTAAATACAAAATAGAATCGGCTTCATATTGAGACTCTGGAGACGCTGCTCTCCACACTGAGGTGTTTTGTGTTTCCCAGGTCATTCAGTCAGGCTGCAGTTTTCACTTGCGGCGGCTGAAGATGCTCTTCTTGCTGGAGCTCTTGTCCGCCGTGCTGAGGCCGATGAGCAGCCGAGCCTTCTCGTCTTCCTCCTGCTGCTGCAGGCTGTTGTCGGACTTCCCTTCCAACGATTTGCTCCGCAGGTCGGAGGCGGAGGCGGGTTTCAGGCGCAGCTTCTCCTTTATCATCTATCAGATAAGGAAGAAAAAAAACAAAACCGGTGATGAGCAGCTTGACTGCGACGGTGCGTAACTTTATGAACCTAACAACAAGGGCGTCTTGCGGGTGTGGCACCTGCGCTACGAGCGCTTTCCTGCTGTCCCTTTTCACCGCCATGGCAAAGTCGAGCCACGTCCAGGTGTTGTTGTGGTACTCCAGGCAAGGCAGGACCAGATTCAGGTCCTTCCAGTCCACGCTGCTCTTTTCTCCCTGCAGACACAGCATTTCAAAGGGTGAAACGACTTCCAAATAAGTCAACCTATGAGAAGATGGAACATAGTCTACAACGATTATGTATTGTACATGCTATCCTGTGTACCACATGATACCAAACAAGTTCACAATTTAGGTTTAGAGCCTTGTCTGCCAAAAGATGCTCCCCGTAACAGACAATAGTTTAGAAACCAATTTTCTACAGGCAACAGGACACCAAACTACAATGAATGAATGAATGTTCATTTATTGAACTACAACTTTCAACTAATTACAACTAATTCTTCTTCATCAATATCAACAACATAAATGAAAGTCCAGTCTTTATAATGCATAACGTCATGTGCAATTTTAACCACTGATGTATGTTCAGCGATCCTACATTCAATATTCTAATATATCTATATTAGACCAGTATGTTTTTAACTGAAAAAAGGGGTTGTTGAACCACTACGCTGTATTTTTGGATGTCACCCACCTTGTAGCTGACGCAGAGGGGCACCTGAGGAATCTTGATGTAGATGAAGGAGTTGTTCATGGCGGCTCGCTCCTTCATCTTGTCGATGTCGTCCACAGGATGCTGGAAGAAGCAGGTGGCAGAATGTCTTTTGCGACTGTCTCCCTCTCGGTTATGCCGTGTGAGCGCCGGCCGAGCGCGGTTACCTCTGGCGCCTTCCTGAACGACCTCCTGACCCCCGCGCTGCGGTTCAGTCCCTGGGCGACGCCTTTGCTGGGGCCCATGGCGCCCATGGTGTCCTCTGACGACTGCCGGGGCTTGACGGGGATACCTGAAACACCCCCGCAGTGTCCATGTGAGCTTGGCGGCCTCTGAGCGACTCGGCGCCCTCCACCTCACACCCCCCCCGAGTCTAACTGACACTCTCTGTTCCACACACAGCTCAAGGTCATCACCAAAGTGAGAGAATCTTTAAATAGCTCAGTGGATGGCATTACACTGTAATAGGTTATTCTATACCCCCACGTGCCCAGACAAAGATCCAGCAGAAAAACAGAAATGGAAGCTTGTATTGATCAGTTAGGATTACAGGTGGACTCATTATTATAATAATCAATTCATTTGTGTTTTTTTGGGGGATTATTCTGATAAAAAATACTTTAACTTCAATAATTTTAACTTCAGTATTGAATTTTTTTTAATTGGTTTGCCAGTATATTGCCTGCATTAATGTGGATGGTAGTGCACAGCAAGCTGTGCTTAACACTAGAAGCAAGCCAAGTGTTATGAGGTACTTTTATATTTAGGCAATTTATATTCCCATCACATCCATTTCTCATTTCTAATATAATACAGTCCAGCCTGGAGCGTTATTATTAAATAATCACTACAACAGACCAGGTACACTAAACTATATTGTAATTGTGGAATGAAACACAAAAAAAACATTATGAAATTTGTAGGCAACACTTAGGTTTCAGGTTTTCATCGACCAGTTCGTGCCAATGCATCAACCAGCAAAGCTCACCTGTGGTGACCAATCTGAACTTGTCCTCCTCGTCTGCCACCTCCTCCTCCTCCACGTTTCTCCCCGGGAAGAAGAATCCCATCATCCTCTTGAAGAACTGATACATCAGCTGGATGGTGAGAGGCACCACGTTCACCTGACGGCGCATCAAACATCAAACTTTTAACCGTCAGTTCATCGACGATCAGCTCAGGTGAGACGGCGCGCGCAACGCTCGATCACCTCAAAGTGTTCCTTCACGGAGATTCCTCCCACAGGGGGGCGCACTTTGCTGAAGATGCGAAGCGCGAACTGGCGCCCGGACTGGCAGGTGCTCTGAGGACGGAGCACCACCTGCGACAGCACAGCGAGATCCTTGCATCTTAAAAAGCTTTTTATCAATTAGAGTTTAATTCTACATCATTGATGGTATGAATACAGAGTGAACAACATGAGGTTGGTGGGCTTGAGAGCTCCAGCATGCACGTGTCAATGAACATGATGCGCAATGTGCGTGCAACACCACACAGGAAGCCCGACAGAGCTTCTGAGGGATCATGTCAGAAAAACCAGGACGGATCAACGCAAACATTGGGTGTTGTCACTATACAACAACAGTGTACATACCCGCACACGCTGCACAGGAGAAACCAGGCAGTGGCATCATTAATGTGTTAAGTGAACCGCTTCTTAGGAACTTGTCACAATCATAGTCATCATAATAGATTTAGATATAAGACAATCATTTTTATAGTTGTGCTTAAGAAACATAATAATACAGCAGCATCTATACAGTGAGAGTCTACTGTACCTTGTAAGCTGCATTCGGCAGCAGATTGTTCATTGTGAACCAACCCAACTCCAACAGATGCTCCGCTGTGTCGTCAGACTTGTTGAGCTGCGATAAAAAAAGCAACATGAGGAGTGAGAATGAAGAAAAGAGTTGGAAAAACAAGCTAGAAAAAAGGAAACATTTTTATTTATGATTTGTTTTATTGTAAGCAACATATTACAGGTTTTTCTTTGAACGCAGAATATGGAAAAATATTACAGCTACAGAGATAAATAAAACTTGAAAACTCTCTTGTTCAGCGCAAACCATCAAACAGAAATACAAAAAAAAAAACAACATTCTGGCTCTGTGTTGACTTACTTTGCTGTACATGAATCTCTGGAGCTCCAGCTCAGCGATGCCAAGTTGGCCGTCCTCCTCAGTCAGACACCAGCGGGCCTGGGCAAAGTAGATCTCTGTTCTCCTCACCACGCTCACGTCCTCTGGAGGTTTTCTCAGCTCCAGCTTGTTCGCCCGCTGCAGCTGGAAGTCCTTGAAGCATCTGAAAAGGAGACGAGGTTTATTTTTAAACCACGCATCGCATTTTGCGCCGTGCAATGCAGATAAGCGACTGCGGCGTAAGACCTGATGAGGATGTTGAGCTCTTCGCTCTTCATCTGCATGTCGTTCTTTTCCTGGTTCAGCTGATTCTGCAGCCGCGAGTTGATCTCCACCAATTCGTCGCCGCTAAGTTCCTCTGGTTGGGCCTTATGGAATGAGTGAAAAGTAAATAATAGGTTGGAAAATGAAAGCAGCAAAATTAGAGGTTTCTTTTTTTGACTTTTACAAAGCCTTTATTTCTAGGCCAGTTTCTTACAATACCTATTGAACACATGAATGACTAATAGAAATCAAAAACATCACACACTGTTTCCTCTCCCTAGTTTTAAGAGATAAATGATTCCCGAGGTGACTCACTCTGATGTTGGAGTAAATCTGCTTCTCCAGGCGCCTGATCTGGGCGAGGTGCTGCCTGACTGCTTCCTGGAGGTGCAGGATGCTGCTGCGCTGCTCCTCGGGGTTGCTCGAAATCTCCAGCTGGAAGCGCACACGCTGCTTCTTCTCACTGTGCTCCTGCAAGTCGACGGAATAAAATTTAAAAACGACACATTCCCCTCCCGAGTACTCGAAATCCTTTTGTGAGCTGGGACTGTAAATTCACCTTTCGTCTGGGCTCCACATGGAGCAAGAGGTTGTTGACGATGTCCAGGATCATAGCGTACTGAACGGGGTTGGTGGAGATCTCCAGGTCGTGGTGAATGAGGGTGAAAGTGTCCACTGCGCCTGTTCCCAATGAGAACAAAAATAATCTGATGTTACTGAAAGGTCATCGTTTCAACATTAAAAGTTGCCACTTTTCCCAGCCAGGTGAAGGTTGTGGTGTGCAGGAGATCAGACGCACCAGCCTGCTTCTTCAGCAGATCCTCTTTCTCATGACTGTCCCTCAGCTCTGGTGGTTTAATCTGCGTGGCCACTTCCGGGTTGATGTCGTGACTGTAACTGATGTAGTGCATCCGGCAGCTACAACGTGAGATGATGCGCTGAACCTGCTGGGACTCGTTGACCTGCGCTGGCTGGTTCCAGTCTACACACACCAACAAGAAAAGTCCTTTAGAGGCTAATCAGAGCTACTTCTACAGCTGAAATGTTTCGGACTGTAGTGGTAATAATCCATCACCTGTTGTGGTGCTGACCATTCCTCCCACAGCCTGGCCGCTCTCCATCAGCTCCAGCACGGAGTCCATGCTGCGCTGCCGGTGCTCCTCAATGTTTTTCACCTAAACACAAACCAGTAAAAAAAAACTGGAGTGAACCAGTTTTAGTCTTTTAACTTTTAATTACTTCATTAAGTCAGTCTGTCTGTCTACCTCCAGCCACAACTGTCTGTCCTCCTGCTCGGACGGATTGAGCTCCATGGTGGCAAAGTACTGCATGCCGTCCAGCAGGCAGGTCCACGTCGTCTTCTGCTTCAGGGTGTCGTTGTACCAGGACGGGTGGTGCTCACACTGGAGCAGCTGAGCCTTGGCTGCCGACACCAGCACGCAGCCCGCCGTCTCGGTGCCCCGCAACATCATCTGAGCGAGGCGGAGGAAGAAAAACAGAAACAGTCAGCCAAAATAATGTATACACACATCAGGAAAAGAAAAGCTTGCATAAATGTATAATCTGTAAGTACTTTTATATATATTAAGACCTCTTTCAAAGTTTGATCAAGTTACAATAGCACTGTGTACTGTTGCACAATGTTTTCCCAACAGATGGCACTACCCACATGAATGGAGCTACACAAGCAGTAGTTGGCCATACACATAAGTCTGGAAGCTAATGGCCACCACTTTCAGCACCTCTTGAAATTTTAAAGGCTAAAGGTAACTTGTACTAATTTTGTGATTTTTCAATTAATTTAGGATTGAAATATTTATTCAAGTTTTTCTTTCCCATGTGTGTATACATAATTTTGGCTGACTGTGAAAAATAAAGAAAAAAACAGGCACCTGACAGTTCACCAGCTCGATGAACCAGTTACGATTGTACACGTCGTCTGTCTGGCAGGCGGCGATGCCACACAGCTGGTCGCTGACGCCGGAGTCCTCCTCCGAAAACACCACAAACTTGTCCGTTTCCTCGATCAGCTTCTGGAGCATTGAAGTCCCTTTGTGGCGAAGACATAAAGAGAGTCGAGTGCACCGTACACGCGCTCATACAAAGGTAAACAGCACCTGTACCTTCGTTTTGACTCTTCTCCGTCCGACTGACGGTGGGCATGACCGGCGTGGTGGGCGCGGTGGTGGGCGAGTAGTTGGACGGCGAGCGCTTGAGCTTCTTGGCCTGCAGCTGCGTGTCGATCCGGAGGCCCTTCAAGGCCTCGGTGGACAGGTTCCTCTTCAGCACTGACGCTTTTTTGTAACCGTCGTAGAGCGCGAAAGCAATGTTCCTGTTGGTGGTCGTCCAGGAGGCGCGCAGGTCCACCAGGCGGAGTTTGTGTGTGTAGGAGGTGTTGGTCTCATCCTTCTGGTTCACCTCCTGAGGCCACATTTACACACGTTTAGCGGGAACGTATCAAGGAAGGGAAGAGGTGAGTCAACAGCTGTGTTTCCATTGCCCCGAGAATTGCGCAAAACCTAAATATCTCAATGGAAACACCTGCAAATCGCAATTGTACTTTGTCGAAATTTTTGAAATATCGCTTTTATTTTGCAAAGAACTATCATGGAAACGCAGCTCGTGAGAGAGTAAGTGAGAAGGGAAGGAAGGAAAGGAAGGAGTGAGTGAGTGAGTGAGTGGGAAGGAAGGAAGGAAGGAAGGAAGGAAAGAAGGAAGAAAGTAAGGAAGGAAGTGAGTCAAACAGACAGACAGACGACAGACAGATAAATAGAAAAAATCTTTGACCTCTTCCATGCGGTTGCTCTGCCGCTGGTAGCTCAAGGACGACAGGCTGAGCAGGTGGGTCTTCTTCACCTGGGCGTTGAGCTGGTGGTCGGCCGTCTCGTCCCAGGTGGAGGCCATCAGGTGGACGGTCACCTGAGAGAGCTCGCTGACCATCTGAGTCACATTCCACTCGGAGATCAGCCTCCTCATCACAGTGCCAGCTGACACACACACACACACACACACACACACACACACGTTCAGCCATTTCTGTTACAATTGTGTGCGTGCGTGTGCATGTGTGTATGTGTGTTTACCCTGTGGAATGAGTCTCTGTGCCCCTCGTGTGAAGACGTGGCCTTTGTTGCACTCTAACTGGACGCCTCGCTGCTGGGCGAAGGAAGCCCAGTAATGTACCTGCAAGACACACACTGTATTAATCTACCGCTCTGGACTCTAGGCACACACTACAACCTGTGAGTGACCCTGACCGCACAGCTCACGATACAAACAGACAGAAGACAGTGGGCAGCTGCTGGACGGCAGCCCAGGAAAAAATAAATAAATAAACATACTTGTAGCTGTGGGAAGGCAGCTGTGTAGGACATCTGTTTGTAGTGCTGGCCCAGCTTCTTGCGAATGGGCCTGAGGCTGTGGAAGAGCTTCCCTCTGCAAATGGGTCGCGATACGCCCGTCCACGTGGCCCAAAAGTTCTGCATCCAGCGGAGGGTGCTGCTGTACAGGAGGATTCGAGGCTGCGACGCCTCTGCAGGGGGCAAACAGAGAGCAGGAAATGATCTCTGAGCAGAAACTGGACGTTGATTCTTCTAGATTAGTCCTGTTAGAAATATATCTGGCAAAGGCACACACACACACACACACACACACACACACACACACACACACACACACACACACACACACACACACACACACACACACACACGCACGCACACACACCAGTGCCACAGTGCTGGTTAAGGTCCATGGTGATGGAGAGGTTGAGGTTCTCGGAGCGAAAGGCTCTGTAGGAGTCATGGGGTTGTCCTGAGGTCACGTCAGCAACGTTCTCCGCACAGCAGAGCATAACAGCGTGGTGGTCGTGGGGGTTGCCATGGCAAAGCCACTGGAGGTCAAGGGTCATGCACAGGTTTGGCAGGTGCAGGAAACAGATATCGTCGTACCTGATGGACAAACGACACGTTACAGTGACTCGTCAGCCCAGTGTGAAGATTTCCTCGACGACTCGGACTTACTTTGATGCCGTTCTGACGTTTACATCCAGGTCTCCTTTAAAGACAAACTTGCCGGGATTCCAGTCAAAATTGAGCTTATTCCACTCCCAGTGCAGGTTTTCTGTGGTGTTGTAAGGGTCCTGCAAGAGTAGAAACCAGAAACATGATGCATATTATTAGTGAAGTAACCTCAGACCAATCAAATCTTAATTTTGCCCACAGTAGAATTTTACTGCCATAACCAAAAGTCTTATACATCCTGTTTACTTTTACACTTTTGCATTGAAATAGTCCCCTTTGCCATAAGATAACTGGATTCAAAGACAGTTGGTCAAACACATTTGAGGGCAAAACATAAAACTAGACAACTAATTAGCTCGCTATCTAAAACCCCGTGACAATACAGTTAATAACAAATTTATTACAACATGGTTTTACCTCAGTTGCCAGCTGGTGGAGGTTGGCCTGATCGATGTCCATGACCCACCGCCCATGTAGGAGGAGGCGACTTTTGTCCCACCAGGCCAGCAGGGGAGAGGGGTCCACGGTGGGTTTAGTCAGCAGGTCAACAGCCTGGCCAATCAGAGTCCAGGCAGGGTCCCAACACGGCCCCCACACAATCGTGTAGAGATTTATATTCGCTGCACAAAGACAGCATTCAGTTAGACAAATGTTGAGTGGGCGTATGGGGAGACCTTCAGTGATCTTGTGATTCAGAACCGCCAAGCTGTTTGTGACCGTAAGACACGGGCTACGATTTCAGTTTCATGTGTAGCAGAAAAAAAGAAAGAGAGGAGAGGAAAACGGCATCAATCTTGAAACTAACATTTAAAATCGTAGTAGAACTTGAGCGGTGGCATGTTCCTGTGCACCGTCACGTCTCCCCATGGTGGCCCCAGTGGGACGGTCTCTTTGCGACGGGCCCTGGCCTGCCCATCTTGCTCGGTCCCGATGAGGCGTCCTGACAGGTTCCAGTCTCGGATCTCAAACAGGTAACGCGGGTAATCCCGAATCCGCACTGGAAAATCACACGGCGGAGAAAGACATTGGTTACTGTAGCGTTGAGTGCTTTTCAAACTTGAAATCATTTGAATCTGATCAAACGTCTGTGAATATGCGTGCAAAATTACCCAAAAATGCAGCCAGTTGGAACTTGACGGCGCGACACCACTGAACCACTAGGGGGAGTCCATCTCTTGGGAAAGGACTGATCCTGTCGATGTCCCTGAGCTGCTCCCTGACCCTCTCTGGGCCGTGCAGCGACTGGTCGGCCAGGGCCACCAGCTCCAGCTCTGACACGGTCCAGGTCAGCAGGGACTTGCGCATGGGCGTGTTGACGTAGAGGCGGCGCGAGCGTTGGATGTAGATCTCGATGTGCTTCTTCTCCAGCGAGCTGTACAGCTCCTCGATCTTCCTGGCCGGGAGGAGCTCCCCGTGCTGCTTGCGCAAGTCCGCCACCTTCTTGTCCAGCAGGTGGAGACGCTTTGAGCTCTCCTTGCTCTCGTCCTTCATCAGCTCGTAGTTGTCCCGCAGCTTGATCTCGAAGACGTCGTCGAGGAAGACGAAGGAGAACAGGCCCACCCTGAAGACCAGGTTGGCGGGGAGGCGCTGGGCGGCGGCGGAGGCCTTGCCCGCCGAGCTGTGAAGGGTTTTCAGCCACTTCTGCACGCTGATGGCCATGTCGAAGGTGCTGGAGAAGTTGTACTGGTACGGGAACTCGACGGCCAGGGACGGGGAGGTGAGCACCCAGACGCGGTTGTGGACGGTGGTGAGGAAGGGGAAAGCGTCCCGGTGCAGCTTCATCTCCGTCAGCTCCGCGTGCGTTTCCACATCCAGGCCCTGGAAGGTGACGATGTTGTTGCCGTCGAAGTTGAGGATCAGGCACGGCGAGTGCGCGCGCACCGAGCCGGCGTGCTTGGAGACGGACAACGACTCGGCGTGCAGGAGGATGTAGTTCTGCTCGCCGACGTGGGCCGTGAGACGGGAGCAGCCGAGCTCAAAGCGCAGACTCAGGCTCCGGCCGGAGCCCGAGGCCGCGGCTTCAGTCCCGGCCGCTTCCACCACGCCGGCCTCTCCTTTGGCTCGGTCCAGCAGACGCCAGCAAGCCTGAGCTTCCGTCAGGTGCTGGTACAAGACCATGTGGTCCGGAGGCGTCCACACGACGCTGAGCTCCTCTTCACACTGAACCTGAAAAGGAAATGCAGTGAGGATGATTTATTCCAGTGGTTTTCAAGTGGTGGAGTCTCAGGACCAATATTTTTTTCCTTCTCATAAAGTCGTGACCCAAATTTATTCCACAGCACTCGACTTTATTCTACAAAAATAAAAACGCTAGACCCCTTTTTATCATTTCTAGTATATAATAAATTGCTGAATTGAATTGTGTGTCTGTGTCTGCAAAATAAATGCCCAACATTTTCTCTATAAATACTGTATATACACTACCAGTCAAAAGTTTGGACACACCCGATAGATATAATGTCTTTTCTTTCATGACTATTGACATCACAGTTTCTCACTGAAGGCATCAAAACTACGTTTGAACACACATGGAATTATGTAGGAAACAATAAAAGTGTAAAATAACTCAGATTCTTCAAAATAACCACCTTTCACAAAAAGCAAATTTAGAGTTATGTAACGTTTGTCTTTGCTGCATAATTATACATATCTTGCTCATATATTTGATGTCTTTAGTATTTAGAAGAAAGTTGTAAAGATAAAAAAAAAAGTGCATGAGAAGGTGTGTCAAACTTTTGACTGGTATTTTAAAATCCTTTTCTTTTTTCACTTTTTTAAAAAAAAAGGGGAAACTACCCACGAAACTGCAATCAAAACGGCTCCACGACCCAATTTTGGGTCACGACCCACCAGTTGAGAAACACTGATTCATTCGGACTCACTAAATGACTCCGGCGCTGACGCGATTACCTGGAAGGTGTGGGTGGTGACGTGGTAGGTGAAGGCAATGGTGGTGAGTGTGAGCACGGGGCTGGGAGTCTGGCTGGCAGGACTGCAGGACTCCATGCTCTCGGTGAGGCTTTTGATGGTCGACAGGCTCACGCCTCGAAGGGACACAGAGGAGCTCTCGGCAGAGCTCAGCACCCCGATGGTATCCATCCGCAAGGAGACCGCTCCTTCAACAGCGCACAGGTGGACAAAACATAATGTTTGAATGGGATTCCATTAATTTCACTCAGTAGCTGTTTTGAACATTGCATCCATGCCTTTTTTTTGTAACAATATGCACTCAGTAACAATCAGCATTGAACTCATTTTATGCCCTGCATCTCTTTTTTTGTAACATGTCTGATTGCAAGAGGAAATCAACTATGCACAGAAGACACAAACTTACCACTTGCTCAACTCTGCAACATTTTAATCAGTTTAAATGAAAAAAAGATAGAATCTTACCTGCTAGATTAGACAGCGTGAACACGTTGACGTCCTCCAGACAGCAGTCCAGTTTAAACAGCAGGTGTTGCTGTGAGGAAGAGGCGTGCTGGCCGACATCGTCGCTCGGGGGAGCCGCCAGAGCCTCGTCCGGGAGCGACTGGGCCGCCTCGGGGGGAACAGAGATGAGGGACAGCAGTCGAGACAGGCACAGTGCACATGTCTCTGAAAGCTCCACCTGGAGCCCCTTCAGACGAGAGTCCATGCTCAGACTGGGACACTGGCTGCTCGACTCCAGGTGGGGTCGATTGAAACTACCCTGGTTTGGAAGAAAAAATGCATCCAATCAAAATGCATCGAAACAGTGACTGCCATTAAATATGCTGATATGCTAAACATTAGGACTAAATTGAAGTATTTTCAATAGCTCTGATCATTCAAGGCTGGGGAATAGCAACATGAAAGAAAAAAAACATGGCAAAAAAGAAGCTTTCTATTGGTCAGTGTAAAACAAAGCCTAAGATTGGCACTTGCAAAATGAGCAAGAGTCAATGCTTGTCTCATACAAAATTTTCAAGTCACCAACGGAAAATTCAATAGATTTGTTGCTTTTTAAAGTGTTGATCTTTTTACATATATCGAAATTGTGCAGTTCCGGTTAATTTTAGGTCGGAGGGGAGAGTGTATGAAATGTAGATCTTTAAGAGTCAAATGCGCACGTTTTCCCCAAAATAAAAAAGATTTCCAAAACTTATTTCTTCAAGACTTATGTATTTGTGCACCTACCTGAAAATTGAGTGAGTCTAAAATGAGTGCTTCCCCCCACACGTGTTTCCCAGGAGGGTGAGGTGCTTGTTGGATATGGGAGCCCTGTCCAACCCTCCACCAGAAGTTGTCCAGGGACAGAGAGGCACGCTGGTGGACATTCTGCGACTCTGGGCCCTCTGTGTCATCTATGATGTCCAGAAGATGCTGCAGTTCTACGGACACAGTGAGAAAAATCTGTAAGTTAACAGGACACAATTCCACTTTCCCCTGGTTTCGGTTGAGAATGAAATAAACAAAAGCCACATGATGGGAAGAAAAGAGTGAAGGTTAATGTGTAACATCTGAAGGGCCCATTCAGAACAAACCTTATGTGATGTTTTGCCTCCTTCAAAAGGTTCAGCAAAAAGCTTTAATACGAACACCGAAGTTTTAAAAAGAAAAGATGTGTATTCTCAGACTCGAGAATGTGAGGCAATGCCTTGCAGGAATTAGGCAAGTGTGTTGAGGTTGCACATTAACACAGGACCTTGCTTTAAAACATAGCAGTAACATCACATGACATTCGCCTGCTCTTTTAACAACAACTTGTGTGTGTGAAACCATGTGAAATGCCTGCAGTACCTCCACCGGCCGAGAGGAAACCCAGTGCGAACGGAGTGGTGTCTCCCAGCTGGACGGAAACGTTGACGTTGGACACGGAGGTGGTGATCATGACAGGGGCGTCCAAGTGAGGGAGACGCCTGATGGAGAGAAGGGTGGGCAAATAATCTAACAGACTACACAAGGAGCAACACAATACGGAATGAGAGATGTGAAAAAAACACACACACACAAATGTGGGTGAGAAGATGATGGAGAAGAAAGGTGTCAAATTGTTATTTTTCCAGCGGTGGGAAATTTGGAGACAAGCCAGACTTCCTCACAGCAGTCGATTTAGAAACTTGCCTTTTCCTCTGCGCTGCTTTGCGGTGGATCAACTGTTCCCACGGGAACAGATCGAGCCACGGCAGGAACTCCTGGTGACGGTAGTGAACGATGCAGGTGTTGACAGTGAAGGACCCCGAGATTTCCGTTGATGTGACCTGAATGCGGAGCAAATGCGAGTCATTATTAACGTCATCTCTAGTGAAGGTTGCATCATTGTGAGTACCATCCCGCACCTGCAGGGTTGTCCTGAGGGTGTTCACACAAAGGATCCTTTGTCGACTTTGTGAAAGGAGAAGTCCATCTGCAGCGACAAAAGTGCGTTATTCCGACATGTTTGTTGCACCTGCGCCGTACAACCTGCATGCAACAGTCGACGAACCTTCTAAAATGAGATTGAGGCTGCTGTGGGGGAAGATGAGCTCTGGGGTGAAGCTTCGAAGTGGAAGGTGCTCGTCATCGTGTCTGTAGGCGACTTTCAAAGACTTCAATGTCCAGTTGAGGTGTCTACATAGAGAAAAGACAAGTGCATTGTTACATCCAGAAGACATTAAAAAGAGAAGCAGGTGTGGGTGATGGCTGAAGCTCTTACTCACTTCTTCTGGCTGTGCATGGACAACGTGACGTTTGTGTTATCGAACTCAATGTTGACATTGTGGGGAACCAACTGATGAAACTTTTCCACAGCTTCAGTCTGGATAAACTCAGTGGCTTCACACCCTGAAAGCAAACAGTGTTTTTAAGTCCTGTTGTTATTAACTCACACTTATCATCGCAGGTACCATCTGATGCACACAGTAAACCTTCGACTAGGTGCTTATTTGATATAAACATGTCATAACAGTTTCATCTAATAAATATTTTCAAAGTGTTCATTAAGTGCCTTTCATTGCACATGATTAATTTGCATAAAAACATGCTCAGGTTCTTAACCATCACTGCAAAAAAACTGAAAATAAAACACTAATTTTTTAATTGCTTCTATGCTTGTGTTTTTTTACACAAGCATAGAAGCAATCAAAAATTTGTGTTTTTTTCCTGATGTTTTCTTACTTTTGAAGAAATATCCTAAAAGTCTTTAAGAAACATAAACTCTGTGTGAACAAACACCAATATATAGACATTCCAGGTACATATTTTGAATAAAGAGCAAACCTTTCCAGAGTCATCATCTATAAGCAGACAGAGTTTATTATTTGCTACAACCGTTTTGACAGATCAGAGACTATATTGTGTGTTTGTTTACCTGGTGGGCTTTGGATGCTTTTTTGAGGAGACGGGGGCAGCAGGAGCGGACCAAGAAACAGTCCCTCATGCAGCTCCGCCATGAGTGTCCTCACACTTAGAGACAAAGAGCTTGGCTTCATGTCTGGAAGGCTCACATCTCCAGACAGCAGCAGACTCAGAGCCACTTCTGCCAGACAAATGTCCTGCACCAAAGAGAAGAGGATTTAAATTATTTCAAATAGCTTTAATTTTAGCAACAAAAAAAAAAAAAAAAAACAAAAAAAACTAAGTTTACCAACTGACTGCTTTTGAGCACTTTACTGCTCAGCTGTCCCACTGAAAAGTCCCACGCCAGCCTGTCGTGAAAGTAATAATAGGTTCGTCATCAAACTTGTATTCTCCATCGAATCCAGACAGAAAATAACTGGACAGCGTGATTACCGTTTACTCTGGTGGTCGAGCAATAAAGTGATGCCTGCGATGGTCATGTGCCACAGGGACTCCGACCGCGCAGCGTTCGGCACCATCACATTGATGGAGCTGACGTGAAACGAGAGCAGCTGAAAGCACAGGACACCGACTTTAATCATCGCCTGCATTAGTTTAACAGCAGGATGATCTTCAGCATGGCGTCATACTTGCGACAGGAAGCGCAGTGTGGTGGGGCTGAGTGAAATCCTGCTGGACTTTTTCCCATGGCTCTTCTTCACCGGAGGTCTGAGTGGCACCTGGAGGTCAAACCTCACTCTGGTGTCACCGACACACAGGGCCAAATATCTCCTGAATGGCCACACAACATGCAGTCACCTTAACCTCAAGTGGCATGAAGAAAGACGCTGCAGCTTTATTGCAACATGGCAAAGACACGTGACTTACGGCAAGTCCTGATTCAGCAGCTTACTTGAAATCCAGATTTTATCAACTTCCTGCCACGAGGAAAGAGGCACTGTTATTTTACAGTAAATTAGTGGACCCTTATGAGATTTTTTTTTTCAGGCATCAACAAATGACATGGGAACTGGTGTTTTACCAGGGTATGCTGTGGGTGAAACTGGACACTGACTCCGTGGACTGAAAACAGTCCTACAGACTTTATCTTTAGATCTGCATGTAGAGCAGTCTGGAAGAACCGCACAGCCAGCGTGCGTATGAGCCACCTAGAGGCAGAGGACAATTGACTTTTGGCATATTCATTCTTGTAAACAGGAAATACAGGACCAGCTTTGCAGCCACGTCCAAGTGAAAGTCCATGAATGCAGAATACCACGGACAGTTCAGACACTTATCTTACCTGAAAATGACCCATAGCAACAGTAAGCCAAGCAGGAGAGCCAGAGGGACGGAAACCAGCAGAAGATACATTGTGTGCCGAGTTATTTAGACCCAAATCTCCGACATGGGTCTGGCTGCTTTCTTCTGTCTACTGTCAAACAGGGAGAGGTGTACTTTAGCTTCACCACACCTTACACAGATAGACACCCCTAACTAACTGGTTTTAGTGCAAATTAATCAATAACCTGCCCATCATTAGTAAAACATGGTGCTACATTTGCCATACAAATTCCGGTTCCTGTTGTTTTTTTCACCCAGCTGCACAAGCTGGCTTCTCCGTGCTAATGTTGCTAATTAACTACTGAGTTGTTACAAACATCATCCAACATTTCATAGCACGAAGCTAAACTTTATCTAGCAGCATAACATGAAACCGTTACCTGAACATGGTCCTCATTTATTAGGCCGTTGTGGTATAGCAGTGACTCACTGCCACGGGGTGCCACCGTTAACCCGAAGTAACCAAACATGAAATAGTTAACGTTTGCCGCCGCGTCATCCAAAAAAAAAAAAAAAAAAATCAGTAGCAACTCCGCGTTAGCATGCTAATACCGCGGCTAGGCTAGCATAGCTGCGAGTCAGCAACCGAACTTCCACCTCACCAGTAAATACTGGTCACGTCTTTTAACACAGTGGGCAGTGAAAGAAAGCTTACTTACCCTGACATATTTACAGTGTAGTGTCCTCCTGCTACAGCTCTTTGTTGCAAAGATGCAGTTTAGTGTGACAGTCAGCTATGCTGGCTCAGAGTAAACACTCCGGCCCAGCGCAGCTTGCAGCTGCTCATTTGACTTGGAGCAGGGAAGTTGAGAACTGGAGTGTAGGGCTGGAACACGGCCAGGCAGCGATACTGAGCGGGCATGTAAATTATGCTTCATAATATATGCAAGCACAATTTTCTCCCCTAATTCAACCAACATTGTTTTCAAAAGAAAGAAAAGTCACATTCAAGTTCATTCAGTTGGAGAAGATCCATTTATTGCTTCTTTTTTTTTTTTTAGGTAAACAAATATTTTTTTTTTAAATTAACTTGCAAATTGACTCCCCAAATTGGCTGGATTATATGATTATTATATGAACGAAGGTGCAAATCTATGGACCAATTTCTGTGTCTGAAATAAAATTGTATATAAAGTTGTATATATAATCTGGGAACAATGCAACATAATGAACAAATAAAAAGGTTTTGCAGATACCTTAATTGAAATTAAATTCACATTTAAATTACGCTTTTTTTTTTTTTTTTTTTTTTTTACAAATATACAGATTTTTCAGACCAAATTACAAACACATGACATTTCTATCAATTGTTTTATTCAGGACTTTAATTTACGAAACACTGTGCAGAAGGTGATTTAAACCTTGCTTGTGTTAAATCGATCTTTTGTGCTCCTTATTTATGGGGGCAATATTTATTGGAGAAATGTCAAGTGAACTGGATAAGTGGCCTTTCTTATAGGGCTGTCATTGCATCTCTACCGCTCATCCAATAAAAATAAATCCCATACTCAGACAGTAAATGTGATTGGGTTGTCATTGCATTACGATTTATACTGGAAGTGACCAGTATTATATCATGTCATTCAAAGAACTGGTGTGAGGTTGCACAACTCAGGCTGCAGCTTTCTGTCTGTTGTGTTTGGCAAACCACTCGTCACTTTTGTCTTCAGCCATGGCCTGAAAAGAAACACAGAAAGCATAGGCATATTATGTGTTCAGATAATAATAAATATTTAGAAATAAAAAAAAAAAAAAAGAAAAGAAAAAAGAAACAGGAATATAGCATTGAAACTCCAAACCTTATTAAGTAACTCATTTCCTTTGGGATCCACCATGGAGAGTTGCCTGAAAGCCTCATCTCCCACAAAGCAGATCTCATGACCATCCTGAAAAGAAAATGATCATGTTAACATTTTTAATGGCAAATAATTTCACTTGACTGCAGTATGAAAAAGTTCATATTCTTACAGGGTCAGCCAGGATAACAACTTCCACAGTGGCTTTTCCGGGAGTATCCAGGCTGACTAATGGAGTGAGAATTTTCTCATTTTCTTTAATCATCAAGGCTTCAAGGTCAGGAAGCTGTGTGACAGGATATCAATGATGAAAATAAAGGATGGGATTCCAGTAAATGTGATCATTTATCTATGGGATATTTTACTTGCTCCCGTGGACATGAAAAAGCTATTCTCCCAAAGGCTGTGCCGTGATCTACTGTTCCACCAATGTCTTGGAGCTCCAGTTTACACTACAGACAAACAGACAAGAAAGAGTGGAAGTAGGACCAAAAAATATATCCCTCGCATATGAGCAAATTGCACAGCAAATTTCATATTCTGCTCACTTGAGTTTCTGAAAATCCCAGCAGCACAGTTTTCTTTTCCTCATTCCTTTCCATCACCTTCATTCCCAGGAGTGTCATCCAATAACGGGTCGATCTCTGGAGGTCTGACACTCCAAGGCACACCTTCTGCACGGGGTCTGGGAGCAAACGATCAAAGGTTACAGGGAGCTCCTTCATCTGTCGCAAACCAGCCAGGACCTGTTTGCATTCCTGCAGCGATCATGAATATCTGGCATAACATTAGCAAATTATAATATTGGCAGGTGACAGACCCCTGCGACTCACCAGTGGAAGGATGTTCTTTATCCACAAGGTAGAAAGGATATCCTCCAGGGGCCTGGGTCACATACACATCCCCTCCTAACTCTTTGAGAGGCCATCCAAGACGTTTGGCATTATTTACAGCCTGGCTGGACTGCAGCGTGAGCCCCTTGACGTAAAACATTTGAAATCTATTTACAATGCTAACTTTTCCAGGGTGAGTAAAATATGATGTAGGCTTTTACTCAGATTCAATATGAACTCTCACCCACCAAGAAGTCATTGCCGAGTTGATAGTCCCCGACCCCGTAGTTGTACGTTAGCTCGGCAACAAAATGGTCATTCTCTGGACCAAAGCCAACCATTGTTTTGCTCCACTTCCCATCGTATGGGCTGTATGGGTAAATTATGTGCAGGTGAAGCAGCTTTGACACACTAAGGGCGGCGCGACTGAGATTTAGAAAGGACCAGGAGATTATCTAATTCACACATACCCGTTGCATGTTGCCTTGCAGCCTTCCTCGAATTCTTCATGACGTAAAATCTAAAGTGGATGAGAAGACATCAATGCAAAAGAAAAAAGGTCACGTGACATAATGAAGCTTGATAAATTCCCAAACTCAATTGTGCAATATGTATGAAGCTAAACTTACTGCGTAACGTTTTGCACAACAGGGCGGAAGGCGTCATTATACAAAGCTAAAATAAACTCACCTTCATCCCTAAGACATCTCGGTAGAATGTCGCAGTCTTGGTCCGGTCACCAACTTTGAAAACGAAATGCAACGCTCGTCGTAAGGCCATGTCACTCCTCGAGAGATGCTTGGATGTTATGAAAAAGGAGCGATTAGATTTCCTTGATCGAGTTTTCGGCAATCGAGTGCTTCTTGGGAAATACCATATTTCGACGGCAAACATCACAATATTTGTCTGTATTTTTAAACGCAGGTAATATTTTAAGTATAGAGTAGTTTATACTTAAGTAGTTATACGTCTTGTTTTCTCATTTTGCTTATTTGTAATTTTTCTTCTATTTTCAAATGGAAAACAACGTCCTTTGTACAATATAGTTTTAATCACGACACTACCCCTATCAGTTCGGATTAATGGTATTATCCAATGTGTTGTCTGAGAGGTTGGGATTTAAAAAAAAAAATGACATCAAATTATTATTCTCCCCCTCATCTCTTAAAGTCTTATAATAAATGTATACATTAGTTTGAACAGTATTATGTTGCAGAAGTGTACAGTGTATATTAGATTTGTTTGGCAAAAGAGAAAACGATGTAGTTGCCTGTGCGGTTCAGCAGATGGCGTTAGCTTGCGCTTGCCCTTATTATGCAGCGAAAGGACAGAAGAAGACTTCGCCAGAAACATGGCAGCGTACATACGGAGCATGACATGCCTCCTAGCCACGGAGCATCACTTGTTTTCATCAAGAGGTGGAAATGTTTTAGTGGAGACAAAGCGGTACGTTCGCGGACTGAGGAGGAGACCAGTGAACGTGTTTTTCCCCGAAAACGACGCGGAGAAGGCGGCCAAGACTTCCTCTCAGTCTGCAGTGCAAACCATTGCGGGCAAGAGGGACCGAAAACCTGCGGGTGCTGAAAAACAGAGGGCAGGAGGTGACTTTTCGAAGGCGAGAAGCAATTTCCACCCTGTGAAAAATGATCCTCACGTCACTGTCACTAAAGAGGACATTGATGGGCTTCACTTCGAGAGGGCTCATCCCGGGGACAAACGGCTCGGGTGAGTTGAGTTTTGTTGTCAGTTTTGTTGTCATAGGAGACACAGGTTGTGGCAGTCCTTCAAAACAGTTATACTATGTCGCAGTCTTACACAGTGCAAATCAGTGGAACATTGTAATACACACCACAAATTCTGTGTTGCTAAGTCATTAATGGAAGTGTGTTTGAGCTTTTATACAGACAGTAACCTCATACAAAACAAAGCAAATATTTACATGGCTTATTCTATTTTTGACTTAAATACTTTGCAGCCTGCAGTTTATCAACTTAGTTAGCCCAGTTGCAGATTTGTTTCTTGTAGTCTTGCAAGTATACAGCAGTGAATTTGCACTCTACATCCTTTGCTATTCTCTCCATTGAAGACATTCACATGAAGAAAATACATGAAAAAAAATACTAAATTGAAAACCATTTAGCCGCATTTGATTAAAAAAAAAAAAATCTATTATAACTTGCAAACACAAGTCTAAATTTAAAAAAAAAATTTTTTTAGTGCAGACAGGCTGTCTCATTGGTATGTTCTATTTATTGTTGGATACAATATAGTTAGACCGTCGTAAAATGTTTTTATTTCTGGAAACTTACCCCAGACCATTACAGATTTAAGCATTTTTTCATTCTCAGTCTCTCTCTGTGTCTCTGTGCTTCAGGAGATTAGTGAGTGTGGCTCGTTCGAGGACGTTTCGAGAGCACCAGAATAAAATCCTCCTGGAGGGCAGGCGTCTGATCTGCGACGCTCTGGAAGCCGGGGCCCTGCCACAGACGGTGTTCTTCAGCACGGTCGATCGCCTCAAAGAGCTGCCCCTCCATAAACTGAGGAGGGCCTCGCTGATTAAAGTCAAGTTCGAGGACATCAAGACCTGGTCTGACGTTGTAGCACCACAGGGTGTGATTGGTGAGGATCTCAGTGATGGTTTGGGGTGTGATTCTCCCCTTTTAGATGTTATTTTGGTAGAAACTCGTCTTTTGATTGTCTTTTTTCTTTTAGTGTTTGGTTTTTCCTGGTAGTTCACAGTTTTGATTATAGTAAAAAGATCTCAACAATGAGCATCTTAAGCTCTAATATTAAAAAATGTTAATATTCTTACAATTGCTGACCAGTTATGGTGGACTGTTTAATCTTAAAGTCAGGCTAATTGCCTGTGCACTTCAGCAGGTGGAATTAGCTTGCTTTTCTAAGTAGCCACTGACTCATCCTTCTTCTCTGTAGCCATCTTCACTCGTCCGGATCCATCACGGCTGAACTTTGGCAGCAGAAATCATTCCGTCCCTTTGTCCCTGATATGCGACAACATCCGGGACCCCGGAAACCTTGGCACAATGCTGCGATGTGCGGCTGCTGCTGGCTGCCATAATGTGCTGCTCTCAAAGGGTACGTTAATTTTTTTCGTGGTACCTTTATGAAGTTAGCAAATCTCATTCCAATAATAACTCTAATAGTCTTTGTGCCCTTTTTTTTTAATAGGTTGCGTTGATGTTTGGGAGCCTAAAGTTCTGCGGGCAGCGATGGGGGCACATTTCCGCCTGCCCATCTTCCAGAGCCTGGCCTGGAACGATATTGAAACTCACCTCCCCAAATCTGTGACGGTGCACGTCGCCGACAGCAGCTGTGGCTCCGAAATAAGCGGTGAAACGAATCATCCGCACATCGCGCGCCTCACAAATCGTCCAAAGCGGGAGACTACGGCTGGATCAGCTCACACCGCGAGCAGGGCGACTTAGATTCGGACTCGGATTCTGAATGCGAGGGGCTCCAACTTCCCGTGGTGGACTCACGAGTGTACCACGAGGGCTGGGCCAGCGGACCCACTGCGCTCGTGGTAGGTGGAGAGACACACGGCCTCAGTGTGGAGTCCGTCCAGCTGGCGGAGAAAACAGCCGGTAGCAGGCTCTTCATTCCGGTCGTTCCTCACATGGACAGCTTGAACTCGGCCATGGCCGCCAGCATCCTTCTGTTTGAGGGCAGGAAGCAGCTGTTAAAACTGCTGCAAATGCCCGGGAGGTCCAGAGCAGAACGGCGGCGATCGTGATGTCGACTCAAAGTATCAGTTTGGAACTTTTGCTGAACTTGTGTACATCCTCATGCGTCCTACAAAGAATAGTATGCTGTACATCCGCATAATCTGCCAAATAAAACAATATATGTACTTTGCTGGGTAATTGTTGAAATGTATATTGTTTGCAATTAGACATATCCAAAGTTGTGGTGGAGTTGTTGCTTCAGCACTTCCACACTAAAAGTCCTCAACTAGGTGTCAACTAGGCACCCGTTTCATGTCCAGCCTTTGTATATCTTTAGTCATCAGCTCAATGCTTTTATGAATAAATCAACAACACATCTTACACATCAATCCATATGCAAAGGCAGCGGAAGCACAATTTGAAGTCTTATCCAAATGATATGCTTGAGGAGGGAGGGGATGGGGTGTCATTACACTTAGGCGTGTTTTTTTTTTTTTTTAACATTCAAGAGCAAACTTTAGTGATAAATCAGGGACGAGACTTTGTGCTTGCCAGTGAATTTTTAATAGGTGCGAGAGGTCAAGAGCGATGCAACAGAGTATAGGGATTTATACATTCACTTCTTTTTTTCCAATGCCATTTCTTTGTGCTTTCAGAAATAAGCCGGTCTCCTCATTATGGGAGCCTTCACAGAGAATCCTTGCCGTGACTTTGAGATGAGATCCACCATTAAACAGCTGGCAAGAGATGACTTTCGCTCACGGACGACAACACGCGCGCACGCTCACACTAGTGGAGACACAGGGTGTTGTTTGTTTTTTTTAAGCTATCGATACTTATCGAGTGGGAAGAAGGTGATATTTTACTGTATGTGCACCTGTCCAACTCTTTGATTACGTGGGACTATGAAGGCTTAACGGCTACATCCAACTGAGGTTCAGCATATTTGCACTACAAGTGAGTTACATAGTAGAGATGCATTTGTCTTCCTTCTCATCGGTCAGAAGGCAAAGAGTAAAGAAGGAACCTGCAGATGAAACACAAAGCAAGGGGTGCGCTGACTAAGTAGGTCCACTGGGTAACTCTCCGATTTTCCCTCTAAGGTTCACAAAAGCTATCGAGTGAAAAAAACGAACGGAAAAAAAAAGAAAATTTTTCAAGGCAAAAACAAAAACACAAAAGAACCAACAGGATCTTTGTATATATTACTGTAGGGAATATCATCAATGCAAGGCACCACAGGAGAAGGAGGACTCCAAGGAAAGAGGAACACGTCTTAAAAAAATGTTAAAATGTCAGTAAAAAGTGAGATATCTCTCTAACAGTCTGACAAAGGTCAGGGGTCGTCGGGAGAGATGGTGGCAGGCTGGACAGGGTTTGGGGGTGGAGGGGCGGGTGGGTGGGGTGTAGCGACAGCTCGGGGGTTTCGACGGTGGACTCAGTCCCATACAACAACAACGTCCGTGTCAGGTGTGGACTTCCTCTTTTTTTAGATGGGCTCCGGTTTGAGCTTTTCGGCCAGGAAGTCACCGACAAATTGATCCACGACGGCCGGCGTGATCTCCTCCACGTCCAGCACGTACTTGGCCCGGGCCGACATGTCCAGGATAGTGAGCAGGGGTGCAGCTTCCGGGAGGTTGGTGTAGTCCCGCAGCGAGTCAGTCATATCATCCTGAGGTTGTAGAAGAAAAGACGAAGAAGCTTTATTTGATGCTGAAGAGGCAACAATTAATTACATTTATAGGTCGTCTGTTGCTGTTTTTCCATCCAAATCCTGAGGTTTGGCTCTATTTCTTGGACCTTTCACATGTTCAGAACAATATAAACAGGGCAGACAACAGAGATACGAGAGGACAGGACCAACACCTGTCCTCACCATGTCGCTAACCTGTGACATGTTACCAACATCACAAAGGAAGAAGTTAGAAGTTATCAGAAATTAAATATTTCTTATTTCTGTGGAGTCCACTGTGTTACCAAAACAGCTTGTGAATTCTGCCGTATGAAAACTTCAATGTCATTTCTTTGTAGGAAGTAAGAAAAAAATATATAGTTTAAAGCAATTTTCACAGATGTTTGCTGGCATGACTAAAGTTTCCATACGTCTTCTGATAGAACTTCTGATGTGATTATGTTGTGTGTTTCAGTCCCGAGCTCAAACTAAATTACAGATGAGTGGTTTACAGAAAAACACTGGAGGACAATTCATCATATTCTTGAAATGGTCAGCAAACTTCAACAGTAAACTACAAAGAAATGAACTGATTCAATAAGACAGATAATTCACACGAGGCCTCCATTTACAGCATGAATCAAGTTACTAATCCACGTCACATGAAATGCCTGCGATTATCACTGGTGAATCAGCTACACACAGGGCAACGCTGTTCTCAGTGTCACATCAACCCACTGTTTTCCAAGTCCACTGGTTTCATGGCTGTGCCAAATATAATTCAAACTATATCATTTTTGAGGAAGTGGTCTCGCATCGTTTAGCCCGGTTCTGTTTAACGTTCCCATTTGCCTTGGAATGCAGTTGTTACCCACAAACATTCCATATTATGTTTTATTGCGTTGCTATGTAGGTTAAAACTGATCACAGTACACACACACACACAAATATATGTGTGTATATATACATATATGTGTACTGTATGTATATGTGTGTACATATATATATATATATATACACAGTATATACATACATAAAAACAAACACCTCCTCAGCTCAGTGCCACTGGCTTCATTAAGATTATTAAGATGATGCCACAACTCTCCAGACTGCCTGGCAGGATCTTCGCTCACGCTCTGTGGAGGAGAATACGGGACTCCCTCCCGTCTTCTCTGCAGGCAGTGACCCTAGTCGCACATCACGGAAAAGCAGGGGGAGACCTGGTGGAGTTTCACCAACGTCACCGGTGCTCACATCAGACGGCCCTCCGCTCCAAGTGCTCGATAAACACAGGAGAGTGGAGCAGGAGTTTGGCAGAAATCCTGCTTTACTTCCTGGCAGGTATTTTCAGAGAGGCTCCACCTCAGCTCTGCCTCTGGCTTGAACAAGTCAGAATTACTAACTAGACTTGCCGCAGGGAACGAAGATTAGTCACCAGCAGACATGCTAAATATTCCAAATAAGTGCCAGTGGTCCTTTATTCAGAAGCATGAATAGGTATTTTTCACAAGGTAGTGTCTCGGCCTTAGACTGCACTCAAGAGTCCTTTGGAAAAATCAGCATTCCTGCCTCATCGGACGGTTTAACTCGCTTAATTGAAAACGATTTGACGTGCTACGCTTCGTAAGTTCACTTATTAATTGTGTACAGCAACTATAATATCCGAGTCATTCTCCTTTTCTCATGAGAGCGTGACTCGGTTCTCCATCCGCTGTCTCCGAGGGGGTAAGGAAAAAAAAAGAAAGGAAGAGAAAATAGAGATCAGATTCATATGGAAGAGATTATGTGGAGGATGCAGAACTAACAGGAAAGGGCCAGAGGGTGGCACTGCAACAAAGAGCTGGATCCCTCACAGAGGAGGCTCCCTCTGATGTTGATACTGTTCCTGATTTTGCAGCGTTAGTGAGTTTTCTCATAACAAAGTCAAAGATAAAGCGACTTCGGGGTGGATTTCCTGCTACACGGATGTCTCTCTCTCTTACGCTCCTCAACGCTTTCACGCAGAAATTCTCGCTGAGTGGATCAAACCATAAAATCGGCTCTCAGGTTCCCGATTGAACGGCTTGGCCGCGTTTTACTCGTTGCTACCTAAAAAGGATAAGTATGCCAAGATGAGGCCTGTGACCCCCGCTTTGCACAACTGCAAACAGATGGGGCAGATGAGCGTTTTGCAGGCGGATGAAATGAGCGCCCTGAATGAAGCCTACAATATTAGCGCAGCAAATCCTCGTGCACTGACCACTTAGCAGTCGCAGATGTAAGCTGTCACTAAGGGCGATGTTGTTACAAGTGAAATATAGCTTCGTTTCTCCACTCCAAACAAAAGCGCCGCCTCACATGCTCCCTCGCAGCAGCCGTGTGTGCGAGGGAGCGTGGGGGGATTTCACAATCTGCCACTGTGGCCTTCTCCAGCTTATGCGATAGGAGGAGATCAAATCTCCAGATCAGTGGGAAGTCATGCATCTTCTTTTGTTTGCCCTCTCTTCCCGTGTAAACCGCTTGTCATGAGGTGCAGCAATTCCAGAGTCCCTGCGCCCTCCGCAACTCAGCCCTGGAACAAAACACACAAAAAGAGAGAGACAAAGGGCCTCTCTCTGCCGCAGCAGCCAGTCCTTGCAGCCGCGATAAGGCTTAGCGTGTGTTTACCGTGCGCAACCTACCGGGCCGTATCACGCTTATTTCGATTACGGATGGCCCCCGTGGCATTTCACAGCTGATGATCACATGATAAGCGCTGAGCCGAGACTGATAGCAAACCTTCGCTGCGGCCGCCGTGGCCGGGCTGAGTCAGTCTCTCCGGGCGGCTTTGATGTGGCAATTGTGAAATCTTGGATATTCTCGACAGAAAAGCTGCTCATTATTTTATTCTGTTGGGAAATGTTCTTGGCCGCCATGTGCGCAAAGTGTGGGAGTAAACGCTAAACTTTCAGTCTGAGATAAGTGATGTGATGTGATGGAAACAGATTATTTCAGTAACCCCCACACTAAAACCAGGTCAAGTGAAAAAAAACAACCTCCAACATGGTTTATTAATGATTTATTGGCTGATAAATCCATCTTAAATACTTTGCAAAATGTAATATGATTCTAATGAGGCAACTGGAGTACTCTTATATTACGTATTTTATGTGATTTTAAGTTAAGTTGAGGCTAGTTGTGTTAGCTTAGCTGCGTTAGTTTAGATGCATTAGCTCAGCTGCATTAGCTTAGCCTGACACTGCCAGACCCATAATCTACTCCAGCGTATTTGTTATGCCTTTGAGTTGGCCACCAAATCTATTTAAGATGTGGTTCGCATGGCTAAAGCTATCATAGCATCGACATAGCAGCTCACTCATTTTTGACCCCTTGTTTTTGATGGTTTTTTTTTTTTTTTTTTTTTAAAGCCAATCTGGTTTTAAACTTTACTCGAGCCATGGGAGCTACTCAGATGATGTCATTACAGCTTCGGTTTTAATAGCTGAGTCTGTGGGAGGCGGCAAGACAAATATTTGCCACAGTGTGTGTTTAGTGAGCTACGTGACTGGATGGTCTTGTATTATGTAAGAGGAGCCACTCAGCGTAATCTTTATTATTATTTTGTTTTATCTCTGAATTGCTTGGCCGTTATTGTGTAGGTGGAGAGTTCTTTCTATTCATCCTGCAGGCTTTAAAGATCCCTTTGAAAGCATTGAAAGCTGTTCAGTCGGGTCCTGCGTTAAAGGTCAGTCTAACGTCTGCTCCTCAGTGTCACGCGTGTGAGCCTCTTGGTGGAGCTAGAGTAAAAGTCAGGGGACCACCAAGGACAGCTGACATCATCCAGACAGGCCGCAGAGCCACGTGGCTCAGAAATATTCAAAGAGACCAACAGGCAAAACTAAACACGGGGAAAACAAAAGAAAAGACGGGCTGAGCGAAAATGAAACCAGACTCTAATCGCACACAAACAAAAAAAAACAAACAAAGAAAGACGTTTGGACACTTTTACGCACAGGGAAGATCTTCTGCATCAGCAGCCGGTAAAAAAATGTGACAACATGAGGACCTTTCGAAGCCGGCGTTCATTAATCAGTATTACTTGGTGGCTTAAGCCATTTCTCAGTCGGACGATCCAGTGTCCCTCTGCTGCGTCTGGCCCGCTCGGCCTTCCCCAGAGAGTCTGCCGATAAACTGCTGCCTCACCAGCAGCTGGCCGGCCGGCTGGTGCACGGAGCGCAGGGCCACCGCAGCTCCCACCACGGCCCGAGGGCCCGGAGCAGGAACCCGCAGACTGAAGGCTTCTCTCGAGCAAACACCTTAAAGGGGAAGCGTTATTCGCCCGTGAACCCGATCTGCAAAGTGAAACCCCGGTGATTTCGCGGGCCGCCTGAACGAGAGCCAGAAAAATTGCACCGCAACTACAAGGGTGTAATAGTATCTGCCTCAGCATGTGTGCCGCTGCAGGGGTGGGGGGCCGATGGTGGTGGGAGCCCTGCGAAAAATAGACGGTGGAAATAAAACGAGGCCCTTCTGGATCGCCGCGGGCTGCGGTGCAACAGTGTCTCTTTGTGTTTGGGGTCAAGTAAACACTGGCACGCCGGCACGTCGTAGCGAAAAAACACAAAACTCGAGAGTCTTCCTCGCCCGTCGGTGGCATTTTCAACTGCAGAGGCTTTTGGATGGACGCGGGGTCAGACAGTTAGCGCATGTGTTAAGCCCCGCGGATGAAATCCGAGCCCCCCCCCCTCCCGCCTTGATGTGTGACTCGCGGAAAAAAGAAGAAGAAGAAGAAGAAGAAGAAGAAGAAGAAACCCAGCGCGTTGCTTGCAGGCTGCCGTGGTGAAGAATTTGTGAAAGAAGAGGAGCTGGAGGGCAGCGAGCGTCGGAGGGGATCTGAGGAGAGAAGCAGCTAATCTGCAAATCATTGGCGGCGCTGCTCGGGGCTCCGCAAAGGTCACGGCGGAACAGGAGAAGATAACAAGAGTTGTAAAAACTCCAGCGATGTAGGAGGAGATCAAGAAGGTGATGGAGGGATTACTCCGACGTCGTGCCAGGGGAGCACAGATGCAGGTTCTACCTATTGCTGCAAGGGGCCTCCTGAGAGTGAATTCTGGGTCAAAGATAAGAAAAGTGCCCCTCCTGCAGGTCAAACCACAGGTCTTTAATAAGGGCCATCAGTGACACAAACCAGAAAACACTTCTTATTGGAGCCCTTCTGACAGATTGAATATCAATTTAACAAACTATAGGTCAATTGTTTTCACAGACTAATACCAATAATATAATGCTAATAATGGAAAGAAATGTACAAACTCAGCATTTTGTGCAAAATCCGATCCTTGTTGAGGTTTTTCGTATCCATGCATAGTTTGTTTTTACAGTCTGGGAATGAAACTGTATTGTTTTTTAGAATGGTCAAATTTGAAATGTCAGTGATGGATGTCCTTATATTTAAGATGACTATGCAAATGGAGAGGTATATTATTGTGGTCTATAATCAAAACTGCTACTTTTTTTTTTTTTTTTTTACATCCAAATTACTGTGAAGTTAAATATGAGCAAATACCTAAAAGCCGTGACCCTGAAAAGGAATAAGCGGGTAAAGAAGATGAATGAATGAAATACCTAAAAGAGTCTTTGAGGAGTCAACAGAGTTTAAATACACCAGCAAGTTAACTGAAGTGACCTCGAACACGGCTTTAGACAAACTGCCCTCTGGAGAACTGCTGAGTGATTCTATTCTGCGCGCACAGTCATAATTCTTTTTAAAAGCAACAATGTGGGGAGCTGCAGTCCAATAATCACACTCGGGTTCACGCAGGTTTTGTGTGAATGGAAAAAAAAAAAAAAAAGCGTCTCGGCACCTCGAGCGGCTCGTCTCACCTCTCCGGCCACGAAGAACAGCAGCGGCGTCTCTTCCTCCTTGGCTTTGTACTTGGCCATGAGCTTCTCTGCTATTGGCTGGATGAGCTCCTTGGCCGGCTCCAGTTCACCTTCCTCCTCAGCGTCTGAATGGAAGCAACAAAGAAAGGGAAGCATGAGGAGAACAGACCTGGGGTGGAGGTGCGACAGGTGAGTAACCCGTCCGTCAGGACCGTGGAAATGAGAGGAAAATTTTTAATACGGGTGGACGAAACGAATGCTCATCACCTCTGAAAAAAATGATGGAAATGTACAGCTGTGATTGAACAAGTAGGCAACTGGTGCAATCTCCCACCAAGAAGTCAAATAAGGGATTGAGAGAGCGACTGCTGGCCTTACTGACGCCAAAGACATTTACGGTTGTTGTGTTGCAGAAGCAGCCTTTTTAAAATCGGAACAGGATGAGGAACGTATTTCATTCTCAGTTTGACATGAGTCACAGCATACATTCTGCCCAGCCTCTTTATCCTAACAGGGAGCCTCTGGATTCAGTAACGCGACTAAATGAGAAGGAGCGTGTCTGATGGTCCACCTGAACACAATGGACAGAAGCTTTGTTTTCTTCTACTTTAAGAAACATTTCTTCTTTCTGAAAATTACTGAACTCCACATCCTTCAAATGCTTGTACCATGTATACTGTTGTAAATATGCTTAATGAAAGACTTTGTGACCTAATTGGAATCTCTCTTCCTTTACATGCCTATCAGACTAGGAAAAGGTACCATATCATGGGGAAAAAACAGCATTTTTTCTCAGTATAGTTTGTAAAGGTCCGCTGGTATGGAATGATCTTGATAAAGACCTGCAACTGTGCATGTTTTTAAAGAGAGATTTAGGAGCAGCTGTTGTTGGAATATGCTCAAATATGAACTAATGCTGTAAACTTCTTTTATCAAATATGTGAATGAAATGAAAAATGAAACATACAGGACCCAGAAGATAAATCCAAATCATTTATGAAACAATTTGGGCTCTTCAGGCCCTGCTTACCCACGAACAGGACGAGGCAGGGCCCCTCGTGGAGCTGCACGGCGTTGGACTCGCTGAGCTCCAGCACAGGCCGGGGGTGCCAGGGGAAGAGGCGGCACTCGGGGTCGTTCAGCACCTCCACGCGGCCCTGTCGCGTGATCAGGTGACCCTCCGCGTCCAGCAGGATCAGCGTGGGAATACCTGAGCGGGGGGGGGCGAAAGAGGGAATACAATGGGCGGTGGAAAAGAGGTCATTAGGTCAACGGCCTGATCTGGAACCGGCTCATTCTCAATTGATGTCGTCAGCGCCGCAGCCGCTGCGCATCTGCGCTGAAATCAGCAGGAGGCCCGTCGTAAAAAATGTGCCGGGCTTGAGTGGAGGGAGGGGGAGCAGCGTCGACTCGCTCCGCCCTGCATTCCTCACATTCTTAGCAGGGGAGGCCAGAGAGATAGATGAAGAGAGAAAAAAATCCTGACTTCATCCTCTGATCTCCACACACGCGCAGAAGAAGACATCCGGAGCAGGGAGAAGATGGAGGGACGCGACATAAAGAGACAGTAGACCCGGTGACCGACCCACATTCCCTCAGGCTGCAGGGCTGCCACCTCTGCAGTGGTGCGTGTGTGTGTGTGTGAGCAGCTGGCAGCCGCGTAGCAACAATGCCTCATTTAGCTACACCAGCAATAAACCCGCCCCATCCATTTAAAGTTCCATTTAAATCCATTTTCAGCTCTACATTTTTGAATATCTAGATTTAGCTTAGCTTTAGCAATAAACCCGCCCATTCCTTTTAAAGTTCCATTTAAACCCATTTTATGATTTATATTTTTGCATATCTGGATTTAGCTTCCTGCTAAAACTGATGCTTCAGTCTACTTCCAAATGCTTGGAAGTCAACTAAAACAAAATCTCAACAACAAACAAAACAAATGCTAATAAAAAACTGCTAAATAAAAAAAAAAAAATGGCTCAACTTATGAGCTTAAAGGGTTTGAACGTGACCCACCTTGTATCCCGTACAGCCTGTTGAGTCGTGATCGCCGGGCCTCATCCGGGTACGGCACCGCCACCCAGGGCATCTCGCTGAAGTACTGCTTGAAGGACTCCTCGGACCTGCGGACGGTCAGACAGGCACCAGACGGAAGACGGGATGAATTTGGAAACTATGATCGTTTATGTCTGGGATGACTGAAGGACGGACGGCCCACCGGTCGGCGCTGACGAAGACGATCTCAAACTTCTGACCCGACTCTTTGATGGTCCGGTACGATTCCACCAGGACGCGAGTCAAACTGCGACAAGGCGGGCACTGGTGGAGGAGAAAGATGGCAGTGATGAAATATGTTGCAGACAGGATGAAGTGCGATGTTTCCACTGGTGTTTCTGAAGCCTTGAAGGTCCCAGCGTTGATCTCTGCATTCTGCTACTCCGCCTACTTTTTTGCCCGAGCCTCAGCAGTTTGAGCTGTGTTCTTTTGTTTCGCTGCTTCCAAGTTGGCTTTCCTCCAAAAGGATTGGGGGGGGGATTAGATTCAACACTTATCCACCAGATTAGCCAGTAATATTTAAACCCTAACTGGGCTGTACTTAAAGTGAACAGAACACAATCTAATGTGAACAACTGTGGAACCATTATCCTGGAAATACGCTGACCGTAATGCTGACCAAGGGAGTGCAGAAACATTTTTTTATTTTTTTTAATGTGAGTATTGAAAAGAATGTGAAGCACTTTTTTTGTTGGTCGGTCACCATGGCACACAGCAGACTAAAGGCCACGTTGGCTTTCCATTGTTGGGAACTCGGATTTAAACCTGAGTGAGTGTCGATCAAATTAAATCCTTTTCCCATCATGGGGAAAGTGTCAATTCAGACTTTAGGATTGAGCTCAGAGTTTGTGGAAGCTCTTTTTGTTTCCTGAAACAGGCCCCCACACGCTCTGAAGGCAGCCAGAGTGCTGGTATGGGTGGCATTAAGGTGACGTCACAGCGCCATGGCAGCGGGAAGGTAAACAATGCGGCCTCCGCTGTTAACTCCTCCATTTCCCAGGATCTCCGAGGCCTCTGGATGATCGTTTCCCACTGGGGAGGCATGTGTACACAGGCTGCAAACGCTTTCAGTGGGCAAGATTTAGATCCTTGATGGGTTTTTTTTTTCATTTGTATATATTTAAGCTGACCGCAGCAATATCATGCTGTCGAGGGCTGCACAGCACTTTTCCGAGGTAAACGGGAATAAACAAGGAAAGAAAATGTCTCGTATTGTTGAGGCTAAGATCGAGATCTTGAACTATCTCCTATCAATAAATCACTGGCAGACCTGTGGAGGCACGACGACACATTGATTTTATTAAAATGACATTACAATGCACGCAAGCATGCCTTGGTAAATTCTTTGCAATTTGTATTTGGAGGAGTTCCCCTTATTTTGAAACGGACTATACGCAAGTCAAATTGAACAGCATTTTTTTGATGTTTAGCAAACAAATCTTATTTAGATTAGAATGGCTGTTTTTAATCTAAAAACATATGAATTGAATTCTATAAAGGCACTGGTTCCAATTGCACTACTAAAAAGCAGTGAGGGATGGAAAGTGAAGCGGCTGCTCATGAGTAAGAGCTTGTCCAGTGTCCAATTTACTGATTCCAAGTATCTAAACATTACCTACAATTTAGCACATAAAATCTATTTTTCCAGGTCATTTAAGTTTAACACGACTGCAGTGTAAACGGATGCCGCAGCCATGTGCTGGTACCACACGGAGCGCAAAATGACTCCGTAGCGGACACATTTACACCAGTTACCGGGGAGAAAGTGGTAAAATGCAGGCAATAAACTCCTGTAACGGCTTCTGTGACTTTGTCCTTTATGGCTCTGGGGTGAGAGCCAGACGACGGCTGTCTCAATCTGAAAAGCTGCCCGCCGAGGCTGCAGCACCGGCGGCTTTCCGCTGATGATGATGACGGTGTGACACCTTTCCACGCATTATCCTTTCACGACCTTTTTCAGCTGGGTATCGGCAAAGACACAATGGTGATGATGTCAGAGGGGAGTGTCTACCGAAGGTGGTGATAAAAAGTGAGTGACACGGATAGTTAGCCACCGTCAGTGTAAACATAAAAGCACAATGGAGGCTCCGGCACCTTCCTGTTCCCTTCTCTTATCTGTCTCCGCTGTCCCTTCCTGCTCGGTTCGGCCTCGACTCAGCGGGCAGATTTTCCCTCAACGCTTCGAAGACCAGAAAAAAAAACACAGAAACCTAAAAGAAAAAAAAAAAAGAATGTCTCCTCTTTTCTCGACTCACCCAGTGTGCTGAGAAGTACACTCCCACATAGTGGCCCTCCAGAGAGCTGCTGTCTGTTGTCTGCCTGTTGTTCCTCAGCAGCGGCCCTGCCACCACCTCCGCAAATGGCTTCGGTCCCCAGGGGAACTCCAGGCCTAGGAGAAAGCAGGAAAGTGGATGAAAAGAGGGGAGAGAAAAAAAATACAGCGGGGAAACAAGATTGGAAAGATACACAGGAAGACGAGGAAGAAGACTGCAGCCACGGCTGCAGATCTGCCAGGCTGCAGAGGAGCGCCTCAAATGTTAGCATGCTAACGTGTTTTTTTTTTTATTTTTTGTATTTGTTCATTTAAGGGCTGGCACAAAAACGATGCTGCTTTGTGACGATTGGATTCACTCACTGATCAATTTAGAAAAAAGAAAGAGGGAGAGAGAGACGTCATAGATACACATGCATGTCAACCTGAAGGTGGCACCAGATGCAGCGAGGAGAAGTTGGAGGTGTGGACTGATTGTGCCTTGAGGCTCACTGGCTAATCATGGTGGAACAGTTAGCGTTGCAGTTTTCATTTTGCCTTCAGCAGACTTGTCTCAATGGGTGATTCTTATATTTTGACCTTTTGACCTGAAGCACCACATGTATTTTCCCTCTGCACCCTCACAATGAGGTATTGTGAGGAAGAACTTATAGGTTAATCAGGAGTTCTATTTCAGTTTTACGTGGTGATTCTTGATTCACAAGTGAACTAAACAGAAAAAATATAATGCTGAGGAAGCTGCAGTCTCCTTTTAATCATCATATGTTTATATTAATATATTAGCATATATTTTGTAATGTAAAAAAACTCAAAAACGTTTCTGTTGGATTAATCAGCAAAATACTTGTCTGAAGAGCGTGTCATGTGCTCGACCTGGATCCAATTACTCACTTCTTAGAGTGTTTTTCAGGGACACGAGTTGCTGAAAATAGACACCAGCTACAAAATGTGGTTTTATTGACGCCTCTCCAGCAAAGACGGGGCTGCTGCTAGACGCACTCCCCGCTCTTCGTCACCATTCTCCTGAGGTCCATTTGTTACGGGCGAATTAAAGAAAAAAAAGAGAGAAAAAAAAGAGGTAATCATAAGTAAAACCTTGTGCAGCTGCTTCATAATGGCCTCTTTATGCGAGCGCGGTTGTCCGGGGCTTCATTAGGCAGGAATGACACGTCTGCACCGCGCTGCCCAAACCTCTCATTGTCGTCCCGATTGTAAAGAGAGAAAAAAAAAAAGTGCACCCCATCGCTGCACCGCGGGGCTAGATCGCTGCCACTCAAGTCGGGCCTTTTCACTGGGAATGAAAGACACGGGGCTCTGAATCGCTCATCTGTCCCTCCCTCGTCTCCGTGTGAGGCAAAACTTTCAGGGGCCTTTCTCCCTCCCTTTTACAAGCGATTTCGATGCGCCGCAGCAGGAAGTGCGTCTCAAAGGGACGGGAAACACGAGGCTATATTTGAACGCACAGTGTGGAAAAAAGGAAGGCGGCTGGGCTTTGAAAGCGCCGCCGCCGATGCCTCGGTCTCGGCATGAGGGGGCAGCCATTAGTGTCAGCCACATCTCGCCGGATGAATTGTTGGTTATTCTGCGGTGCTTTTCTCCCCTCTCTGCATCACTACCGGCGCTCCTTTCTCGCGTTGACACCGGAGGCAGCGTTCCGACGGGTCGGTCCCTTCGCAGGCAAAGGAGTACAGGGCTAAGGAATGCAAGCCTGCCTCGTAGCGCAGAAATTACAGGATGAGGGAATGAGACACGGCATAATAGTCATGCCTCCCCCCGACCATGGTAATTATGGTGGAATCAACACCAACATTTTTGCAGTGTTTCAGTGAAAACGTTGCCATTTGATGTGACACCGCAGCGTCTCCACAGGAAAATCTGACTTAATCTTCGGCTTAACACAATGCTGGTCGACACAAAACAAGTGGCTGCAGGTGCAACTGTAGCGTTTGCTTGCTTATCTTTAATGTGTTTGTCACGCTCATTAAAGTTCCTAATTATTTTTCGGTACCCTCAGAGATACTGAAGGCTCGGGACGGTTCCTGGTATCATGTGGGCTTCAAATGGTACTTGTGCTTTTCTCCCCAATGAAAACACCAGGTGTTTACTGAGCCACGGGCAGGCTGTGACTCATCAGACATGCGCTTTTATGAGCACTCGAACTCTTTACGTGGACCATTAAGTTAAAAACGGCACCGGAGGAGCAGATATTTTTTATTTTTATAGGTGTAATTGGTGCGCGTTTGATTTAATACGTACTTCTCAGCAATGTAGAGCTAAGCTAAGTCTAAATGTTTCCCAGAAAAAAGAATAATAGAGCATGTTTGGGATGACAGAAGAAAAAAAGAAAGTGTTTTTTTCACCAATCTCGTGGGTGCCAAGTACAAAAAAAGCACAAGTTCTAAAAATTAAAACTTTCAACATCTTTAACGTCGCCAGGATGAATGTGTCAGCCTCATATTTTGCCTCTCATTTGTAGAACATAAGTAAAAATGTGTTTTACCTTCCTTTCAATATCGTTGTGGTCACTCAGTTTTCAAGCTAATGATCGTAGTGGTCAATCATCATGGAATTGCAAATCAAACAAAAATACGACACACTTATAGAGCATCAGTAGAAAATACTGAGGTGGAGAACAATTCCACTTTATATCAATCAGAGCACTTGTAAATTACCTCCTCATTAATTTAGCAAACAGGCTAGCAAAAATGTTACAAGTTCAATTCCTAGAGCCTTTCCTGTGCAGAGGCACAGTGACAACTGTGTGAATGCGAGTGTGGATGGTTGATAGTTTCTGACTTGCCCAGGTTGAAACCTGGGACTGGATCCAGCACCTTCAGCGACCCTGCGTGCAGGAGAAGCTGTGACAGAGACTGGATGATTTAAGGCCGATGCCTCCAGGAGGCAAAATAAAGAGGAGGGTCTGAGTAAATTCCGGCGTGGAACTGTCACCAAACAAGTGGAGGGAGCTTGCATTCCAGCGCCGACAGGCCGGGCACAGAAAGATGCCACCGAGAATTCAGGGTTACGACACACAGTGTGTGGTTCACTCATCAGGCGGCGGTAAAACCAGCTGCTGCTTGGTGTTTGAGTTCACTGTCACGTAAAGGAATCAAAAATGACTGTTTGACAGCCAATACACGACACCCAGCAATCAATAAGGGTCACTTCTGACCTTTTCCTGCCCAATCCTCACCTTTGGGATCATCCCTGACCACCAGCAGTCCGTTCCGACACACCACCTTGCCCGTGGCAGCGTCCACAAACACCAGGGATGGGATACTGGTCACCTTGTACTTGTTCCACAGCTTCATCTGCATGGAAAGAAACACATAGGGAGGGGGAGGTTAGCGCCGGGAAGACCTCAACTGTTTATATTCATTTCAATTTCAGAGGAGGGTGGGAAGCGTTTAATCCGAGCCAAATTTATTCACTTTTTTTTTTTTTTTTTTTGCGGTTGGAGCTTTCGCACCTAAAGTACGACAAGGAAAAAAAGAGAGAGCAAGAGAAAGAAAAGTGAGAGCCGTATATATATTTCATAGGGCTAACACTCTCTGTGTTGTTTCAAAGAGGCTCTGGAGACATGGAGGCAGGATGAAAAATAGAGGAGTGCAGTCAGCCCCGAGGTGAATTAACAGAGGGTGAGAGGAACACTGGAGCACACTCATGCTGTCCCGACTGTTTCATGAATAGGAGGAAATGTTGGGGGGGACTGGCAATTTGCTGCAGTGCAGAAACGAAAAATCTGATACCTGCAAATTCTTGGGCCGAGTCGCAAACAGGGTCTGTACGTTTTGTTGGCATTTTAGAGGAAAACCCTCCGGCCTGGAGCGCAAACACCGCAAAACAAAAGCGCGGTTACTGATGCAGCAGCGGGGCGGGAGGGGGAGGATCCTCTGCGAGGCGAAAGCGATGCTATTTGCGGAGTTTTGAGATCAGTGGAGTCCTAAAGATCAAAGTGCGGATCAAGCCCTCGCGCGTCTCGGGCTCGCTTTCCATATCAGAGGGGAAGAGCCTCGCACCGCGCATAGAAAACAGCAGCGTCTTGGAGAGCGCAGCATGTTGCTGCTTCAGCAAGAGGAGGAAGAGAAGGATGAGGATGAAGAGGAGGAGGCGATGAGGAGTGTTGGGTGGGGTTCCTGGCAGGAAAAAAAATCTAAATCAAGTGAGAAACGTTTCCACCAGATAACAATCGTCGGAATCTTTAGTATTTACTGCCTTTATTCATCATTTTCTTAGACATTTTCCTTGTTCTGTCAACCAGTTTCAGCTCCTTCAGACCTTTCATTTATTATTCTGGAAAACTCACAACCAAAGGGAGGAAATGCACGCATCGAATTCTTGGCTCATGCCGAATTTCCTATTTGCGCACGTTAAAAAGCAAAAGTGCTGCACGGCCTCCTCCAGGGTTCAACCACAGGTCCTCCCCCGACAGAAGAGGGTCCGCCGGAGCCTCAGAATGATCTGGAGTTGCGTGGAAGAGGAAGCTCCAGGTGTCCGTCACAGTCAACAGCTCCTCCGCATTCTTGACTAGCCGCTGCCGGAAAGCCGATCCGGGCTCGCCGACTGACATGCGTTTGCGGCGTTCGCTGCAGCCGGCGTGCCTGACACCGTTTCACTCAGCTGCCTCTTCTAATCCCGGCTGACGACGTGAGACTGACAACCGGGGCTGAACCCAAGGAGAGCGTGAGAGGGACGCTAGTGGAATACATATGTAAAAAGGAAAAAAAAACAAAAGGTGGAGAGATAGCGTGATTGTGTCTGCGCGAGCACTCAGATGTCGACGTGAGTATTCCACAGCGAGGCCCACCGGGACCCGCGTTGAGGTATATGTGACAGCGTGTCAATTTCCAAGGTAGGAGAGGATGAAAAATAATCTGCGACGTCAAACCCAAACCATCTGCTTTTCCCACCACATCGCAATGAAACGCTCGGCTGTTGGGGTAACGCCCTGGGAAAGGTTTTGGGATTTTTTTTTTCCGGGGGGCCTGGATATCTGGAATCCCGACAACATTGTTGCAATGGTGGATATGGGTTCTTTGGCTTAGCCCGACACGTCCACAGTGTTCTAGTGAGCATGCAAAGCGTGGAATGATTTGCATGTCTGGATGGGCCATTAGGTCACTGTGGATGAGAAAATACAGGCCTGGTGAAGGTGCGAAAGGCAAGTCAGTGGAGTCCGTTCAGATCAACAGCCAAGTGACCTGAAATCTTGCACATTATTTAGTTTCGCCAAAACAACACTGACAGAAACTGCAACAATCCGATTACGATCTTCATCACAGTCGTGTATAAAAAAAAACAGTGCAAAGTGAACTCGGCCTTTCTACCAGCGAACCAGCTGGGTGACGTGAGCATTCCTAGAAACTCGCCTCCGGCAAGGCAGCTTCCATAAATAGAAGCTAGCACCGAGGCGCGCTCCGACGCAGACCCGATCACGGCCGGGATGAGGAAGAGGGAGATTTATTTCATTACTCGAGGAGGGCGACCGCGGACGTGACTCGTCATATCAGACGGGTCTGGCGGCAGCTTCGAGCGAGCGGCTGAAAGATTTACGTAGCCGGGCCCCCCCGAGGCCAAAACCACTTCCTCCTCCCCCGCCTCCACGCTAATTCACTGCATCCTTGAATCACGTCTGCCCGGTGACTTGGCTGCGAGATCAGAGCGCCGCACATTTTCTGAAGGTTCATGTGCGATTTTACAGCGAAGCAGCCGATGGGATTTAGTGTGGGATTCAAGAGCAAAATGCCAACAAAAAGCTCATTTGTCCGCCTAGCAGCACACTCTTTGGTCCCAGTGACTGAAAAACACACCAGGAACGCATCCAACGCTGATCCATTTCACCCGCATTCACGTCGAGAGCCGCGGGCTGTCGATTGTGTCAGAGACAATAAATCCAAGAATGTGACACGACACGATGTTGTAAAACATACGTTAGCCGATCAGAAACACTTTCCACCTCATAATCAGAGGGCCCCCAGTCGGCTTTTATTAGCTTGAACAAAATTTTTTAGCTTCTGCAGTGTTCAAGAATTGAAAAGCCATTTACAGGAAACTTCACACGTCTCTCATATCTGCCTCGACAGAAAATGGAGCAACAGCTGCAGAGCTCAACTTACACCCTGAAGTTCACATTTAGTTGTATTAATATAATAACACACGCATTTAATAATGGGAGGAAAGTGGTTACGTGTCTGGCGCACAGCTGTCAAATTCGTCTCCGACTTTAACTACATTAACACATGTTGCCATTGTCCAGTCCGGTCCAGACCACTTGGAAATATGGAAACAAAGTTAAAATAATGACGGTTGTCATTTGTTTCCGCAGCTGCTCATTAACAACTGCAGCCAAAAAGCTGCTGGACAAATAAACAAAAGAAAACAAACCGGTCGAGGGAAAGCGGCCATTAAGCAGAATGGGCGCCGCTCCAAGAACGTACAGTATACAGCTGAGGGTTCGCGGGTCGCGGCTTCCCGGCTCCCTCTATTCATTATCAATACCAACAGAGTGTGTGCGGTTTGCACGTCGGAGACGCTGTTTGGTTATACGCCGGTTAAAGGTTGCCAATGACTATCGTAGAGAGCCCATCAACCGCCGGCAGTCTCTCAGGGGAGAGCCGCGAATCCATACTAACAATCCATTTGGCCTCAGACGGGCGGCATTAGTCTCGCGCAGCGCTGCGGCTCATCACGCTAATTGGATCTCGCGTGACGGCGGATCCCACCGCCGTCCAGGAGGGAAGGAGCGATCCGTCTGCTTGACGGAGCGGGGCCAGCGGGTCAGCTGGTACGGACCGACAGCGGACCTGTCAATTAAAATGACTTGATTCACATGCTGATAATGTAAGCGGGCGTGCGCATTTACGTAGATTGGATTCTTTTCCAGTCCAGACGATGCTGCTCTCGTGCCTCCAGGAATGAATCTTAATACGTTCAGTTAATTGCACCTGTGTCTACGGGCAATTAGACGAAGCTTAGCGAAGAATGCTAATTTAGATGTAGGAATCACTTAAAGGGCCACTTTGGAAGATTTGGTAGCATCTTGTAGCGAGACAGCATGCTGTTGTACTGTTTATTTATCACAGTATCATGGACTTCCTTTAACTTGAGCTATCAAAGAAGCTTAATTTAGCGTATTCAAACATAACATTAAAGCATTTTAATGAATTTATGCAACGAAATATGCACATTTGCGTCCCTTCTCATGTCGCGCCAACAGATCCCTGCAAACGTGGCGCGCTGGCCCTTTAACTGCAACCCTGCGCCGTGAGCGAGAAGGTTAGTTTATGCAAACCGTCCCTACGTTTAACATCTACGCAAAAAAAATGCTCCACTTTGGAGGCCAGCGGGGCAAAGAGGTTGATTTTCCTCGCTCGGGCTCAGACAGCGGGAGTTTCTACGCTCTCTGGAGCGTCTGCAGATTTTAACCCGAGGAAGCAATTTCCCTCTTTGCGGGCAAAAATCACAGCCGATTGTTGGAACCTGACGGCGGGTTGCGATCACTGAGCCAGATCAGGCCCTCGCCCTCGCCTCCTCCTCCTCCTCCTCCTCCTCCTCCTCCTCCTCCTCCTCGTGCACCCCCGGACACTTCAATCTGCACTTTGTGAAAACCAGCGGCGCCGCTACAAAGGCATCAACCCCCGCCTCCGCTTCCAGCAGAAGGCATGAGAGGCCCCCCCGCTGGGACGCTGCGGAGCGACGCCTTTCATCTCCCGCAGCTACACGGAGGGACAAACGGCAGTAATGTGAGAGACAAAACGATGGTTGTTAATCATCACTGGATTAGGTGCAGGGGCGCTCGCAGTCTATCGCGGCGAGCGAGGTAGAATTCCTGGAACGATCTCGCAGGGGCTGCTTACACTTTATACTTCTTTAAATTGTCATTAACACAGCTAATCGCCAAGAACAATGAGGTGAAGTTGCATTTTTGACGACGGACCAGCAGTTCATTAATCACACAGCGCCGGGATGTTTTCACTTCGACACTTTACTTTTTCTCCTCCTTGGCCCCGGTGCGGAAAATGGAAAATATACAAATTTCTCCCGATTAGAAGTGCAGTAAATCTTTCCCTCTCGCCCCCCTTTTCTTTTTTTTTTCTCTCTCCCGGCCCCTGAGGTCAGTTTTCACTTGCATTCCTCAATACTGTACGACTGCCGCCGCCGTCGTGGCCCTCAGCAACGGCCTGTGTCTACTTAAAAAACCCTGCTGGTGCTGCTGTTGCTTCTGCTCTTCACACAGCAAAGAGAAGCCTCGGCACACTCGCACACCCACACACACACACACACACGAGCGCTTCAGCCAATACTCTGCAGGCTGGTGTGCGTTACTTCCATCTGTGTTTGTCGGACCCAACAGATCTATAGACTCTTGTCCGGGTTGGAATACAAAGCTTGAGACAGCTGCCGCGCGCTGGATGTTCCGTCTCGGTGCTAAACTTCAAATGCTTCGGCACAGTTTCTTTTTCTTTTTGCATGTGGCGCCATAAAGAAAAATTTTTTACTGGGATTTCATCCCACGCCGGCGTCACGTGATTAAAATAAAAAAAGGAGAGCAGACTTTGCGACTTGCATTAGCGTCATTGATCCGCCCGGAAATGTGAAAAGCACAAGGCCGCGAACTCAGGTCTGTTTCTGCTGCGCCCATTACGGTGGCTCATCCAGCTTTGCGTGTTCATTCTGTGAAGCAAATGAACTCAAGCGGAAGAAAAAAAAAAAAAGAGAGACAAAACATTAAAATAATGAAGCAAAAGAAGAAATCAGCAGACAGAGGGAGCAGCAGGCGTCACAGCAGGCCTGTTGGAGGAGGTTATTAATCCTACTTTCTGTTGCCGGCCCAGTTTGTCGAGGGGATTGTCCAGAATGCACACCGAGATATTAGGAGTAAATTGCTTCTTTTTTTTTCTTTTTTTGACAGAGGCCCTTTGCATCGCCATGGCAACACCCTCGCCCCCGCCCTCCCTTTTCCACCAAGTGCACTCACTCGCACACAAAGTCAGGGCATGTCCTGCTAGTGGCAGACACATTGTGGGCTCTTAGTTAATAATTCAGTGATAAATTAATGGTCGGTGAGGCAAACAGGTGCCAGAATGTCAGGGTGGTGGGGTGGCGGGGGGCTGGGGAAGGGGGAGAAAGAAAGAAAAAAAAAAAAAGGAGGCCAGGGAGAAAGAAGGGAGGTGTGTGGGTGTTTCCCCTCTTTTCAGCCTCATCTGGACGCACAAAAGCAGCCAGCCTGAATACAGGCACTAAATCCAAACTTGACCCTGTACGGCGAGGGGGTTGGGGAAGGTTTATGTAGTCGAGAATGTGGCCTTAAAGAAGGGGGGGAGGTAGTTGTAAAGGCGTTAAAAAAAAAGAAAAAAGAAAGAAGCCAGGGCTCAATAGGTATCTGCAGTATTCTCTCTCTCTCCACGGGTGCGAGCTGCCCCTGAGGCCTCCGTTCTGCGAGGTCAAAGGTCAGGACAGTGAAGGGGGGTGAACGGTGCATTCTTTGCTCCCAGTGGCGTTCAGAGCAGCCTGCTTGCCTGCCTGCCTGCCCGCCCCCCTACAGTCCTACTGTTCTCCCGTCCTCTCTGCAGCCATCCTCTGTCTGCACGTGTAAACCACACACACACACACACACACACACACACACACACACACACACACACACACACACACACACACACACACACACACACACACACACACACACACACGGAAAAAATCTAAATTGCATCCCGATCTTTCCACCTCACTCTCCCGTTCACGCTTAGCTGACGCTTTCAAGCCGCAAAAATGCAGCGTTGCAAAAACGCTCGCCCATTAAAGCGAATTCAATTAAAAGACGGCGGCCCTCATTTGTAAATGATGATGTCATGAGACATCTGGCACTCATGTAGTCCATTTTTTTTTTTTTTTTAGTGAGAATCCGTGTTTAGAGTCACACTCACTCACATTGCCATATTGTAAATAGCCGCCCATGATGCTCAGTCCATTAGCAAGCTGCTGTGGAAGCAGTGGGACGTAGCCGCTGCCAGCTAATTGAAGCTAAACAACATCTGACCTTCTATGGTGTTGACAGAAACCTCAAATCTGACCTGCGGGAAAGTTCACACAATAAAAAACAGAGTCGATTGCAGCCCCCGATCCCCGAAAGAAAAAAACCTGACATTAGGTTTGACTTTCCGCTTAAAAAACTTATGTTGCATTAGCCCCGCAGCTAAAGATAATGCTGGGAACAGTGAGATGTACAATGATTTACAGTCTTTACGACAGTGAGAGTGGATTTAGGCTGATGTTGGACGCCACACAGAAAAACAGGGAAGTTTATAAAAGGCCAGAGACAGTTCTGCTCAACAGTGCTGCACATAGACGGCAGTACAAGTACAGCATCAGCATTTGTATAAGTGCAAACAAACATATTGTCTCAGAACAATTCGCAGGACTACCAATGACGTTTGCAGTAGAAATGTAAAAGCTAAATGTGGCTGGACAGCTGGCGATGCTGCCACATTTGGTCGACAATATGTAAACACAATTTGCAGGAAAAAGACAGCACCATAATTAGACATTTTTACATAAAGAATTTTTGCATAAAAATCCCCAGTGGCTAGCCTGTTCAACGCCAATGAAGTCAGTGGCGGTCAGTTACTGCAACGGCTTTTCTGGGGGTGACAGCGGCTTTTTATTTATTTATTTTTTGGCGCAGACGCCAAAGATTTCTCCGTGAGCTCGTAACTCGCACCTTCAGCCATCAGCCTGCACTTCATCAAGCCGAGGCCTGCAGGCCCCGGCGGACAGACAGATCGGGGCCGATAAAGCCGAGGCGCCCCGGCTCTGCAGCAGCTCTATCAGTAACCTCGGCGAGACCCTGCGAGACCGGTGCTCCGAACTTCCAGGGAGCAGACGACTCCTGACCTGGAAAAACCCTCTGCATTTTTTTTTTTTTTTCAAATTCCAAAGGTTTTCGAAAGAAAAAAAAAATATGCGTGCATGCCAAAGGGTAATATAACACATCCTGGCTGAACAACAATCCAATAAGGAATGGAATGATTTTGATAAGAGATTTTCAGACCTGCAGAGAAACGGGAGGCTTCCGAAAATGACTTCCTCCACGAAACTCTGCACTACCGCAGAAATTGTTTTAGCTGTAAGCCGCAAGTACACATAAGACCAAGCCTGATGGTACAATGTGATTGTGATGCGTGTGTTATTTTAAGTGGCTGCAGAATAGGTTGCAGAGCCACTGCAGACTTGCATTAATTTATCCCAGAAACGCTGCCGCTTTCCCTGTTTTCCCTGATGCCCCGTTTCCTGCAGCGCTGACAAAGGGGGTTGTGGGGTGGGGGTGGGGGGCGGGGGTTTCTGGGTTTTAGCAAGCTTCTCCGTCGTGACCTCCATTTGACCTCACATTTAGCCCGCCCCCTCCCTCCTTCCCTCCCTCCTCTGCTGGAGCCCTGGGAAGTGTTCCGGAGCTGCGGCTCAGTCCCTGGATCCCATCACAACACGACACATTAATATTTATGGAAATTTAAAGGGGAACATTTCAGGCACATTATCTGCAATTTTTCTTTCACTCCCCCATTTGCATAATCAATGCGGCTCTGAATTGCGCACATACTGCAGCAATCTGTCATAAACATCTTTATGTTTGCAGCAGGCTGGTTCTCACTGTGAATCTCGATTTATTTATTTATTTCAACGTACACATGCTTAAAGCTAATTGCAAAGCTGGGTGGATGCATTCAGGTAATTCCATACACTGATGGGATTTAAAATGCTTTTAAAATGAAAAACATGGCCATATCTTGGTTTTACATGATCTCAAGCAAGCCACACAGAATGCATGTCAAAATAAAAGCACCTTTATGGGAATATTTCTCCCCATTAGTTGTATGCCACATTGAATAAAACACTGTGATATCATGGCATATTATTTATTTCATTCAAAACCTCTAAAATGAGTACATGACCATGCAGATACATTTAACAACAAATTTTGAGAATTATATTCAAGAGAGAAATTTAATTCAATCAGAGGATTTAGTCATCAACGTGTCACAAACCGGTTCAAGACAGACACTGGCTCTTCCTGAAAGAGATGTCTGTTGAAATGTGCGCACTTGCCCAGAACAATCACCACTGGGATTTCACTGGAGCCCAAAGCCAATCATCTATTTAGATGTGGAACTATGTTCTCAACACCTTCCACAAAAGCTGAAGGTGCAACGCCCAACGCTTGGCAGCGAGCCGTGTGTTCCCGCTCCAACCGTATCCTCTGCAGGCGGAGACGAGCCCCATAAATCACTGCGACACCCTGCGCCTGGCCCGCCTCATAAAACAAGCGAGACTTCTGAGAGAGGTAGCGCTCCGAAAGCCCCAAAAGAAGGACACTTCCAGTCCAGTTTCTCACAGCGCCATAAATCAACCTGCTGATGATGATCGGCTGCCTCGCCAACATTGTTTCCCCATGTACTGAGGATCAGGGATAATATTATTATTCCCTTTATTTATTTATTTTTACCCCACCCGCCCATTACCTGACTCACATGTAGCTGTGCGGTGACATTTGGTTACGGGGTGACACTTTATATCCGCCGGCGCTCCCGTTTCCTCCTCTGGTCTTACGCTCATTAAAAGTCACATCTGCTTGGCTGCAGCTGCAGACAAGCCCCTGACATTTTATAGCCGAGCTGTACATCTGGACGGCTTCGTCTAACCCAACCGCCCGCCCGCCGTACTCCATGCACGCTTTATTCTGGACTTATCCCACCACCGCCACCACCCCTCTGTCCTCACTTTTCACAGCAGCGATTCCCATAAGCCCCCTCTCCAACAGAATCTGCACACACACACACACACACTCACTCACACAGGCCAGTTGGAGAGTCTCTGGAGCACAGATTTCATTTCATCCAGATTAAGTATTGCACAAAATATTGCACGCATCAAATGTCTATTATATGAGGGCCGTTAAGGGAGGCACAGTGGAAAAGCATGTGCAGGCTCAATGTGAAATAATGAGATATTAATGCTCAGGAGATGCAGCTTCGCTGTGCGAGCGGTAGCGGCAGAACCTCAGGAGTTTTAACTGCTCCCAAAGAAAAGCCGATTCCTATTAGTCCAAGACCACTAGTGTGTTTACGTTCAAAATCTCAAAAATCTCAAAAACACTTGAACCCTTGCCTTTTTTTTTGAATATTTCCTAGCAATAATGTGCCTTGAACTGTTTCTGAACTCTCCTGAAAAGAGGAAAGTCCTCCTTCCTTTCCTTTACTTGTTCTATTTTTAACCACGTGGAAGCTAAATCACACAGTTCTGAAACTTGGCTCTGTTCTCCGAGTTATCTCGAGGCACTCTGCATGTCGAGCCGACCACGCCCACCAAGGCGACTGTTCCCACCGAACACGGAGGCAACGGTGCCAATGGAAAGACGTCCAAGTGAAAATAACATCTTCCCTGTAGGTCCGTGTCTGGATAAGTGTTCCTGAAGTTGCTGCTGTTCTGGCTAGCCTCAACTCTGCCACAGACTTCCAGACATGAGGAGCTCTGACAGCAGAGACTCGGTCACCTTTTGTGCGAGTCCTTAAAGTGCTCTTCCAGAAAAACCCCAGCCTATCCCCAACAATAAGCCCCCCCTCCACCTCTCGTCCAATAAAGAGCTTTGTTTGGTGGCTCGGAGCCAAACCCCTGCTGAGCCTCAAAATAAACATCCATCAATTTTCTGGATATGCGAGGTGAGGAGTGCGGTGGCGGCACGGCTGGCGGAGGACAACGCCTTGCTGCGTCTCTTCAGGGATGGCAAAGAGCTCCCAGAGCAGCTGAGACTGGGTGAGTCCAGGGTGGGAGGAGTTTACGGGGGGTCCCAAGGGTGTCCCCAAGCCTGGAGTGAGCAGACTCCCTAATAGAGGATAACACCCTTTGCCGCACACACAATTGAACAAATGCCACAATGTATTGACCGCTGAAGACAAGGCCTAGTCATAACAAGAGTCAATGCACCAGTATATTGAGTTTTAGAAAACAAATAAAAACGGGTTCAGGAGGTCAAAGAGGTAATTTATGACATATTTACTGAAAATAAATCAATCAATTATTAACCGTCTGTCAACACGGTGAGCCGCAAGTGCTTTAATCTGCCGTTCTAGCAAAGATTAACCGTCTGATGCCTAAAGTTTTCAACAAGTTTGTGACGCAGGCGACAAACACATCAGGTTACATTAAGTAGTCATTAGGAGGCTTTTGAGAATATCGTGTTACGTACATTTCTCCGCTGGTCGGGTGGCAAACACCACGATAAGATCAAAAGCAACACAGGACCGGTCCTGGGTTGCTTTAATGCTGTTTTGTTGACTGCTGTTTCCAGGGTGCTGGAGAGACTTGAAACAAACTCATTTCCATGCAGCGGCCTGAATGATTCCAACGCTGGGAAAAGTTGCTGATCTAAGATGTTGGCGTTTTTGCAAGTCGAAATGATTGTGTCTACATGAAAACAAGATTATATAAATGATGGCTTCAGTCTTTGGTTGGAATAATTTTTCAGTTCTATCACATTTTAAGTTCAACACAACTGGGCTGTAACGGTTGAATAAATGCACACATTTTAAAATCAGTTCAAAATACTTTTTTAATAATTAAATTTCAAGATCTTTTGAAAAATAATCAGAATTCCTTACTTTAATCATCTGGGCCCTAACAATAACGGCACACATTGACCGGCACTGCTTTGAAAATCACATTAGTGCTGCAACACGGCTAGAATTTGATGGAGAGGCCTTAACGAACTAATCAAAGAACAGAGCTGAGTAATCCTTTTTCCCTCGCAGTCCTCCCACTTGAACACGGCTATTTGAATGAAGACGCAATTTGATTTGCAAGGGTGAAGAGGGACATGATGTCACTGCATTCTCAGGCACCACACACTGCCAGTTCACACGGCCACTGAGGGGGGTCGCATTACCAAAAAGGTTTTTTATTCTGGAGACCCTTTGTAGGACAACTGCGCGGGAGGGGATAAATTGCATTTGATGTGAAAACCGTGCAAAAGCGGACTGAAATAAATACTGACAGAAACCATTTGTAGCGATGACGAAACGTCTTCAACAACTTTCACTTCTAAGTGGGGTTGATTTTCAGCAAAGCCTGCGCTCTGCCGACAGCCTGTAAATCAATCTCGGAGTGCCGCGGTGGGCTTTGGATTCGGGTCAGCGGCAAACTGAAACAGCCACATCAAACCACTGGCCAGCACAGAACCACAGGCATAATTTTTTTTAAGAAAAAGTCAAGTTCAAGGCATTGCAACAGGGAGAAAAAGGGCTCGTGGTTCTCATGCAAATGAGCACCGCCAGGTTCTCAGCCCGAAACTTAGAGGCCATCATCTTCCATTGCTCTAATAGTAGGGTCGTTATACGCTTGACAGAAAAGGTCTGATACGGTTTCGAGGAAGATGCCGATTTCTGAAGACTGCTGATTTCGTGGTGCCTCCTGAACTCCAGACCAGACAAACAGACAGGCAGGCAGGCAGACAGGCAGACAGGCAGACAGACAGAAGAGGGCGAAGGCCCGGGTGTCAATTTTCAGGGTCGTGTCACACAGTGGCGGAAGCCGATCATCGGGGCTGAACACCGGTTCAAAGTTCAAGCCTTTAATAGCCCCGCTGCTTCCCCAGGGCCGCCGGGCAACATGTTTGCGCCTAGAGTGAGCCGAGCTGAGCGGGCCTCCGTCTCAAAAAGGCAAACGGAACCCCTTGGAGAACCGCCCGAGTCCTTTTTTGTCCGTCTTTGGTTTGTTCAGCACGACACTGGAAGGAATCTCTGGGTTTTCCCTCTCAGCGGGAGAGCAGGCCGGCTCAACTCCGGGTTAGGGTTACCATGGTAACAGACTCAAACTGGTAAGTCTTCTCCGCCAAACTCCGTTTTTCTCCCCCTCCAGCTGATGCTAAAGGTCCGTGTTCATTGACACGCTTCACAATGATCAGTTCATCAAGAGTGCAGAGAAAAAAGTCTGGCTGTTTTCTTGCATCTCGTGTCGGGCGTCTGGAATTTCTTTAGCTGCAGTGGAGCACTTAAGTCATTATTTAGCAATGAATAACAGCATCAGAGCTCTTGCAATAGTGGAAAACTCTGCGGCTTGATTAAAATAATCCTAAATCAGCAGTTCTGACAAATATCCAGCCCTAGCTTTGCATAGCTAAGTCATCGCAGAGTTCTGGATTAAACTCTTGGCTTGTTTAAACCAGCTCTACAAACACCGGATCGCCACAGACATAAACATCCCCGCATTACCCTGAAACACCTGCACAGGAAAGAAACAGAAAAAGAGGAAAAAAGCAGACTGAGCGCAGACAAACACCCAGTAATCTGCCCGCTTGCCTCCGTCTCGCAGACCCAAGGGTGTCTTTTAGCCAGATTTGTCTTGTACACAACGGCAAAGACTCTCAAACAGGGAGCAGAGCCAAGAACAAAAGTTTACCCTCCCAGTTTTCACAGAGGTAAGGCAAGCAATCCAGTGTCTGCACTTCAAGTTTCCACTGGAGGAGGGGAGGAAAGGAAAGAGGAAAGGGAGGGGAGGGGAGAGAGAAAAAAAAAAAGCAGTGGTGGGACATAAGAGGCGAGCGTGCTCTCGGTGGTGTGTTTGTAATTCTGCTCCACGAGCCTTGACAGACAGATCCGAGGCCTCCCACCGACGCAGGCAGAGGTCAGCGGGCTCGGCTAAGCCTCGGCTTCCTACCGACTCCTCTGATATCTCATTTCAGCAGATCACGGGCTGCTCAGGCGGCGTGATGCAACACGCGGGCACGGCTTCCTCTGCGTTGCCCACTCACGTGGGCTCCGCACGCTTTGATGTGGAAACGTGTGATCTCGCAATTTACCAGTTGCTGAAGTTTAACCGTCACGATGCCTGAGACGAAGTCGATCTTCAATAATGGAATATCGTATTCCAACACCAGTGCTGGCAAGTAATCTATTACTAAGTAATCCACTACTGTAGTTAAACTACCCTTTGAGCGACGGAGAAATGTAACGGGATTACTGTGGCAAAACTGCTAATCATATTGTAATTACTTTATCAAGTAATGACTCCATTACTTTTCTGAAATATTTTGCAAGATAAAAATATCTTAATATCCATAAAATGTCTGAAATTTAGAAAAAAAAACTAACAAAAACGATGCCGCAAAATGATGATGCAAGCAAAGTAATTGATATGCGACGACGCACCACGACAAGCATGGCGGCAGCAAGAAAAAACAGCAATTGCGCTTGATAGCTGGAAATTCAAACAAAATTTTGAGTACTCAGTTGGCACTAGAGCTGTACATGAGTTTGTTCTGTGAAATGTGCAGTTTGTGTTCAGCGAGCAAACATTCATTCATGTAAAGAGGACAGAGGCAATATTTAGAACTGCAAAATTTGCACTTGAATAAAGTTCATTCCGAAGCACTGAGCAACTGTTACTTTATCTTTTTTTAACTGAAGTGATTAGTAATTAGTAATTGCTTATTACTTACTAATTACTTATGAAACAAAGTAGTTTAAGAAGTAATTATATCCCTTTCAAAGAAGTAATGAGTAGTTGGATTACTTTTATGGAGTAATCCCAACAACACTGTCCAACACACACCCTGCGCCTGCACCTACAGTCTGGTACAAATGGGGGGGAAGAAAGATCCTTTAGTGTTTGGACAACCTCCAGCATCTCTCGACAGGAAACCTGCACATAAGTGGGACTGGAAAAAGCAAAAAAAAAAAAAAAAAAAAAGTTGGAAAAGGAGGATGAGGCTGAAATTGGTCTCCAGAGCCGCCAACGATGGAAAGAAAGATGATATCTTAAATCTTAATTTGTGCCGGGAGTGTTTTAAACATTACAGTAAACACTGGACCTGAGGGAACTTGATTCCACCACAATTCCTCACAGCGATCTGCTGGCTAAATATAACGAATGCGGCCGGCGAGTTGCAAGTAAACCAGCGCTGGGTTGGAAAAGAAATCTAACGAGCATTTTCCACTCGGATGCGGAAGTGATTTGGAGGGGGAAGGCGGGGAAAAGTCAAGTTCAGTCGCGGGCAATCATCCAGCAGATCGGCTGCCGAGGACGGGGCTCCTTCCATCCATGAGTCATGGAAGATCACAAGCGGCGGTCACGATGACTTGGCCGCCAACAGCAAATTAAAACGCTCAAGCGGAAACCAAAGTAGGGGGGAACGGGAAGCGACTCCGAGTCGCACGTGAGCGGCGGAGGGTCACGTCATCCCGGCAGGACACAGGAGACAAAGAGGGACACACACGTAGGGCCAGGGCGCAGCTCTCCCTGCGCCTTTGGCTGCCTGGAATGTGACGAGGGTTAACTGGCTTTTATAAATAACCGAGGAAAAGGCAGACACAAAAGGCTCTGCTGTTCTGAGCCGGACTGCTCTCACACGGCGGCGTCCCCGCCCCTAGAGGCTCTCCAGAGAGCTCTGCTGCTTTAAAGTCCAGGGAAGAGAAGTCAATGCAACCTCTGAGATCAGACGAGGAAGTGGTGAGGTCTCTACTGCGTGTGTCCTTCAAGTGCAAGTCATGTTTGTAGACGTTGAAATCCTGCACCTGCAAGATAAACTGACACTTTGCAGGACTTTCTGGGTGGATGGATGAGTTTTTACTTCAACCTCAACCCAACTTGGCATTGATGAAGCTGAAGTTTTCAACACAATTGAACTGATTTCCAAACTTATGCTAACAGCCTGGGTAGGACATGCCATGTCTTTGTGTCATTAGTTCCGTCTCCCGCAATATGTCAAGATACAGCTTATTTTCTGTGCTTTTGGAATGGCATTATAGGTTTTTAGTCACAGGTGACACGGATATTGTCAACTAAGAAAATGATTGAGAGTCCTGTGTTGTTGAAACAAAAGTTCAGCTCCAGTACAAACCACATTTGTCTCAGTGCTACTCCAAAAACACCTGCTGCATAATCCGCAATACTATTGCAACGACAGCAGCAGCAGAAAGACAACACATAAAGACCTAGTGGAAAGCGCAGTTACTTAATATCTCCAGCCACCTGGCAGCGAGGCATTCGATTCTCATTTTTACAATTTTGGTTTCCCCCACCGACATGAAAGCAATAACAAGACCACAGAGGTAAGGTGCTTATTAAGCTGCATGCCGCAGCACGTAGGCATAAAGTGTTGCGCTCGCATTCCAGAAAAGTCGCATTGCCTTCTGCCGTCACTCCGGCAGCCACAAGTTTATCTAGCGGTTCAATCAACAAATGCGTTTTTCGGCCACTAATTGTTGATGACGTTTTTGCCACAATTGCCCAGGCGTGATCTCCAGTTCCAACAACTTAAAGACACCGCAGTAAGTATACAGGAGCCTCTGAGGTCACAGTTCTGGAAATAATGACTTGAATCAGCTTCAAAAAAAATAAAACACTGAGGAATAAGGATACGACTTCGCTGAGGAAGATGTGGTTGCTTAGTGTAATGGCGCACAAGGTGATGGAATGTCTCCCTGCTTTCCAAGACTCTGCTTCTTTTTTTTATTCTTCTCTCTCCCTATTTTTTGTTTTGCTCCTGCAGAGTCTTTGGGATCGAATCGCCAGGAGAGCTGGCCTTCATTACTCTCTTCCCCTCCACTGCTACATTTTTTTTTTTTTGAAATAATGGACAGTAATATCCCGCCGGGGCGGCTGGGGGTGGAGGAGGTGAGCGGGAGACGGGCTGCACAATAGCCGGTCACACCGTATTTAGATGCCTTTCTCCCGGACACAGTGGCAGCGGAACGTGGGCAGGGCTGGACAGTGTCCCTCGCGCTCGCTGCTCTTTGCGCCGTGGAAAATTGGATTGCGATGCCGCTCCTGCTCTCCGCTGTGTTTTGTCAGCGGCGCAGGTTTCTCACGAAAGAAGAAAAAAAAAAAAAATAAAATAAAAACGCAGAGCGGAGAGAATACATCATGCGAACCCAGCCCCACTTTTCCTCCCCCGGCCAGGAAGGAAAGCTCCCCTCCTTTTGGGTGCACGAGCTCCGTTAATAAGAAACGACACCGAGAGAAAACAGGAGAAAGTGGAAAAAGATGTTTCGACACCTCGTTCCAAAAATTTTGACCCCGTGGATCAAGGGAGAAGAAAAAATATTCCACAGGAAGAGACAAATTAAATTAATTTTAAACCCCAAAACACATCCATATTTGGACTTTGCCGAAAGATTAACATCATCCGTTCCAACATACGGCTGCTAATGTCCATCTCTTGGTTTTAAGCCATTTTTAAAGTTCTACCCTGAAAAAGCTTCTACACTTGCTGGAGATGAATTTTTTTTTTTTTGTGTAAGGCGATATGTTTTTGAGTCAAATATTTTCTGGCCTGGCTCTCCTAGTTAACTTGTGGGTGCGATGAGACCGACAGTGAGCAGAGCAACTCGGTTGTCGTCACTTGTGTTAAATAAAAAAGTCAACATGGGCGAACCGGAGCAACAACACGACCAGGGAGTTCCCTCCGTGCCAAACCTCACTCTTCGACATGAAAGATTGAGCGTCTCTGGCAACTTTCACATTTGTCATGAATCTTTTCCCTCCCCCAACATAAAAAGGATCAAATCAGAGACGGGGAGACGGCCAAGAACGGTGTGTGATAACCAGGCAAACACACACAAAGTTCATTGGGAGCAAGTTCTATACCCCCATATTATTATTACCACTTTTATTACCAACAAATAAATAAAATATTCAATGGAGCAGCCTTTCACAATTAATTGCACCCCCCAAAAACCCTCGATATATCTCCAGAAACCACACACTTAGCCCTTTGTTGACAGCTGTCCACAAAAAACAAACAAAAAAAAAACTCTCCTGATGCTTTGGCTTTTGAACTTTCTTTGGAAGGGGACTAAAGCCACGTGGTTGGTCGCCGACCTGGTAGAGGTACAAGTTCCCTTTGTGACATCACAAAGAGCACACTTTCAGGGCTAAATGTTTTAGCACGCCCCTTTTTGAAAAGCTGCATCAAGCCAAAGCCGTCCAGGGCGAACTTGTCTCATTCCTGGGGAGCTTACTGGAGGGCGCAGATTGTTCCAAAAGATTAGTAAAGAGAGCCAAGAGTGAAGTTAGAGCTTCAGGCCTCCAGGAGGTGAAGAATGGTGCACAGTGTCGATGAAGTTGTCCCTCGTCGTTCTCTTGGCGCACGCACGGGGCCCCCATTCACATCCGCCGACGCCTCCGCTGTCATTACACGGCGGACGAGCGACGCAGCTGCTCCGTATAGGCTGGATCCAATCGAATGCTGTTCCACGTTAACAGGATTGCGCGAAACCTACGCATTCATCTGCGCCCGCTCCCCGCCCGGGCTTGTGAGTGGCACCCGGGGTAATGCATGCGAACAGGAACCCGACAAAAGTGCTTCCCGAAATATACACGCAACCCGCCAGAGGCAAGCGAAAGCGACATCCGTACACTGAGACGAGCGGCCGACCTTTTGTGCCCGGAGGTGGTGGAACGCAGCGGCGGTGGCGGCGTCACGGCCGAACAATAGGCGAGAACGCAGATCGTCTGCTTTTCAAGGCTTAACTGCTTTTTTTAATGCAGCCCTGGGCTACTCTAGAGGTGTAACCTGCAATGTCACTCCAGGGCTCAGTCTAATTACAGGTTCAGCTCTCCCACCTCCATCGTCTGGACGGAGACTTAATGTATTCTCTCTTTGCCTCGCAGCCATTTTGTTGTCACTGGGCTGCAGGGCTTTTTGGATCGGGACCTGAATAGCTGATGCTCCTTTTTTTTTCTTCTATTTTTTTGCGACATCCGCTGCCAAAATGCGCCGACCGAGGAACTGCGGCCTGTCAAACAAATAGTATATGTGGCGGCTTAGAGGGCACGCAGTTTGTCAGCAATTCATTTTCCAACATAAACGGGCTAAATCTCTGGGAGGAATGCAGGTTTGCTCACGGCAGAAAAGGCCCGACGCCAGGCAGACGATAAGCTGCAAAGATAATTAACAGGAAATGGCACACCAAAAGAAAAAAAAAGTGCAGCCTGGCACTTATTGTCCTCGCATTTTCTTCTCGCGCTCGGCCAAAGAAATGGTTCGACGCATTTTGTTTTCGAAAAGTGCGCCGAGAATGTTGGAAAGTAAACAGCGCGGACCAGGGGTTCGTGCGGGAGATCGGGAGGCCGCATGACTGGTTTCCCTTCGCTCTCTGTTTACGCCGCTCGCTCCCATTTGTTGAGACAACAGAGCAACTGGTCGAGATCTCTGCGCTCGCCACTTCACATGACTGGCTGCGATGGCCGCGCGAGAAATGAGTTTGCTGAAATAATATTTAGAATTTCTGGCAGCGGACCCAACCGCGAGCAGACCGCACGGACGGCCTCCGCCGCGTCGCTCAGGTTCGCTTCGGAATTAATGGGGCTGAAATGCTTACTGCCATTTTACTTAACCTTAGACCTCATTCAAAATATCCTTTCCGGCCCTCAAAGTGCAAGGTGCAATTAGGAAATTGCCCATAACATGATAATGAGGTTATCTTTTTTACCGTTTTACAAACCATGTACGTAATCAACATGTAAACATTTGAATCAGAAAAAAAAAAATGCATAGTTGTCTGTCCTTCCATAGAAGAATGCAGTATACAATAAACAGTATAGTCATCATTTGCATCTTTAATATAGTAGCAAAAACTAGGATCACTCGTCAGGTCGAAGAATGACAATTCAGTAACAAATTAGATCTCACACAAGATGAACAAAAATGGAGAAATAACAATTGCGAATAACCATTGCTGTATGAAGCCGCGTGGAAGATGGAACAAAACCGTGCCAGTCCATGGTGCAGTGAGCCCAGAGACATTAATCTGAGATTTAACTTTTATCCCATTACAGACTTTCAGTTTGCCAAATCAAATATTTTGTGTTTGAAAAAATGTTTCCTTTGGAAAAACCTTTTCAAGAACTTTGAGATTCAAAATGCCTTTTTAATCGATCACTGTGCAGGGAAACTGGTACAACCTCAGATCTATTGCAATCTGACTGGTATTATCTACATCTCAGCCCTAAACTTCAACCCTCACAAAAATATGAAAAAGGATGCAACTGAATCGGTCCAGTGTTACATTTGGACTTTAGCTCAGTCGCACAGCTTTTGTAACTGGCAAGATAAAAAAAAAAGAAAGAGAAGCTGTTCACATCTACAATTCTATTTTCCCGGCCGTCAAAAGAAGACAATGTTCACTTGTGCGGCCTGGTCAGGCTGGGTGGTCTGGCCATGTGAGCAGCAAGTGGACCAGACTCAACTGGTTGAGCCCAGATTGGACTTTTGAATGGGACCCTCTTTTCCCCCCTCCAACGCGTTTCCCCTACGGTGACACTTCAGACCGTGTGATGGGAAATGACTGATTCATCGTTAACATATCTGCTTCTGTACGACGTTCCACTGTAGCCGCGATGGCCCAACACTGATGGCTTGTCCGGACTACGTTTGCTTTTACTCCCAATGTGAGACGGTTTAGCCAGGAAACCATCTGATCGCAGAGCCAGTTTGAACACAGACCTTTCACATCAGGCTGTTGCGATCTCGACTCCCCAGATCCAAACGTTGCGGGTGGAAAACAAACTAACAATGCCGCTGCTTCCCACAGTTGTTTAGAGTGCAACAAACCTGAAGCACGAACAACCTTCTTGTTTCCAGAAGCAGTGCAAAGTCAGCAGATCTAATGCATCCAAAAGACAACCTCCCTCTCTCGCTTCCCCTCGACCCAACCCCACCATTCAGTTAAGATAGAGTCCAAGTCAAAGCAGATAAATAACAACATGCTGCCTTGAAATGAATTTATTATAAAGTTATTTGATCGCGTTCACCTAATATTACAATATTACACTTTTGCACCTCGGCACACTTGCAGATCTCGGCTCATTACGATGCCATCAGTACAATGTAACAGCTCAGGCCTCGACCCTGTAATGGATTCACAGCTTGGCCACCCTTCCTCCTTTAGATGTTAATCACCAAGTGAGGTAATTGCCCTAAATTGCTCTCGGTGAATTCAGCCCAGCAGTCTGGTTCCCCTTAGCAACCGAGATTTGCAGCCGGAAGATGACTTCCTGTGTCAGGCGTATCCTGCAATCTGTTTCAGAGAGCAGCTGCATATCTACCTACTTCAAGAACTGCAGCACGCAGGTTGTCGGCTACACTTGCTTGAAGATGAGGTTGAACGTTAGCAAGACGTTATATTCTCCAACATGTAAATTTCCTGTCCAAGAGGAAGTGAACAGACTAAAAAAAATAATTTCAAGTAGACAATCTAGCATGTGTCCAACAGCTAGGCTGCATTCTGTGTTATTTTCATAGAAACAGAACATTGAAATTGAAAATTCGAAAAATGTTCTACTGAAATTGGCCAATAACAACAAAATCCATTGTAAAACCCATTGGGCAGCTGGTCCTCACGTGGAGCTTGGTTGAGACAGTTTGTAATTTAGGCAGAACAAATCTACCAAGACGAATCCGTTCTAAAAAGAGAAAAAGTCCCAGTCGGTTCAGTCAAGCTGGTGACCGAGTTCTCCCAGAGGCCAACACAGTGGCAAGGACAAGCTGCGACTGTCACGCCATGTGGCGCCTCAACTGCGCTGATCCAGCATTAGTCAGCATACAGGTTCATTAGTTTAAAAGACATACCTACTTTGCTCCATTTAGAACATGAGCGCGACTAAGTGCCTTCATGCCATAAAAAAAAAAATGTCTGCTTTTTTTTTTGACTAAAACATCGTGCTAAGTCACTGTCGGGGTTTATCTGATTAATTCCAAACAGCTGCCTAATTGCTGAGGAGCTGCGTTCCATTGGGTCCAGATGAGCAGCACAGAGGCCAGATTTAGCAGAGCGGCTCAAAGATCCCTTTCATTCAGCTAATAAAATCTAGGAGTACGAGCGGCGAGCAGTGGGAAAAACGAATGGATTTTGAGGCGAGACGAGCAACGTGTGCACGGAGCCGCGCCAGCGCCAGCTCAATGCGGCGAAGACTCGGATGTGCACGGGGACTGAAGAAAAGATCGGTGCTCATCAGTCTGATCCTTTGTTCATTTGATTCATCCGTTTTTGGTTTCTTGCCAGGTTGTTAGAAATGTGACATGAAGTAAACACGGGTGGTAAACAATCCCGACTCCATATTGTTGGAAAGATCATTAGGTTGCGCGTCAGGGTGATGAGGATTTATACCTTCCTCGGATGATTGCAGCTGTGCACAACATAAAGCGAGCCGCGCCTTCCAACTGCAGGCATCTGTTTATGATGATGATGATGATGAAAGATCCATCCTTTAGTGTCGGTTGCAGCAGCAGTTTTAATTCCAGCTGTGCGATCCCAGAGCGGAAAACGGAGGTAACCATGGCAAACTGAGAACGCTGTAAACGGTGAGGTAAAATATGAATATTCCATCATCCCTTTGCAAAGAAATGGACGCTGGGAAGAATTCTGAAATAAGAAAAGGGGGGAGGGGCAAGCGTTGTCAGCCGGGACCGCCGGCGGTAATGACCCATAATAAAACAAATCTCAGCGGTAAGAGTGCAGTATTGATGCTTAACAAGGCCTGAGAGAGAGCTTTGCATAAATTTGAGCGGCTCCGCGGGAGCTGATGAGGCGCCGCTCCGTTGCTCCGTCGAGCCCGGCGTTCCGGCTCCTCGTCAACATCACACGCACACATTCTCCGGTTCCTTTACGTCACCTGGCTGGAACCCCGCCGGTGGTGGTGGTGGTGGCGGGTGGGGGGGTTGGGAGGGCCTTTGATTCGCCGCCGCCCCTGAACGCCCGCTAATGATCGCTGGCGTCTCGGGCGCCGTAACCTCCTTTCAGCGCCTTCGCCACCCCCACCCCCTCTCGCTCTGATTGTTTGTTTGAAGTGGCTTTCTGAAGTGTCACTGCCTTTCAGGCCCTCCTCCAGCGCTTGCTCTCACTTGACTTTGAGCGACGATGGCGCTCGTCGCGGCACCCCTGCCCCTCCCCTGGGTGTGGGGAGGGGGCCAGAGGGCAGGGCTCCCTTGGTGAAGGCTGAAATGAAAAGAGCAGCCGTCGGCATTGGCTGGAGCCGACCCGCCTCAAAAAGGTGCCGGCAGGGGCCGAGTCTTGAGTTGCGTTGGCGGGCAACACATCAGCGGTCTGGGGCGGCCAACAGCCAGCGCCTGAAATCGAGTGCCAGCCTCCTCCCCCTCCTTCTCCTCCTCCTCCTCCTCCTCCACCTCCTCCTCCCCCTCCGCCAACAACCGTCCCGCTCCCCAGCGTCCAGCCTTGATCTACAATTACCACGCGTCACTTGCCATTTGATTGAAGAAAAAAAAAAAAGGGCTGTTTGTTGCATGAAGGGATAAAGGGCTAAATAATTACTTTTTTACATCAATAAAGGTGCTTTGTTAGCGTTGTAGTGAGGGAGGGAGCGACTCGTTTGAAAGGAATAAAAGATCAGCTGACCTCCCCTGCCTGATAACGAGCTTCAGCTGGGTTGAGAGGCTTCATCTTAAACTGCTGCCAGTAACACTAACAGAATGTCCACATGCAGACCATCTCTGGCGATCACGTACAGACACACATGGAACTCCAACTGTGAGGATAAAAAATATATATATACTATCGATTTAGACAAAACCAGACTCTAAAGGCAACATGATGAAAGATAAGACAAAATATTTCCTAAAAAGGAAAAGATCAGAGCACCTCAGCTCACTAGCTGTGCTTCCATTGCCCCTAGAATTGTGCAAAACCTAAATATCGCAATAAAAAACTGGTAATGGAAACGCCTAAAATTCGAAAAACCCAACGTGAAGCAAACGTAATTCTCGTACATCTCGCGGGGTGAGATTTTACGCGAGTTACGGCTTATGCGCGTCACACAATTCAATGGAAACACCTGCAAATCGCAATTGTACTTTGTCGAAATTCTAAAAGTATCGCTTTTATTTTGCGAAAAACTGCAAAGGAATCGCAGCTACTGTTGCACGCGCTTCCTTTCCCTTCACCTCCATCTGTCAGGCCTCTGTGGTCTGCTCAGCGAAGGCGCCGTGTCGAACAGGCAAGCGACATCAAAGATGGCGATGAACAATGTCACGGCAAAAAACACTTCAGCCTGAAGTGGAGCCTTTAGCAGCGTCCATCATGTCGTTGTAACGGGAGGTGAGTGGGAAGGAGCGGCGCCGTTGCTGTTCAGGCGCATGTGCACACACACAGTGTATATCTACGTATTCTAAAGAAAAGTCTATCATTTCCTTTCGCCGGCTCCACTTGTCAGAGTGTGTGTGTGTTGTGCTAAAACAAAAAGTTCTATAAAGCAGCCCTTTGTGATGTCACAGGAGACACTGTGCTTCCAAAATAAATCGCATCACTCCCAGCCAGGTGCTTGTTCCGTCCTCTGAGTCCTGCTTGCAACCCGCCAAGACTCAAACAGGAAGTTTAACACCAAGCTTCTTGTAGGAGATGTGCAAACAGAGTGCTAAGTGGCCCGAGATGCAACAAAAATAATGAACTGGGTGCAGAATGGGATCTTTAAAGGATTGTCAGACATGGTCAGCATGTTGGCTCATGCAAACCCAGCAGGTTGGCTGGCGGATTAGGGGAGCCTGTTGCAGAGGACTGAAGGGAGGAAAAGGTCCGAGGGAAGGTTTGAAAAAAATAAATAAAAAAGGGATTACAAGGGGGCCGGCGATGAGGGGGCCTATTGTTGGAGCCTGAGAAAGAGCGCAGGAAGACACACACACACACACACACACACACACACACACACACACACACACACACACACACACACACACACACACACACACACACACACACACACACACACACACACACACACACACACACACACACAGTGTGGCCTTCAGGCTGAATAACAGGAAGCTGCGAGAGCGCCGTCAACGGGCCATAATCACAGAAATGACTCCGACGCTCACGTCGCCATCTGCACACACAAATTTATGGGAGGATTACGGCGGGCAATCGGCGGAATGCATGAGAGTGCGGAGAAATAAACTGTATCACAGGAGCGGCATCGAAATGAACGGCGTGTTTAGCATCATTTGGACCAAACAGACTGGCTTGTTGGAGGGTTTCCATTTTCAGCGGCTGCGTCTGGCAGGCTGAGATGACAGAGTGCTGCTCGTCGGGGGAAATGGCTGGTCAGGAGGATGTAGCCGAGAGGCAAAAAAAAAATAATAATAAAAAAAATTCCACCGTGCCTGCGAATGCAATTATGTAAAAAGACCTTCAGCCGGGACCACGGACGCTGAATTTGTTGGTGCCGCTGCAAATTTGGGACAGTTGTCGTTGTTGTCATTCTCTTTTGTTACACATTTGAAGGAAAAAAAAAAAGGGCCATGAAAACCTTTTCACAATTTGTTTTCACATTGAGCGACAGGTTTCCATAGAAACACCCCCTCCTCAACCCCAAACCTCCACCCATGAAGGTTAAACATTAAAAGAAGGAATTCTCTATTTGGCCAGAGTGCTGCTTGCAGGTTAACAGACTTTACGACGGCCACTTTCTGAGGAACGCGATTCAAAACGGAATACCCAAGTATACAAATATTGAAACTGTTCTGCTTTTAATTTTTTTCACCATTCAAAATAAAGGTGGGACTTCAGAAACAAAATCCAGCAAACAATGCACTTTTCTTAGCAGTCACTTCTGCATTGGCGTCATTGTCGTTTACCGCTACTCGTTTTTTGGGATTGTGATTCATTCTTAAAGAATCAAGTCTGCCCACTGTGCAATTACAATTTTTTTTAATCAAACGGTCAGAACACTGAGTAGAAACTTCTTTCAAGTGGCGAATACCAACAGAATGAGAGTACGCTTTAAAAAAAGAAAAGAAAAAAAAAGCGAGTAGTGGAGGTAGAGGAGGAGACACGTGTGGCATAAATAGAGAGCTGACCCAGTTTGCCTGTTCTGCCTCTTTTCTTGTGTGTGTATGCGTGCGAGTGAGCGTGCGCGTTGATGGGAAGAGGACAGTGGACAGTGGCCACTGCTGCCGGGGGGTGGGGGGGTCTATTAAAAAAACAACACTGCAAGTGCACCGATTTCTCAAGGTCCTCCGGAATGAAATTCCTCACTCGGAGCCGCGGCTCGCCGTCGAGCGCTAACCTAAACGACTTGAGAGTTGTGCATCGTCGAGAGGAAACAGCTGCAGCTGTGTGGCGCTGGCTACGTTTGGCGCGATGGCGGCGACGATTGCGTCAGTCTCCGCGCCGGCGTCCTCCTCCTCCAGCTGCTCACGCTTCGCCGCTTGGCGAACACGGAGGCCAGAACTGTGGCTCCGTTTTTTTTTTTTTTACGCCCGTCTTTCTTTTCGCTCAAACTGCAGACGCGATGCCACAATGACACAAATGACAATAACCAATAACCACCCCACACCCACATGAAACCACCAGAATATTTTCCTCTGACAGCGATGAACAAAGCATGCAAATATGAGTATGCGGCTACTTCGAGTCCAGATCAGGATCAGACGGATTAATTGACCGATTGTTCACTTCCATCCTTTTTGTCGCCGCCGTGACTAAATCAAAGAAACTCCAAAGTTGCCGGGCTGCCTGTGATACCTTTGCAGAGGAAAGCAGATAAGCAACAAAGACCGGCAAAAAGACCACCCTGGATAAGAGGCTGGAAAACAAGAAAGGAAAAAACTCAGACTTGAAAGCTATGAACCTGTGCTTCTGGTGTCTCTGTGTGTGTGTGTGTGTGTGTGTTCCACAAATACACTTGTGTTATTTCTATTTTAGACAAAAGGTTTTAAATATTTATTGCGCAGCGCTGCAGAGCTTTATCCCTAAAAGATTCAAGGCCCTCTCCTGGTGCCAAATTTGAGCATACGGTCAAATTTTGCGACGACTGAGGAAGTGCAGGGTCGGCGTTTACCTGATACCTCAGCGTGCGTTTGAAAAACAAGAAAGAAAGAAAGAAAGAAAAAAAACGGTGGAACAAACTTCCATGAGCCGCCTGCTTCCTGTTGCACTCTGAGCTTTTGAAGCGGCGCCAGATATTTAACTTGGCTGCGCTTCCTATTCTGAGGCTGGATAAAGGAAGGAGTTGTTAAAAAAGGGCGGCTTGGAAAGCAGTGAGAGAATGTACGGCCAGCAACCCCCAACTTTATTCCCCGAGTATCGCCTTGTTCTATTCTTTGTGGCTTCAAATCCATCAGTTCTGCCCTTCGTGAGCGACTGCAGCTTCGGGGGGAAGCGGGGGGAGGGGAGATCACAGGTAACAGCCTGCTAGCATGATTAATGTAAAAACCAAAAAAAAGAAAGCTGCCTTGATATTTCGCGATCCTGCGCCACAGCCTGTGATTAGAGAATAATTACAGTATACATCATGAAAATATCTCCAGCCAACTGCTAGGTTGGTCCCTCCCCTCATATTTTTCTCCCACCACAACACAAGCAGACGGTATTCCTCACCCTCTAAAAGCCTCTCAAGCATGACGACGTCCAACTGAGGAACGGCAGAGTCACGTAAATCACCTGCGAGGGATTCGACAGCCGGCAGATATTTTTTTTTACTGCTGATTTCATCCCTTTTGAACGATTTGCGCTGACAAAGTTTGCATCTCCGTTCCGCCCAATCTCACCGTGGTTGGACAGCAAACTCTTGGAGAGCTACATGGCGCTAAGGTGAAGCCACGAAGAAGGTGAAGATGCCTTCCTGGCTTTAGGTGGTTGGGCCAAAGTGTGCATTCTGCAGTGCAACACCAACTTCTTCAGCTGCATGATCATGCCACGGAATAAGGCCATTCGCAATTGGATCCTGAACTCAGACTTTTGCAAAAAATTACATTTTTGGACGGAGCAAGATTGAGACAAATCTCCACATTGAAGTAATGGAGCATGCATTGAAATAACATAACCTCCAACTGGTTAGAGGTCGGTCCCTGAATGTCTCACGTCCCAAGGTTCCTCAACTCAAGGAAATTCTAGAGCAGCATTCATGAGCATCTTCACAAATGAAGCAGTTCACATGCACAACAAAATCCATTAACACAAACTCGTGCCTGCAGGCAAGCTACAGGCAGATAATGCAGCCGATGTTTGCCGATCACCTCCAAGAGCGCCGACACATCACGACACCGACGGTGCGTTTCTGACCTGCTTCATGGAATTAACCAGCGCGGAATGCATGACGAGCAGCCGTCACCATTTGCGGAAAATGCCAAGTGTCAAGCATGCCACGTGCAACCGCGGCTGCAGCCAAGAAAACAACGTCCCTTTGACTCATGTTACCACTGTGGAGCAGCGCAAGGCATACAGGCTGTGAGCCACATAAACCAACTTCACATGGTTCATTAAAATGAGCAGTTGTGCAACAAGAAAAGTCACAGAGTGAACGTCACGTCGGCTCTGCCAGGCCATTAATTGAGATGTGGGCAATGCAGATGGCAGACAGAGCTAAGATTTCAAAAGATAACCACGGAAATGCTATCAAATTTATTCCCTCTTCCTTTATTGCCTCTTATACAAACCCTAAAATTACAACCTCGGTCAGACCCTACCTGAAACCAGAAACCTGATGTGCAACATCTAATTGAACCCATGTGTGAACGGAGAAAGAAAACAAAAAAAAACCAAAACCATAATAAATACCTCTTTTTTGCTGTATTATTATATGACAGATGAAAAGAAGATGGGAGCAGGTACTCCACTTGGCAGAAACAGGCATTCCTCTCTCCACCCCAACGCTGCACTTCATCAACTTTGTACTTTTCAGTTGGGGACGTGGCTGTGAATGCAAAAGCGAACCGTTAAAAGAAGCTTGTGTATTCTATTCCACCTTTAGCGAAAAAAAAAAAAAAAAGCGAGTTGCCTCTCAGCGGCAGACTGCGGGAGCTGCTACCATTCGACTTAAAACGCACACCTGCTGCAGCGCTGCTGTCAAATGAGCAGGTGGCGAGTGACACAGTGGGTGAGCAGCGGAGCCGAGGGAGGCTCGAGTATTTCTGCTGTGTTTATCCACTCCCACGCATCCAGCCTCCAGGCTCCGCCTCACACCTCACCAAGAACACCAGCAGGAAGGGACGCACACTTTGAGATTGTGCAGCCCAGTAGGGAAATGAGCCCGTCGCCCAGTTTGAGTCTCAGAGAACTGAGACACCTGTGACGGGATCAAAACAACACAACATAAAACTTAATGCCATAACATAAAACTTTATTTGTACGGCACTTTTCATACAAAGAGCAGCTCAAAGTACCTCACAACAAAGAAAAAAAACATGAACAGCGAGAACAAACAATTCGTTAGCCTAATAGCATAATTGCCTAAATCATCTTTTGGCCAAATTGTGATATCTGGAAAAAAAATACCAATGTGCTAAATTTGCTAAAACATTTGCTTTTTCTTGTTTTCCAAAAACGCTCAAATATGACTCAGGCGACTATGCTATTAGGCTAACAAATTATGATCTTTCCACTTTTAGATCCAAGTCAAACCACACAAACCACCAACAAGCACCGTGTCCTCCATTACATCAGTGTTGGGCAAACTTTACTGTATATGAAGAGCCATACAAAGAAGGTGTGCTTGAAATTAAGCAAACATGTATTATGCATAAACATCGTGCAAGTAAGGTTTTTCTTTTCCTCTAAGGTTAGCGGGATAAATAGTTTTTCACACCGTTGCAAAACAAACAGGTGAGTGACACACTGGAGGGCAAAAGTGATTGGAGATTAAAAAACACAAACAAAATCATGACAGCTGTGTTGAGTTTCATTTGAAACAAGAGCACAGATAGCACGAGGCAATTAAGATAATGACTCGGAAGATAAGATCTCAGGGGGTTGTGTTGTCTTTGACCGAGTTTTAAAACTGACAAAACAAAGAGCTGCAGTCAGCATTCGTGCACAGCATTTGAACAGCAACTTGTAGCTGGAAAAGCACAAACCGTTTTTACTTAAAACCATTAAATAAAAACTAAATAAATAAAAAGCACAGCTGAGCAGAAAATATGCCACAGCAAGAGACCCGGGCGGAAAAAAGGGATAAGCACTAGAACATCAGTATGGAAAATGTTGCCGCTGCCACGGTCCATCAGGGAGAGAGACTAAGAAGTCTCATCGGCGTGGAGAGAAAACACTAATTGCACTCCACAACTGGATACTGCGTGCTCCAACTCGGCCATTCCAGTTTTCTCTCAGTCCCTAGGCTGCATTCAGCGCCGTCCTTCTCCCCGGCACCAATCAGCGTGTGTCTCAGGCCGGCCGGAACAATGTGCCGGACAAGAAAGAAGCCGGCCACATCTCTGTGTGCCAGTAATCTCTCTTTGAGGCCCCCCCAGCGTCTCTAATTGCTTGTGTACTTGTGTCCGAGGGCTGCCCGCGCTCCTCAGAGAAAAGATGAGACCTCTGGCGCTCCTTTACAACAGGCTTAAGCTGATAAACCCTTTAATGCAACATGGCTGTGGGATGGGTGCCGTGTGCGAGCAGATTGGGTCAAAAAAGACGAATCAAAACAGCGATTAGCCCCCCTCAACCCCCCCAACAGAGGAAGAAGTGTAGCGGCGGCGCAGCCTCAGCAGGGGGTCGGCCTCTCTGTGTCGTGAGAGGCTTTTCCGACACAGCTCTTGACTCAGAGGCACGGCACGGGCCGGGAATAGTCACGCGAGGAACTGCACGAAGATGTATTTTTTCCCCTTCTTTTCTCGTAATTGGACGCGACGGCAGATGAACTTTGAACATCCCCAAAAGGCAGGAAACACTCCAGGCACGAACGTGGGCGCTGCAACTTCCCCGATTGCACTTTCAGAGTGATCGACGGCCGCGGCAGCACGGCTTCTTACTCTCGTCACGTCAGCAGAACTGCCGACGCCAACACGCGGACCACCGTCAGCTCGTCATCTGGCCGATGGCGCGCCGCTGTTGCGCGGGCTGCGTGCTATTCCTTGGCTGGAGGGTCGAGTTACGCGCCTGTTTACTTTGCTCGCAGCTGAAGTGAACAATCGGTTTGGACTCCACGCTACAGTCTGAAAAACCCCAATAAAAAAGCTCATGGTCGGAAAGAAATGACTGTATTCCGGGCTTAAGGGTAACAATGTGTGCAAGTGCCTGAAAGCATTTACCAACAATTGCGTTAAAACATCTGTTTAGACGAATCCATTAAGTCGCTGTTTTGGATTCACAACCCACAATTTTTGAGGGTTTTGCTAAACTCCTCTGTGTCTTGACATTGTTATAATTGTTGCAACTAATCAACTTTAAGCCAATACTAATGGACATAGTAAGACATTCCCAGTGCTTTCCTCAGCTAATATGTGCCCTGTATTCAATGTACTGCCCCTTTTAATGTGGTAATGTGACATTTCTTGGCACCAGACTTCTCGCCTGTCGTTGCCGGTAACAAATTGGTGGATTGTTATTAGGAGAATTGTAATTAGCGCAGCACAGTGACTTGTCTAATTTAACGGCCTTTTTCTCACAAGTTTTTAGCCTCATTGTAAGCCTCATTATTATTGAGGAGGGGGAAAAAAAAAACATACTTTAAAACTACCCATTGAGCTACTATAGGTCACAACGCTGCGGCAGCATCATTATTTGTTTTCCCCACTGACTTAGCCACTGGTGACCTTAATCGCTGTTATTGTTCTTATGATGAGAACACGTGACTTTGGCGAGCTCAAACTCGACGAGAGGGATATCAGCGCATCTATTTCGACAAGCAGATGCAGTCCGCAAATCTGGAATTTGAGATGAGGGGTGTGTTGCTGCAGAGATGTCAAGCGATACACTCGCAGTCAAAAACTGTAAATTCGCTGCAGATGTGCGGCGCTTCCATCAAATGGTGGAAGCAGACAAACAAAACTAGTATAGTTCATACACAGAGTCGTGGAAGTTACAAACCAGACACAACAGCAGTTGTCCTGGTAACTAGCAATTTATCATGTCCATTTTTGGATTCGGGTGAGGGATTTTATTCATGGATGAGGGCGAGGATTTTTTTGGTCACCTCATCGGACAGCAAGTATTTGTTGTTGTTGTTGTTACCAGCCGCACGTTTTTGGGCAAAACTAGAAAAACACAGTGAGCGTAAACAGCTGACTCCGTTCTTATGAGAAATCGTCTGTTCTGGTGGCTTCCAACCTCATTATACATATAATAAATCCTCAGCTGGCTCATTATCTTGACAGGCAATAACAGCCCTCTAAAAAGCGTCGCAAAAAAAGATGAGACCATCTAAGCTTAAGGAGGATTAAAACCTCCCATTTTTATGAGCCATTAAAAACATGTATGATCTATAAAAGTGAAAAAAGAAGACTGTGTGACAAAGGCTGTTTGAACTGTGACAAATTGCCGTATCTGGATTTCATTATTCCTTTAAATTCCCCCAGTGGTCCAAATAAACATCTTCATTCTGCCCACTGCCGAGTGACTGGGGTTGGCGGGTTTGTCAGCGCATGCGAATCTTGACAGGCTGTTATAAGAACGCACCGTCGAGATACTGGCAAAGAAAAATCCAATTAGCTAGCGCTCGCATCCAGCTAGCTTTGCTCGAAAAGCCACTTGCACAAATCCAAACACGGCAAAATGAAATTACAATAGCCTTCTGGGGCAGATGGATCCCTCAGATTTTGAAACCCGGCTCATCCGTCGTGCCAAAGTCGAATAGAAAGCATTTTCGATTTTCCATGGATTGCATAACCAGCGGCTTTGTGCCTTTGTGTATAAAGAGATGGGAGGCACAAGAAAGTTTATAAGTTGCAAAGAAAGCCAAAAGCAACTTTTCCAAAGGGCTCTTATAAACCAAGTAAGAAGAACCAGAAGAAGAAGACACCACAAGTACCACTAGAGGTTCGTGCAGATGCTTGTCAGATTAGGATGGCATTAAAAGAAGAAGAAAAACATGGCACTTAGGGCTTTTCTTAGTCGAAAGCAAATTTCCACTTTACTCCCTGCTGGTTGTGGCTAAAGTATCAGCAACAAGTTTTTATTGGTCCGCTTGAACGTGACTGACAGATGGTTTGCCCAACCACATTTGAGTTTTGTCTCCCTTTTGCCAAATGCTGCAGTAACAGATGGTTAAGTGAGATAAATCCCAGTGAATGGCAAAGTGTCCCATCTGGTGTGCCAAGTTAAAATTAAGAGACAAGCAGAATTAATTAGCCAGGATGGGAGTTCCCAGTAAGCGAATTCCACCATCCCAGTAGAGGCCGCGTTAGCGCTGAGGCTAATGCTAAGCCAACCAGCTGCTGCTACCCCCAACCCCCCACTCCTGCTTTTCTATAAGGTTGAAAAGAGAACCTTACATCTCCACCCTGGCACTGTGCAATGGCGGCGGTTCCACGTGTCAATCAAGAGCATTAGAGACCACGAGCCGCAATTTGAGTGACAGTCGAGAAGATTCACTCGGCGGTGCCCTCGGCTCTAACAGCATGTCTGTCTTTTAATTACCGCAAGACCAGAGCTGGATGCTGCTTTGCCATGCAGGTATATAGAGGCCGGCGCAGCCCCAAGGAGTCTGAGTGGATGCACATACCGTCAACTCTTCCCTCGGCTGCTGGAAAAAACATAAATAAGCAAAGCACTGGCTCCGACCTCGCGGCACAGTGCAACAGTTCATGTAAAGTCGACCTTTTCTTTTTTTTTCCTTCTTCTTCTTTTTTTGGCCAGACAGTCATAACATTTTGGAAGCACTGAGACGCGGGCAGCACTCGTCACGCTTCACTGCAGAGAGGTGTGAAGAAGTTCAGATGAACCACGTGACCCCTGTATTCCCAGTTCAATTGGAGGGGCCAGCAGGATATTCCAAACTGCTCTGTAAGCCATTTCATTAGCTTTAGTTTATTATTGCAGTAAAATGCTCAAAACGCTTATCCATGGCTCTTATCTGGACCGCAGTGAGCTGTAACTGCGACAAGCTTTTAGCAGATTAAACATGTTTCAAACAGCTTTTCTTTTTTTATTCTATCTCACATCAACTTTAAATTTAGACTGAATGTTTGATACCCTTCTGAAATCAGCAAAAAAAAAAAAAACTCCATTGTGGTTTTTCAAAGTAATTTCTATGGAGGCATAAGCCAAGGGGGGATTACATATTTGATGCCTATCCAGACAAAGAGGCTGATTCAGTCATTTTATTACTCTCCTCTTTTAGAGTCTGTAAACGGGGAAATTTTCAACCAAAGCATAATTTGACGTGTTCATCATGTTTCCCTGGAACGCTGCACGTTTGCTTTCAGATAAAGTAATTCTCACCGCCTCGCGCCGTCAGCGGGGAGGGCCGTGTTTGCCGCTCGCTTTACAAAATCAACAAATGAATAAATCCCTCTGCAACGAGCGAGGGCTGGACAGCAGGGCCGGTGCCAGCGGGGCCGTGCAGCGTGAAGAGACAGTGGCTCCCTTCATGCATGGAGCCACTTTTCAGACAGAAGCATGAAGCTGCAGGAGCATGTCCACTCGCATTAAGGAAAAAAAAAAAAAAAAGAAATCACCACAGGGTAGGTGGGGTGTGGGGAGTGGCTACGGCTCATGCACAACACCGGCTCATGCACAACACCGGCGCCTGCCATCTTTGGGGTGTTGGTGGCCACGAGGAGCGCGAGGGGTTATCGTCCTCCGCGCCGGCATTTTCACACTATGAATAAATTTCCATCAATCAACGCGGCCACTCACTCACTCACTCGCTCGCTCGAACGGAGATCCTTTTCACCTACTTGCGGCGGATCTCGTTTGGAATTTCGCAAAGGGCTAGAACTGGCCCAAGTCCATCCATCACTGTCAATTTCATTTAGCGGAGGTAATATGATCAGCGGTGACGATGATGATGATGATGATAAGGTGAGATGGTTGTGGGGGGGCTCGGTATTCACAGAAGAGAAGAAACATTCAATCTGGGAGAGATAACAAAGGCGGGACAAAAGACGGCTCTGGATGGCAGGATGCCCCCGGGGCGTCTTTGCTGTTATTATGTCGGGGAGAGTGGCTGAGCTGCAGCGAGGGGCAATTAGAGAGCAGGGGGATGGAGGATGGAGTGGGGGAGGGTCCCCGGCGCGATAACCCACCTAGGATGTTCTCACTTCAGAGAGCAGGAGAGAGAGACGGAGCCCTCGCAGACGTGACGCAACATTCGAAATATGAAGATAAAGGAGATTTATGGGTTGACGAACTGAAACCATGTGCGTGCATTCATGGCGAAAGAACAAAATATTTGGTCTTCGGGAGTTTGCGTTTGATGCCGAGCGATCGCAGGCTGCCTGTGCATGAGTTTTTAAATTATTACTGAAGTTTTTTTGTTTTTTTTCCATACTTACTACTGAAGTCATCACTCCTGCACGTTATCTGCTAAAATAGTTTGCGCTCTCATTTTAATGTTTATATTTTATTATAGTCGTTATTTTGTGTGTTATTTGTGGACGTGTGTTATTGCCTATCTTGGCCAGGTCACCCTTTTTAAATAAAGATGAAATCAATGCCTGCTGCACTAACTGGAGTTACAGTAAAGTCTGAGGCAAACTGGCTCTGGGGCCGACGTGCGTAAGCAGATGAATCATCTGTTCTTCTCGTAAGGGGGTTCCTGCGGACACTTAGCCGCGACAATTATCTCCATGTCCAGGACTTTCCAAGGAGGCACTGGAAGAAGTGGAGAAGAAAAACCTCAGGAAGAGAAGAGAAGAGAAGCGTGGGGACCGGGAGGAGCATGAGAACCGTCTCTCGGCGGACTGAGGTCGCAGCCCCGCAGCCGGCGCGTGTTGTCTTTAAAAGTGCAGATAACCAGAGTGGAAACGGATCGAGTTGCGGGGAGGAAATGGGCTTTTACAGGACACGCTGTGCGAACGTTCCCCGCACAGCGTCCCGGCGTAACCAAAACCTCGGCATCGGTCCCCCCCCCATCAGATCCGCGCCGTCTCCTCTCATAACATTGCACTTATTTCAATAAAAGGTGGGAACAATGGAAGGCGAAGGGAGGCGGTGACGCAGCTCGAAGGTACCCTTGGACCGTGCCAAGTATCCTGCGTGCGTGCACTCGCGCACACGTGCGGAACGCACCTCCGATGCCTCCTGGGCTCCTCCGGGCGGGTGGAGCGGAGCAGGTGCCTGCCCCCACATTCTTCACATAAGCCCTTGTCAAACACGGCGCGCGGCAACAGGGCCTCGCAGCTGCAAGACAATGGAGCTGCCAGGCGTGCAACACTTCAAGTCGGGGCCGAGGCAGCGGCCTCGGAGAGGTCACCTCGCAAAAATGAGCAGCTATGCGCCATGCGTGCGGGAGTGAAAAACAAATCCCCGGCAGCCACTGAAACACACAACTCAGACAAACTGCAACTACTCAAGATTTTTCTGTGATTAGAATTTAAAATAACAGAATGCTCAAATTGAAAATTCAATTTAGGTGAGGTTCCCGCAGAAACAGAGCCGGGGGGACCTCGGCCGTGCTGCAATCTGCTCCCTTTATTAGGCCCACATTGTGCTTCAAACGCAACACTGACAGATGTAGCAGCGCCAGTCATCAACTGCAGATAAAACAGGGCTCCGGAGCCCTCGGAGTCAAGCAGCTACTGGCACTTTTCAGCAGATCACTGACGTATTGATGAAACGCGGTCCCCTCTTCTGAAGCCCCCTCCGCTGCTGTCTGGCGAGGGGCCGAGCCAGCGAGCAGCCGTCCTGCCTCTGGGGGCCCCGACCACGAGGAAGTGAACAAGAGGCCTTTCTCTCAATGGGATGTGATCCACCCCCCACCCCCACTTTTTTTTTTCTCACGTCATGCCGGGCCAACGCTTTTGAATGGATTTGTAGCGGACTCCGTTCCTTTCCTCGCTCCTGCTGAACGAGTCCTTGTAAGGCAGCGCCCGGCTGAGGGCACTGCCGCTGCCGCCGCCGCCAGACAGCTGGCCGGCAGCAGGCCTCCCCTCACGGACGACGTGCTAGCCGAGGCTCCCTCCAAACAAAATCTGTGCCATTAAGAAGGCTGCGTCGACCTCTTGACCAGTCTGGAGAGTGGAAAATGTCAAAAAATAAATAAAGGAAAGAAGGCTGCTGACCTTTTCTTTAATGTACCCACAGGAAGAAAGAGACCGGATTATACTAGGGGCTATAAAAGCCGCTCAGTCTCTTATGTGGGTTGCAAATCAACAAGAGCAGTTTTCACATTGCAAAGGAACACTTAAAAAAAAACAACTTCTATTTCAGGGCATTATCCACGCTTGAATACACAGCAAACATTTCCTGCACGTTCCAAAGCCCTGACTGAGAAGAAAAGGTGCAGAGGGAGGTTAGAAAGCCAAGTGAGCAGAGCACAGGGCAGAGGGAGAGTCAGAGGGTGATGGGTTTTTTTAAATAAAAGTTGGGCTCAGAGAGGCAGTGGAGGAGAAGATGAGCCCAGCTCTCGGTCACAAAGAGCCACTTGGTCTCTGAAGTCTCACGGCATCAACACAGCCAGCCGGCAGGCCGGGCGTCACTCACTGACGAGGTCAGACCGCAGGGCACGAGTCGCTCTGATCCTCCTCCGCCGCAGCTACAACATACACACTCAAGGCGCGGCAACTCAGCAGCCTCCCACCTCACTCGGTGAGGCTGCTTAGCAATTCAAGCGCCAGCTTCCTTCACAATCTCCGATTTAGAAAAATAATGTGACTGTCACTGTTTGGTTAACGCACTCCTACCTGCAAAACAAAACAAAAAAAACAAAAGACAGAGAAGTGCCAGCAATTGCCCACACAACAGCCAGATAATTAGGGCTGCAAGCTCGCTACATTTAATTGTTTGTTTTTAATTATTCAACCAATATTTGCACAATTGGATAAGAAAATACAATAGAAGATAATAAAGATTTTAAATAAATAAACAGAACATTGCTGACTGAGAATCAGTCAAACTGAAACATTATTTTGGGCTTTTATGAAAATGTGGCAGAACTTGCTTGACCAAATTTGAAACAATCACCTCATTATTGCACACAAACAAAGACACAATCAATAAAACAACATGCTGACAATTTGAAAAGGTCGAAGGCTACTGTGCAGCTGCATCTTTTTCGTCAGCTCTAAATGCCGAGCAGCAAAAAAAAAAGAAAAAGAAATCAATTCACTAGACGATGACAGGCGACCCACAGAGTGCACGCATGTGCAGATGCCACATAATAAAAACACGCTTGCTTGCACTCAGCCTGGTGAAGGAACCAGGATGTGTTTATGACGATTTGACGAGCACATGCCAAACACTGGACGGGATCCAAACTGGACTGCGACCGCAGGCCTCATGCAAACACACAACAACCGTGTTGCTTTCACTCTCACCAGGCCCGAGAAACAAACCGCCGACCAGAGCGTGAACAATGGTTATGTTGATGGCACACACATTTTCCTCCAGCAGTCATAACACAATAATGTGCTGTGGCAATGGATGTGCCTCTGGCCCAGACAATAACAAGGCAGCCCCCCGTCCACCCCCCTCCATCATCTCTCTGCCTTATTCACGCCTGGACTTCATTATGAGGTGCAACGGAAATCATCACGGGCAATCTGGAAGAATTTACAGGACAGGGATGTGGACCGTGTCATTCCTCATCCGCACAAAGAGAATTTAAGGAGGGGAAGATTGAGCCAAAGGTGGAACAGATGCATCGTTTCAGACAAGATGCTTTCCCTCAAATGTTTTGAGGCACAACAAGAAAAAAAAAAAAAAAATGCAAGTATGGTCTTGCAAAAGTATGGTCTTGCGTATTTTTATTGATGCAGATTATATGTCTACCTAAAAATCACACGTGAAGTAAATCATGTAAAGCAGTGAGTCAGAACCATCTTTAGGTGCCGTGTCAACCAATCAAAAATCCACAGACCTTTTAAACGTGCAAACAAAATTAGCATTAACTTGATATGCATGCATGCATTTTTAAAATAAAAACAGAAAACAAGTGGAACACACAGGCCTCTATACTCTCCTGCAGCAAACACAATGCAAGCAGAAAGCCTGCATCTCACATGTGAGCATATACCATTGTGCTACGTGGCAGGAACCTCTGCCCTATCATTTTATTTTTGGATAATATCAGATTTTCTCCACAAAACATTTCATTGGATAAAACTATAAAACCAATTTTTAAATAACAAAAAAACTAAACTATTTAATAACCAACTTCCTGTTTTTATTAATTGTTTTATTCTTTATGTACAATGAATTCTAGGGAATTAAATGTAGGCTGGCTTGTGATTTCATTTAGATTATGAGGGGGTGAAAACAGAAAGGAAGGTTATGAACTGGAAATCCTCCAGTGCTGCATTGTTGATAGAATCTGGCTGCTGGAGGTGAGGATTATAAAGAAGAGAAGGCCTTCAGTGTCCAGTCCAGCATAAAGCAATCAGGGTAACAGAAAAGACAGGTGTTACCGTGACAATAACCGTTTTCCTCTCTCTTATTTAAATATGTGCAGCTAAACCACTTCATCCCAACGAGTGTATAGAAAAAAGGTGCAATCCGTTTCCTCCCTGGTCAATTGGTTGCATGGCCTACCACGTTTAGATTGCCCTGATAAAAATTTAGTTAAATCATAATTGGACTATTATCCCCAGCTCCAAGTGTTGGTGTCACTTTCACATCTGTTTAAGCTGGAAGACGGTGTTTGGTTTGCGATCCAACTATTATTATTTCTGATTGATAAACTTAAATCCTTTGTTGTTTGTACACTTAACGTGCAGACAACGTAAGGCTGGCGGAAGTCGACTGAAGGCGGTTTCAAGGGATCAAAGGGGGGACAATAAGAGGAAACAAAAATTCATGACCCAAATTAAACCATTTACACCTGTGCACTGCGAGGGGGGCCCACGAGAGGGTTCTCTCGATGCTTTCCAGACCACTGGCGATGAAAGAGAGAGAGAGAGAAAAAAGAAGCTCTTCACGGATGAAACGGATAAGCTCTCCCACGTCTTACCTTTTTGTGTCTGTCTTTGAAAGGTAACGCGGGCCACGGCATCTCCTGCAAAAAGTCCTGCCAGTGTTTCTGGTCCTGGTCGGAGGAGATGAAGACGATTTCCAGTTTGTCCTTATGCTCGGACGCCTTTTTGAACCTGCCGTAAAAGTCGCACAGGCTGCCATTGAACTGCTTGCACGGTGCGTTCAGGCTGCAGCCGAAGAAGAGGCCGACCAGCGAGAGCTTGGCGCCCAGCGACTGCACGTCCACCTCGGCTTTCTCGCCGTTGACGAGCCGCTCCCCGAGCAGGCTCACCAGGAACTCCCCCGACATCACGGCGGCGGCAGCAGCGCAGCGACGGTGCTCGAACACAACGTCAAAAAAAAAAAAAAAAGAAACACAAAAAAAGAAATCCTCAGCTGAGACTCCCGTAATACATGTAATCCGCCGCCGTCCGGCCCACACCCGGCACCTCCAATCTGAGGGTTTTTGCGTGAAGATCCGGTGCCCCTTCCCCTGCGCGAGGCGGTTGTTGCGGTGCGGTGCGGTGCTGCGCGTGCTTCACCGCGGCTCGTCCTCCGCTGTGAGCGCTGTGCAGGAATGCGCTCTGCTTAAAGCTCCTCGAACGCAACAGCGGTTTGCGCGCACCTCCACCCACCGACCGAGCAGCCAACCCCCTGCACAGGCTGCACTTTCATCATGACATCTGACGACCGAGGAGGGCCTTAATCACTGTAATCTGCGGCTTTCTAGTGTGTCACCGGGAGAAAATGCGGCTCGATTATATTTAATATGCGACTTACTTGATCCTCTTGTGGTTTTTTTTTATTGTCTTTTCGTGGTGAGCAGGATCGAAGACTGGCATGTACATTAAAAAAAAGAAAAGAAAAATCAATGAACTTATTTAATTTTAAAATTACATTATCTGTTGGTGGTTCACGAGACAACTCTAAATCAATAAAAATCAGCACGTTTCGGAACGTCAACCCAAGCTGCTGAATTTGTGAATGTGCCGCCATCTAGTGCTTACAAGGGGAAATGCTGCCTCGGAAAAACGTTTTCCAAAATTCTTAATCGCAGTTTATTTATCATTTCTAGCGTAACTTAAATAACGTTATATATATATATATATATAAAAAAATAAATAAAATGTAGTCATCCTGCAAACTCTGGACTCCAGGGACAAAAATTAGAAATGTCTGAATCTAATTTATGTAGTAAAGCACACCTTGTGTAAGAATTGACAGTTATAAAACTGAACGGTGGTCACCTTTATTTCATTTTATTTTATTTTTACAAGTTTAGAACTCTCAAGGCTCACAGTGGTGCAAACAGTCTATAAAGGTCCATCAGTCCTCTGAGAACATCATCCTAACCAGATCCGCTTTGAAGCACTCCTCCTCCACCAACTTCTGAGGCTGAAACATATTTACAAAGCCGACGTGTTAGTGAACATCATCATTACTTCACAGATCGCCGTAAATAGAACACTATTTCAAAATCACTTATATACTGTGGTGAAGAAGGAACTCTTACTGTGCCGTATTTGAGCAAAGTAGGGACTCCAGTGAGCTTCAGTGTTTTTTTGAAGTCATTGTTTGGATCCTTCCAGCTAAAGCATGACAATAATTGACACAGCAGGATAAAGATTACACTTCAGCACAATGGCAAAAAACAAAAACCTTTTTTTTTCCAAGTAAAGTGTGCGAACAAGTGTATTGAGAAACAGATTATCAGATCATTACCACATTAAAAAATAGACAAATCAAATGTTATTTGATATTTTCTCTAACCAATGTTACATATAGCTGAAATTATTTTTCAGAATTCTGCAAATTATTGATGAGTTGTCTATTTATAATAATATTTCCATAGTTGTAAAAATCTATTTGGAGGATAGATTGATTCATCAAACTGGAGGTAAACAACACTACAACAACAATACAACACTGATTGTAAAACACATTCTCCCATAAGCACTGTTCTTAATAGTATAATGTCCTCTCTGATTTCATGATGTGCATGTCCTTTAAGTGACTTTACTATTTTGTGGCTAAGTTAAATACCCACTAGGTCCTTTCTCCAACTTGACAGTAAATGAAGACAGAGCCTTCTGACAGATGACTCATCTCTCCTTTTACGACTGGCTCAGCTGAAAGAAAAGAGGAACCGCTGTTTAAAAGTCACTGCATGCAGTGAAGAAAACAAACAAACAAACAAACAAAACAAAAAAAACAAATAATGTACACATGAAACCATTACAATAATTGTACAGACAAGAGTAATTTAATTTTGCTTCAGAAGTAAACACCTACAGTAAACGTGCACATTTCTACACTGAATCGCATTAAATTACCTTTAACACAATCAGGGCACCAACTTTGTCCCTGTGCGTCTTTATCGCCAGAGAAATATGCAAAAATATCCTTTCCGCTTCTTTGGGACACAGCCTGACAGAACTCTTCATAGCCACGGACTTTCACCTCTTCGTAACGGGCCATTGTACCGCAAGTAACAAAAACTGACTAACTTAGGTAGGCAGGGAGAAAAACGCTAGCAACAGCAGATCAACTTCACAGCTGCTCTGAGTACCGGATCTATGGTTATATATGCGTGGTAGCGGTATTGCAAATTTGGCAGATTCACTTCCGGTTTGTTTCAAAGATTCTTAAAGTGCCCGCGTACCCGATTGTATTAATTTGTGTCATTTTGAAACAACATAATGAACATATTTGCTTTGTCCACGAACAGTTTTAACTTGTAATAAGAATTCGATTAACTACTGTTTGGGTATGTTATTACCATTTTTCTAAACGCGGTTTTGTATGTTTTGACTCTTCTGACGATCCGTACTATAAGACTAAGATTACCGCCCAGCAGTGACGTCTTATTGTTGTCATGGCGGCGTTTCAAACTGTGAAGTGTCTAGAGCAGAAGTCCACTAGTTTTATCCCGCGTTATATTTTCATTAACATTTTGCCCGAGGAGCTGTGTTCATAGTTGAGTGACAATTCTGCCGCATGTCGGAAAAAAGTACCAGGAGAGTGCTAAAATATGTTGCTGGGATTAACTTGACGGAAAGTTCAGACTTAGTACTGCTAGCTTCCTTTAGCATGAATTGTTTGGTATCATGTTTGTATATGAAACTGAGCTTATTTGGAAAACGTTTGGTTAATATTTTGTTCTAGAGAGTTTCACAGGTTAATTTACATGTTAACGTCTAACGTTAATAATAGTTAATGAACAAAACTGACCTCTGGGATGTTCCAAACAAAGGTAAACAACACAGGCTAATTCCTGAGACTCTGTCTCAGTCAGCCACTTATTTGTTAAAAGTGTTTCGGCGGTGGTATGACGGCATATTAATAACTTGCAACCGTGTAGCTTCATTGTTGTATTATTAATCTATGTACCAAAAGGTCACTTCCTTGGAATACTTTAACAACCACCAGTTTAAACAACTTGTCCTTGAGTTTCTACAAAACAAACAAACATCGTATTCAGTGCATTGCATTTTCCCAACTTCAGTGAAGTTTAGGACCTTTTGTTAAGTTAAGTTGAAGAAAGTTGAGGAAACATTGAAATATGTCCGTTAAACCACAAATGATTGTCAGCATTTAACTTTGTGCAAGTGTCTTTTTTACAGTTTAACTATAATTGATAGCGTTTTTACTGTGTTTTTACATGTTGTTGATCATGATGATGATTATTTTTTTTTTATTATGCACCATAGCTATTGTTTAATGAAGCCATCCCTGCAAGTGCCCGTAACCGAGCCAGCCATGTACCCCTGCCGGCACCCATCGTGATTGAGCGGCTGCGTCCACCGCCACCGCCACCATCGGAGGATCGAGAGAATGTAAAAAGTCCTGGAAGCTCCATCAGCTTTACGGCTCTCTCTGAGGATAGACTGCAGGTGGCGGTTAAGCTGGCCAAGAGGGACATGAGACATCGGCGCTTCAAATTACTCGCTAAATCCCCAGACAGAGCTCCTCAGGAGACCTCTGCTCTTGAGGCTAGTGCTGTAGAATTTCGGGTACCTGATGAGGTTAGTGAACAGAATTGTTTTAAAGTTAGCTCCTAACAATGCAAAGATTACCGCTTTCTTTTGTCAATGACTGAAATAAATTGTTTCTTTTAACTACAGGGCCCTTCAACTTCTCCAGTTAAGACGCAATTAAAGACATCAAGTCAGAGAAGTAGACCGGGAACCAAACCATCTGCACTAACAACACGTAACAACCCAAAATTCCATTCTACGAAGCATCTGAATGGCCATTCACTTCCCACCAAAGACCTTGGCCCACGGCAGGGAAAGACTTCTTTAGGTTGGGAGCTCATCAAGCTGCAAAATGAGCTGAAAGTGTTTGTTCAGAAGGTGGAAGAGCTGGCCTGCAGAGGTAAGACACATAAAAATCAAAAAATGACGCCTGCTTTAATCAGCGCACATGATACGTGGTGTTATGTTGGAGGTTTTAATTAAGGATAATAACTAATCAAACAGCAGGAGAGATGGTCGAGGAGCCATTGGAACCTGACGAGGAAAAGAAGTTGGAATTACGCAGAGAGAAGCAGGCAGCCCGCTCGTCTCGAATCATCTATGTTCTTCAGCAGCAGGTACAAAATCAAGTCATCTGCTATTGGCATACTGTGTGTCAACTTAAGTCACAGGATATCATTCAAATTGTCAAATTTCTGCTCTTACATTTCCCTATGTAAATATAAATTTGTATAGGTAAAAAAGATACAGGAAGATATGGAAATGTTCAGATACCAGAAAACATGGGACACTAAGAAGGTATGTTTTCTGTATCTCATGCAATATTTTTATTTTTTCACAGTAAAACAATCATAATTTATTTTTTTCAAATGTTGACATAGATAATGATAATGGTGAAATGTATTTACAATTTTTAGATTTAGCTGTTTTACTGCATTGTTAAGTCTCAAGGTAATTTCATTTTAGTTCAAATAAGATATCCTGATGCAGTAGTTTTCCAAGAGAAACCATAATACTCCACTGTAAAGTCATGAACTATTTATCCCTATTTATTCCAGTCCATTGCAGTGAACAGACTTGCAGCCGCCCATCGTGGGACACTGAGAGCTTTACAGGTCGTCATCCACCAGCTTTCAGATATTTCTGGTGGCAAGTTGCCGCCATCGTACAAAGAGCTGGGCCAGCTGATTCGTCAGCTCTCTATATGCTCTGCGAAGGTGGAGGCTGAGAATGCGTCAGCGGTGCCTGACACAGTGCTCGGCATCCTGCAGAACCTGGAGGTAAGTTACAATTAATATGAAAAAGAAGCATTCTGACATTGTTTTTCTTTTTTCTTTTTTTTTTTAAACGTCAGATGATTTTTTTTTTTCCCCCAATGTTTTTACATTTTTCTCCATAAACCACTCCACTGCTGTAATTGTCATGGAATAAAATGCCTGAAAAGACCTAAAGATGAATATCTAACTTTATTTGGTATTTAATTTACTTTGAGAACAATAATATTTTTTAAATTCAGACAACAAAAATAATTTTTGATGATTAAGCAGTCATGTCAATTAATCTTGTCAGTCATGTTGCCTGGATGCCTTTAATGTCCTAAACTCCCACAATTTCATCTGTTTAATTAACAGTGTTTCTTAATCATGAATACGTATATTCTATTCATTAAACGCTGCTAGCCCTTCTTATGATGAGTCTTTAACTTGCAGCCATTTGTTTAATTGAATCTACAAAACTTCTGTAATCAGAGCTCATTGAATTATCATTCATTTGTACTTACGTCTGATAGAACCACACAGTACAGTAAATCTCATGAGAACATTAAAATGCTCTCTGCTTGTGTTATTTTGGATCACCTCATGTTTGTGTTTTTGTTCTCAAATGCACTTTTTTGTGTGTGTAATCATTTGTTTTCATCTCCCTCCTTTGACTCTCCTGTTCCAAGACCTTGGACTCCGCCTACAGTAAACAGATGCTTGAAAAACAGCTTCAGGCCCGAGCATGTTCTCCACGGCCCAAGTCCTCTCAGCCCAGCTTGTCGCCAACGAGAGCACCCAAGGGTCCCAGCACGACGTCTGGGCAGCCGCTTCAGAAACCAGCACAAGCCAAACGAGCTGTCCGCGGTGAGATGTCACGTGGTCTCAGTTTAAACACAACACGTGCACCCGCTGTCATTCCAACAAGTGAAGCAGTCACTGCTATATGCATAAGGACTAGATTCTCTTTGCCCCCCCTTTTTTTCACTAAGATATTTGGTCTTTAATAAAGCTGGAAACCACCTCAGGGTTTTTTTTGGCAGTGGTGCTGAGGCTTCCTGCTGTGCTCAAATGGCACAACCAAGCTGATATGAAAGCCACGAGGGGCTGATGGGAAAACAGGAAGTGAAGTGCAGAGCCCTCTTCCTCAATCCCCTGCTGCTCAGTCTTGCAGACGGTTATCTCCTGTTATCTCCTGCTGGCTCCTGCTGCGCTAAGGGCCATGTTGTGGGAAAAGACGACACAAACACCTACGGGGGGAGCCGTCACCGCGTCTAAAGCTCCCTGGAAACAAACTTGAGCCTGCGTTCTGCTCGCCGAGCGGTCGGCAAAGACACAGCTTTTTGGTTGAGAGCCGTTCCTATTTTTAACACTTCCGTCTGCCACCAATCAAGTCAGCGCCTTTTAAGTTGATAACTGATGAACAACACAATCTTCTCCTGACTTTGAAAAACATATTTGGTTACAGCTGATTCAGAGGCGGATGTCTTTGCTGTCAGTCTTTCACTCTTGGAGCAGTGGCAGGATGCATACAAGAGATGCACTGCACACGATAAAGCTGCAAGTGCCCTTTAGTTGATCTTCATAAGAAGATTACAAAAGAACAATGTGTTTGGCATGTGGCTATAGTGAACCAAAGGAGGCAACAGTCAACCACGAGAAATCACTGACTTAATTAACAAAGTCAACATGAGATAAATGTCACTCTGTCTGGAATGTCTATGCACACATGAGCTGATGTACAGTAGCTGTGTGCTAATCTTGTTGCTCAGTCATAAGCTTCTTCTGTTGCTGAACCAAACAGTTATTTTAGTCTTCCACTCAGCAGTGTATCTATTGATGTTTTGTTTTGTTTTTTTCAATATTTTTTTTGGATTTGTGTCCTCAGCAGAGAAGAGCAAGACCGCCAGGAAACAAAAGGTCGCTCTGCTGAGGTTTGCCCAACAGAGGGCGCTGCGTCCTCAGCCTGTCGCCACGCGCAGAAAAGGAGGGGCCGTTCGCTCCGTGGAGAGCAGAGCTGACGTTTCAAACAAGGTGCTGGTCTCTGAATTTGACTGTATTGAATAACGGACTGATTGTGCCTAATTGTGTTACTGTTTGATGTATTTGAAATCATCTCATGGGTTTTATTGCATTTAATGTGTTTCCTTTGGTATTGAACGCTGAGATCTCAGTAGGAACCTGGGTTATCTAACACCTGCATTTGTTTTTTTCTCATGTCACAATTTGTCTTCCACGTACCTGTAATTCTCTGTCTTGCTGGATTCAACATTGTATTTTAAGGAAAAGCCTCTAAAAATGTTTTTAAAAATGTGTTTCTTTCTTTGTGCATTCAGAACCGAGATGCAGGTTTCCAGCAGCCCACTGTCTCTTCTCAGCTGAGAGTGAACCAAGCCCCTCAGAAGGAGCACTGCGTCCCCTGGGTGCCTGCATCCCCTCTCGCCTCTCCACCGCGCAGGTGCGTCTTTCATCTGTTTGCACCCAACACGTCAAGTTTTCACTTCATGGTTTTTAACTGAACCAGGTTTTAAAGTCTCAGATCCTTCCAAGTATTAATAAAAAAACCCATGCCATAAGGTTTGCATCGTTGTGATTGACAGTGTAATTGTAAGTTAACACTAGATGTAGCTAAAACCTGCTCATTCAGTGAAGCTAGTATTCTCCAGAAGGTAAACCATTATCTGTTTTTGTATTGCAGAAACAATTTTTCTCAAATAATTATTTTAGTCTTGTAACATTTAGAGTAAAAGTTAAATTGAACATTTTCATTCACAACATTTTTTAATCTGGAAGGTCATGTTTTTGCTTCTTGAATGTTTAAGGTTTTTCCAGCTTTTCACAAAAAAAGCATTGAAAAAAAGCAGAAAAACTAGCTAGCCATTATTTGTAATTATTATTAATTACTTTCAGCTACAGAATGTTACATATTGATGATATAATTTATAATTGCTTGCCAAGTCAACGGAGTAATGAGGAATTTAGCCTGAAACAAAACATCACAGATACGTCACAGCAGTTAAACAGATGAATATTTATGAAATAACACAATGCTTGTGCAAGTTATTCTTGTATTCTGCCCGCAGTTCGACCCAAAGGTGTCAAGCTGAGCCTCGATGTCTCTTCTCCCCTGCCAAGTGCTCCACCAGCCCTCCCAAGCAGAAGGTGGCCCATGGCTCGGCAGAGGAGCCCCTGGCCTTGAGCTCGGAGACCAAGAAAGAGGCTCAGAAAGAAGCATTAAGGTGGCGATTATCTTTCTTCTTCCGTCTTCTACGCATGAGATACATTTAAGATTCTCTCTCCTGAATATTGTTACACGATTATCACATTATCTCTTTTTTTTCAGCCAAAAGACCAAAGTAAAACAGATGGATCTGAGGCAAAGTAATTGTGTTCAGGGAGTTGTTTCCAACCAGTGTGGTAGACCCCACTTGCAGAGAGCCACAGGCATTACTTTGATTGCAAGTCAATGTTAATTCCCCCTAATAAAGTAATCTTGGTGCCCACTAGATTGAGGCCATTTTTTCCCACCCTGTGCGAGATTAATTGCTCTCCTTTTTCCACTACTGTAAAACCACTTATGAATTGAAGTGCTCTACATGTATGTTTCTCTTTAATCGAGTTTTAATTGCTACCATTGTGCCTCGCAATTACTGTGGGTCTAGCAGCCAGATTTGTACAGATAAGGATAAAGGAGCATGCGTGTGCCGAACGCTGAATCGATCTCTCTGCTTCTTTCCATGATAACAAACCACGCACAGAAAAGCCTGGCTGGACAAGATGACGATGATGAGGCTGAAAGAGCTCAACCGGCTGACTATAGAGGACACGGAACGCATTCAAACGTTGAGGTAATGCAAAAAGTATTGCATAGGGTGAAGAAAGTAGAGCTGCTCGCTACTTGTTAAGTCCCTCCAAAATGAATCATTAATACGTGGTATTTTTTATGCAGAGATTACAACCTTTTGCAGCAGCTGGTTGTGTTGAAAAATGAAACTTAAAGACTACATGAATTCGTAGTTGGCTTGAAAGATAAACACCACAAATTAAAGGTTAGAATTTGAACATCACTTGTGCAGCTGTTGAAAACACCATCAGTGTATTTTTTCAAAGTCAATGCCATAATTTTACTGGAACCTGGTTGATATCAGTATATGTGCTGATATATTATATATTGTTCTCTAATATTTTTTTCTATCTTAGGTCTGTCTTTGATATTGTTTTAGTCTCATTTTCCCATCCTGGCGTGGCGAATATTTAAGTTCCATATTTAACTTCTTTTGGTCTATGTAGTTTTATGTATAATTAATCATGTGAGCATGCTCGGCTGGTTAAAAAATAAAGACCTTAGCTACACGCCACTGCCTGTGGTGGCTAGCTACAGGGTGGCGACATGCAGCTAATGGCACGCCTCGCACAAATGAATGACCTAGATCTGGAGCTACCTCGTTGAATCGGCTTGAAAAAGCAGAAGAACCGTCCAGTTACCGTCCCAAGTTTCCTGCTTCAAGCTTCCTGTGGGCTCTTTAACCACATGGATACATGTAACAAATTCAGAGGATTTCTGAAAAGTTCCTTCTGCCATGACATGTAGGAGGTCAGTAAGTTAGATCTCAACTTTGACTCAATAATTACATCGGCAGTCAAAACTTGATCCCGATTTGCCGCTGAGCTTGAGAAAAAGAAGCTCCAACAGGAGGCCTCACCCTCGTGAAATAGTCATTGGTCAGAAGAACCTCACAAGGGGAACTCAACACAACCGTAAGTAGCAGTTGTCTGTTGTAACAGTAAGAGGTTCAGTTTAGTGGCTAAAGCTGCCTCATTGTAAATAAGCTCCAGGTTCAGATATAATGACCCGTGTATTTGCTGAGCTGGATGGGTTGCTTCTCAAGCAGGATATATTTTCATGTCTCTCACTGTATGGCTCCTGATCACCCCCCCACCCCTCACACATACACACACCTTATCTAGCCATGTGAATGACGAGGGCCGTGGAGGAGAATGCAAACACTCAGTCAAGGAGAATAGCAACTAAACTAACCTGAAATAAATGGACCGAGGCTCCCAGCCAGCGCACGCTGCTGCATTGTGGTGGTTCACATTCATTTCATGCAGCGTTAATTACATTCCACTGCGTTCAGTTTTTTTTTTTTTTCCCCTTCAGTTTTTCGCAAAGGTACAACTGGCTGCTTTGATAACAACGGTGGCAAATGGTTTTGTTGCGTGGCCAAACAGCAATTTTCTTTTTTTATCTTCTATATGGGTCTATTTGAATTCTTGTTCAAATTGTTTTTAATGTTATTCAGACAATTTATTTATCTCCGCCAGCACAAACTTCACACTGACTTCACAGAGAAGCTTAATCAAAAATGTTTGGAAATTGTTATTATTTCAAAAGGTTTAATAATCATTTCCAGCAATTCAATTTGATACTTAAGTTGCTTTACATATACATATGGGAATACAATACAACTTTTGCTAGTTGCATTTTAATTTAATTGTCTAGAAATTCCCAGTATAACAATTGTGAAACCTCACTAATCAATCCTGGAACGCTCCAATCTGAATAATTTTCAGTCAGATTTAGTTTTAAGGAATCGCTCTAAATCCTTGTAGTTGTGGTAAAAGCAGAAACCCACTCCTGCAATTTGCCTCCACAAACCAAAGGTGAAGATGAGGCTACAAGGAACCGGTAAATAATGACCGCTACTATAGAGATGTGTGAGAAGTGCTGCGTGAAGAGAAGAACAAACGGCAGCATGCGAGTCTTTTCTTGCTGGAGAAGGTGTTTCTCTTCTCTCCAGGTGGACGAGGCAAAACTTTAAAAGACGCTGCATAGATTGACCGCAGGCTGCACCAACAGGAAGCATTGACCTGTTACGAACACGCTCAGCTGGCAGTACAAAATCTTATTCTCCCACTTTAAATGTCTTGGGTTTGTTCACTCGGCTCCCACATCTTGCCTCCTCTCCAATATTTGTTTTATCATCTCCTCCAGTATATGGATGCATCAAAAACCCAACACATTTTGGGAAACATTCCATCTGGCTTGTCAGCCTCGTTGTGTCCGGGCTATTTTTCTCCAGCTCATATTCCTTCGCCTCCCGTCACCGCTTGGCGCTCAGCGCTCTGTACCCTGAGTAGCTTCCAGGTTTTGGCAGACTTGCTCCTCCCTGGTTAATGGCTGCTTGGACACGCCAGTCATCTTCTCTGTTCCGCCTGCTCAGACAACAGAACCTCTCCTCTGACAGCTCTGCTCGTGTGGGTGTGTTTCTCGCCTCGCAGGTCTCAAGTCGTCTCGCAAACGCGGTGGGCTGAGAGGGCCGAGCGGCGGGCCGGGGAGAGGACGCCGCCTCACGTGGGCGAGCCGCAGGTATGAGGTTCACGGCCAGCGCTGCGCAACTCATCTCTCGTTGAAATACGGCGTCTGGTTTGAATTGATTTAGTAGATAGCAGTGCTGGGGAGTAACAGGTCACATATAACCTTGTTATGTAATTTGATTACAAAATAAAGATAACTAATCAGTTACAGTACTGGAAAAAATATGTATTTAAATTACAGTTACTCATGGAAGTATTCATGATTACAATTTTAATTGCATCTGGCCAATTTCTGCAAAAAAGGCTTTTTAATAATTTTTATTTTTTTATTGCTTTGCATGGTTTCTCGTGCACTGGCTTTGCACGAGCACCGTCCTTTTCTGTTCCCCTCCACGGATGAAAATTTGACACTATACCGACGCATTTGATTGGTTCTCCTGTCAAGATCGAAATTGCAGCGCCCCCTACCACTCGCCCGCCAGTTGAATTCTCTCTCTCTGAAGCGTCGTCTGAGCGATTGATTTTGAAGTGGCGGCAACAACAATGTCGATTTGAAAACATGTTACAGTGCTGAAAGTACAAAAGAAAACTTGCACCGATCAGGTTTGCCTGCCGCAAAGATGTTGTCAACCTCCAAAATGTCCGTGTCGAACCTCAAGACGCATCTGACGTCTCACATCTGTCTTGAGTGCTGCTGGAAGCTCAACACTGTCAGGTGTAAACAGCTGAGAACCTTTCTTCAAAGTTTAGAGAAGTAATCAAAATGTAATCAAGTGGAATTAGTTATGTTACTTTGGTAAAGTAATTGAAATTGTTTTACTACTATTACATGTTTGAGGGGGTAACTTGTAATTGTAAGCAGTTACATAAGAAAGTAAGTAAGAGTTTATTTATATACTGTTGCACCCCTCACAGCACGTAATAATAACAGTAATCTTCCCAACACTGGTAGATGGTCACTCTGCTTTCCTCCCCCTGACGCAGCTGATCGGCGAATCACAGAACAGGTTCTTCTCTCCGCCGAGGGATCGGCTTCAGGAGGGACCTGCCGAGAGGGTAGACGGCAGTAGAATTTATTCATGTCGGATGAACAACTCAAATTAACAGCTGCGTGATCATCTTCCAGTGCCGTGATACCTGTCCTATGTCTGACGGGTGATGTTGTCTCCTCAAGGCTGTGGGCGGTGCTGCGCGGCTGAACGAGGCCCAGCTGGAAAATATACTGGAGGACGCTGCGGCGGCGGCGGCTACTGCTCCTGCAGCAGCGCAAGTTCCAGACTCAGCCTCCAACTTTAAATTAGAGGACGGGTCTGATCACAGGTTGCAGACCCTGACCCTGCAAAGCATGCTGCGCCACATGGAGGAGATACAGGTGAGCGCCTCGCTCTGAGAAGGTCGGCGCCAAATTGAAAAGGGCACCATGGATCAGTTGTTATTTTCAGTCCGGCTGTGTTTACCGATGCGGTGTCCGTTTTTTTTTTTTCTTTGTCTGTTTTTTTGACCTTTAAGCTCTTTTTCTGATGCGCTTCGCTCCGGGCAGGTTGTCAATAGCGGACTGAGACGTGCGTGTCTCTTTTTTTTTTGTCTGAGCAGAGGGATCAGGAGGAAGTGAGGAAAAGGAACGCTTCCATATGCTACTCAGACCCTCTGTACTGGGAGCAAGCAGGAACAGCAGGTAAAACAACCGCTGGGGTAAACATCCTCCGAGTGCGTGTTGGGATGAATGGCTGCCACCTCCGTTACACATTCGCCCTATAGCAAATATTTTCTAAATGTTGGTGCAAAGAAATAAATCAAAATGACTGTGTTTGCACTGAGCGGCGTTTTGCAACAAAAAACAAAACTGTTTACTCTTCTTGCAGTCACTCATCCAAAAAACATCGTCATTGGTGTTCTGAATTTGTCATCCGTGAAGTCAAAGTCCTTAAATTATATTTCACGCCCCCCCAACCCCGGCGCTACTTTTGCAGGTTTTTTTTTCCTGATGGATACCCGTGTCGGAGAGATTTTTATTTTAAGTGTGATATTTTCCAGGCCCGGAAGCTCCAGTCCCTCATTTTTCCTTAGAGGTCTTGATACACAGCTGTATTTCTCAACTCCTTCCTAAGAAATAGAAGAATATCTGTTATTCTCCCTTAATACCCAGAAATACAGTGGTGGGAAAAAAAATGGGTGATATTTTCTGTTAAGAAGCCTTGACCTCAGCTTCAGGGCAAGTTCAAGAATTTAGTTTTGGCATTTTTTTTCATGTTGTTTGTCTGGCTTCATGACTTTTTGTTCATGATAATACTTGAGATTGTCAAATTAAAAGCATTAAACACACTTCCCACTAATGCATGTGTTCTCTTGAGGTTTTAAGAATATAATTTGAGTTGTCACTGTATGTCATGTGACCTTTAGAAGTGGGAAAACTATTTGAATTTTTTTGTGTGTTTTGTTTTTTAAGCTCCTCCCACAAACGAAAGTGCATCTATAATTCAGACCGTCTGCGTCAGGTTTATGATGGAGACGCACCTAATGATCCCGCCGCCGTCTCCTCCAGATGCACACTTGTCATTCTGACTGCGCTCCCATTCTTCCCTCTGTCTATTTATCTGTCTGCCCCTGCGCTCCGCCCCGTCACTCCTGACGCACACTAACCTTCCCTCCCCCCCCCGTCTCCTCCTGCCCCCCTCCCCCCTCCCTCCTGTCTGCTCTTCCCAGGACCCTGGGGCCGCGATCTGGGCTCCGGGCCAGCTTCTCCTCAGCCAATTAGGCTCACAAGGCCGGCGCTGAAGCAGACCTCTGCGGCCGACATTGTCCTTGAGAACCCCGTAGAGACAGGGTGAGCTCATCTTCTCCTCCTCCGCTCTCGTTTCCCGCTCGGATCCTCCGCGCACTCTCTCCCTCCTGCGCGTTTTACGGTGCGTTGTATTTCCATGAGCGCTGAGATCTGGCGACGTGAAACGTGGCGGTATGGAACGATAGATAATTTGCCGTCGTCATGAGAAATGTAGGAAGCAGTCGAGCAGAACACTGTTCACACTCATGCGACGCTACAACGCCCTCCCCAACAACTTAATGCGTCACTGCCTTATAATCACTCTCCCACCGGGAGACCTTAATCATCACACAAAGCTCGCTTGGTGGCTGCGGAACCCAGGGCACCGGCTATCTATTTTTGACTCCGGCAACAGACTCCTCAGAGACCCGCCGCTGCCCCTGGGCTCTGGCTGCACCATTTCTGATCGATGGGGGAGAGGGAAGGGAAGAGAGCGGAAGGGCCACAAGTTGCAGACAAGACAGGGCAGCAGGAAGCCACTTCTACCAAAGGCGCCACAGGTTCCCTCAGTTCAAACGTTGCCCCTCGTCGCTCTGCGGCTCGTCCGATCTCCTTCCGAATGTGTCCGTCTAGCATGGGGGTGGGCAAACCTTTTGACTGGTGGGCCATAATGGGTTCTGAAATTTGACAGAGGGCCTGGTTTCTCATAAGAGAAAAAAATACAGCATTGGATATGTAGAAAACATGGTGCTTTAATGTCTTTATTGAAATGACTGTTAAACCACTGAAAACATTGAGGATATGCAGCTATTTTATTACTTACTGACTATTAATAATTCCTACAAGTTTGGTAGGCCGTAGTTTGCCCACCCCTGGTCTAGCATCTGTCCAAGCACTTTATTGCATTGGGTGCTTGGCCTTTTTTTTATTTATTTATTTAGTTTTTGGACAGGCTGTTGTGTTTTCCCTTGATTCACACCAGCTCTGCAGATATCCAACCTTCCCGCTTCTTAATAAGGGAATAAGTCATTTGCGGGCTGCCAGCTCATTCGCTCAGAAACTCCATGAATCCCTCTGGCTTGAAAGTGAGACAGACGTGCCAACTCTGCTTTTATCATCAGTCAGTCACTGCACGGTTGGCATCCCGCTTGAGCTACATCAACTTTTTTTTTTTCCTTTGTCACGACTCGGTCGGGAGATTTTTTTTCTAGACAAATTGGTGAACAAAGTGTAAATGTGCAAACTGATGAAACAATTCTCATGAATGAATGCATTTCATTTTTTTTTTTTTAGAACAGGCGTTCATCCTGTAACAAAGCCCTAAATATTGCAAATAATGACGGTCTGCCTATGAGCAAAGTATGAACATGCTTTATACACATAAAAAGGAAAATATGCGGAGTTGATGCTCTTGCATGACATTATCACATAAGGTTTTCTGCAGAACTCCTGAGCAGGGCTGCGACTGCAGGCTTCCTCCAGCGCGCTGACAGTGGCAGCCTCTCACACTGCCAGTGACAGACAGACAGACAGACAGACAGACAGACGAGTGCAGCGCCGCTGTCTGCTGACTCACGCGTCATTGCGGCACGGAATCTTTTTTCAATTAGATGCTCTTGCAGATTTTCCCTGGCCAATAATGAAGCCGCTCGATGTGGGAAGATTTCTAATAATGGAACACTCTGCGGGACAGATTAGTTTTGTAATGACGGCCGCTCTGTTTATGAAGGGCAGCTGTGTTTGTTATTGGAAAAACAATAAGCGGAGACTGTCAATACATCAGCCTCCTCCTCAGAGCTGTGGGTGCAGCCGGTATTTTTATTTTAGCATTCATTTTTGAGGACATTGTTCAATGATTTCATCATATTGAATTTATCAGCTAGCGGCTGTAAAAGCATTGATCCTCCCCTATCGTAAATTTCCCTTTTTGGTATTCAAAGGACTCACTTAAAAAAACTTTATTGATTCGTTTAGCTCGTAAATTAGTTCTCCAATGGATCTTTCTGGAGCCAAGTTAAAAGTTAGCGCACTCACTCAACAGCCCACCTACCTCGGTGCTTCGCCTGGCCCAGCTTAATTAAGTCGGGCCGAGGGAGTCATTGGACGCAACAGTGAAGAGAAACTTTGCTTATTAGACACCTTATTGAAGGAGGCGGCCCGCGGGGGGCCGCAAACTGCGCACATAAACCGACGAGCTGCTGTCAGCCACCGTTGGGCTAACTGTGCCGCCGCGCTGTGGAAAGAATGGGCCATTTTAACAGAGAGGCGTCAAGTATAAGTTCCTGCTTCCTCTTCCAAGAGTAAAACCAAAACACCTCGAGCGATTTTCACTCTTAAAACTAGCCGCACTTGAACTTGTTGCGCTGACATCAGCCGTTTGCTTTCTGCGTGCATCTGTCACACTGCGTTATTCCTCGACGGGATTCAATAGGATCTGAATGTCACGCCTCAGATAACTCATGTAATTGAGAAATGACACTTGACAGTTATTCTTCCACGTGCAGCCCCGAGGACACTAGTGGCATTAGCGACCGCGAAGAGCAGCCCGCGTTTTAATGATGGTGCCTTTTGCGTTGGTGCCGAACAATCTCAGGTTTTTGTCCCCGTTCGGGCTGCAGCCGGGGTCGCAGATGATGAATAGTTTTTGCAGCAATTAGCACAGGGTAAGTACCGGCCCCTGGGAGAAAGGGAAAACGTTGTGAAGGCTTAAAGCGGCTGTCTTTATTAGCGGATTAGCTAATTGAGTGAGATGTACTTGCCTAATGTATTTCACAAACGTCAAATTGTTTTTCTTCAGTGGCAAACGAGTGCGACCTTCATCTCCCTCCCCGAATGTTAAGGATCTGCCACTCCGAGCAGGTCCCCAGACGTGGTGACGTCACGCTGGCTATAAACTTTTCTGGTGATTTTCTAGCCTTTATCATTTTTTTAAATGACTAAAAGACCATAACTGAAAAACCTATAATACAAAGATTCGCTATGGATCGCCTGTCAGGTCACAGTCGTCCTGTCAGCTGTTTTAAATGTGTTTATTTTTGTATCGAGGTCTATGGGAAAAATGCTTTTTGGGCCCATGGAATTTTTTTTTGGCTGCATTACTTCTAGTGGCCACTGGAAATAAATCGGCACGCCGCCCTATTGCCAGTCCGGTATCCAGTTCTTATAATACATCCGTGCTCTGGAGTTGTCATGCATGGCTGTGGGAGTTCACTCCCTAATATATCTCTCCGGCCGCTGTGAACTGTGATCTTGCATTTTAGTTTCATAACATTAAAAAAAAAAGAAAATAACTGCAAACGGTAGCCAAAAATAAGCACAGAGGCAACCTACGGAACGCATAGACTCTGAGACGTTTGTTTTCATCCTTTTTGTTTTTTTCTCTCTGCATGGATGCAGGGAGGAGGCGTTTAATACCGGGGCTGTGGAAGAGTGAAATGTGGAAAGACAGCGTTGTGTGCGCCGGCTCAGCCCTGATTAGTTGTTTACAGCCCACATCTCCGAGGCCCTGGAGAGACACGCTGGTCGCTGCCCTCAGCTGGAGCACAGTCATGCATGCAATCATGGGCCACACACACACACACACACACACACATCAATACAAACACGACTAAGAGGCCCCTCTGATTTTTTTCTTATGACTAATAGGAACACTGCTTGGCTTTTATTGATTATGTCTTTTCACCGCCCTGCTTAATTAAGGTGCTGATCGTCGAGGCTCTCAGCGGAGGACTCGAGCGGCGGCGCCGATGGGGTTGGGATTTTTCTGAAAAATAAGAAAGAACTCATTCATTCATCATCTTCTATACCCGCTTATTCCTATTCAGGGTCACGGGGGTCTGCTGGAGCCTATCCCAGCTGCCTTAGGGCGAAGGCAGCGTAACACCCTGGACAAGTCGCCAGTTCATCGCAGGGCCACATAGAGACAAACAACCATTCACACTCACATGCACACCTACGGACAATTTAGAATATTCAATTGACCTCACATGCATGTTTTTGGACTGTGGGAGGAAGCCAGAGAACCCGGAGAGAACCCACGCAGACACGGGGAGAACATGCAAACTCCACACAGAAAGGTCACAGGCCCGGGCCCCGGAATCGAACCCACGACCTTCTTGCTGTGAGGCGGCAGCGCTAACCACTGCGCCACCGTGTCGCCCATCTTCTATACCCGCTTATTCCAATTCAGTGTTAAGAAAGAACTCTCTCGTTTTATTGTTAACAGGTGCAGAGGCTGTTCTTTGAGGCTCTGTCGGGACTCATTAGGCTTCCTCTTGACTCGTAGCTTAACGACCAGGCAGGGGAGGGGAGGGGCTTTGGATTCTTGTTTGTGGGAATTTTTTTGATTGTTGTTGTTGTTAATGTTACGCCGGTATTTTAACACAGGAAAAAAATATATTAATAATTTATTATCTTAGCTTCCTTTATTCTTCATTTGAGCAATAACCAGATTTTATTTTAGCAAACAGCTGTTTGGCAGCAGATAAGACTCATGTATCCATGGTGAGGAGCCCCACTCTGAAATATTGTACATCTTTTGTGTGTGTGTGTGTGTGTGTGTGTGTGTGTGTGTGTGTGTGTGTGTGTGTGTGTGTGTGTGTGTGTGTGTGTGTGTGTGTGTGTGTGTGTGTGTGCGTGCGTGCATGCGTATATTTGTGTTTTTAATTTAATCAAGCTGGTCTACATGCTCACCTGCCTCTATGTATAAAGCTTTAGTTGTCCTCTCAGGTATGAAGGACAAAAACAAGCATAAGTGGATGGATGGATGGATGGTTGGATGGATGGATGGATGGATAGGTAGGTAGATAGATAGATAGATAGATAGATAGATAGATAGATAGATACCACCTGCAATAACTTTTGTGTTACTTTTTGTCTATTATTGTTCTAACAATAATAGACAACAAATAAAAATGAAGCTCCTCCATCTGCCAAAGTTTGTCATTCAACAGAAAAGGGAGAACCGGGGTCTTTGTATGGCAACTGATGCACACACTTTTGACAAGACAAAACAACACCCCCGGCCACAAGAACCCGGCCAGGAGCAGCACCAGACACACGACAAAGAGCCACCTGTCCTCAAAATATACCACGTCCAAATCATGTTGAGCAACTTGGGAAGCGCCAAGAAATCGTAGCCGTTGGGAAGCACTGTGTTTGTGTGGGTTTCGTGGGAAAAAAGGGCGTCCACGTGATTCCCAGCCAGCGCCCGGGGTTTTGGCGTGAGCACTTTGTTCCCGCCACGAGGACGTCGAGCTCTTCGTCCGTCTGAGTTTTTTTTTTTTTTTTTAATGTTGTGGCTGACTGATGCGCAGCATTTGTCTTAGAAAGTCACAATTTGGCCTGAAAGGCGTCTTGGGGTGAGTGAGATTTAAAGCGGAACCTTCACTTTTGGCAACTGTGCTGCTTATAAGATTGCATTTTCTCAATGGAGGCCAACTTCAAGGTCCGAGACAACGTGACGGTTACCAATGTGTTCTGACTTTAAGAAAACTCCATCTTTTACTCCTTTTGCTTGCACCAATTTTCAGAAAGGGTGCGTAACGGCACATTGCGGTCAAAGTTGGCCCTTTGTGACATCACAAAGGGCTCCGGTACATGCCCGCTGCTTCCAGGTGCCTGTTCCGCCCTCTAAGACCACGTTTTTCCCGCCCCTCTCCGCATCAATCTTGCTGAAAGGCCGCATACAGAGCCCCAGCTATCCTGTTTTCTGAATATCTATAAAGTTGTTTTTTTTTCGGGGGGGGTGGAAATTTATCACCCTGCCGTGGTGCCGCCTTCGTGTTTACGGCCACCTTATGGTTTCCTCACAGCCATAACAGACCAAGTTCAGCTGAGGCTGGGGAGCACAATAGAAAGGCACTTTGCTCCAGGAGCGCGCACACACACACACACACACACTAAATATAGCGCAGCGGCGGCCCGGCCATGGCAGGAGCCCGGCTGATTTGTCAGAAAGCAGAGGATTATACAGCCGCAGTGTGGCAGTGCCCAGCTGAGCCCCCCTTCTCACTGGCGGCGCGGGCTGGGCCAGAGAGCTCTCTTGTATCCTGATCCGAAAATTTATGGTCCCGCTGTTCATATTGGGGCGCAGTAAGTGAATCCGGTCGATGGCGGACTGCACTCCGCCGCGGCCTCCTCGCCAATAAACAACAGTCCACTTCACAGCTTTCACGGGCAGTTCATATGGCACTCGGGGGGGCCAGAAAAAATGGGAACCTGAACCCCCCCCTCGACATCCTCTTCTGTTTCCTTCACGCACAGTTTGGCCTCTGACAGCAGCCTGGCGGCAGAGGAGGAGGTGGCGGTGGTATTCCAGGATGCACGGCAGCCCAGGCCCACCTTCCCAGGTCCGGCCGAGCCGAGCAGGGGAGCGGCTATCTCGGTGACCAGCGGCACGCTGGGAAACATTCGGCGGTACAGGGCAGCGTACGACGCCTACCTGCGAGACGTGTCGCACGAGGCTGTGGGCAGCTTCGATCCCTGGGCCGTGGCCGACAGGTAACGTAGCGAAATAGAATATAACACAAAAAGAAATAACACCAAGTAGCTTATTTCTTCCCTCTGGATAACCAAACGGTGCCATCAAACATCGCTAAATTAGCTCCCGGTCAAATTACCGCAGAAAAATCTCTTTCGTATCAGCAGCAGCGTCACACTCATGGCTTGTTTTTGTTTTTGTTGTTGCTTTTTCGTAACCGCAGCTGCATAAAAGCCGGCTTTGTTCCGTCGAGGTCTCGCTCCGCATCTCCAGCTGTGTTTGACAGACTTCGCTCTGAAGTGCTCGTCGCGAGAGGGGTCGCGCAGAGGTCGCTCTTCACTGCGTCGAGTGTCTCCGGCGTTTTTTTCCCCCTCCCACCCACTCGCACATTAGCATGTTTAACAGAATTTCTAAGTTGCTGCAGTGCAGAAGGCTCCCTCGGCCGCTCGGTCCACACGTTCAACTGCTTTTTCCAGGTCTGTGTGTTTCATTGGCAGAAGCGTAATTTCCTTCTGGCTTGAATTCAGTGTCGAAAAATGTTCCATAAACTCCGCGGCTTGTGCCGCGTCTCTCCCTTGTTTGACGTCGGAGTAAAATAAGGACACGGCGCAGAGAAAATCTCTCCAATTATCTCGGCGGTACGAGCGAGAACACGTCCGCAGAGGCAACACACCAGGCTACCACGGAGAATAAGCCTGCCTGTGTGATGACATGGTAATGAGCGGCCTATGTTGTTACGAGGCAAAGCCCCCCAAACCCCCTTGAAGCTCTGCCTGTCTTTCGACTAACAGATTGATTGCAAAGTGGTGAGAATTTAGTCGCGAAACACACGTTGTTCAATCCCTCAGCTATTTATGCCGTGTCTGAAATCCATCATACGAAAGGGCATTGTTGCAATACTGAAAAAAAAGGGCTCAGTGTCACAAAATAACACAAAACTGTCATGTTTTTACATGAAACTATCATGTTATTTTATGTTTTACATTTATGCTGGATAATTTTCATGTTATTTCATGATAACGAAACAAAACTCAATGAAACAAGGCAACAAACAGCACTGTACTAGACCTAGACTAGTCTCCATGTGTCTTCAACTGAACTGACGTGTGTCCCATTGAGCTCCTGCTACTTCACCGTGGCTCAAAATGTGGATTTGCCACAGTCAAGATTCATTCTTCCTACAACTGGTGCAACACCATGCATCTCAAAATCCTCTTCAAAGTGCGCATACTAATATTAATCTCATCGACGCAGCTCATTTAGTTCAGGGTGTCGCCATGAGTCAAAACAAACTTAAAGTGCAGTTTAATCAAATTGTGCCTTGCAGATGCATCGTTTAGGTTAGGTGTGATCCGGCATTGTGAAATAAGAAGAAAATTATAACGCAAAAACATGAAAATGATCATGGAAGGATGTGAAACTTTTCTGAAATAATGTGACAGTTTCATGTAAAATGTGAAAATGATCTCGTTAAAAACGAGAAACTTAGTTGAAATTACGTGATACAGAGCCCTCCCCCCCACTTTTTTTTTATTTTAGTATGGCAACAGATCGCTTCCATACTATCATATCCACTTTCAAGTCTATATTTTCTTTTCCTAAGACTCCAGAATCCTGCATCCTGATATTGAGGCTGGGCCAGATACAAAGTTTCCTCAATCCCTTGGATTTATCTCGCATATCCATCGAATGAAGAGCCCACGGAAGGCATTTAGAGAGGGAGGGCAAAAGCTTGGAGGGCGGCCGGTTGCATCTTCGCTGTGCAACATCAGCTGCACGTCGCTGCCTCGTTGGCTAGCTAGCCCCGACGCATGCACCACGCTGCTTAACTAAACACCACAGCCGTTCGGGAGCAAAGTGAGACAATGTCGCCCGCAGAGCAAATTTTATGTTCTTTTAATGTGACTTTCAATGAAAGTGCCACCGTGGTCTGCATCCTCGCTCCAGTAATCCCTCGAGTAGCGCTTATTGCTAACATCTTGTCTTAGCTTTAGCCGTAGCTTGTTGCACCACCAACTCCAAAGATTTTCTGTTTCTCTGGGCGCCTGCAAGCCCAGTTGTGGAAAGAAAGTATGCCACCTTTAGTTATCCCGTGCTTGTGTGTGTGTGCTGACCCAGATATTGATCAAAACAGCCAAATTTATCTCGCTGCTGCACCCGCCACAGCAGACATGCACGCTGTTTTTCTTCATTTCGTTTCTTTTTAAGGCCCCAAATGTGAAGATCTGTTGAAACAGTGGCGAGGAGAAGGTGCTGCGACGAGTTTTTGGTCCAAAGCTGAAGATTTACATTGAGTTGTGTTGACTCATCATTGAAATGGGATGCAGGCAACTAGGCAACTAGTTGGCTAAATAGTTAAACACCCTCTCCTTAATTCATGTTATGCACTGTTGTTCACCATCACACAGACCTGGCTTATTTTTAATTTAGCACAGTTTCAAAGAGTCCATTATTTAGTGATGGTTGTCATTTGCGTTTTATTTTAATCGTCTGCACTTTCACTCTAATGGTGTAATATTAAAATGAAAGTAATCTACATTTATTTCATTGCCATTTATTTGGTTTGGTAAGACACTCTAGACCCATGGTGTCAAACACAAATACACAGGGGGCCAAAATTGACCAAAATACCAGCAGAGCATTCTGGGATTTCTAGTATTAGGAGTTAAATGTGTTGTATAATATAATAATTACACTACTTAGCTACTTCTTTTCCAATTATATATATATATTTTTTTACACATTTACATTTCAAACTTTTCTCTCCGCAGCCTTGCAGACGAGCTGCTGTCAGACGCTGTGGCTGAAGTGGCAGCAGAGTTTCAGGACGTGGTGGAGGAATACGCTGAGGCCGTCTTCACCTCCGAGTTTCTGCAGCCGATCCAGTCGCCGCCTGTTTTGGCTGCAGCTTTGGCCAGCCAATAGGATTCTACACCAAAGTCAACACATGGCTCTCCTCCAAATGACTTGTGTAAATTATGCACTGCGACAATTTCCACTTTTTCGGAGTTTCATGAATGTGCTTTTTTTTTTTTACCTCCTTTTTTATAAGAAAACTGTTATTTAAATGTGATTGTTAATGTTATTCTTTCAAGGAGCTCCAGCAGATGAGATTGTTCCGCAGCACAGACAACATTAGCCAGGTTCCCCTTTATGCTTCGCTCTTCCTATCTGCGATTGAATTGAATTCCACAGGGAAAGTTAGTTTAGTTTAGATAAGCGCGAGAGGGACCATTACGACATTACAGAGGATTATGAGATTACCTCGCACTTGGGTTAAAACCCACCCCCCTGAGGATTACTCACACGCTTCTGATGCTGGAGTATGGAAATAAATTAGTCGCCATCAAAAGGATGCAGGAAGCTAAGGGCACCGTGTGTTATTCTATTATAACATGGTTTCCTCCTTAATGCCAGGTAAATGGTCCTGAGGCAGCGTAGCGCTACATCTCCCTGAGCTAGTTAATGTGCCAACCCAGGAAATTGGGATAACTGTGAGGCAATATCAATGAAAGTATCCATCCATCCATTTTCAATACCGCCTTCTTCCTGAGCTCAGGGTCACGGGGGTCTGCTGGAGCCTGTCCCAGCTGTCATAGAGGAAGGCAGGGTGACACCCTGGACAAGTCGCCAGTTCATCACAGGCTGACATAGAGGCAAACAAAGACAAACCACCATTCGCACTCACATAGACATAATTTAGAGTTTCCAATTGACCACACATGCATGTTTTTGGACTGTGGGAGGGAGCCGGAGAACCTGGAGAGAACCCACACAGACACAGGGAGAAAAATGCAAACACCACACAGAAAGATCCCAGGCCCAGAATCAAACCCATGACCTTCTTGCTGTGAGGCGGCAGCGCAAACCTCTGCGCCACCGTGTGTTTTAATATGTTTTAAAAACAACATTTTAATGCTTTTATTTAGATATTTATTCCCTTTATTTGCCTCCCGGGAACTGTTGCCTTTGATCAAGTCACTCCTGTGGAACAATGGCGGAATTTGCAGTTCAAAATAAAAAGATGGGAGTGGACGACGCAGAGTCGAGTCGAGTGTCTCAGTCCCTTTGAGCACCAGATGAAAGCCGTGCAGACAGAGCGGAGGGGACACATCCAGATGTTCCACCGGCCTGTGGGGAGCAGCTTTTGATGAAGAACCGGGCGGCTGGGGGGGCGTACAGTGACTGAACGAGTTAGCTCACATGGAATCAGCCTCCACCCTGTTTGTATTCCACTCTGGGCGCTGTGTGGGCGTCACTGTGGCGTCCTGGCTCAAGGGCTTCTTTTCAAGTGAGGGGAAAATTCAGTCGCCTCCGGCCGGCAGAGGAGGATTTCTGTCTTCACCCTAGTTTCAGCGGCTGAAGCTGTCACGCTGGGGAGAGAGAGAGGGAGAGAGGAAGGCAGGGGGGAGATATGGAACAAACCAATTTGCTCCTGCTGTATTTTTCCATGTGGCCACATTTCTAATTATTTTTCCATTGTCATGGTTCAGAAATTTCTAATATGTCAGCTGAGACAAAGGTTGCGACCACTTAGTGTTTTTCACTTTAAAACAAAGCTGTCAGCAAACACACAGGATGGTGAAATCCCCCACCTCCTCACTTTATTATCCACGTCTCTTCTTTACTCTTCAAGCGATGTCACTGTGTGTAGTTTTCTTTTTTTTTGTAACCTCATTTCCCCTTTATCGATCCAAAAGGCATGAGTGTTTACAAACCCCATTAGCGGCATTTTGCACGTGGTGATGATCTGCAAAGTCAGGGAGCTCCGACCTTGCCGCTAGCCTGCACTGACTCATTACTGAAGCTAATTTCAGAGCCGGGAGAGGATGCAACGCGACATGGAATAATATTCACGGTGCCGTGAGCCAGGGACTGCGCTGTACAGGTACACCAGAGCCGCGCTGTGACATCTGGGTCATGTTCAAATATTTTCGAGCTTATGCTCGGCTGAAGGCAGACGGACTCGGAATCTTTCACGGCTCTCCGCTCCTGTTTGCTGTTATCCAGGAGTGATTTTCTGCTGAGACCGACAGCCTCACTTACGCCATCTGTCAAGCGGTTACTAATGCTGCAAATGCGTCATTTCCCCTTTCATGCAGGACTTCTTTTTGAGTCCAATTATTTTGAGGCTTTGCAAGATCTCATAAAACAAGCGTGACGGCTGGACATCCGTGATGAATAGAGCCCCATCTTTTGCCGTGTGGGGATGATAAATGGCCTTTGAACCAGCTGCTGGTCGTGAGCAAGGAAACAGAGTGTGTGTGTGTGTGTGTGTGTGTGTGTGTGTGTGTGTGTGTGTGTGTGTGTGTGTGTGTGTCGCCGAGAACAAACCAAATTCACACAGAGGATTATGAGGCTGGAAAGATTATCTGTCGGCTCAAAGCAGATGTGAGTCAATACAGCCGAGTTACGTGGGAAACTTTGTACAAATGTCTTTCTCATTTTTTGGTTTGTTTTGTTTAGCGAGAGAGGCAGTGGGACACAAACCCAGGGACCCAAAATTTGTCTGTCCGGCCTCTTTTTCACAGCCGTAACCAGGGCTGAGTTTTGTTCTCGTCAGCGGTCGTCAATAACGGCTTCCTGTTTCCCGATGTCTCAAAGAAAGGGATGAAAGATTTCACCGAGATTCCACTTTTTACATAATTCAGCCTAATATTAAGGTGACGCCAATACAAACTAGGAGGTCTTTGAATATGTAAGTGCCATATTTTTCAGAGTAGCACATCAACTGAGGAGGAATCCAACCTTTGATAACTTGTCAAGCTGACTGACAAAACATACATATAATAAAAGTAACAATAATTCCCTGAACATGGTCCCTGGTGAATGTAACGGGCTTCTCTACAGATGAAGCAATTGGGCTTCATTTTTGTCCATTGTGAACCTGACCACCAGTAAACTGTGGGTTGACATAACAGACAGGTTCACTACATGTTTCCAGTCTTCTAATCTGCTATTTAAAGCTGAAATAGACTTTAAAGTAATTGTTTTTCCAAGACACTTGTCTTAATATTGTGAGACTGATATATTTGCTATATGTTACCGCACTGTCTATGTCTGCTTTGAACCCCACCCCCACCCCACCCCCTAAGGAACATGTTCCTCCTGGACTTTGGACGGAGTTGACACAAATTTTCCAAACGCAAACCAACCTCCCTCACAGAGTTATTTTTAAAAAGCAAAGAGTGGGAAGGGATTTTTACACATGAGTGCCGGTTGTCATGTGGCACAAGAGTCACAGAGAGGCTGGAGCGGCTCTGCTGCTGCAGTGTCTGACTGCTGCTGTTTGCGAGGCCCGGCCAGGTGAAAAGCATCAGGATTATTCTGCCTTATCATTTTCCATTTTGGGGCATCAAATTGCCACGGCTGAGTTTTGTGCCTCTGCCTCGTGCTTCAGAATCTGAGTTGTGTCCTCGGCGGTGTGCCATTGCTTACAAAAGAAATCCAGCTAATTCAATTTGCCCCACCCCAACTTGAATCCTGTCAGTACTACCGTTCAGTTTAAATTGTGCAATCTGTCTTCCTGGCTCCCTGTTGCCTCTGGCATTTTTTCTTGTTAGGTTTTTTTTTCGCATATTTTTTTTTCGTCAAGGGAGCCGAGCTCTGGGTTTGGTGCCAGATATGTATTGTCACTGCTACTGGCCCCATAATAAAAGAGAATTGTGGGCCTGTATTCCTGGTTGAGTTTGGTGATGCAGCATGCCGGGTGTCAGATTCCGGGGCAGAGGTTTGGCCGCAGGCATTTCATACCATCAATATTCATCTCTGTAACCTCTCCCTGCCAAATGATGCTGTGCACAGACCGCCGCCCTGGGACCGTGTTGACGTGAATCGTGAAGAGACAACGTCCTAAAAAAAAAAAAGTCCCGGCTGTTGATGTGCGATGTGGGGCTCGGTGAGAGTGCGTTTTCACAACCATTTGTGTCAAGTATTGCAGTGGCGCAAGTCAAGATAAGCTTAAAAATGAATTAGAGGCACCCATTAGGTAAAGCATCTGTCAGATTAGACTGGATCTCACCGCCGGATTTAAAGGATTTAAAGCCAGGGGAACATGATTCATTTGCTTGATTTCTATCCGTCACAAAGACTGAAAAAGCGGATGTTAAATAAAAAGACCAGAGTTGAGCAGAGGGCTCTGTCTTGGGTGATTCTATTCAAGGTCCTCGTTGCCAAAGACCAAAAGATTTTCTTTTAGGTTGGGGAGGGGCGAGGCAGGCGAGGTGGTGTCTGTCGGCTATGTGGCTCTGGTAACACCTGATGCTCCGGTGATAGATGGCTGGCAGGGGTTGCAGCTCTCACCCCGTCATCCTGCAGTGAATTATTGTCCCTCTGCTCGTCATCCTCATATCTCATCTTCTCCCTATCTTCTTTCATACAGTGGATATGGAACACGCGTACTCTGCACCGGGGAAGAATGTGCATCAACCTGTGTGATATTGCAGATTGACTTGTGTCCGTCCAACCCCGCATGTTTAATTCATGCAGCGTGCCGGAGCGCAACTATGCTAATGGCTGTCTTTTTTATATGCTCTCATAGCAAATATCAAAAAGTGAACCACGTTCTCAGGAGATGGCAGACTTGTAGTGGTAATGATAACACTGACCTTACTTTATACACTTCATTGTGATGTGTTCGGTACAGAATGTGCATGCAGATAGAGCTCTACAAGGATTTTTTTTCTTACAAGGCAGCAGGGTAGCTGAGATTTTGATTCTGAAGCTTTGCACATGTGTTTCGCCAAGCTACCCAAGGCTACCTCAGATGGACTCAGTAACACATAACCAATCAGGGTCTTTAGTTGGGATAAAAGGAGGAAGTGACAGTTTTCCGTTGCCCTTGAGAACCACAGAAGAAGACAAAGAAGGAAACAGAAAAATGGGATTTGATGTCCGACCTGTGCTCTTTCTGTGTTTACAGAGTTTGCATACTTTCCCTGTGTCTGTTTGGGTGCTCCTGCTTCTTGTCACTGTCCTAAGACAAGCGTGTTCAACTGGTAACTCTAAATTATCTGAAGGGGTGATGGTAGGAGGTCTTTTCATGCGATCCTGCAAGAAACTGGTGGCTTGACCAAGGTGTAACCCCGCCTTCTCACAGCTGGCTGGGCTCCAGCAGCCCAGCAACCCTGAATGCAGCACAGGAGGGTAGAATAAGGCAGACTGCAAGTCTCCCTGCTGCGCAAGAGATTTTGCATTGGTGCTGCAACAGAATTTGAATCGGAAGACTTTATGAATCGCTTTGGAGAAAGTCAGCAGCGGCAGTTTTATCGGAATGAGACGGCATGCGCATCAAAATCAGAAAGAAGAACACAGCTGAGGGCTTCTCTTGGTGAAAAAGACGTTTTCTCTTTGTTCCTGATTGTCTTTGGCAAGTTCAGTTAAGCATTGGGTCATGCCGCACCTCCAACGTTGCCCCTCGCATCCAATAGGAACATTGAGTTGCTGCAATCTGGTTCAGCTGGCTGTAATAAGAAATCAAAAGGATAGACAAACTGTTGTCCAATCACCTTCCAATTGTGACAGTTGACTGTCCTGTCACAGTACCTCCAATTGATCATGCGCCCTGGCTACTCCCTTTGGCCAACTGGTTAGTGCGCATAGCTGTTACCTGTGAGTCTGGGGTTCGAAGCCGGCTGGGCCGTCAGCACCTTGCCACACAATGTTTGACCTTCCATTTCCAATCATGGTTTATAGACTGTTAGCAGGTGCATACAGTATGCCAGTTTTAAGCTTATCCGGTGTGCTCAAAGAATCAAACCTTCTAAAACACCCAATGCAGTTTTTGGGTGTGTCAATAAGGCCTATTAAACCACTAGAATGATTAAATGATAGCCAACATACTGTGGCAGGATGCTGCTCAGAATGCAGCATATGAAAATGTTTCCCTGACCAAACTCCCCGAGACAGCAGTTCTGCTATTGCATATTCCCTTCTGTAACCATTCCCCTGTCATATCCATATTTGAATTTTATTTTTCATATCATGCATAACATTACATTGGGGTGTACAGAAGCCCCCTCCAGCAGCAGCAGCAGCAGCGGTAGCGGCGGACGTGTGCGCACCGCCAGAGGCTGGCAGTCGTCGAGCTGCAGCAGCAGCAGCAGCAACCGAGGCTTGTTCCGCACAAACTCTCTGGCTCGTGTCCGCGGCTGACTAGAGGAGACACTTGACTTGGGGGGGGGGAAATTGAGGCTCTTCATTACACACAGAGCCAAAGTATGCCTGCGGCAGGGGCGGGTCGGGCTGAGCAGAGGTGACTGAGAGCACACGGACGAAGGGGCTCCGCTGCTCATATATTTTTTTTCCCTCCCCATTTTCTCCGAGAGAGGACACAGACCGACGCGGGCTCCTCGCTCCAGCCAGCGGTGCCCGTGCTCCCAACCCTGCCCGCGTGCGGCAGGCGTCAAGGTGCAGCAGCGGGCGGGAAGCGCGATGGAGGAAGAGCCGCTCTGAGTACCAGGACGCAAACAACGCCGCTTCCGCACTACTACACACTTTCTTTTCTTTTTCTTTATTTTTTTTGTTTGAACGCCCGCGAGAGAGGACACTATGTCAAAGGAGGCAAGAGGGAAAGGTAAGTAAGGCGAAAGGCTGGGAACGTGCGTCGTGCTAACAGGTAGAGAGAGGTGTGCGTTCGGGTGCCGCCGGATATCCGCGCGTTCCTCAGCGGTGGTGGTGGTGGTAGAGAATCTGTAGGAATGCGTCGCGGTCGCGCGGACCTGTGCATGCCAAACAGCTCCGTCGTCCGCGTCCCATTTCATCTATATCTCTGCGCGCGCATGTGTGTGTTTTTGTCCCAGCGACACGTATGCGTGACCCGACAAAATCTGTAGCCCCTGTGTTACGTTTACAGCGGGTGTTAAAAATGTAGTGTGTCAAAAAATTAGACGCATGCGGCGTTAAATTGACCTCCAACACCTGCCGCCGCCAAGGAGTCGCAGAGAAAGAGACACGTTCTCATCCCCGGTGCCCAGACACAGCAGCTCGACTCTATATCAACCACACACACACACACACAAAAAGGGGAAGACGTCTATTTTTAGAAACACCTCTAAAAATCCAGCGTGAACTGGGAATAAGGGGCTGCCGGGGCACTCTCCAATTTCACAATCAGAATGAGAAGGCAGTACGTGAAAGAAGTTTGAAATAGTTTAGCTTACTGTACAAAAAAATAGTCAACATCAGAAACTGAGAAGAGGTTAAGCGACGAGAGTTTGATGCATTCCTAAAAATAGCTGAGCTTCTAATGCATTTCATTTCATTGTCAACCTGTCCTTTGACTCTGTGCTTCTATGCTGTGACAGTGATGTGATGTATTACGATGGCTCATCAAAAAAGAAAAAATCTACTTAAAGGTGCCACCTGTTGCATTGTGGTGTTTGCTTCCTTAGTATCCATTTGCTCTCCAAGGTGAAAGCATCCACTGACTGATTTCCATGTTCTGTTTCTTCCTATTTTTAGGTAATGATAACTAAATATCTCGTGTTGACTGCTGTGCCTTTGTGTCTTTCCCCATTTGTGCCGTGATTTGTTTTCTGAAGAGCCTCTGAGCAAAGGTCTGAATCTCCTTGAGGATCAGGCCTTTATGTCCTGAATGCAACCTTTGTGCCCAAACCTTTCCAGTAGAATGAGAGTAAAAGGGGGGATCTCCCTGCAAGGGCAATAAAATATCAGGACATTATTATCCTCAGAGGGAAAGATGACTATCTCAGAGTATTTCTATCTCGTCACGAGTCATAGTGGGTTGGGCTTTGGAAGCCTCCTTCCTGACACAGCAATATAAAAAGTTAAACATGGCTTTGAACAATTTATCTTGATATTTACCTCTCCACCGCTGGATTAATAAGAAAATACCAAAAAAAAAAACTGCAGCCTTATTTCTGAATGTAAGGTCAGCTAGGTGTTTATTCTGTTCTCTTTTAACGCCTCATTGGCCGCCCCATTTGTGTCTACTTCCTTACAGCAAAACATTTGTTTTAGCAGAAAAGCCAAATCTGTGGATTTGGTTTAGGGGCGTACAGGTTGCTGTAAACAGTAATTAATCATGTGGTGCTGCTCCACTGGAGTCTGGGATGATCCAGTAGGTTGATAAAGTAAAGACTTGAAAATTGATATAATGGGATCACAAAGCCAGTAATATATTTTTTTCCCTGTGAGAGGTTGTGTCTCTTTTTGCTTAAGAGTCTAAATAAATGTTGTACCACTGATACGGTTGCCAGTTAATCACGCGGCCACAGAAGGTCAAATCGTAGCAAATCTGACCCACCTTGCCTTGAAACAGTGAAACTATTATCAGTTATTTAAAGACATTATTACGTCAGTGTCTCAGTAGCTGACAACCACAATTTAATATCACTTTGTCCCCCATCAGATTAAAATCAACCTGCCTTTTAGATATTTGATTATAGGATAACAGTGCCAGAATGCAAAACTTCCCAAAGGAATAACAGTGACACTTTTACACGGAATTACTGCCCATTTTGCTCGTAACCCTGTCAAAGCACCTCTCTCTGCAGCCCACTGTCGGTTATGCAACTGATGCGGCTTCATCTTTTCCATGATGTATTTTTTTGCTGTCAGATGAAAGAGCTTCACCTCTAAATCAATCTCAATCACTGCATCACATCTGACCTTTTTTATTTCGAAAAAGATTATGAGTCCAATAAAAATGTATCTTTGTTGAGTGAACAGCAGATCTGGCAATAGGTACGACACACAGGAGTGGCCGTAGTGATCTGTGGTGAGGGCCTTGCGCCAATTCCATTAAATCACCAATTTGATTCTCTGCATTCGTGGACATGTGTGCACTTCCTCCAGTTAGTTCAGAGTGCATTCAGTGGAGCCTGGCTGTATATAATTCCCTTTCTAATTGTCACTGCACCACCAGGATTCCCATTATTCAGTTGGAGCTTTTCGTCGCACTTCAGCTGTGCCACGCTCCAGCAGACCGAGGGCGGACTGACGGCGACATGCCGTATGTGTGAGGTTACTGTACAGCGGATCTTCGTAACTCAAGCCGGTGGCTTATCATTGAAAATATAGTTTGACCTCAGCTTGTGAAAGTTAAACCAACCCTGCCGGGGACAGAGTTTTTAATTCCGTGACTTTCACTCATGTAGATCGTATCTTTGTCATCCTCATTTTAAAAAGAGGTGCTGTAGGGAATTCCAAAAATGATTCATTCAAATGTATTTCTCCCCTCCTTTGACTCACTGGAGAGAAACTTATTATCTAAAATAGGGACTGAAATTAGAAAGGCAGGATTTAAGAGACGTTTTATATCTGACAACTGAAGCGTAAAATCCGATGTTTATTTCAGCTGCATTACCCTTTCCTTCAGCTTCTGCAGAAACATCCCCTGTGCCCACAAAATGTCACTAGAACAGAAACCCGTCCAAGATTTAATCATCTTGAAAGACGCTTGATGCGCACCCAAAGACACAAAAGCATAAATATGTAGGGTTGAATTAGAAAAGTTCTGCCAGTGAAACTCAAACTTAAAAGAATGATAATGAATCAGTCATGCTGCTCTGGGGATGGCACTGTTGGTCTGTTGTACAGTCGCGCTTCTAAGCTGTCACAACGACGGAAACAGCCGCCGTCTTCGACGGTCACCGAGGAATTGCATGACGGCAGAGGCTGCAATCCTTAATGAGACCCACGGTTCAACCAGCTGCTGTGGGATTTGATGGAGCACTCGAGTCTCGTGCCTGTTTGTTCCACCTCGAACCCGCTTCCTGCACTTCCCAAAGAGCGGCAGGATGAAGCCAGACAGGTATAGCGGTGCCAAATTCTCAGTCGGAACTTCAGCCTCTCTAATTATCCTCCATCATCCCTGCCAGCCGCTCCCTCCCCACAAGTCTAATTGACCCCCGAACTGCTTACCCTTCCAGAAACATTACCAACCATTTGTGAGCTCGCCGTGATGCTTCTTCATTCCTCATATTTCAGGGAAGCAAGGTCAGTCTGTACGGCTTGTTGCCTTCACTGCGGCACCAAACCTACGGCATAGCCTTCCTGTTTTTTTTCCTTCAAGAAGCCTAGCTAAAAATGAGCTAAAAATAGATCTGAATGAATGCTCATGCATATTCTCTCTTCTCTCTTCCTCTGTGTGAACGCCTACAAAGCCCTTGTAGTTTGTAAATGTTGCGGTTTGATTTTGTCAGCGACTGTTCACTATGGATTGGTTTAAGACCATAGAAATATGTGCCCTGTTGTCTACCGTACTGTAACAGCTTGTGCGGTGAGCAGCACAATGCACTGCATGCTTGATACATTGTGTTGTGCCGCTACGTCGTGCCGTGTGAAGTGGCAGTCTGGCACGAATGGTCCCCAGACAGCCGTCTCGGCAAGCAGCGACAAAGTGTTCCCTGAATTCTACAGAGGCGTGTGCTAATGCATTCAGCAAGTGACCTCTGTTATTGTATTTGATCATACAAAACAGTGTCAATTCAAATTTAAGGGCTTTTTATCATGTGGAAGCACACAGGGTCCTGTCTGTGGGAGCGGCTCTTCACTGCTAGCACTGCTATTTGAGGCTCCGCCGGGGTCGCGCACCCGCCTGTGCTGTGTTTTGTTGTAGCCAGAAGTCTTGACGTCATAGGAGGAACTAAATATGTATTAGACGGTGGAGGCAAAGCAGAGTTTGACGCTTTCGTTCTTTTCTTTTGAATTTGTCAACCTTTTTTTTTTGTTAAAGAAAATGTCTAAAATTTCAGCGAACTCTCCTGAAAAGCTCAAACCTGATTTGTTTTCAGTGGAACTATGACCCAACCCACCAGTGCTATTGGAGGAAAGGGAAGCGGGATGCAAAGTAGGGATTTACAAGTCCCATATTATATATATTATATACGCCGCTTTCAGGCCTTTGTATTTTATCCTGGAGCCCCATGGAGCAACCTGACATGTTCAAAAATCAGAAAAGAGAGAGAGAGAGAGGAGAGTGGAAATGAATACCTGGCTGGAGTTACTGCTACGTTAAGGGGAAAATCATTCATCAAAAACTCAAGAGAGCTGTAGAAAAAAGTACATTTAGCCCTCTGTTCATAGCTTTCTGCAAAAAACTGATACTCTGTTGTACATTTCATAGGCTTTAAAGGGTATAAAGGCAACAGGGGTGGCGCAAACACCTAGCTGGGTTTCATTCATTCATTAATTTTATATACCCGCTTCTTCCTGAGATCAGGGTCACGGGGGTCTGCTGGAGCTTATCCCAGCTGTCTTATGGCGAAGGCAGGGTGACACCCTGGACAAGTCGCCAGTTCATCGCATAGCTGGGGTTGTTATCACTAATCAGTGGCCTTTGTGACATCACAATGGAGTTTTTCCTCTTCTGGGTAGTCTATGGACAGTAGAATAGAGACAAAACTGGGCTTTAATACAGCCCTCTAAAGATTCATTGATTGCATCTGGCTTATATTTATGCAGAGTTGTTGGGATAACGAGCAGCCTATGGATTGAAATGGATAGCACGGTGGCCTCACAAGACAAAGGTTGTGGGTTTGCCTCCTACACTGACCTTTCTGTGTGGAGTTTGCATGGTTTCCCTTAGCTAGTGTTGGTTCTTTGACATGCACACTGGGTTAAATGGCAACTTCTAATTGTTATAGGTGTGTGTATTAGTGTAAATGGCACTATTTGTTACCATTAACTGCTGACGTGTCCAAGATATAGCCACGCCTTCACGCCAATACAGGTGGGCGGGGGTTCAGCCCTATGACCCTGTGTGCAGGATAAGAGGTGATAGATAGATGGATAGATAGATGGATAGATGGATGGATGGATGGATGGATGGCTTGATGGATGACTAGTATTGAACGTGAACACAACAGATCACCTTCAGCCATGCTTCCTGTTTTCACCAATCTAATAAGCATTTTTTGCCCTTTATAAAAGTGACGTCATGTCCAAACCTTCACAAAATAGCTCAAACTGTAAAAACCATTGATTTGTACAAGTAGAACACTTGTCAAATTGTTCTCTGATCCTAGAAAAGAAATGCTACCTTTCTTGCTAAAAGGCCATGTCCATATGCTTTTCCAATAGCAACCTGATGAAGCTATCACAAATCTATCAAATCACAAATTTTTTTATGATTTATCTTTGTCATTAATTGTGCGAAATCATATATCCATCCATCCAGCCATATTTACTTCTTTTTGTACCCACAGCCAATAAAGGAGTCAATATGGACCGAGTCATGCAGGTTTGTGCAGGTTGAAAAAGCAGTGTGTTGTTGCAGGCTGTGTTCACTTCACTTGGAAATGACTCATGCCTGTTTTAAGAGTTTCCTAATCCTCCCCATGTGGGACTTGCTTTTGTTTAAGAACATATTGCTGCAGACGCTAATGGGAACATGTTGTTATTGCCTCAGATTGGCTTCTCACTCTGCGCGGGTGCAATTTAAATCCATGAATACTCAGACTTTGTGCAATTACTCGCATGAGGTCATACTTGGCGAGGACGCGGAGTCGTAGTGCACGCGGCCAGCGCGGCAAGGACGGAACAGAGGAGCACACACGGATGATGATCCTCTGGCCGTGCGTGGTGTATAGCGGCCCATTAACTGTGCAGCAGCCGATTTGTGTAACTGCGGCACAGATATATAGCTTCCTGGAGGATAATGCCGGGGTGCACAATCTGTGACGGATTCAACCATTCTCTGGGAGAGATCAATCGCCTCGATGTCTCTCATTGGATTGCAGAGATTGATTTTTTTTTTTTTTTTTTTTTTTTTTTTTAACTGTGTGCTGAAATGAGGTTTAATTAAATTGGAGGACGGGCTATTAATAGGTATTTCTATCTCGCAGACCTTCCAGACAGACTATTGTTTATCCCTGTGGATTGCTGGATGATCACTGTGCCACAATGAGGGGGAAGAAGACTGAGAGTGACCATCCTTTATCCCCCCCGTGCGTACGACTGCAATTCAGACGCACGTGATAGACACCTTGACTTCGTACGTCCTCTTCTGCTCTTGACGTGCAGCACTTCCAATGTTCGTACTCGTCCAGCAGTTCTAAAGAGGCAATAAATAGGCGTGCATTTTTCCAGGGCCCTCGTGTCTTCTCTCACAGTGCAATGGGGAGCAACCTTTATGGCGCCGTAGCTTTTTAAAGTGCCGTCTATTCCTTCCAGTTCCAACAGTAAATGCCTCCACTTATGAAATTATTAGACTGGTAATGTGTTGGTTCACAGACCGTCTGGCTTGAGGAGAGAGGCTAGTTCTGATGAGAGATAACACTGTGGCGGGGAAAAAAATTAATTCTTTCTTTCATGAAGGGTGGAAATCCATCCGAAGTACCCGAGGAATTCCTCATCAAGGTGCCCATTCTGCTCTGATGGTTGGCTCATCATGCTCATTACTGAGCTTTTAATACCATAATTTTCTGCTGATTGTTTGGCCGCCAAAGTGAAACCTTTTGGCCACAAAGTCACGAAGAATGCTGGACATCCATCTGCTGTCCTTTATTTCTGAAGAACAAAACGCTTCAAAGTCGATTTTCTTTCTTTGGATTGAATTTGTCCTTGTTCTTTTGGGTTGTTACTGCCAGTCAGCCGTTGACTAAAATTTTCAACTAGATCCCAAATCAAGGTTCATTTCATTTTTTTAATGAGTAAATAAACTACTTTTTAACACTGGCAAGCTTCAGAAAATATGTCTTTGTGTTTTTCGTTCTTGTTCTTGCCTTGAATATTTTGACACCAGACTAATCAATTTGTTTGCTTTCAATCAAATATCACGGTTTTCTTTCTCAAAGCAATATCTTTTTGAATTTATGAAAATATTGACCTTGTTTGAGGGAAACCTGCAAAATGTTGAAGCAGGAATTGCAGCTATCTGCTTCACGAAAAGACCCAGTGGTCTCAGAGCAGTATCAAATACTATTAAACCTCTGAACCGTCTGTAATTTTATGTGTGCCGTCATCTCTGAGCTCACTGGGTGTTTGAGCTCAGTATCTAATAATACTGATGCTGTAATATGCTTCAATAAACTGGTATCCCTTAATGTGAACTATACTCTGAGGGCAGGCTCAATGAGAAGGCACAGAGACATAATTCAAGTCTTTATGTTGGATGTAATGCGCCAATATTTTAGAAATAAATAAAACATAAACAAAGTGGTTATTCTCAGTTCCAGTCTCATTTGTGCTCTGACTGTGGTTCGAGCAACAGTGAACTGATTAAATTAGAAGCTGAACAACAATAGAGTGTTAAGCTTATAAGCTAAATCAAACCAGGTTTAAATGTCCCATATTATGTAACCCCCCCGACCCCCCAATCCCCATTTGTGATGTCACTGATGACACGGTCAGGCAGGTGAAAAGTATTTTGGATAATACTGCAAAGCTGCTTCATGATTGAAATGGCACCTTTAAAGTTGATAAACATTAGTGTATTTCAAGATATACAAGTAAGTCTTCAGTATTTGAATATTGCACACAACATTACAGTGGAGAATGTATCCACTGTATTGATATTTTTCTTGCTTTTCCATGTATCATGTGGCATTTTTTCCATTTGCTATCATATTCTGTCATGCGCTGGGGCCAGGTATTAAAAAAAAAGAAAAACTGTGCCTCTGTGAAAGGTTGGTCACTAAAAGGAGAAGTGGGCTTTTAGGGAGATGCAACCTTTGAGACAAGAGTTAAAATTGCTCATTTCACAGAGAGGATGTGCTCAGAAGCTGCAAAGAAACCCTCTGTAAGAGAAATATGGATTTCTTTTTTTAGCCGACTCATGCAAAGCTGATACAGCAGATGGAAATATTTAAACATATTGCTTTTGCTGGTTTGTTTATTTGCTGCTTTACTTTTGGTATTGGAGCATTTATTTATTCCTTTTGATTCATCTTGCCTGTCCATCTGGAAGACAGCCCGTCGCAAATGTGGAGTGCACCAAGCACATTTGTTTCTGTTTGGTCAGTTGCAGGTGTAGGATTGGTGGGAAGGGCAACTCTCAGCGTGTCTCCATCCAGTAGCATTGATTAATTTAACTCTTGCCAGTGGCAACGAGGATCAAAGCGGAAACAGGTTGCCGTGTGATAAAAGCTTCTTTTAATGTGAAAATGTCCCCCAGTTTTGCCAAAACTGCCCCGTCAATACTTTATCAGCAGCTTTGTTTACAACCTGTGGTAGCTTCTTCTTCTTCGTTGAGAGCAGTAACGTTTGGGGAGATATCAGTTGAAGTATGAATGACTTGCGTGATTGCTATGGGTTAGATACTCTGCCTTATGTCCACTATCTATCTATGTATTTATAAAGCTGTAGGCAGTGCCCAGCCAAAGCCTCCAGGTTATCTACTTAGTCTGATATTTGGCATCAGAGTGGAGAAGTCTTGTACGCGTGTCTGGGGAAACAGAAAGATGAATGAGTTCAGCTATAAATCTTTCAGCGACTGCACTTTTGAGGAGCTAGTTCATACTTCGCCTAGTTACAAGCCTTAACCCTCGACAGCTCTCCTCTGGTGAAAAATATCCATTTATATTCTAGTGCTCCAGGTTCAGGGGTCTGTGCTGAATTGCACTGAAATGATATGCATCCTTCGTGCAATTTACACTCGAGAATCAACTGCGAGAACCAAATATATGAATAAATTATAGTTTGTTGCCGGAGACAATCCTGAGTCATGGAGGAAAGGAGAGATCGTCTCCCACTGGTAATATGTAACGTGTGAGTCACACAGGATAAAATAACATTCCGTGAACATGCCCTCAGAAAATTCAGATGATCTCTTTCACATCCTCCATTTATGGACACATCCACAGCAAATAAACACGATGAGAGCAAGGCTTTGCGCTTTATGATTGCAAATGTCAAATGATCTGTCTGTTAGACCTCACCAAACCCTAAAAAGCAAAAGTTGGCACATGATGTTGGAGAATCAATTGAAAGGTGAGCTAGTAGCCGTTGTGGCTTTTCTTTCGTGACAAGCTTAGGTGATTCTCCTCCGTTGGAGTCTTTCACTTGTAAGCTTCTTAAAGAATAATACTGGGGGGAGGTTTATTTTACCCAGCACTGCTCTTTCTTTGGCTTAGCCACTTCAAGGAACTTCCTTTGGTAGGTGGAGGTACTTTGTTAGATTTTCGAGGCACTTATTCTTTTGCGGTAAAATTGTTTTCTTTGTACAATTATTAGTATCATTAGCCAAACAGTCAACTTTTTGCCAACTGTTATAAGTAACAGTTATTATTAATGGGTTATTGGGTTCTCTCCGGGTTCTCCGGCTTCCTCCCACAGTCCAAAAACATGCATGTGAGGTGAATTGAGAACTGTAAATTGTCCGTGGGTGTGTGTGTGTGTGTGTGTGCAAATGGTTCTTTTTCTTTGTTTGTCTCTATGTGGCCCTGCGATGAACTGGCGAATTGTCTAGGGTGTCACCTTGACTTCACCCTATTACAGCTGGGATAGGCTCCAGCAGACCCCAGCAACCCTGATTTTGTTTGAGACCACCTCCTGAATTAAAGTACCATTATTAACCTTCACTGGAATATTTTGTCATGAGAGGTAAATATAACATCTGTGTGTTTTCGCTAGATAAATGTGGCCATCGATATTAAGATTGTTTACAATACATTTCCTACCAGCAGATGCAACTATTAATTACTAATCTTTCAGACCGGAACATTAAGTTCAATTGTTTTCAGCTCACCAAACCATGTATTAAACATTTGTCCCCTCAGTAAACAAATGCTTAACCTTATTCACAAGCTACTTGCGAAGAGCATCTGTCTTGTTTTCAAAGGGACAGGTGTTGAGTAGGAGGGTTTTTCGTAAACAGCCTTCTTTTTTTGATGGGAGAATATCAACACTAATAACTGTGAGCCCTGCATCCTTTCATTGGCTCTCATTTAACTATAGATGACTCTGACAAAATGAAATATCAGCTCCGTATCCTTATTCATACGTAGTACTAGCACTGCTTCCACGTTAGTAGAAAAACTCTGGATCATAGAACCAAAATAGTGCTGAAGAAAAAATAATACTAATAAAAATAAATAAAACATGAAGGGTAGCTGTGATTGCACTGCAGCTGCTCCTGTCGTCAGTGCCGTCTGCCCACTACACCAACTCTGGTAGGGGTCCATGGAACCCTTGCAGAGAGAGAATCGCATAAACATGAACCAGGAAAAATATTTGACAACCTTGCGCTGCTTTTAAACGTGCACATTAACTTTCCTTTGATTGAAGGCTAAACATCTCTTAATGCATCATACTGTTATATAAAATACACATTCAGCTCCAAAAGCTGTGTTGTTTTGCCTGCCTAATGTTTACAAGAGTAATTATTTAGAAAACCTGCAAATCTCTAATTAGCATTTTCACGCTGAGGATGTGTTTGAACACTGAAACGTAATTTAAGACTGTGAGGTAATCAGTAAGAACAAACTTTCAGAAAACAAAAACCGACAATTATGATTTATGATCCATTAAGTCTTGAAACTGAGTTTTAATAGCATCAAACAACAACTCGTAACGTCAACAACTCACAGGTCATTATTCTTAATTATAAAAATGAATGTCTCTAGTGAAAGACAAGGCAGTAGATAAGGCGCCAGCTGTCGTTTTGTAAATAACCTCACATGTTCAGCCAATGATACCAGTAACTACATACACGACTGTTTTAGGTAGCGTTTCTTGAAGTTGTTTTTCCACCTGCATCTTGAGCCAAACCCTGTATTTTGGTCTGTCACGTACTGCAGTCTTTTTTTTTTTCTTCAACTTCTTCACCTGGTTTGCTGCTTCATAACCTCTGTGGGTTGCTGTCTTTTTCTCTGTGGGCTGCTGCCGCTCGCCGGAAAGTTTAGGCAGGCAAACTGACAGATCCGTGGCAATGTGACTGCTCCTGACTACCAAGAAAGAACAACAACAAAGGTGGACAGATCATTTTCAGGGAACCACTCAGGAGACAGCCCCCTGCCCAAAGGCATAGAGCCCTCCACCCGCACTCATGCTGGGAACCATCACTGTCTCCCTAAGATTTGTGGAGAAGATGGCCATGAAGGCACCGTTGCCTAGTAAGGTAACAGGTCCAGGGGACATCACGGGGGATCTTGAAAAGTCAGCCATTACGCTGTATCAGCTAATGAGGATTATATTGAAGGGAGAAGAAAACATACCAGCAGAATGGAAGAAAGAGCTTATTGTTGTCATACCCAAGAAAGGAGACCACAGGAATTGTAACTGCTACCGGGGGATCCTGCTGCTGTCAACACTGGCCAAAGTATCAAATTGCATTATCTTGAAGAGGCTGTTTAAGGAACTTGATGATGATTTCAGAGAATAACAAGTTGGTTTTGTGAAAGAAAGCTTTTTCCCAGTGACCAAATTGCTTAAGCTACCTTGTGCTGCTCCACAAGCTGCTGTGGAAAGTCATGGTGCATGAGTTTACTGTTGCATTTTGATAGTAGCAGTTTCAAGAGCTGCGTCAGGGATGTGAAATACAAAATGCTCACCATGGTGAAACATTTTTCCACTTCATCCTCTGCAATAATTAGATGGTGAATCAAGCAAAATAAATTAAAAAGTTCGGCATACAGTGGAGGCAAGAACATCCTGAGTATCTTGGCTGAAGGACCTTCTGGCCAAGAGCACTTAAAAACCATTGACGTGTGCAGGAACTTACCAAGCAAAGAACATAGAAATTGAAGTTGGATGAGTAATGGACTGAGAAAACATAACAGCAGCAGTTTAACAGGCACTGCCTTGCAGCCCAGAGGCCAAATGGGAGAGAGGAAGGCCAACAAAACAAACAAGCACAGAGTATGAATTTAAGACGGAACTGATGCGAGAACAGCCTGAGAGTATGGCTCGTGATAGACAAGACTAGAAGCAGTTCATCGGTGGCCAGCCTTCTGAAAGCAATACATATCTGTCTATCTATCTATCTATCTATCTATCTATCTATCTATCTATCTATCTGTCTATCTGTCTATCTGTCTATCTATCTGTCTATCTGTCTATCTATCTATCATGGTCTGGTGTTCTCTTCCCTCACCCTAAATCAAATTGCGACTTGGTGCAAATAGCCACAAAAAAAGGAGAGACATCCTGTTCCCATTCATTCCCCCTTCACATGGCAGAATGGCCTGTTCAGATTGGCTCTCCCGCTGGCTGTGTGATTATAATCTGCGCTCAAGTATTCACTGAGTATCTGCAGAGATATAGTGTACTGTAATGCCCTGTGGGGTTAGTACAGCAAGCGTATCCGTTTCCCAGTGGGCCGTGCAGGCGTCGCACGGTGATAGACGCCCCAGCGCGAGACGGCAGACACCCAAACAATGGTTTGCATTTCCCAGTTCCCACGTGTGCAGCAATGGATTTGGTCCCCTATATCGTTCCTGAAATAGTCTGTTTTTATGCGCCAGAGGATCGGGTTCTTTGAACAAGGACTTTGGAAAGAGTCTGAGCATTAACCCGGTGCTTTTAACAAATCAAAATCCCGTGATGGAGCCGTTTGGCAGGTGTTTGCGCTGGCAACACCTCTCCTCTTTTCTCTTCAGAGTGGATCCTTTCCTTTGCTTGCACGGTGCGCACCGTCAGCTCCTCTTCCCACGTGGCACGTGCTTTCTGGCCTTGCTGTGCTCTCAACACCGTGACATACACGAGCGCCTTCATGTGCTCAGGAATTGGCCTGTCAAATCCTCGGACGGTCCTCTTAGTAGGTGCATGGGAGTGTGACGGGTTTAGATAGAAGACGCTGAGCGGCAAGAAATCATTCCTTGCAGATCCGCTGACTCGCTAAGTAGCTGATTCACAAACCGGTTTTCTTGTTTGTGTGGCGTGAAGTTTCATAGTGTACTATTAAGACAAAGATGCCTATGCTGCACTATGTAATATATTGAGCCAGTTTTAGTGTCCTTTTATAAGGACAGTCCTGATCGGATGATTTGGATGTGGACAGTCACCTCTACCTGCAGCCAAGCAGCAGTAATCCGTTTCGCATTTTGAAACTATGTGAAATTATGCTGAAATATGGAAATGAAGCAGTTTTTTTTGGTCAACTTCTGTTGTTATAGCTGCACACAGTGTGGCAGCTGCGACAACATACCCTGGAGAGCCCACTTTATAGCTATTTATAAAGGGGCTACCTGTGCATAGTACAGGATGTAAGTCTTTGATGTATGTCATTTGACCTGTACAGGTAAAATGTGGTTTCCATTTCTTTTTCATGTCATTGTTTTGGTCAAATATGCCAATTTCAAGTAGCCAAAAGGAAGTACAGACTATTGAAGGAAACAGTTTTGCCTTTGTCTGCCCAGACGTAAAATAAGATTTTTGATAAATAAAAATTTAATTCAATCTATTCTATTAAGGAAATAAATGGATAACCTGTCTGTCTGCAGTTTTATTCTATTATGTGTGTAACAGATGTATAAGGACGAGAAGAAATCCAGCTGCCTCTTGTTTATCCTTTAAATAATGAATGTCATCTTTTCCTCCCTCCTACACGCTCCAAACCAAAAAAACAACACGTGTCAAGTCTCCATTAGACGACGAAGCCGCTTCACCGCCATTGTGTTTTTCGAAGGGAACATAATGATAAAGAACATTACTCCATGCGTCCCTGCACTGCATGTGTGATTGTCGGTAGAGTGAGGACAGCGTGTTTACAGCAGATTAATCAGGGATTGGCTTGGTTTCTCTTGTAGAATGGATTGTTAGTGGGTTTGCTACATGCTCCATTTTGGCCCCGTGACTAACATTTAAAGAGATCTACTGACATGAAATTGAATTTCTCTACAAATAAAGTGGTTGTTATGTTTTACTTAGGTAACGCTAATAATAGACATTCATATTTACCTACACAGTGGGTTCACTTCATCTTACCTTAAAACAGAGATCAAGAAATCAGAAAACAACACAAAATAGTACCTGCCATTAGATGATTTATAATGGGTTGTATCTGTGTCTGTTTATGGAAAACTGTTGTTTTCACAGTAATTTAATAATATCGATAGAAATGTTGTGTTGTTGGAACCTTGCCATTGCAGTTTGTCACCTGGGTTGTTAGGATGCAGAAGAAACGCGTTGTATCCTGGTTACAGAGTCAGTGCTCACATAGGCATTAAGTTCCTCACCTCTTCCTCCTCACTTGACATCCAGCGTAGCACAGTGTGATGGGGTTAAGGCTCTTTAGTGCTTTAGGGACGCTCATGTCCCTTGAGGACAACCGGCTGACGGACACAATTTTTGCAAAGTGAAAAATTTAAGCGAGACGCCTGCAGTTTAGCCATGACTTGAAATGTTGACTCTTCTGTAACTGGATGACATGATTCTCCTTGTCGTACAAGCTGCTGAATTATTAATCCACATTTACAGCAGTGGAATTGCTATCACAAGATATTCTGTTGCAAACCTGTTTTACAAATTCAGTATTAAAAAAAATAGGAATTAAAGCCCAATTTGTTATTCTAGTAAATATAGCTGTTTATCCAACATCATAAGTTGACTTTTGCATGAAAATAAGATTAATTAATTAATGAATTAATTGAACAAAGGAAGTGATATGTCAAAAGAAAATACTGAAATTATTAAGTTAACACTAAAAGAGCATTTTGAAATAAAAGGGCTGAGACCATCATAGTGTCAAGTGCCTTATGAACAACTAGTATATCTTATATATGCCTAGAAGATATGGCAATTGTCCTCATCTAACTTTAACGTGCACAGATGGTAATAGGAGGAACTGTTGTAAAATGCAGTCTCGTTTAAATATTAGATGTACAAATGTACCATTTGTATAATCAATTCACGCACTATTTGTCTACAGGTGCACATATATTTATACTTCAATTTACTTTGAATTCAAAATTTAACTCAGTGGGGTTTCTTTTTCTCAGAGTAATTAAAGACGTCTTAATTCCCTTTGGTGTCACTGATTTAAGCTGTGAAGCTTTCACTCTGTTGGTGTCTCTCGCCTGCGGCTGCTTCGACCTCGCCATCCTGTCAGGGAAGATGCAGTGGGGAGGTTGAAACGGGGCAGACGGTGGGAAAATGAAGCTTAATGATTTGGCCTTCAGCATCAACATTGGAGACGCGCGGTTATGTCATCAGTGTGCAGCAACACCGGGAGGAGTAGTCGTTCTGGGCTTGTCAAAGGCACTTTCACAGAGGGGCAGCGAAAAAAGATCCAGGAAACTTGTGAAAAAAAAAAGTCAAGTAACATTAAAGAATCCTCCCTTGAAATTATTCGGGCCATTGAGCTCAGTGCTTTAATGAAGTGACACTCCAGTTTGTCTTGCTGTCACTGTTGGCGGTGGTCGTACATGCAACAGGCGTTTTAGATGCAATACTTTCTGGTGCCCTTGGAGGATTTTTTTTTTTTCGCTGCTAGCAATAAATTAATAAATATAGAGAAACAACTAGGTAAAAATAGTGCATAAATAAAATAATACAAAAGAAAAAATACAGACCAGAGCACCTTACCCCGGGGCATGACCTACATTAAACTCAACAGACATATCTCGGTTAAAGTTGAGATAGTATGACAATATTCAAGCAAATTTTACCTGAACCTTCCACTCATTCCAGTTGTGATCAGTACATTTCTTTACTGCTACTTCTTCTGTTGGTTCTGTTGGCCTCTTTTTCTCTGTGGTCGTTCCCATGCTACTGTCTTTCTACTATTCTCCGCTGAATTGAGAAACCCCTCGCCGCAGGGCTCGTTTGTTTGCAGTGGTGTTAGATCTGGATAGCTGAGAGTAAACATCGTCAACAAATAGCCAGTGCTCCAAATCCTCTTTGAGTCCAATCCTCTTGTATCGGCGGGTCAAAAAAAAAAAAAAAAAATGGAAAAAAAAAAAACACCCTTTGACTTTCCTGCTGAGACACTTGCAGAGAACGAAGGTCGGAGTGGTGGGAGAGAGAGAGGTAAAGAGAGAGGTAGAGAGAGAGAAGGCCTTTTATCCCTCCGGGGAGAGTGGTGGGCTTCAGCTCTGTAATGGAATACTTGACATAAGAGCATAGCGCACAGAAAAATTTGCATTGTAACACTGATTGCTTTACTTTAGACTGATCTAAAACTATTGTCTCTTGTAAAATTGCAATGTCACTTTCTTTTTTTTTTGCCACGCAGGTTCTTCACAAAGGCACACCGCCCCTCATTGGTGTCTGCAGAACATTGCTCAAGAATCTGTGGATAGCTCTGATGAGGAGTTCTTTGACGCCAGAGGTTAGTCTCCCCCCAATTTTGCAATTTATGCTTTTGTTTTGTTTAGATGTCCTTGATTTTTGTACAACCTACTATTTCAAATCACTCAGATGGCTCCCAGTATTCTTAAAAGGCTAAGTGCGTAACATGTTAGCATGATTGACAGGCGGTGTTAACAATCAAGCAGACCAGCTCCACTACACCAGTCCTCCACATCTCAGTCTAACATAGTGCGATGCGGTTAAAGAGGAATTGTAACATCAGCACCTTCTTTGTGCTTGGTTATCTAGGTTTCTGACACCCGAGATGTGAACGCTCATGAAAAATCCTCATTATTTTTTTTTCCTAAATTAACCCAATCTCTCTGCCTGCCCCCAGAAACACTTTAAGTTCACTTACACATTCAGCTCACTTTAAATTAGGAGGAAAAGAAGCAATAAATCTTCAGCACAGACGAGCTGGAACTGAGAAGTCGTCTTAATTGTAAAATGGTTTGAATGGTTAATTGAACGTCAAAAGAGCTCCGGCCCATTTTTCTGTCATTTGGCTAATTAATTCAAAAAGTTAAGCTGTCAGCTCTGGTAAAGCACTGTTGCAAAGCAGAGTTTTGTATTGAGGCCTGCGAAGGCTTTTAAAAGTTAATGTTATCTGATACACACAGTGCTGTGCGTCGTTAAGCTTCCAAAGTGAAAGAAAGTGCTACTGGTTTTTTATCTTTGTCTATCACCGAAAATGAACAGATCACATAAACAAGAAGAAATTCAAGGCGGAATAATTTCCTTGTGCAGTTAAAACAGTGGTTCTCGCTCTGATAAATGGCAGAAATATGACTTCAGAAAATATTCTGTTTGATGAGTGAAACCAAAGAGAAAATAGTTACATTTCGAATGATGTATAAAAATAAGAAAAAGAATACTTTATTAATCCCGCACTGGGGAAATTCACTCAATTACAGTTAAAGTTCAGGAGAGAAAAAAGAATGAAAACGGCATAAGAAAACTCTTTACTCCTTTATACATGTAAGTTATTTACAGTATATCCAAAGAAGAATCGAAAATTGGTAAAATATGTATTTATTTATTACCTCTCACAATTTTCTTCTTTCAAACTGATTCCGCTTGCTCCACTCGACTGCCGAAGACTCTCGTGAATGCTCTGGATATGTCAGACTGACTATAAATAGGTGTTTCTGGGAACTTCTCCGCCAAGTAGCCCCATCACAGTCCCACGGGGAGTTCATCAGTGGATAAGTGGAGTCCTCAGGCAGTTATCTACTCCAAGTCTTATTTCCCAAGAGGCCGACGGTGGAGATATGCATCAGTTATGTATTGTTATTAAAACATCATCTCCTACATTAAATCAGTCAATAGCTGCGGGTGGGTTGAGGCCGCTCAAGTGTCGAGCTTGAGAAGCAGTTGCGTTTTTTCTTTCTGCTTTTGCTTTGGGTTCGCTGAAGATGAAGACGAAGATGAATGCGCACAATGTCTTGGGTTCAAGTTTAATTTCAACATCTCTCGTTGACTGCGGGATCTGGGGCACGCTGGGAAATAACTGGCTGTTGTCAGGCACCACAGAAGGACACTGGTGAGCCACTCTGTTAGCTACACTGTCCCAGTGGCGGGTAGCCTAATAAAGCGGCCTGCGACTGTACATTCACACTGCGTCAAGGTTTGGGATGTTGTGCATTCAGAGCCGGCGTTCTGCCGACCTTGGTCGTGGTTATTCTGAAACTCGCTTTGAACTTCAGCAAGTCGTCTTTGCCACATGTGCGAGCTGCCGCGTGATTGGCTGATTAGATAAGGGGCGAAACAGTGGTTCCTTGTGTTAATTCCTTCCGAAGCGAAGAGAAATCTTTGAAGTCTTTGCGCCGCTCCAGAGTGGACACTGCCTGCATTTTTTAAGCACAGGAAAAACTGGGCTATTGCACCGCAGGCAGATGGTCGCCTTCATTTTTCCATATAGATGAAAAGTACAGGGAGCAGCTGGCCTGAATCTGTCTCGGGGAAATAAAAGGGCAGCCGTGGGCTCTGTGGTTACCACCTTGTATGTAATTTGTTAAACCTTTGAAAAACATTGTCGTATTTCTCACTTAATTACGCTTTCAATGGACGGGTGTTGCCTAATGATCGTTAGCCGCCTGAATGATAAAGTGCGGGTACAGTTTTAGATTTCGACCCACTTACTCCTTCCTGAACCGAAGAAGTCCACGCCTGTCCTTCTTTTCCTCCGTTTGCCAAACGGTTGCGCGTCGTGCGGCGGCAAACCAGAGGTTGCACAGCCGTCTAATTTGAAAAGCTCTCACAAAGGGTGGTGCGCGCCTCGCACTGCGCCGCCAAACACACAGTTGCCGCCCGCTCAGCAGTTTGCCAACATTAAAAAGGGCTTTTTAATGCATACATCAAGAGGAGATGTTTATACACATTTGTTTGTGGAAATAACCGCTGTGGCGGAGAATGTTCAGTTCTCTCAGAATCAGTGCTATTTGCCACACACACACACGGAGCGAAATGTTATTCATTAGTTAGTCCCTCCTCTGAGTTGGTGGATATTTAAAATCCTTGTTGCTGTGCAGCCAGATGTCCTGCTGACTCTGGCAGTCGTGATTGTTGCGTGACAAATGCACTAACGTAATGTTAAGCAATGTTGATTTAACGGAAAATAAAATCCTCCATATGTTCAGTGATATTATGACCTCTATTATTATTAATATAGGCCTTATTCCTTTTGTATTTACTCCTCTCCTCTCTTTTAAAATCTAGTGCTTGATTTTCTTTTTCATTTATGTACCCGCTGTGCTTGTGACAGAGGGGCATATTAAGAAAGGACAAGTGCAATCATAGAGACACATCTGATGAGTGAGATGGGTGTGCTTGTGATGTCTTTTTGGTCTAATGAACCTGGCACCCTTTAAAGGTTGGAGGACATTACAATAAGTAGATTCATCTGAGCTAATTGACATTGTCAGAAGCAAATCTGTGACCCAATTCTTGCAGTGAATATGCTGCTCTCATGTCTGTCAAATTTCAAAATATTCTCATTCACCATCCACTGTGCTGCTGGGTTAAATGTTTGCAAAGAATTTAGAATTTTTGTTTACTTAAGATGATGCCTAGCAAGACACAGCACAGGCGCCTGCACTGTTGGCTGCTCTATGTTAATTTATAATCTGACGTCAGCGTGGAAGTAAAGCCCAGGCCTGCAGAGAAGATACTCTAAGCATAAACATGCACTCGGTGTGAAGGATCCTTCCCTTAAAAGGATAAAGGTGACAAGTCAAAGCCGAGAAGTCAAGTTGTGGCTCGGCACAAGCAGTGACGATCCATTCCGGCGTGTTCACTTGAGCCATGCTCAGTTTCGGCTTGTTATTGGAACAAACTGGAAGCTGAAAAGATTACGGCGCGATGAAAGTGGAATTTGCTATTTGCTATGATAGACTTCACCGCTCCAATAAGCTCAGCTCCCTGTGGAGCCATCTTTTCATGATGTTATGATGAATTCTTTCATTCCGACCGAGCCTCAAGTAAAAAAATATCAAAATAAATGAGAAATGACATTTTGCGTGCAATAAAAATAAACTCTGGCTGTTCGTGTGCTTATATTTTTTATACAGTTTTATTGCTTCTGCACCCTCGGTCAGGTGTCAACAATGCTGTCTCATCAAATATAAAACAAACAAAAACAAAGAACCACAATGGAGGCTTTTCTTTACCCGTGATTGGCTTCCACAAAAAGTTTGGTCAAGAAAAGTAGGGTCCTTTCAAATTTATCAGACCACCTTTCATAAAAATAACAAATCATTAATACATATATTAGAAATCAAAAAGTTGATTTAAATTAAAATGTTATTGTTGTTTGGCAAATATACTAAATTAACGAAATAATCATTTGAATTCACCATATATATCCAAACTTGAGCCCACTCACTTCTGACATTAATCATGCACAACATTCAACCACTATAACTTTTTTTCTGTTCCGGATTGCAAGCCAGTAACTGCAATTTGGCATCTTAATTAAGAAACAATTTTTTATTTTTTACTTTTTTAGAAAACAGTTTATTGGAAAATTAATTTATAACAATAGGTACCACATTTCAGAATTAAAAATGTCTCTACAGAAACATTAAAAAACTGTTTTAGTAATCACCAATTTGATCTTACACCTGTCAATGAGTGTACAGTGCATTTGTTTATTTTAGATATATTTATGTATATATTTAAACAAAAATATATACATATGTATACACACACACACACACACACACACACACACACACACACACACACACACACACACACACACACACACATGACACGACTAGCCCTCGTACTTAAACTAGACTGATACACTAAATGATGTCATATGAAGTGCAGACCATTGTAGATTCAAAGAAGCAACTTCAATAAAATACATTTTCTTACTTGATTATTCTGAAAAATTAGAAAATAAAAACTTTAACAACACCAGCCTTGGCTAGTCGATGGGGAGTGGCCACCGTCTGCGTGCTTCATTTCTAATAGGTAGTGAGCCAGAAGTTCTGTTTGTGTCAGTTGGAGTTTGCGATGGAAAGCTGCACGACCGTTGGCCGCACGGTTCGACTCTGTCACGTCTGCTCGGCGACTCCTCCGACATCTGCACAGCTGGCCCTGCCAAGTCGACGCGGGCGCCCCGAGTTGGCGTGTGGCGGCGATTAAACCAGAAGTGCATCGCGAACAGGATGTCAGAGCAACATGCCAAGAGCACGTGTAGTTCAAGGGGAAGGACACCGAACGGCCTCTGCTGTTGCCTCCGTCACAACAGAATTAACACCAGTGGCAGCTCCTGTTTCCCTCTGCGCACTAGTTGGTGTTCAACTGAAGAAACGGACATTAAAGGACGATTGCCGATTACTTTGAAAGGGAGAGAAAATAAAACTTACAAGGGGTAGTTCAATTATTGCAAATTGGCCAATTGTTAAAATCCCTACAGTCATATGAGTTGGGTGCCCTTAAGTATCAATGGATGTTGTAAGATCCGCTTAGAACGAAATGAAGGTGAATGGTGCCTCCCTCAAAACTCATCAAATACACAATCCAACCACAAACAAACAAATAATTGATTAGGCAACATGACAAGACAAAATTAACTTAAAACCACTGGCTGGCTGCGGATCTCAGACAGTGACAGAAAAGTCAAGAAATCAACAATCGCTATCCACCATAAAGTCCACCATGATTAGAGGTCGACTTCTTCTCAACAAACGTGTTGTTGTGATGACGTGGTTAACGTGAACGTTTGAAATCACTCCGCCCAGCAGGTGTCGCTGGAATGCAGTTCATTGTGTTTGCCTTGAATACAACTGTCTCATAATGTTCTCATATAATTTCATTGCGTGTGAACGTAAAGGTCACAACTTGACATGACAGCCTCACAGCTTTTCAAGTTTGCTGGATTGTGTATTTGAAGAGTTTTGAGAGAGGGAGACCTGCACCGTTCACCTTTATTTTGTTCCCTGAGCAGTTGCATCTCTGCCCCACACACATCTAACAACAGGCGCTGATAATTTAAAGGGCACAGGCCTCCTCATAAGTCCACAGGGAGTATGGCAATAGGCGAATCTGCCATAATGTTAAAGTGTCTCTTTTAAGCAATGTTTGCGTGAAAGAGTTATTTTTCTGCCAGAGATGACTTCAGGGGCTGCTGTTTCCTCTGAGCTCTGCGGTTAGTATAAAAGCCAGACACGAATCCTAAAAGCTGGTGCAGCCTCAAAAGACGCACTTCTGACAAGCCAATAGCATAAAAGCTTTTTTTTTTTTTTTTTTTTTTTATGCAAGTGCGTCATGCATTTATTTTTTTTCTTTGATGTCGCACCGCTACAGAAAAACCTTTTCACTGAATAATTTGTGCACGCTTTAATATTCGGAGCTCCTCTCGGTATTTTGCTCACACTTCCACTCTTCGCCCGTGGCTGCCGTCTCAGTCTCATCAGTGGGCTGAAAGGGCTCTGCCGGATGAAAAAGATTGCCTTTTAAATATTTGTCGAACATGATGTAAGGCGGTGTTTCAACCGGGCGAACGCGACTTTGTTTTGTGTGGAAGATTGAGAGCGTTAAGCTGTGCCATCAGTGAGGAAAATTATGATTTTCTTTTGTTTTTGTTTTGAAAGTATTTTACACCTAGATATTTGAATAATTTCTGGTGAGAAATCATTGCAGCGTTTCCTAACGAGGGTAATTGCGGGAGACGAGATTAATTTTGTTCTTTGTGCTGTGCGGTGCATCCACGCAGATCTATCTCATGTTCAGTTGAGATGGCGGTCTCACTCTCTTTGCCGGCCATTAAGATAAAAAATTGCCTCTGTTCAGCCCCACAAAGTACACAGGTTTGTGTGTAATGGTCGAATTTTTTTTAACCAGAATTTAGTATGCCATCAAGCTGCCCGCGCAAATTGATGTTAACGAATAAACTTTGTTAATCCGGATTTGTATTTCGGCCGCATCAATTTAAATAATGGGGTGGGGGGTGTGACACATTTAGCCTGAGAGGTGAATTCACGTTGTCGACTCGGCTCGCAGTTTATTGACATAATAAATCACAGCGGGAGGTGAACCCTGCTTGATGCGAGCGTTGTGTTGCGAGGCTGCTGTATCTCAGGCTGCGCACTGCGAGAGTGGGAACACATCGGCCCAGTGCATTTAACCACCAGTTTATGTATAGTGAAAGGTTACAGGATCATTGACGATACAATTAGCAGAAATGAACACACGCTGTGTCAAAAAGTGAGAAAAAAAAGTATTTGAGGTCAACACAACGAATACTCTTCTGATTTTTGTCCGATAGCATTTTGCAGCTGATTAGCATAGTTGAGCATTGATGCTGAATTTGGGGGAGTTGAGCTCATAGCACTTGGTCGTACAATCCCCTGTATAATCAGCATTTAATGAGTGGGTTAGGGGTGAGAGCGTCATGGGGTCTTCAGGAGGGCCCCCTGCATCACTGATGTTTTATTGATGAAGCCCACAACACCTCCACAGGGCTCAACAGCGACCCCTGGCGTCCCAGGTGTGCCCTACTCCGCTTTTACCCCGTGATATTCACTTTGCAGCCCAGTTGGGGTCATTCCTCTTGATCCAGAGCCGGTCGCTGCTTCGCTCTGCAGCTGCTTCTGTTGGGATTGTGACTCCAGGTGAAGCGGCTGTGGGATAAACTGGTTTTGCAGCCGGTGAGAATGTGCCTGAGTGTTGCAGGGACAAAGAGCACGAGATGGATCTTCTCCTCGCCACTGGTTTAGGTTCTTGAGGTGACGGAAGAACATTGTAGGTGGATCTGATGGTGAAGCTGAATTGGCCTCTTATCAGGAAGAATAATCTGGACATAATTCAAATAATAGGGGTGAATCAGAGGTGCAGAGGTTAGCAAGAAAGTTTTCCCAGGTAGTCCCAGGTCAGTTATACCTCTTTTTCGTTGCTTCGTTGAATTCTGGTGTTCTTCTGAAAAGCCTTTCAGTGTCATTGTCATCAGCTAAAATAATAGACCTCTGCTTGTTTCAAAAAAAAAGTCCAAGGCTGTGCAGTGATGGATTTTTTTTTTAAAGGTGTTCAGAAATTGTTTCCCTTTGTGGCGATTAAAAACAGATCAGGAACAAAAGTAATTTATATTCTGAACCAGACAAATGTCAGTCGATCTTTAAATCGGCGCTGCTCCTTATTTATGCGCAGCGTACCTGTCCAACTCCTTGCTGAGATGTGTCACTCTTCCTGTGTGAGTCGCGCCGCTAACCTGAGACGACACGCACCAATATATATCTGCACCCCTCCCCACCCCCCCAACTCTCACATGTGCATCAGCCATGTAAACAAACACTGGAGTTTCATGAAAGAAGTTCCCCAGCCGAGTCTCGTCACTCGCGTCTCTTCTGATGGCAGATTCTGCTCCGCCTCGCCGCGCCGCTTCCCCACGTTATCCATCTCCTCCGCCCTCCTCACCTGACAGGCGGAATGTGTTTGCGCCGCTCTGCGGAATAATCCCCCCCGGGGCAATCTCATTTTTCGGGAGTCATCGGAAGTTGAAATTGTCTCAGTTGAATCCAGAATTAGCGGCTGGGGCCCTGACGCCGAGGCCGACGGGGGTTCAAGGAATATATGAAATTGCTTTAAAAAAAAAAACACAGGAGTGGCGGAGGATTCAGAACCCCAGGGGGGTTATTTTGTCACCGTTTAACAATCGCAGCATCCCTGCTTTTGTCTTCTGCCGTGACACTTCCTCACTGTCAAGTGACAGGCTGAAGGATGCTGCCGAGGCTCTTCCCACTCCCTGGGGATCTGTGAGCTGCAGGCACGTCTTGCGCAGCTATTTCATGTGTTTTTTTTCCCTCCCATCTCTGTCTTCCTGATGCTGCGAACGCAGCATCTACATTGGGTTTTTTTCTTCACCTATTGTAATGCGCTTTTCACTTTTTTTTCTTTTATATTTTAGCCGCCGGGCCTGTTTTTTTTTTGTTTTTCTCTTAGCAGATTGTCATTTTGCAGTGTACGGGTTGTTTTTAATTCAGCCTCTGTTTTGGCTCCGAGCGTCTCAGCTCAGCTCTCTCTCCCTACATCTCTCCCTCCCTCTCCCTGTGACTCACTAGCTTGCCTGGTTTCAAGGGGGTTTCGCTGTAAAGGCTTGGCTCTGCAGCCTCGCTCCTCTGCAAACACAGGCATTCCTCACATCTCGCCTCGCTTTGTTCAGAGCCGAGACGAGTTTCTCCCCCGTTGTTGCCCCCTTTGCGCTTGTTGGCGCGCGTTTGGAAGGAGCGAGTTGTTCGCCTGCGTCATTTAACAGTTTGGTATTCTACAGGCAGTGATTTTCTTTTATAAAGGGCCTCGTAGGTAGAGGTGTGTGTTGGGTTGGGAAATATGGGTGTGAGACAAACAGTGGCCGTCAGACGGTCTGCTGTGCGATCCGCTCGGACAGCCTGTGTCGGAGCTGCCTCGCGGGGGCGTCTGCGAGAGGAAGGAGTGGTCTGTCTGTCAGGTGGAGACTTTTCTTTCAGAATGACTCATCCTGTCTCTACCCAGCCAGTACCGGACGGGGCGCTGAGACTTGCAGAGAGCACCTGGCTTGTTGGATTTCATTTTCATTGTGACGTCGATGCTGATAGTCGAATCCTATGAAGGGAGGAAAATGATGCTTGTAGAAAAGCAAGAAAAGCATTGTTAAGCTCCCATGTCTTATTTAAACAATAATAGCCCCTCTATCTTGTCAATGATCTCCCCAGAAAAACAGATACTGAAATACTGAAATGGATCATTTCCACTGTAATACAGCCCAAATCCTGTGAGGCAAACAATCTCAGACAATGAAATGAAAATATACAGTTTTATTCTGATCTAATACACAGAGACAGAATACTTTTAATATTTTGAAAGTGCTCCAGACAACTTTTTTTTTTCTGAGTACCTAACAGTCTCAATAGTCTATATAAGTGATTTTACATAATATGCATCCTTTACATTGTCATGCCTTGGAATCAATTCCCAGGTCAGGGAAAGGAAATATTTTCTTGCCCTTATTCAAATATGCAGACGATGTCTGAGAGCGATGATCAAAGTAAACACTGTTGGGTTTTTTTTCTTTCGTAAAGCAAAGACACCACATGGTTCTTCCCTAAAAGCTGCGGCGGCAGCGACTCGCTACTGCACGAAAAACTACTGCTCGTTATCCGCTAATCACCAAACGTCAGCGGGGCGACCGAGATGGGCGATAACAGCAGCTGAGGAAGGATGGCGGCGCGGGAGAGACACAAATATCTGCCGTTCCAGATTCAGGAGCGTGCTGCTTCTCCATCTGCAATGAGCGCGGTTGATTTTAAAAAAAAAAATCATTTACTACCGTTGGCGTGTATTTTTTTTTCTCTTGAAGCTGCAATGTCTTACTGTGTGTGCGTGTTTGTGTGTCAGCAGATGTCATGGAGGGGAAGAGCGCCATCTTGCTGGGTATGAGTCAGTGGAACTCAAACGACCTGGTGGAGCAGATTGAAACTCTGGGACACATGGAGGACCAGTCTCATGGTACACACCTTCTCTCACTCTCCCACACACACCCACATACTGCCGTCGCCAGTAATTGGGGTGCAATTTTCCTGTAAGGAGTGTTTGGCTGATTGATGATAAATGCTGTCTTCCTCTGGATGGGTGCAACCTCAACCCTGGATTCATATATATATATATATATATATATATATATATATAAAAAAAATCTGATTTTGGAAAAACATGTGAACATCACATCTGCGTCTCTGAGGAGAAAAGAAGCGCAAAGCCAAGGCAAAAAGACTTTTTTTTTTGCAAATGTTTAGCTTTTGAATAGATAAGATAAGCAAAAAAACAAACAAATAAAAATGGATGTAAACACAAAGACGGGGCTCGCGAAGACGACGTCCGTGCCGAGATCTAGCAGCCAGATCGGGGAGTGCGCCTGCGTGCCTGTCACGCTGAAGGGCACTGTGACCCAAATACGACGAGCGCCGTTGCTTTTTCCCTGTTTATTGAACTAGCGTGCGTCTGAATAATACAGCTGCCGCCCACCTCCATCCCCCTTTTTTTCCCGCCACACAAGGGGTCCCAATCTTATTCCCTTCTGCTCGGGGAGCCTCAGCGGCAGCGCGAGTAGCGCCATCTGACGCGGCTAAGCGGGATGAGGTGCACAGATGCAGGCGTCTCCCACAGCTCATCTCTCCTCGCGCGACTCATCCCTCAAGAAGAAAATGAGATAATGAGGCAGAAGTAAATACAGGAACGTTTTTTCTTCCTCGCCGACTGAACGGAGCCGAACGAGCGCTCGGGTGAGATTTTTTAGGAGTTTTCCCGCTTTTCTGAGCGCGTTCGCTTCGAGCTATAAAGGCAACAAAGGCTTTCCTGAGGACATTCCCTGAGAATCTGTTCGTCTTGTAATATCAAGAATCCATAATGAGCCCAAACGTTGCGTTTGAATGCTGCTAGCACAGCCATCCCCTGGCAGTGAATAAGGCATATCCCAGTCCCTTGCAAAATAGGTTTTAGGGGAATATGTTTGGAGGGAGAGCCTCCTCATTTGCTCACAATTTGGTTCAGAATGAATAACAGAGTGTTCGACACACTGTGTCTATTAGTCTAAGAGGTTACAGGAGGGAAAAATTGCATTAGAAATTTTATGGAGAGACTAGCCTCTGAAAGAACCTCCTCTTATTCACATAAAAGTTTGTACGACCCGCTCGAAGCGGTTTTCTTCCCTTTTGTAGGTCAGAGAAATGTAGCCATTAGAATCAACGGATCCGACTCAATGGAAGAAGCGACCAAAGTGTTGCCTTGGCCTCTGCCTCTTCGTGTCCTCCGCTGACACAAACAGTAGGGACGCCCTTGACACGTTGCGTTGCCTCGCCAATTTATATCAAATCGCTTAAAGAAAACCCGGCAACTGCTCTTTCATTTCTTTCATTTTTAAAAGTGAATTTTCAAACTTCGCTTAGCATTTTCTGGAAACACTAAATGACACACAGACCCTTTTTTTAATGCCTTGGCAATTGTGCCATTTAAATTCTTTCAAACTTTGTCTGATAAAAAAAAACTTCAAAAACATCCTTATTTTCTATTTCCTTCCCACAGAATTGAAGTGTCAGACTTTCCATCCTGTCTATTGGGTTACAATGATGATTTTCAAACAGAGTGGTACTCCCACAGCATTTCATTGGCACTGGCCTGCCTAGTAAACAAGTAGCAGGACAACGACAACAACAACAATACACTCACACGCACACACACAAAGTTCTGCAACAAAAATTGATTTTCCTCAAACCAGTTAAGCTCAATCTCACATATAGCGACTTTAATTTTACAGTGGAACACCCTCACCTTCAAATTTCATGCTGGTTAAGGTGTTTGTGGATTTTAGAGCATGCCAGTGGAGCAATATAATAATAAAACGCATGCAATGTGCTTCGCTTCAAAGAAGAAAATATTCCGTGCAAAATCTGGCCTTGTGAAAAAGGTGCTTTCCACAGCCCTCCCGCCCTGACAACATGGGAGATGCCCGATGGACTCCACCTTTGTTTACCGCTAAAACCGCGACGCCGTCACTTCGAAGGCCGCGGATTTAAAGTGCTGCAGATTCAAGGGGAGCGAAGCCTGACTGCTGCTACCCCTCACATGAAAAGAAAAGCCTCCTGCAGCCTCCTCCAGGGACGACCCACTAAGTCATCCTGGTGGTTTAAGTGGGCACATTGTGAATGTTTAACACTGCACACACAAACACACACACACACACACACACACACACACACGCACACACAATCAAGAAGACCATTGTGAAATGTGAAGTGTTCCAGTGCTGCAGCAGTAAGTCACAGCTATTTTCGTGCTCCAGGCCACAGTGACTAAAAGAACCATTTTTCCCAGAGCAAACCAGATCTGTGTCATTGGCTGGAAAAATCACATACATCAATTAAATGAACTCCACTGCCGGGACAACAAACCACTTTGATTCTGCTGGGAAATTAGAATTTTCTTCTTAATCGTTCGTCCAAAGAACTGGGGATGTTGTAAATGTCAAGAAACTCTCGCGTTTTTACGACAGAACCCCGTGTTGCCGTTTTACGCAGTCTTGCGCTTCACGAGTGCCTGCAGTTTGGCGTAGTGCTCTGTGTGTGTTGTGTGTGTGGAATAGTTAACGAGCTCCGCACGTTGACGCTTACGAGCAAATCTATCAAGTCTGGTTTCGAGGCTGCAACTGCGTCAATTTATCAAGCAAACGTGTGCCTGCTTTATAAAAACAATCCACTTTAAACGCAGGTTGTGGAGTCCACAGCGAGACTACAACCGGAGCCGGCTGCCGATTGGCTAAAACAAGACAGACGCGTTGTTGATGGCTTTCCGCAGCCTCTGTCATCCGTTACTGTCACTCTGCATCTGAAAACAGATCACAAAATCCCCAACAGTGGCGTTTGTGCACCATTTTTCTTTGTCAGTGACATTGCTGCCGTCGTGATTCCTTTTGGTTGCGCTAAAAAAAAAAAATGTATACACCCAGTTCAGACACAAGGGATGTGCTGCCCCAAATAGAGTGACTGCTTTGATATCTGGGAGGATCTGACGCTCAGTTTCCAGTTCCTTAAGTTTACGAAGATTCAACCAGAAATCCACCCTTTCCTCTGGGATTTTCCGTATAATGCGATGTGCTTGCAAAAAGCTCTCTTCTCTTTAGTACGATGGAAACGCAAAGACTAATAACTTCTTTATGTTGTTGTATATGTGCTGTAAACGCAGGAAATGTTATTTAGCTAAAATAGCAACAGTCAGATTGTCTTGACTTGATTTGGCATCACATGACCATCTACTTATGTGTCCCGCAGTCTTCATGTCTGCCAGTTTGTGTCTTAACCAGCTGTTCAGGTCTCTTCTAAGAGATGCCTTTCCATTGTCTTCAACGTCAAAGAAAAATTGTGACATACGTTGGTTTTAGGCGAGGTCATAATAAGCCTGTTTCCATAAACAATTATTGATCCACAATTCTCAATTCAATCAGCAGCTGGTGGCCTTATCAAACTGCCCGCGCTGATGTACCCCTCAGAAATATCTCACCCGCTGACTCTCGCTGTTGTCGCTGGACTTGTTGCTGTCAGCTCATCAGATGGTCTGAGTGACTGTAGACGTCAGCTGACCAGCGGCTGAAGTGTCAGAGTAACGATCAACTGGCCACACAAGAGCATGTAAATGCGATGCGACCCTTCATGAGAAATCATTTGTTTCACTTGCCAAGTGACATTAGCGTGTTCCGAAACACTAGTGTGTCAATGTTGCCAAGCAACTGCACCGGCTTCTAATGGAATAAAGCTTCAGATTTGCCCCAGTTTGCTCTATAGGGCCGAGTTGGTGGAAACATGCCCCCCTTTTACTTTTTTTACACTATTAAAGCAGTAACCATATTACAGTACATCACAGGTCACCAACTTAAAACAAGCGTAATCCACTTAACATTTAAAAAACAGGCACAATTCACAAAAAATGTGGCTCATCAGCGATATTTCTCAAATTTCAAAAAAATACAATTGCGATTTGCAGTGAATTGAAGCGCATAAGTCGTACTTCTCAAAGAGAGAGTAAAAATATTTTAGCGATACTTTCTTTTTTGAAGTTTAGGTGTTTCCGTTACCATGCACAGTTCAGGGTAAGTGAAACGCAGTTAGTGTCATCTATTTTAAACGTGGCCTCTGTGTAGTTTGTTTCACAATCCTCAATTGTTTCTCGTCTCTTTGTTCCAATGTCCACTGGACTAATATAATGCTTCAAATGGTTTTAAATGAATCTTTTATGCAGTAAAATCGCCCGCTAAGGGAGAAACCAAGCCAGTCTTATCCAGACTAGGAACTTTGTGCCCCAAAAACAGGTCTCTGCTGAGGTTTTCCAAGCAGGGATACAAAAGACACACACTCGACAAAGTAAAATGCAGGTGCAGCTTTGAAGGTGGTAGAACTGCAGAGCAGCCACGACAAAAGATTCAGCAACAAAAGCTGATGAATCCATAAGAGGCCACTGAAAACTGTCAGAATAATAGAAATACACCCTGGATTCCACTGATTTTGTGTGTCTGCTGTTGGAATGAATAAAGGGAAGCAGCGAGTGCAGTCAAACTGTTCAGCTACTGCCCCATTTAGCCCTCTGATCTTAGCTCAGTCAGTGGATATACTGAAAGTTCCATGGAATCTGTTCCAATTTCTGTTTTAGTTTTTATTCTTAAATACATTTTTAAATATTTTGTGCTTTTTATGATGAAAGGGCAGGACAGCGTTTCCCCTGCTTTCTCACACAGTCTTTAGAGTCCAAGTGGTCTTTGCAGCATCTACATTTTTCATTTAGGCATGCAGTAAAATTTGTATTGCTGCATAGAAGTTGTTTGAAAAATGCGTGCCTCTGTATTTTGCTGTTTTTCTTTTCCATTGAATTGTGTCCTAGGATTAAAATGTTCCTCTTTCTCCTCAAAACTGAATTTTATTCAAGTAATGTTCAATTTTGTGAGATTTAATGGTCAAAAGTCAACTACTTTTTGCAGGGCGCTATTTGATTCTGGAGCTACAGTTCCAGTTTGCGATTCCGTGACCATGGAGTTCATGGTACCCTGTGTATTTTATTAAAAAAAAAAAAATCAAAAAAAAATCAGACTTTTCAGAAATTCAAGTGTCTTGAAATGGAATCCTCCTTTCATCTCTCATTTTCTCTCCAGTATGTTGGTTTTGACCTTTAAAAGAATTCTGTTTCACTTGAGAGCCGAGCACATCTCTGGAGCCGCCAGCCTCTGCAACTAAAGCGTGCAACTAAATGGGCTGCTCGGGTCATGTCGTGTCAGTCTAAACAGCGCAGTGCAGCTGGACTTCTCTCTGGATGGCCGTCGTCGTGACATCTGCCCCGATGTCCTGATCTTGATATTTGTCGGTTCTCCAAATATTCTGCCTCCACCTCAACTGGCCTCGCCTCGCCATATCTCTCTTTGCTTTCACTCCCAGTTCTTTGGCTGCATTTTTAGCTGCCAGCGCCTCCAAGAACTTCCCATTCTTCTCTCATGCATTAGCTCATCAAGTGCTCATCATTTCCATTGCCATCATACGTTTTCCACCAGTCAAATTAGTGGCTGTTAACACCTCGGTGGTGACGGCAGAGATGGGAACGGCTCTTGTTCTTTCTCATGTGCCCAGTGACGTCCTGTCATAGTCCATCTGTCAGCGGCTCCTTGTGTTGTTCCATTGTGCCATTTGTGTATTTACCCTCTGGATTTTTACGCCTTAACGCTCTAAACCTCTGCGCCCTCTTCTTTCACACTAATTAACTTCATATCACATCCATAAATCTCCTCTTTGGTCCTCTGCCAGAGCTCCTGCCTGCCAGCTCCAACCTCAGCATCTTTCTCACCATATCTTTGCTGTCCCTCATCTTATTTTGGCCTCTCTGGCTTCATCTCCAAAACATCCAACGTGTCCTGTCCTTGTGTTTGGTCAAGTTCAGTACTCCAGAGCAAAGCTGGCCGACGGAAATCCTGACGTCGCTGTCTGTCTGCCAACCTCGGCGGTTAACCCGCTAGTTCTGCCGTAAAAAATGAATACGTGGCCATTCTTGGCAGCCGAACGCAGCATATTTCGCCATCATTCCATTTATAGTCAGGTGCTGTAAAATGTATGTCCTAACCTGAAACATGCTCTTTGCGTGAATGATTGCGGGCCGTGTGATCTGAAATAACAGTGGCTCTGCCTTGGCTGCCGCCTCCGCCAGTGCTGCCAAGCTGAGACGACGCAAACTGAAAGTGCTACGTCGATGTAAGTAGACAGCTTGGCGATGACTCAGTGATGGGCTCTGCCAAAAAAAACACCCCCTAACCCACCTATTTTTCAACGTAATAAATGGCACAAATAAAATTTCACACAAGCTGACCTGGTGAGAGATATATCTTACATCAAATATTTTTTATGGAGCCTCATAGCTCTGGCTCCTTTTTTTTTTTTTTTGGTAAGCTCTCATTTGCACCCCGCAGCTTTGTTCAGACACACACGCAGAGGGAGGCCAGAAAACATACATTTAAAGCCTGAGACTGATTTGTATGCAGCCTGTCGTTTCCCCCCGTGGCCATTTTTGTCACGTAGCGCTTGCATAGGCCCATCACTTAAGCGACCATGAAAATGAATGCTTTGTCAGTTTCTCAATTGAGAACAAAAAAGCAGCTCCTTGCTAAGAGAACCAGTAGTAGCCACAAAAGCAATCATGTCTGCGCAGAATGATTATCAGTAATAAGAAAGGAGTAGATATTGAGATTAGATGTGACTGACTTCAAACATATTTACAGGTCACATGTATTCATTTGTCTCAGTTTTACAGATTCAGGTTAAACGATACATCTTATTTAGACGTGTGAGGCATGTGTGTGCGCATGTGGCTGAGTTTCCATCAAATTGTTTTTGTAAACATTTTGGTGCGTTGGAATGGAAAAAGGTGGTGGGATTGTCAAATTTAGAGAAAAATAACTAAGACTAACTAACATAGGCTTCTCTTTTGACTTTCTGTGACATGTTCTGTCACAGAAAATACCAAAATCATGTGTTGGCGCGCTGTTCATGCTGACTCACTGCGACAATTTACAAGTTCCGCAGTAGTAATACCCTCATCGGTGACGGGATCAGGCTCATTCATGGAAAAGTATGATTTACCTTATCCATTGACAACTTGCCGAGTTGTCTGTTGCCTGGGCAACTATGTATTTTGTTTCCAGTGGAACCATAAAGAGGAAGTGGCAAAGGACTGTAATGTAAGGAATGTATGATTTGAAAATATAAGAGAAAGAAGAAAACCTCAGCAAACCTTTTCAGTTTTTCAGCTTTTATTCAAGCTTATGGTCTTGGTTTCTTTTGTCTGTCATAAAAATGACCATTTTAAATGCTGTACAAAAAAAGCTTGCAGCGTCTTTGGTGTGTCAGATTAAAAGAGACAGTAAATAAAGCTCTCACTGTTAAACATTTATCACTCCTCTCACCTCCTTGACTCTGATGTATGGAGGATGGCGGCTGCATATTATTGGAAAGACTCTTCAGTAATAACCCCGACCCTACACCACCCCAACTGCAAGACCATAATGAATGTTAAATGATATTATCCGTCTTTAAGTATCACTTAATGGATCACCATTTCTCCTGAAACCTTATTAGCTTTTGTCAGAAATGGTTGAAAGGATTGTGACTGGCTGTCATGATCATGTGTTTTGGAGTGATGTAGAATACTACTAATTTCGATTCCATTTCCTTAATGTGTTACCAGAATGAAATTTGAAAAATTGGATTTGTCAAATTATAGCTAGCCAATGACATGAGAAATTATTATGAGATTATCTTTCTTATTCTATAAGATGTGTGAAGCATGTCATCACTATGCAGCTACGAGGAGAATCAAGCCAAAGCCAGCCTATCGATACTTGAGTGTTGATTCACACATTGTTTGACAGACTTTTGGTTTTTGCATTACAATATTTTTATGCAATAATAATTTCCGTGCTTTATTCTCTTGTTGTTAAATAATCTTTGTCATTGTCAAGTGCAACATTGTGAATGAAAGTGGCCCAGCTTCATATGTGGATCCTCTCTGACATTAACACAATTTTTTGTCTTCTCATGAAGGCTTTGTCGAGTTTCAGTCACCGTTCTAAAAACTGTGATCATAGTAACAATTGTAAGACTTCCAACACTAATAAGAATCTTGGCTGCTTTGGCTTTTTGCGAAATTCTCTCATTGATTTCTTATAAAGCTAATCTCATCTCCAAATACGCCCCTCATGTCTGTTTCATATCTTTGTCTGAGAGCTAAAATCAGATTTCAAAAACTTTTGTTGCAAGTTACGATCAAGTCCCACCTTTGTGATGTGACTTTGGTGTGTTACATTGTGTGTATTGGAGTGTTTATTGCACAACAACAGCTGCTGCGTGTAGACAAAGAGCAGCTTGGATTATGATGGACAGACTCTGTATGTGCGATAATTTTAATACACTGTGCATTTTATTAGTGTGTGTTTGTGTGTGTGTGTGTGTGCACTCGTGCGTGTGAGCGGGTCAGCAGGTTAGTCATGCAGTGGTGCTGGTGACGTCCCCTGGGGTCTTTTCACAGTAGGGCAACACGACAGATCATGATGCCAACAGCGGCGAGCAGATGGCTGAGCATGTTAGTCTGCCTGTAAAGTAGCTGAGGTCAGAGTGGGCTGTTCAACTAGGCAGGAGACAGTGATTCCCCAAATGAGAACCCGGACCTGTTGCTGCTGAACAGCTCACATTCTAGAATAGCAATGGGGTGAACCTTGTCACCTTGCTAGATACTTGCGCTATTGGTTTGGTATATATTATATTGTCCCTATCTTACAAATCCATGAATTCGGGCATATACTACTTCTGTTACCAATGTCCTGAAGTTGGTGCTGTCATTGGTGACGAGGTAAAGAATAGAGCAGGATATCATGTAATCACACAGAAGCCACAATTCTGCATGAGAGTCAGAGAAAAAACTACACTCACCAGCTAATTTATTATCTAGAACATTTCATTCCTTAATCCTAACAATAATAATGGCTTGGGTGTATAACATGCTTTTCAAGGCACCCAGCGCTCTCACAATGAAATCATTATTCATTCCCACTAGATTCATTCTGGTGGTGACAAACTACATGTACAGCCACAGCTGCCTCGGGGCAGACTGACGGAAGCGTGGCTGCCAATCTGCGCTGAACAGCCCTCCCAACACCACCCGACACTCACTCACATTAATGGCAATGTGGGTAAAGTGTCTTGCACAAGGACACAAATGTGTAGATAGGAATGCATGTTTTTTATAGCGCGCTTAAAGACACTTCACATAAAAGAAAATATTAATTAAAAGTTAAAACACATCAGAGTAAAATTTGCAGTTGAAATACTGAAAAGTATACCAACAAATAAATCAAGGATGTGGAGTAAAATAAATGCTTGGTCTTGGGAATGGTGAGAAAATTGGCGTTGGCGGAACGGAGGCTGCGGGAAGGGGTGTAAGGATGAAGGAGGTCAGTGAGCAAGGGAGGGGCCTGGTTATGTAGGGCTTTGTGGGTGAGTAGGAGGATTTTGAAGTCAATATGTTGTTGGACAGGGAGCCATGAGAGCGGGTGTGAGTGAGGAGGCGTGCTGCAGAGTTTTGGATGAATTGGAGTTTGTTGAGAAGTTTGGAGGTTGTGCCGTAGAGGATGCTATTGCTGTAGTCAATGCAGGATGTGATGAAGGCGTGGATCAAGGTTTCAGCGGCAGGGAAAGAGAGTGAGAAGCGGAGGCGGGAAGTGTTCTTCAGGTGAAAGAAGGCTGTTTTGGCGATATGTTTGATGTGTTGGTCAAAGGAGAGGTTGAGGTCGAAGATGATTCCAAGGTTCCGGCAGTGGGTGGAGGGGGCCAGGGTGGAGTTATCGATGTTGAGGTGGAAGTCTTTAGGTAAGTTAAATTGGTGAGAGATTCAGTTGAGATGTATAGTTGGATGTCATCAGCGTAGCAGTGGAAGCGGAGACCATGACGACAGATGATTTGACCAGAGGTAGAGGATGAAGAGGAGAGGACCAAGCACTGAACCCTGGGGGACACCTTGGGACAGGGGGGCAGTATACATATATATATTCTCACAGCGATGTTTTGTCTGACGTCTAGAATGTGTTGAAAAAATTGACATAATGAACACAGAGAGTGGAAAGGCGATGTGAATATGTCTATGAGAGTTGGAGCAGAAATGGGCGTTCGTATTTCTTTTTGGTTGACTGAATCTACACATTACCTGCTGTACCTACATAATGTGTTTCTTTGGAATGGGTTTTTTGTTTTTTTTTAAGTAATACATGCACCTGCCGGGCTGCTTTTGTAATCAAGAGCTTTGTTCTCTTTTGCAAACATCTTTCCTGGATACATCCAAGGCATGTGTTTCCTGTGCACGCCACTCTGATAGTCACAGCTCCAGCCAGTTGGTTCAGACTCCAGCTGGCAGCAACTTTTGGGGCACTTTGCCAGTTCCCTTCTGCCTGGGAGATATAAATCTGCCATCCTGATGATGAACGCAGTCTTTGGCCTCTCTGCTCACCCATTTTTTGTCCTACCATCTGCTTACTGAGTGATCAGGACCACATGCGGGATGCAGTATGCCGGAAGAAACAAATGGAATACAAAGTAAAACATGTTTTAAAAAAAGGACAACCCTCTGCACCACAGAGGTAGAAAAAAAGGTGATGCAGAGTTTTACGGGAAAGCGACCTTTTCAATCACTGTCGCGCAGATAGAATGACACTCAATGGGATCCAAGCTGCAGTCGATGCATCAATATTTAATCCTTTCTCTTAGACTTGTCCGCAGAGCCCTTTTATCCTTACTGCCTCTCTTCCCGGGGCCAATTTTCTCTTCCTGTCTCTGAAGCAGTGCGCGCGTGTGCATCTCCAGTGTGTTTGTGCGTGTTCGCCTGGTTGCTCGCTAAGTCACTGGAAATGACCACATCTCCTCTGAACCGTGGCACTGTCAAGTTGCGCGAGGTGAGGCCACCTCTTAGGTGTGAATGAGTGCAGAAGGCTCTAAATACCACTGAGCTTCCTCGAGCACATATTGACTTTCTGGCAGAGGCGAGAGTTTTGGGACGAGGCAACTGGAAAAGACAACAAGGCCAAGCGGGTGGATTGGATCTGCGAAACTGCCCTTCCCCCACTACCGCCCCCACAGCGCAGATCTATCACAGGTGTGGGCGGATGTGGTGGAGGTGGTGGGGGACGCCTATTACCTTGCAACCGAAGGGAGCTGGGTTGTGCCACTGAGCCGCTCCGACGGAAAGACGATTTTGTCAGTCTGTTGGAAGATCAAACGAATGTCTTCCTTATCTCTGAATTCCTGAGAAGAGCAACATGTGCGGCGCATTGACAGAAAGCCAGAGAGCTCTTTCCTCCCTGTCTGCCTGTCTGACGAATTCTCTTCATGAGCGCATTTTCTCATGGCTTTTTCATTTGCCTTGTCTGGAACACGACGAGGACGTTATTGTCATCTGTTGTGTATTCAGGAATGAAATACAAATTCATGTGACATGGATCTTCGAAGGATTTGTCAGGTGCAGGGAAAAAATATTTTGACTGTGGCGCATTATATCTGCTCAAACAAGATACATCAAATGCTTCAGTTTGTTTTTTGTGGGGGGGTTACCGAAATCTCTTTACAACTCCAGGACGACTGATGCGCATCAAGTGCCATCTTTCACCTAACATATAATATTAAAGCTATTAAAACTATGCTATACTTGCTATACTTGAAATTAAGTTAGGAAGCTAAATTGAAATCAAGCACTAAAGAACTGTGCACTTGCCTTATCTTCATCTGATATAATAGTGTGGTTTGAAAATGTTTTTTTTTTTTTTTTTTTAATAAATCAATCTGAGGTGGTCTTTTATAGCCTAAAGGATAAAGTGGTTATATTTATAGTTCATGTATTCATCGGGTTTTATGTTGTATGCAGTTCTTAACACAACCCTTACATTGGGGACCAGTCCAAGAAGGACACTCAAGGAGCGCCCTCCCCCAAGGCTGTATTTTTGGGGTGACCTGGTCCGAGATCAAACACCAAGGCCCCAATTCTCCAGCTGACACTCTACCACTAGAAAGGCTTAAAACAAACTTTTATGCCCTGTCTTACTCCTCCCGAGTAAGGGAAATCTTTCCTCATTGATTTCCTGTTACTTCGTGACCAAAGTAGTTCAGTTTGCCAAGTCCCTCGCGATTGAAGCTGTACAAGACAAGCAGGAGTAGGGGCAAAGGGTTGACACTGAACAGAGTGGAGGGAAGGGGCTGTGCGAGTTGGTGAGAGCCTTCCGCAACGCTCGTGCCAGACGCCTTGCCAGAATAAACAACAGGCAATGAAGCAGAGCAGAGTGACTTGTCTTGAACCCCGAGTGGAAAAAATAGGAGAGACAGGAGAGAGCTTGGGGGGGAAGGGGGAGGAACAAAAAATAGAGTGCAGAAGCTTCTGCTGGAAAGGGTAATGACTTTGGCCAGGTTCCACACGGTGAGGCAGAGACGCTTGGAGTTGTCACGGTGGGATGAAATAAATGCACATATCCATCTTTTGTCTCGAGAGAAAGTCAATTTTTCAAAATCCAATTACGCATGATTGCTGTGGATGCTGAAGCTGAGAAACATCTCCTCCCCCCACTGTGTTCTGCCCATGCTGACTCCTGAATCATACTCGCGCTGTTTGAGCCAAAGGGTACACACACAGAGAGAGAGCCAGACATTACTAATATTGAACAATATTCAGTGATCAATATCCATTTATGCTTTCCATTAATGCTATAACCGGGTGAGAGGGGGGGCTCCCGCCGTGGCCATTTATTTAACCTTTTCTCCCTTTTTGTTTTTCTCTTTTTCCTTCTTCCTTCCTGCCACTCGCCTCTGTGCAATCAATTCAGAGGGCCTCTACCAGCTGGGAGTTCAACGCTGTCCCCCTCAGAGCAGTATTGAAGGGCTGGAGGACACAGAGGTAGGTTCAAACAGCTTGCCAGCATATTTACCAGCAGCCAAGAACATTGTCGAAGATTAACGCTCTATTAGCGAGGCAAATCGCTGTAATCCCTCCCCTCCGCCCCTACAAACTTCTTCTGCCTCTTAAATTTTCCTCTGTGAGGATTCGGTGTTGAGGTTCTGCTGCAACTTTTTTTTTTTCTGTGCAGAAAAAGTGTAAGACTCACGTACTACTGCTGGTGGTGCACGGGGGAAACATCCTGGACACTGCGGGAGGAGACCCCAGCACAAAGAGCAGCGACGTGGCCACGCTCACCTCCGTGCTGGAGAAGGTGACGAGGGTCCACTTCCAGGCGGCCAGTGAGCATGTGATGATCAAGCTGGTGCCGTGTCCCGCCGTGTGCGCCGAAGCTTTCTCCCTGGTGTCCAAGTGAGTGCAGCCGAAATGCAGGGTGACTGCTTTCTGTTCATTCGTTGTTGACAGTTGAAAATAAGCTGTTTTAAGTATGTTTGTTGACCGCTTTGCACAAAAAAATGCCTGTGGAACTTGACGTGTTATGTTCAAGGGTTTATCAGGATAGGCAATATGTGGTATTTAAAGGTATGTCTTAGGAAGAATACATATTGTTAATATCCTTTAAATACAGGTTCAAAATAGCAGATTGCATTAAGGGATAGTTCATGCAAAACTTAATTGTATACTTTACTGTAATCACCCCGGATATTTTTATTACAACCGATCATCACAACCATTCATAACTCACAGACAGAAGTCAGTCTGTTGGAAGTCCCTGGTCTTTGAGATTAAGAGCAATAGCAAGACCAAGAGCAACATAACATGTTTCTACAGTTTTTATGTGGTGCTGGGAGGGATAAGAGTCCAATTTGTCATGGTGTTAGCGATGCTAACACCATGCTTTTTGGGTTAAGTGTCAGTAGTAGCAGCCTCATAGCCAGCAGATCTTGCAATTTTTGTGAGAACTAACTCATGTGTAGCTGCTCGCAAGAGACAGGCTAAACTACAACAGCAAAATAACATGTTGGTCTACCAGACACTTGAATGGCACAATATAAGATCAATGTAGTTTATTCTTCCTTTTTTCTCGGTTTGATTATGTCATCCTTGGCAACTGCAGAGTTCTATTGTAGTGGATTTTTTTCCCTCTGTGAAACTCATGAAGGGTTGAGAGAATTTCACTTAAACCTCAAACAAATAGTAAATAGGTGAAATTTCAATTGATCCATCCCTGTAAGTGATGTGTTGTGCGTCCGCACATGGCATGAGACATCCCAGTGGGCACCTGTCTACTCTGGTCATCTTTGACAGCGCCGCTTCCGCTTTTCTCCTTCCCAATTACAAGCAGGGGGATGTTCGTGTCTGGGTCGTCACAAGTCACCGTGGCTTTGGTAACGTGTTTTGCAGTCAAGTCAGGGCTTCTGTCTGCCTTTGTGATTGATGTAAGTTGGAGTGAAGTAACGCCAGGAAGCAACATGAATATGGAGAGATTTGAGCTGTCAGACGGCGGTTGAGCTTTGACAACATCCGCAGATAAAATAAATTGAAAACAGCTTCCCATGGGAGTCTGAACAGAACATGTTATGTTGTTTCCTTTTCCTTTTTTTTTTTTTCAACTGTTCTCTATCTTCACCCTCTCACACTCATGCAGAGTCAGGTCATTTCAAGGGATGAAGAGAAATAGCAGGGTATATGCAATCAGTAAGTCAACTATGTACCCTGTCAAGAAGAGCAAATTTAATACCACTCTTGAATGACTGGACTGCAAGATCACTCCACAGAACTTGGCAGCAGGTTAGTTTTGGAAAGCAAAGAGACCTTTGAGGTGTCAGGAAATTACAAGCTCTTCAGGAAAAAAACAGTCTTAAATGAAGACTCTAGTTTTTCACACTTCCTGGGAAGGTAACACAGGAGAAGTGTTATTCCTGAGGAGTTTTTTTTTGGTTAACATGTTGCAACAATCTGCATGACTAATAGAGCCAAAATGGTCCATTCAATTTAATATGCCATGGTGAAAGAAGCTTGTTTCAGGATAAATACATGGTGAATGAGAGGTGAGTGAGACTGCTGATTACCAGAACAATTTATACTTATAATTTTGGTATTTTTTATGTCTGGGAGGCTAAAGGGTTTTTTTTTTTCCAACCAAAGTTGGAGTTTATATTTATTGAGTTTTTATTAGGAAAGTAATGTAATGGAGGCAATTGAAAATGACTTATTTTAGTTCTGCCTGATCTCGAAGCGGTGAGGGAGATAAGGTTGATCCCACAGAGTCTGCTCATTACCCACACAGTCCCGTTAACGTCACCGGTCAAACACTGAATGACGACTTGACAGCCTCAGTCATGCCAGTTGATGGCAGTTTGCACAATTAAGAGCCGACGGTCCAAAAACTATTGAGGATTCCAACTGGAGACAAATATAGTTAGTTGAATACCGCAGTTGAATACCGCGGCAGATCATTTTGAGCTCCATCAACATCTTGAAAAACCTACAACAGAGAGCGAGAGAGTTGACGCTGAGTCAACGGCCTTTCTGTTTAACTCTGAAATTAGACAAAGCTGTCGAGCTTCAGTGTTCAGATGGCCCCGGCTACTACTCTCACAATATGTGCCGTCGGTCGGCACTCACGGGCGCCCACGCCGAAGCAAACGCAATTTCACTTAACAACACTTTTCCCTCAGTTAGCACCACTCTATGTAGCTTGGCGGAATTGGACTTGTGGGCGTGTGCATTGGCGTCTCGTTTGTTTTTGCGTGCCAACATAAACAGATGAGGATTGGGCATCCCGGTGCAAAGGAATTGATGCTGCTGCTGCCGCTGTTTGTGTCTCATTCTGGGAAGCAGCTTGGTTGAAAATCACACCAGAGAGCCCAAGTGGCAAAATCTCTTAGCGCCTCAGTGACAAACTTTTCACATAAACACGCCGTTGATAGTTCCACATGTACTGTGCGATGTCCTCCTGTAGATGTGGGGTTATCTTTCTCTACGACGCTATGGCAGATCCAATTAAAGCAGGGCAGCGAAGCGGCTTCGACGTTCCTCCCTGTAGCGTACACTTCCAACCTCGCCAGGAGCTGGAGATAAAAATCCAAATGGATTCTGTTTTTCAGCTTATACGACGGAGTCCATTTCTATATGTGCCCCAGAGAGTGTCCCCTCTCTGCTTGGGAAGAGAGTGACTCATTTGTCTGCCTGCACAGGACGTGCAGAGTTTATTTTTTTATCTTTTTGAGTCCTTTTCCCTAAACGAGGAGTCTCTGCAGAGGCCCCGTTGCTGTTCATGCTAATTGTGCGAAGGGGTGTCCAAGCGCTACGGCAGCCATTAGGTAATGGAAGAGCAATTAAGCGCGAACAGACTTCAGGGTTTTCAGACTGACATTATGTGGCTGGCGAGAGGAGAGAGGGCGGCCAGGCTGCATAATAGACTCTGCACCCTGCGTGAGATCAGGCTGATTCACGGTTTTATCGGCCATATCTACCCTCCGCTGGTAATTGCAGATCATTTCACCATGGCGCCGCCGCTGCAACTGCCGACGCCGCCACCGCGAGGTCTCGGCTGAGGACGCCGATGCATTTCTATATATAGGCCACAATTACGTTAAACACAGGTGCCATCTGAGTCGACAATGACTGTAGCAGAGCTAAGAGGACAATCAGAGGTGAGACGATTCAAACCCTTAAAGTGTTTAAGTTTAAATTACGCATCGAAAGCCAAAGCAGGCTTTTTATTGATTCTTCCATTTTTTTTTATTTATTTCTTTTTTTGGTGTCGAAGGCGTGAAAGACGTGCCGTTGAGTGAAACCTTAATATGACCCCCAAGTCTGCTCTCGGTGAATATCACATACATTTGACTAATAAGGGCAGAGGAATGCGAGAGGGAATAAACGCCTCGTGAGTTAAAGAGTCACGTCCAGAATTAAGCGGAGCGGCGGCGTCAGCCCGCTGTTTAGCGCGCCGAGCCGCTGCGCCTTTTCAGGATTGTGCGACGCCTCTAATTAAGAGATTCCGTCGACTGATGGCCGTCGGTGTCGCTGATCCCACGGTTTGTTAAGCGCAATTATGCAAAAGGGCACACGGTTTGTACGGGCATTTGGGAATAAAGCACTTAACGGCGTAATTAAGGAATCGAATCCAGTCACAGACTAGGGCCATCTGTTTTTAATGGCCAATATGTCACTCAGCAGTTGAGTTTTTGAAGACGCCAGATTTTATAGTCACTTCTGTATTGATTGCCAGCAATTTTAGGGAAAATCACTTTAGGTTATTAGGATTGATTGCGGCGTTATGAAGCATGTCTGGGTGTTGCCGTGTTTGCGCAGGGGCGAAGATGCTAATGATCGCCTCGGATTAATTGGGAACATTGATTTTCAGCTCGGAACGACACCCCGATAACAACGTTTTACCTTGAAACTGCCAAGGCAGATGCTCAGGACGGCCTGGCGCCTGCAAACAAACACGTCTTTCAAGGGCTTTTTTTTAATGTAAAACAGCACGCAGCTCCATGCTAATGATACAAGTGCTTACATAATCAAGCTAATTAGGAAACACAAATAATGAGCGTCTCCTCACCTGACATTTACTCGGCGGCGTAGCAGGTGTGAAACCTCCGCTCTCGTCCCGCACCTTGTAAAACCCATACGGTTGTAAACAGTGCTGGGAATATTAATTGGATTTTTTGTTGGGGTTTTTTTGGCGCGGGGGCGGGGGCATCTCTGAGGAGGAATTGTTCAACAACCCTTATTCAATGAGGCACCCATAAGAATCGGGCCAGGTGAGTGGCGGCGGGCCATGGATTTTCATTTGGGCCGCAAATTTCAATAAACGAGCAACGGATGAACAAATGATTGCGGTTCAAATTATGCCACGTAATCCTCGTCCCACAGCAGTGTGCGGACACCTCTCTGCATAATTCCTCCCAACCGCATATTTTCCCACACCGGCTTCAGCGGTCGGGAGGAACAATAATGTGTTGTATCTATTTTGTACCAAGTAAACGTGGATGTTGGGAGGAACAGGTTCGCCAGAACTGATGTTGCAGAGGCAAACAGAGGCTCACTGTTATCTCTTCCACTTCTCGGTATTTACTCTGCTCACATAGAGCCAACAGTCTGTTGGAAATCAGCCTCAAAATGCTATTAGAAGATATGAAAAGAAACATTACTATAGTATTGTGTCTTTGCAACAACATGAAAGAATCATTTTCAAGCCAGGCATAGTAGCCAATCAGACTTAAGACAAAAATCAAAATCAAACCAGGGCCACCTTCATTGCTGCATTGTACACAAAATTTTCCCCTAAGGTTTTAAACCTGCAGGCCCCTACTAGCAAATCCAGGAAGCCGACTAGGTCCACTTCGCTTTAATCAGCCGCACTGGGGCGCGTTAAAAATGAAATATATAAAGGTTGTGTGAAACATCTGCTGATTATTTCCTCGCCCCGTCCCTCGTGCGTCGACCCAGCAGCCACGGAAATGAAAGCGGCAGCTGTCGTATTTGTAGAGAGCAGGAGATGAGATACAGGAAGGATTGAAAGAATATCAAGACTGTAGGTAAATCTTTTCTTAGTCATATTTGCTGATTTTTATCCCTTTTCAAAAAAAATTAACACAGGACTAGGAGAAACACAGCTAATAAAGTAACTGTACAACAGTGAAATGAATTTGTTGTATTGTGATTATTTAACATAAAATTAAAATTAAAGATAGGCTTTTAATGTTGGATTTCATGTGTCTAAGAGGCTTAGAGAAGCCAATTCAAGTTAGTTGTGTGTAAAATCTAATGTGTATTACCTATTGTGACACTTCCATTAAAACGGGGTGACCTATTGGTGTAACTGTAGCACTGGTGTCACACCACTTACTGCACCACTGGGCCAAGTCTAGATTCTGATGAGTGGGGAGCAATAATTCAGACACAGAGACCGCAACTTTAAATGTAAAGGCCGGCAATTTACTGAACACAATATAAGAAAATACAGTATAAACAAAATATCAAAAATACTCTGCAGGTTCTAAAGTGTTTCAAAAGAAAATAAAAAAATAAAGAAATATTTTACGCTTTCTTTTCCCCTTTTTGTTCAACTGAGGTTTTTTTATTTTATTTTATATAAAGCTAATTTAAGCTAAGTTTAATTAGTTGTTGTTGTTTTTTTTTTTATTCCTAGGTTTGACCTATTTGGGGACTATTTTAATCTCTGAGTTAACTCTGTTTTGATCTCTCTTTTTTATAGGAAAAAGGAAAACCTTCAATTCGAAGCTGAGTGGACCACAAATACAATTACATGCAAGAAATGAGCGAATGATCACAAGTTTGTTTGATACAACACAAGTAGCTCAAGTAACTGGCTATAGTCAAAGTTCAAAAAAATGATAGTCACAGTTCTTTCAGTTCGATAAAAATAACAAAAAGTTTCCTTTCACTCCCACCACTCTGGCAGCGTGTTACCGTCTTTCTCACTTCTGCGCTGGAGAAGAGAGACGGTGGAATCTTAGTCCTGGGTGTGGCTCGCCATCTTCTTCCGGTCCGCACGCGGCTGCATGCACCCCGATCTCCAAATCCCAGCACAAAAACTCGTGTTTTACCGCTCGTTCTCTCTGCTGTCTTCCTTCGTCTGTCTAACCGTAGCTGCACGTCATGCAGGTGCTGCGTTTGAGGTCGCTCGTCCCAAAAGGGGCAGCGGCGGAATTGCCTGAATGTATTTTTAATTATTTATATTACTATTATTATTATTATTTTTAAACATTTTAATTAACCCATGAATTAATTACTGTTGAATGATTTTTTTTTCTTTTTACTTATTCAATTTTTTATAGATTATTTATTCCTATTTATTTCACATTTTTGGCATGGGTTACATAACGATACATTTATTACATGAATACATCAAGTGTATGAAGTTGCAACTCTCTATACTCTATCCATTTATTCATGTCTGAAACTCATGTTTGAATATCACTCAATGAAATTATGGCACAATTATCAGAATAAGCCACGTTTTCACCATTCGATTACTCTGTATTTTCTGCTTGGGTCGTGACATTGAAAGATTCTCCTGGTATTAGAGACAGTGGCGGGCAAGAACGTGTATGCAAGTACTAACACTTGAGACTGAAAAGAGGTGTGTCATTGAGCAGCAGGAAGGATGTGGAGCTTTCACAGCACATGTATGTATCTAACACCTTATAATGTGATAAGTTTCACATTATACGAATGTGATACAAATCACATAACAATGTGATTCTGAGAGTTTTTTTTCCTGATAATATAGTTCCTCTGATATGAATCACAAGCAATGCATTCTGTTGTAAATGGTGCCTGTGTTTCCCAGAGAACTGAGAAGTCTGGGGTCCTTTTATCTCCTAACTAAACACAACCTGCCTGGAGGTTTTTTAAAACCATTGAAAGTAAATTATCTACTTAAATAGGCGCAGCCATTAAACTTAATCAAGAGCATGTTTAGATTTAAATGGAATTTTTCCCACACTCCCTTATTTTCAATTAAAACAACATGGGTAATTTTTTTCCAGACTGCGATGAACCTCTGCCTTAAACTTCCAGTTTTAAGTTATATTCTTTCAAATATACAGATCTGTTATTTACTTCATTTTAAAAACAAAAAACAAAAAATTTTCTGACCAGAGTTTTTCTAGATAAAAACAGACTTGAGTAGTAACATGTTTATTACAACTACAGTATGTTGTATCATGTTGTTAAGCCACACATCTTATCATGATACAAAATGCATGATCTTGTATCATCAGTGTAGCAGCAATGTTGCTTCCATGTTAGTCCACCTCTTGCAGAGTGCTTGTGTTCAGTGTCTGGCCGTGTTTGACACTTGTTGCTATTTCTGACTTTAACTATCGATCGCACTCTGAGCCTTTTTCCGTGTCTTTGCCGAGTGAAGCGTCACGGGTTAAAGAGCCTCGGTGGTTGATAAATAATTGCCCTGTAACGCAACACATCAGTCACTGTTTGCCTGGACAGCAGGGACCGTGGGGGTGGATTTATCCTCGCTTGATGTGATGCCACTGACTGACTGACTGACTGACTGGTGAACACTGTGCTGCTGAAAGCCAATAGTCCCCCCCCCCCCTTTTTTTTTTTTTTTTTTTTTTTTTTTTTTACCATTCTCAACAGGTTCCATTCCGCCTGCAGCACGATACTCCGTAATTGCAGCCGGAACAGGGCACGGCTGCCACGAAACGTGTGTTCGTGCAGAATCATGGCGGTAAATAAAAAACGAAGTGCATTTTACAAGGCTTGGTGATTTTGTCGAAGTCCTAAATTTAACAGTTTGTGCCTGGAAATTTAGCACGTTTTGAACCTGAAAACAAGAATATAATGAAAAATCCACCGAATCATGCACTCAGTCAGGGTGGGCTATTAAGTAAATGGCCTATTCTGACTAACAGGACATTTTTAGGAAATGAGAATTAATGAGCTTAATTGCAGCCAGTGTGGGGGATGTTTTCTTGCACGGTGGCCCCATTGCTTTTTGGGGGGGCATGTTATGATCGTCACCAAGGCAACACGGCGTTGGCCACCTATTAAAAGTTCACCAGCTGCTTCAAGAATGGCAGGTCCGCTTGGGCTTGCTGGGCTTTCCAATAATTCATGTCAGCCCAATTAGCTGATTTTCAGTCAAGTGGGATGATTACTCAGAACACTGTGTTCTTAGCTTCCCAACAGGATACTTGTGTAATAAATAGTCTGGCATATTGGAGTGTTTTTGAAAATCATTCTAACTGGCTAGTCTAATAGTGTCCTCGTGGACGTGCCCCTCCCTGTGCTCCAAGGGTGTAGCTCCACCTTCACCCCAAGACAGCTGGGATTGGCTCCAGCATTACAACCAATCATTTTCAGAGTACATAGAAAATGATTGGCTGGATGATATAATACAACAAATAATAATACATAACAAAAGAAGGACTCAGTTCCATCTTTTTTCTGCCAAAGCACATGCATTTTTTCATGTTCCACCTTTTCGCCCTCAAAGTGCATGAGAGGGACTCAAGGAGAGATTGGGCTGACATAGATGAAATTGAAACCCACCCAGTAATAGCGGCCACTGTAATTCTCTCAGGCCGACTGCCATATGCATGATCCCATTACCGGGGAAGCCTTTCAAGCGTGTGTTGAAGCGCTGCAGGAAATAGTCTCCGTGCAATCTTCGACCGGCGCTCCTTTCCCATAACAATTTTGAAGCTCTAGAAATAAGAGCATGTGATTCAAGCCACCAAGATGTGTGTTTCCTGTAAGTGGTGAAAAAAGGGGATAAAAAGGGAAGCTGAAAAGCAGAACAATTTCCACATGGTTGAGTCTTATCTAACTTTTTATCTCTGGTCAACTGTAAAGGTTCATTGTCAGTGTGATGATTTTTGTGTCCTTGTACGTTTGCTAACGTGGGATTCACTTGTCAAAAAAATCCACGCCTGGGTCAGAAAATAGGTTGTGATCTTGTGTAAATCACTATGTCCCAGAGGGCAGCTGTGCACTGGCCAGCAATCTTTCACCTCACGCCCCGTTTGGGATTTGGTCGGCGATGTTGGACCACTGAGAGGTTGTGGCTTTCTGTCGACAAGTCAACAGCAGTGGGCATTGTTGCTTCCTCCCCTGTGAGAAGAGCGGCCGATGGATGGTGACGGCTCTGCCAAAGGGGGAGCGTGGAAATCAGTTTACCTCCGTTTTCAGGGCAGAATATTCACCGAGAGCCACGTCCTTTATCGTGCAACACATGCACGCATGCAGCTCTAAAGCAGCAAAGCCCCTTTTGATCTCCCTCCTTTCTTCTCCGTCCTGCAGCCTAAACCCCTACAGCTATGACGAGAGTTGCGTGTCCAGCAGCGTGGACCACCTACCCCTGGCTGCCCTCCCCCTCCTCGCCATCGTCTCGCCCCGGTACCAGGACGCGGTGGCCACTGTGATCGCCCGGGCCAACCAGGTGTACCACGCCTTCCTGCAGTCGGAGGAAGGGCAGGGATTCAGCGGGCAGGTACACCAACCCTTTGGCCGTAGTATTTCATCTTCTAGTGGTGATGCAGAAACTTTAAAGGGCCAGTGTGTAAAAATTAGCCTGATTGATGTTTTTTATATTGGTAAAAGCTTAATATACTGCCCATAAATACATTAATAAAAGTGTATACTTGCAGTACAATAAAAAATAATTTGGTTTTCTTACCATTAGAATGGTTCTCATATATATATATATGAATACACATAGAGCAAGGGTCTTGCTCCCAGTTAGTTGCCATCTTGCACTGCCATATTTCAAAACAACAAAGAAGAAGGTGGACGAGGTATCCAGGTTTGTGTGCGTAGTCCACCGTAGTTCACTGGCAAGCTCGGGAGAGGGAGGATGAGAGGGTGAGTGCTGCAATCTAAAATGGAACCGTTAAGGAAGTCCGCCTGACAGAGTATTTTGTATTTAGGGCATTGTAAGGCAGGCTTCCTTCAAAATGGCGGCACAAAATGGCAGCTAATTAGGAGCAAGACCCTTGCTCTTTGTTTATTCTTATATATATTAGAACCGTTTTAAGAGTATGTTTCACACTTGGACAAAAAGGCGAATGCCCAGGCGTGCTTGTGTGGTTTTAACCTCTTTAATAGTCTCTTGCGTCCGCAGCCTGTAACATATACGCACACACAGGCATTAGCTCGGCCCTAGCTCCGCAGCAGGTGACCCGCGACTTGAGTGGCATCAGGACCCCCCCCTCCCAGCTATAGCTGCCACCAGTTACTGTGTGCAGTGCTTCACAAATAGCCTATTTTCTCCTATTGATAATGATAATTTCAATATAATCAAATAATCAAGTTTTACTCACTGGACCTTTCATTCCACCAGTCGGCGATTGTCACAGGAAGCAATAAATAGCTTTGTAATCTGTTGAAGCTGACTGTCCTCCCCTCTCCCCCCACTTTTTTTTTTTTTTACAGTTTTAATGAGCTGCTTTTTATTCTCTGCCTTAACAATCCGCAGACTCTTAGTATCATCCTGCACATTGTAGTGCGTTAATGAACTTTTGAAAACGACTGATCGCCCCGTTGTTCGCTTTCGACAGCTCTCCCGTTTGAACGGTAAAGCGCAATTTATTTTTTTGGCTTGGAGCACATTAATTATTCCTTGAAGTCACCAGTGGAATGGCAGCATGAGACAAGTAATTGTTATTTCATGGTTCATTTACATTGTCTATTAGCTGCGGCGGTCGGAAGAATGGTCTGCGATTATGTCGCCACATGCTTGGTTTGATTGGCTGACTGTTCACAGATCGGTCAGCGGGTTGATGCTTTGCAATGCTCTGAGTTACGGCACATTAGCGGCTACATTATCGAGTAAATTGGAAAGTATAAAGAGACTGCGCTGTTCAGCCCCAACATCAGAACCACCAATAATCTACCTTGGCAGATAAACAAAACTCCATCATATGTGAAAAAACTATAGAATTTGTCAATCTTTCAATCAAACAAGACCTGCATTGAAATGGAACCAGTTTAGCCAGGAGCCAGCGTTCATCCACCCTGGTGAGGAAGGACTCAGTCAAGTGCAGCGAGTCCAACTGTTTTGCCGAAGCACACGACAGATTGCTGGGCACAGAAACAAATACAGCATCTGGTTCAAATTTGAAATTTATATATATATTTAAAAAAAAACAACACAAACTGCACTTCTTTCAAAAGAGATCCCAAACTACCAAGCATATGTTCAATTAATAAAGAAATAATGTAATTTCCGATGGTTTTAACGAACAGATGAGCAGCTCAGTCCTTCTTCTTTTCTGATTAGGAACAAAAACAGGAAAGGGGCAATCAAAAGAAAACGGGAATGATTCTGCATATACCTGATAATAAAATTCAGAGCGCTCTCTTAAAATGGCTATGAACAAAATTGATGTGTTATCACAATTTCCACGATGCCACATCTGCGTGCGAAGCTGTCCAGATTGGCACCTGCCTTTGACTGCAGCAGTCAAGGTGATCACTGAGGAATCTCTCAAGTCGCAGTGTGAGAGTTAAATGACCTTTTTGCGTCCACCCCTCCTCGTAAACGTCCGATATTGCGCGCTCATTTAGGCAAACATGCCAAGTGGACGCAGCGTGTTATTTAGAGCATTCGACAGACACCGTCCTCTGCCTGCCTGGTTTCCATTTAGCTCCCGTGCTTCTTCATGCATGATATCAAGTTTACACACAATTTCACACGTCCAAATCTTCGCAAATTACGCCCTGAAGCAGGACAGCAGCTCTAACTTGGCTGCCTGCGACGTGTTTGGCCAGCAAGAGCAGCGTTGCGTTCAAGGTTTTCTCAGAGCTTGATATCATGTGGCCGGCCATAATAAATCAATTATGTGGCCGTGCCGTGTCTGGCCCCCAGGGCAGCAGTCTGAGACCTGTACCTTGGGTTCCCACCTGGAGTTAGAAATGTCCCAGATCCAAACCATGACTGCACTGCAGGGGATGTGGCCTGGGAAAAAAATCAACAAAATCTAAAAAGCTGCAGGAATGAAGTTGACAAATAGAACAGTATTGGGGATTTTGCTTCAATGGTCAGAGAGGCTTCAGCTGAAGAGCAGAAACCCAGGTTTTCCATCAAGATGCTCTATGATGGCCCAAAGAGGCCTCAAAAAGAACACAGTTTTACATTCTTGTGAGATGACCAGCACAAGAGCAACATCTGCACTTGTCTTAATCTGAACAAACATCTTTGTTTATTATTTGCAGCTGTGCAGGGCTTCACACAAAGAGTGGAAAGAAAGGTTTCAATACTTTTCTACTTTTTCTTACATATAAGGCAATAAGGTATTTAGAATACCTACAGAGATACGTCACTCAGGTGTTGGTGGATGGCATGCCATATCAGATGGTGTTACTGAGATTAGGATTAGGGTTAACCCTAACCTTTACCCTCGTTGAGATTTGACAGCTCAACCATTGCCTTATATGTGAGAAAATGAAGAAAAGTATTGACAACAGGAAAGGTAAAAAGAACTTCTTGTTTGCTACAAACATAGGTTTATTATTATTAAAACAAACAAATCATTATGAGCTCTCCTTTGTTTGTTCTTTTTTGTCCTTTTTTACAATTTAGTTGTTGCAACTCAACAACATGTCAGAAGAATCACTGACGTCTGTAGCTCAGGAGCGGGTTGTCCAATGATCCAAAGGTTGGCGGTTCAAATCCCAGTCTGTCGTTGTGTCCTTGGGCAAGACACTTAACCCTAAATTGCTTCCAGTGGGGGCTGACAGCGCATTGCATGGCAACAGCCACCCATTGGTGTGTGAGTGTGTGTGTGAATGGGTGAATGAGAGGCCATTGAAAAGCGCTTTAGGGTACCGTGACGGTGCTGAAAAGCGCTATGTAAGTGCAGTCCATTTTCCATTGACAGTCGGCCACACAAATAGGCACTCTACCATTCTTAGCATTATCTTCACACTTCTTCATTACTCACATTATGTAGCAAAACTGCTTGCTGCTGACGTAACTAGATCAAAGCAGCACATTTTTATCATGCTGCATTATTTTCACCACAGTTCGCTGTAAGTGGAGTTGCCTTTGTCACATTTAGTTGTAGACACTCCGACACGGTTCCTTACACGGAGTCAGGGTCAGGGTCAGTCCGGCAGACCCACACAGGAAACTGAATGTGAAAGAAAATTGGAATCCACCCAACATCTGCAAGAAATAAATAAGAGAAAGATCTTTATATTGCAATTATTTTAAGATATATTGATCCCAACGGATTTTTTTAACAAAGTACACAGAGACTGAGTCGCTTTGCTTTTGATTGCATTAAACCGCCAGTTGTTGCCTCTGCTAAGGCAGCGGTGTGTTTCGTGGGCGTCTGAGTGACATGTTTTTCCTGCACAGGTGTGCCTGATGGGCGACTGTGTGGGCGGCGTGCTCTGCTTTGATGCTCTGTGCTTCAGCAACCACCCGAGGCCAGGCAGCCCCGACAACAGCAGCAGGAACAACAGCACAGAGAGCCTGAAGGTGAGAGCGTGACGGTGGCACAGCTCCATGACGATGACGATGCAGTTAGGGCACGTAACTGCACAGCCGCTGAGGGAACGTTCCAAATTTACTGTAAGGCATTGAGATCAGACACTTAGTTGTTTTTTTTTCTGCGGAAATAATTATGACAAGGGCACCAAAGACGCCATCCTTGGTCTGACTGCGTGGCCTCCGTAGTAAACAAACATAGTTGTATGTCCACAGAATTATGCATCAGCGCATTAACTGCTCTAACCCTAACCCTAACCCTAACCCTAACCCTAACCCTCAAGTCAGCACAAGTGAGTAAGTTTCACAGAATTTTCCCCAGAGCGGCGCAATCACAATGTGTTCCCGCTATATTTAATGTTATTATGTGGTTGATAAGATGGAGACCTCCTTTGCCGGAGCATTAGTTTAAGGATTCAGCAGCATCCGTGGCTAAATGTAAATGAGCCTCCTGAAGCCTCTTGTAGTTTAATGTCTCCTGCTCTCCCCTCTAAGTGTGGTATCATGTCCCCCTTTTTGTACACCATCCTCTCCTTTTATTATCCCCTTGTTTGCAATTCAAATCCCCCCTCACATGTCAGAGTCCTGCTCATGCAGGCAGATTTTTTTCTTTCTCTCACCCTCCTCCCACGCTTAGCTCCCCACACATCAGCTCCTAGTGTGTAATTTTTTTCCAAGGCGCCCGAGTGTTTTTCCGGCCGTGTTACGCACTTCCCTCCTTCCCTCCCTCCCGTCCTGGCAGGAAAGCTCGGGCCTGCTGGGGGAGTCCAGCCCCGGGTTGAGCTCCAGCAAGAGGCTGAGCAAAAGCAACATTGACATCTCGGCCCCAAACGAAGGACACGTCCAGAGCAGGCCGCCGCTGAGCCGCAAGCAGAGCGACTCGTACGACGGGGACACATCGTCCACGGGTCAGCACACGTTTTTCCCCAGGTGAGAGAGACAGAGGGACAACTAACTATGACAGCCAAGACAGGAAGAAACAGTGTTGAGTGGGTTTATAGAAAAGATTCTACCCTCACAATTGAATTCAGCTACCTGTGATGTGTTTGTCACAGATCCTGAAAAGAGGAAAACTTGTTTTTTTTATTTCCTTGATGGCAGTTAATTCCTCTAAATATGTGTTTATGTGTAGCATTAATAAACACTGCACGTGGGTAGCACAATAAATTCACGAGGCACTTTTAGGGATAAGCTCATTGGCTTATTTTAAATCACCATTATATTGGATTTTACTTTCTATCCTTTGTTTATTTTATTTTTTAAAGGATTTGGATATTTGGTAGAAAGAGGCACCAACTCTGAAGTGCCGTGACTTAAATAGTTACTCTATTAATGAAAATTCTTTTTTTAAAAGGATACTTATGCAATCCTATTTGCATTAAACTGATTTACATTCACAATTAGGGTCTAATAGCCAGATAAAGAAGCATTCGTGAACGGGAATATGCTGAGAACTTTAAACTGAGGCTGTTGTTGCATCGTATTGGAGACATTCATTCATTCATTCATTCATCTTCTATGCCCGCTTATTCCTATTCAGGGTCACGGGGGTCTGCTGGAGCCTATCCCAGCTGTCTTAGGGCGAAGGCAGGGTACACCCTGGACAAGTCGCCAGTTCATCGCAGGGCCACATAGAAACAGACAACCATTCACATTCACATGCACACCTATGGACAATTTTGAGTGTTCAATTGACCTCACATGCATGTGAGGTCAAGTGTGGGAGGTCGAGTGTGGGGAAGCAGAACCAGGCCCACGCAGACACAGGAGAACATGCAAAGTCCAACCCCAGGCCCGGGCCCGGAATCTTCTTGCTGTGAGGCGGCAGCGCTAACCACTGCGCCACCGTGTCGCCCCGTATTGGAGACGTTGCAAATTTTTCTCAGTTCATTTTTCAACAACTAAGCCAAGCCAAGATCAGCCAGGAGTCGATTCCATGGGTCGATTGCTCTCGAACCCTGGGGTCGTTTTGCTGTGCCAACACAGCCAACTTAGCAAACAGAACACAAGGTCTCAATATCTGCTGCCTGGCAACGGGGCGCCAGAAGATCACTCTTTATGCGCCGTCTAGGTGCAGCCCTGCCAGACGGAGGGTTCGAACCTCAGCCCGACCCCTTTTGTTGCCTTGAACCCCACTGTTTTTGTGTGCGGTGTCCATCTTCGGCAAATGTCAATGAGCCACGCCGAGTAATCCCACAACTCATTATGCTGTCTGCGGCGTCAACGCCAGGAGCCGCATTGCAGAGCACAGCCCTGCATGCGGGAGGCAGTTTTCCAGGTGTGCAAAGGTTGATGGGAACACACAAGCCGAGAAAAACTGCCTTTTTGATTCAGCACCAGGCATCATCGGTGGTTCCAGGTATGAAGGGCACCTTCAGTGATTTCAGACACAAAGAATAGTGAAATTGTATATTTCAGTGTGAAGAACCTGCCTGGTTTCACTGTTAAAACTATTAAAAATGGTATTTTGTGTTCAATGTAATGGATGCACAGGTAACAAAAGGTGGCAGTGCCTCCTATTGCAAAGCTCCACCAAAACTAGTATTTTGTAATGTGAATAATTTAGGTGAACATTTCATACCTGTTGAAAACCTCTAAACAGGAGTCCTACTCAACATTCTGTCTTAAACTTCTGTGGAACTGATGATAAGATGTTACGGCATCGACTTTTTTGTTGTCTTCCCCCGGCCTTGCTCGGGCTGTTTATCAATATGAGCAGCCTGACTGCACCGCCCGCCTACCTGCCTCTGCTTGACTATAAATAGCCTCTTGGAACCTGTGCCAGCCAGATTCAGTCAGAAGTCTCTGCCTTTGAATTTAGCCGTCGCGGCGGCTGGCTGCCGGCGGAAACGACTCGGCCGTGGCGGAGCCTCACTTCAGGCGACCAGTGTTCCCATTGCACCCACAGAAGGCTCACACCGTTCCTGCGCTAGCCCTCACCTTTTCCGCTTCTTGTTTTCACCCATGATTAAGCTGCAGCTGGACCTTGAGGTCGGGACCCTCTGCTCCCGGATCTCCCGCAGGACGTAGCCGCTCTCCAGGAGGCCTTATTAAATCGCAGAAGAAATCAGAAAGACCTCTCCGACTGTTAGATTAGCATGTTCCCACGTGTGCTTCAGTCTGCCTGGGAGTTGCTTGTATGCTCTGGCGCTAAAAGGTCACATCGCTTCCGCGTGGGGAGGAAAGTCCAGTGCCTGCAGAGAGCCGTGGGCCGCTTCTTCTCTCGCGGAGATTCGACCGATTGTAGTAAAGCAAACGTCTAGAGGAGAAAAACTGCAAACAAACAATAAAGTGGGCATTGCTGCGACACTGTTAAGTGCTCGAAACCAATTACGTGCAGTACGTGCCCCGTAATTACAATCCGGTCATGGTTTATTCATGCACTCTTCAGGCCAGTGGCACAGTGGTTGAAGGTCTCTGCACCCAGGCGGATTACTGCTTCTTCCAGTTGAGAAGGCAATTAGGAAAATTATTTTGCATTTTGTTGTGCTAGTAACACAAGGCCAAACAGCAGCGGAGGCTCATGTACATTTATAAAAAAAAAAGAAACAGAGAAAAAGCTCTACGATACGGAAGACAAAAAAAATCTCCTAAGAAACGGAAGCCGACGGCAATCAAAGAGCGATTGATTTAACTTTTAGAGATGTCTGGAGGCTGCTGGCTAATCCCTCCTTCCTCCTCCTCCCCCCCTCACCGGGCCTGGCTTAATGGTGGAAATGTTGGCATGCCAGACAGCGCATATGTCTCATCAGCGAGCAGAAGGTTGTGCCTGAGACGGCGCTGCTGTTCAAACAGCTGCGAGTGTGGTCCGACCAGGGGTGGATGTGTGAGGAGACGCTCCGTCTGAGTCATAAAGGCTCGCCGGCGACGGCGTCCGCTGAATGTTAAAAAGAGGCCAAGGACTGAGTCAGTGCGGCAAAATGAGATCCTGGGACCAGCATGAAAAGCAATGACATTACAGGGAGACAAAACCTTTGCAACGTTGTATCACTGTGACCTCATCCTTTTCTGTTTGGTTTCTCATTACGCCCTGAGTCATAGAGATGGTTGGACTGGATCTGATGATTAAACCATAAAGACTCTCTGAGAACATGCAAAGTCCTGAATTGTTTTATAGTACATAGTTTCTGGTGCACTTAATATTGCACTTGTGATGTTTTGGATACATGAGTCAGTCAAAATGCACTTTTGCTGATTTTCCAATGTCAACTCGGTTTTACAAAGCAAAGTACCGACAGGCTGGAAGTGTTGAACTTGTGCGTGTCTTGCTCCTCAGCTTATCGAAGGACCCTGCGGAGGTGCGCGGAGGCAGCAGCACCTGCCTGGTCATAAACCCCGGCCGGTTCGACTTCGAGGTGACGGACTGCTTCCTGCTCGGCTGCCCGCTGGGCCTCGTGCTGGCCATGCGACGCACTGTGCTGCCAGTCGTCCAGGGTGAGAGTCCGAAAGCCTTTTGACACGTCGGGCGCACATGCCTGCGTCTCCTTCAGGACTGTGACATTGCATGTTGCTTGAAGATTTGTGGCCAGTTTTGCTGAAGTACAGTAGTAGTTCTTGCTGCGGTGTGATCCATTTGCATTCTAGAAACACCAGGTGTCTCTAGCCGTTGAATATCTTAGTGAACTCTCCAGATGGTTAGTTCCAGCAACCCCTGCCAGGTGTGGATTCCACTTTCTGAGAATGCCTCACAGTCGCCTTGTTTTTGGCTTCCTCTTCACATGTGAGGGACCCGACATAGCATCAGCCTTAGCAGGAAGCTGAAGTGGTGTGGGGTTCCATCCATCCATCCATTTTCAATACCTGCTTCTTCCTGAGCTCAGGGTCATGGGGGTCTGCTGGAGCCTATCCCAACTGTCATAGTGCCATATTGAGGCAAACAACCATTCACATTCAAAAACACACCTACAGACAATTTAGAGTTTCCAATTAACCTCACATGCATGTTTTTGGACTGTGGGATGAAGCCAGGGAACCTGGAGAGAACCCACGCTGACAGAGGGGGAGAACATGCAAACTCTACACAGAAAGGTCCCAGGCCCGGGCCCCGGAATCGAACCCACAACCTTCTTGCTGTGAGGCGGCAGCCTTTCTTTTTACCCAGGAGGGTGTCATCAGAGGGCAGAATATGATATTTTCTTGAGATCAATTGTGTTTTGTTGTTTTTGTTGATAATTGATCATGCAAGGCAAACTCAAATTTCAGGATTGAGATAAAATGGGATCTTTAATATAAGAAGGATCATTATGTTCACTTAGATGTTCTGTTTTGGCAATTTTTATGCCACTTCTTTATAAAGTCAGATTATTTTCAGTGCAGCTGCTCTTCACAGCCTGTTATCTATTGTCTGTTTTGTGTCTCACTCTTTGTGTGATATTTACTTCAGAACCTATCACGCGTCTTTCATTCCCTGCAAAGCCTCGTTTCCTCTCCCTGTGATCCTCAGTGAGCCAGCTCCTCCCGGCCTGCTCCCAGATATTCAACCTGTTCTACCCCTCCGACCCCTCGGCCTCCAGGCTGGAGCCGCTGCTGCAGCCCCACTTCCACAAGTTGCCGCCGTTTGCCGTGCCGCGCTACCAGCGCTACCCTCTGGGTGACGGACGCTCATCGCTAATAGGTAGGAAAGGCGATTCCGCCTCGGAAATCACTTCACAAGCTTGGGGGAACGGGGGAACTCAATTGCGGCTGCTCCTGAATGTTTCATTGGCTCATCTGTTTCCTGGCATTTCACACTGCCATGCTAATAACCTTTAGGGGGTTTTCATTTCACAGAGGGGCTCAAATGTTTGAGAAATCCTGTTAGTGGGGTTAGATCAGGGCAGCCCAGATCCAATTACTAGGTAATGGGAATTTTGACAGACACATATGTAAAGTATGAGAAGCCTGTAAAAAATGACCACAATCTTAAACATTATCGTGAGTTATTTGCAGAAAAATGTTGGCGTAGCTGTATTGGAACGTCTCAAACAAAAGTACATTTTATATTTTATTGTTAAAAGCAAAAATATCAGTTTTTCACCGCAAGTGTGGGACACGCCATCATCTTTCTGACACATCCAGTTTTCGCACTTTAAGTAATGCTGCTCGGGGACGTGAGAGTGATGCTTAATGCGATACATCTCAAATGTGCTTATTTCCGTCACTGTAAGATAGATCCTCGATCCCATCTGTTAAAGCCCATTTGTCACACCCTGCGTTGGAAAGACAGCCTGAAGTTCCAGATCCTTCAAGCGAACCTTTTTTCTTTTTTCTTTTTAATGGAGCACCCTTAACCTTCCAACACCGTGCGTGGATCAGGCACGCTGTGTGAGTCCGTAGGAGACGACTGCACCAATCCCCGTGGAGAGCAGCCTCGTTATTAAGCCTGAGCCTTTAAAGAGCCCCTGATTTAGTTGAAGCATGATTTAACCTACTTTTGAAAAAAGGCACCTGACGGACCTCTCCAAACGGACGCCGTGACACATTGCTTTGTTTTACCAGCCTTTCGGCCCCACTGCCGTCCCCCCAAAGAAAGTGGCACGAGGAGTGATTGCTGCTGATTGAGTGATTGATGCGAGTACAAGCAGTTCGAGAACCCCTTCGCCGAGCACGCAGCCTTCACAAAACATGTTTCAATCAGTCTTTGTGAAATGTGCCATCTCTGTGATACCGAATATTAACTTCCCTTTTCCAGCTTTGGTGTTTTTGTGTTGGAAGGGTAAAAACAGCAATGCAACACATCCAGTCCTGAGGACTGATGCACTTTAGGGATGGAGAGGAGAACAACTCGTCCAAATTAAAATCAGACTTTGAGAGAGATGTTTTTTTCTGGTTGATAGCAGACTGTGCCGGAGGGAGTCTTCTGTTCTTCCGTGCAGCCCTGGCTTTTATTAGTGAGCACATTGTTTCCGGGATGTTTTTGAAAAAAAAATAAAAAATTGCTTGAAAGTCTCACAGGGTGACACAGGTTTAAACTTTCACGCTCAAGCGAGGAGCCTCGGGTTCAGAGCGAAGCCAGGCTCTGCAAAAACATCAGCAATTATTCAGCACCGTCACCATCAGAAGAGAACGGCTGAATATTTGTGTTCCCCGCAACTAAACATTTGTATAAAGAATTTCCTAAACCTAAACTTCCCAACCGCATCGATTATGCATGGAAGCTGCGCAGGACGGCTTCTGCCTCTGTTGGTTTTCCCAACCGCATCGATTATGCATGGAAGCTGCGCAGGACGGCTTCTGCCTCTGTTGGTTTTCATTAATCATGAGTTACGGGAGGGGAAGAACAACTTGGGCGTGTCAGGGGAAGCAGCTGTGGCTGTAAGTTTGTTCTCACGCTACCTCTCACCTTCAAGAAATGATGAAACTCACTCCTACTTTCAGCGTGTTTAGCTTCCATCAAACAAAACAATCCTTCCAAAAACTGTTCCAAAAACGAAACAATCCTTCAGGAGTAAATGTGCTTACTATTTACATATTGATATTTATTGAATTACTTTCATTTCTTATTCCTTTGAACACCTGAAGTCACTCCGTTCCCGATTTTTCCTTTTCGTCTCATTGAATATCTCTTCCTCCAGTTGTTTTATCATCTCTGCTCCCAGCCCTTCACATATCAAGTGTTTCCCTTCATGCATTTCATCTGTTTTTATCTGCTCCTCCTCCCTCTGCCGGTTTTTCACCGACTCGCCCTTTCACTATTATTTACCCTTGTGAGGCTTGTGTGAATTTGCCTTTTTGTTGTAACAGCTTCCTGTTTTGTTTCCTTTTTTCACAGTCACCTAACATCAAACAAACAAACTCTGCTTGCCAAAAAAAATCAGGTTTTGGAATCCAGATGCTTTAACAAGTCCGTAAAGGGCAGAGCGAAGGAGAGCAAAATAAAGGCTTACGCAAACAAGGCAGAAATATTGGGGCTTTTGGCAAATGGCAACGAGAGGCCTCCTGCCAGGCGGCGACTACAAATCACGAGCAAAACTGAACTGGTGAAAGTAGAATCAGGCGGAAAGAGCGGAAGTGCACGTATTGGTGGAGGAGGACTGAGCATGAGGCAAAATGGAAATAATAGAAAACTTTAATCAGGAAGTGCAAGCCATTCATTTTACTGATGAGGCTGTTAATATTACAGCGTGTATGAGCTCCACCCGATACCAGGCACCCACAGGAGGTCATTCATGCGAGGCTGAGGTTTCACCCAAACCAAATGGTTGAGCTTTGATGTATTAATTTAATAGCTTTGAGCCAGAGGCAGTGCGGGATGCTGGCGCCGCCTGATAAAAATGTTGAAGTGGAACCGCAGGCACACGCAGTAGCCTCACAGCGCCGCCACATTTAAATTGTCCTCCCAGTCAATTAGGGCCTAAATTAAAAAGAAAAAGGAAATCCAGGGGAGATACAGATGCAACCGAGCTCAGTGAAATCTGTCATTTCAACCAGTCCGCCTCACAAAGAGGAGCCCACAGAAAGCATCTGAAGTCTTTTTGCATATCACGTCGGAGCGGGTCAATGAGGTTTGTTACTTCGCCAGCTTCCTGTCGATGGAAAGCTTGAGACTAGCCTCATATCGCTGCCCTCTAGCTAGCCGCCGTGAGATGCAATCGAATCAAGCTCTCGCAAGGGCGGCCCGGAGTGGGAGCAGAAACGTTTTCCACTCAGACGCACCTTTGTGTGGATTTGTCCTTCTTCTAATCTGAAAATATTCTGATAAAACTGCAGCTTTAGCGCCATCCACGCTAATCCCTTCACGTCGGCCATTGTTTAGGTCGTACAGCAGCGTCTTGTCGCTATGAGACATTCCCTGAATCGCCTTGGCGCGGACTCCTCGCGGCGCAATCTCTCTCGCACCTGCCGGCTTTTCATCTGTCACAAAACGGCGGATTGATTATCGGAACGCGGTGAAATTTCAGGGCTTTCCACTGGCGCTCCAGGCGGGAGGAACGAGCGAGACCTCGCGCCGCGCCGGGAGTCGACCAGCCGCACGCAGACGAAACAAGGGCGCGCATCAGCCACTTCCTGCTCCCCAGCGGTGTAATTAGTCGTTACGAAGGCATGGATAGCCAATCACATTCACGGTGACATCAACACCTGCCAAAGGGGGGGAGGGTTTATTATGATGAATGTTGCTAATAAGGAGAGAACGAGATCTCCCCTTATTGATTTCCAGCTGCGCTTCATCAGAAAATATGATCAGCCGAGACAGCGGCCGCGCATGGAAATGGTCTTCTTTCCCCCATCAGTATTGATCACATGATGAACAGATGTTTCCCCACGCTTCCATAAAGCAAGCCGGAGTCTGGAAAAGGAGGAGGGGCGATTCTCCGACTGAATCCCGACAGGGTCTTCTCAAGGCCGCAGTGCACACGTCCTCATCATCATTCACGGCTATGAATTCTTTGCCTATCCTCTTTTTCTCCTTGCTGTCATCACCTGCTTTTCTCCACCGCTCCGCTATCTTAAATGCAATTCTTTTTTTTCCCCCCTAAGTTTGACATTCGGGTGGACTGAACAGCAGCTTCTCTTGCATCTTCTCTTCTCTTTTATCTGCATCCCTTCTGCCAGTTCCCTCAGTTTTTGTTTTAGGGGAGGGGAAAAATGTGTGTGTTTCACAAAATGCGTCAGGTCCTGTGGACCCATCTTTCCACGAATCTCTGTTCTCTGTCTGTCTGTCTGTCTGCCTGCTGTGTGTCTGGATAATCCTCTCTCCCTCTGCGCTTCTGCTCATTGTGTTGTGAAGGAACCGAGTTGCTCTTCCCGGGGCTGGAAGCAGAATAAGGTCTCTCTGGATTGCATTCAAAATCACATGTGAGCCTGGTGCATAAGCATGTGTTCATGGATATATGAATCACTTCAGGCAGTCTTGAATATGTAAATCGTTCTGTTCTTTGGCGATGAAAATGTTTTACTTCACGCGTGCATGTTTTGTGCGGCTCGCAGTTGCCGTCCTTGCAGCCAGCCAAAGAGGACGGGATGGAAGATCTTTGTTTGTTTTGCTAAGTCGCTCTTTCACAGTTTGAATCGTGTTCCGGTGACAATCGAGCAGAATATTGAAAAAAAAAAAAATACCTACTCGTGAACACACTGGACCATGTCAACCCCAGCAGGAGAGCGCAGCGGTAGCTTTGCATACAAAATATTTTTCTCCCTTTAGAAAAGCCTCTATTGCACAAACATAGACGTGGAAGTGCCTCCTGAAATGTATAATTGATGTGATTAATCCAAAGTAGACCGCGACAAATTCAATTTTCATTTTAATTCATGATGTTTTTCTCACCAGAACGCACACTTTTGTCGGATACTTAACTGGCGTACACTTCAAAGCGCGACACTTACTGGTGCGCTAATCTCGACAGGCTAGCCTTGACATGAACTGTGCAATTTGAGGCCGTCACTTTGCAATTACAAGAAGAGACGCTGTTTTTTAACCAGCGTGGCTTTCACCATTTTTTTTTTTATGGTGAATGGCAAATGTGATGCACATTAACCACACCACTGTGTTCCTGGCTGATATGAAGTCTGGCAAGCAAAATATTAAACCAACTATGATCAAATGTTTAGCTATGATACAGTATTAATGGTTTATAAAGCAGCCGTTGTGCAGGTTTGTAGATTCTAGATAATTCCTCCACACCGTTAGGGACATGACAAAGTCACCCCGCTCCATGCTGAGGACCTGTCAAATGTCATCGTCTCTACCATCGTAATGTGGCCGGCTGTCAGTTGCCTTGGCTGTGGGGAGTTATTAAGCTCATCCGATCCTCCCTCACGGCTCGAAGAGGGCTGGAGTTCATCTGTATTCTGCTGCAGTCGCCGGTCCTGCAACATGTGGCTTCATCTCGCAGCCTGTTACAGGCCTGGTGCCCGAGTGCACACGCAAACAGCGTAGGGTAAAACCCCAGCAGTGAAACCTGAGAAAATAACGTCTTCAGGGAGATGCAACGAGGTCCTGGAGAGACCCAGACGTGACGTGTTCCGCCTCACGTTCCCAGGCAAGCCGGCACCCTCGCTCATCAAATTTATCTCTGCTCTCTGTAACCTTTCTGATCGCCGTTGCAGCCGGCGGTTTAATGGCACAATCCCACTCCATCACATGAAAGGATGTCCGACTGGATTGACATGAATAATTGAAATTGGAAGTTCATCAGTTGATCAGCCCCGAGGACTTGCTGGCTTATCTCATACACACACTGGAAGCACTGGAAGGTGTTCTGTCGTCACATCTATTCATTCCTTCATTCATTTTTTTGTACTCATTTTCTTTGGCAGAACACGGATTGATGCGCGGCCCGTCGCTGAAGTCGTAGCGGCAGCCGCTTGAGATATGCGCTGCGTTGCGCCGTTTCAGTGCGCTTTGGTGATAAGACTCGCACCTTATCTCTCGTCACAACAAAGTCCTGCGAGGTAGCAGGACAACCAGATCTCTTTAGAGAGCGGCTGAAAAAACACTTAGAGGTTCTTAATTGATGTGGTATAGGGAAACACAGCTTGTATTCTCAGGGAAAGAGAAACTTGAATTGCTTTCTCCCATTAGCCGTTTCTTACCGCTGTGCTCTTGTGTGCTGGCCCACTAATCTTAAGTCGTTTCGTCCCAATGACCCAGCAGTGTGACACATTTGATCCAACGTTGGAGGGGGGGCTCAGAATGTTAAGTATTGACGAACACATACCATTTCTCCTCGACTGTGGCGGCTCAGCTGAGCTTGGTACGAGGTTGCCTTGGCTATCAGCCTCCCCTTTTCCCACCATGTAGGAATTACTGTTTGGTGTGAACTGTATTATTTTGACTGTGAGTTAGGATGTAATGTGGCGTTGAGCTGTAATGTGATCTTGAACCCAGCTGGAATCTTCTTGCTGACTAAATTATTGATGGGCTGGACAATCGGGGGAGTAATAAGAAGAACCGTTAGGTCTTGTGAAATCAGCTCTCCAGGGGACCCCTAGCCCTACCACATTATACTGTATTATCACTGGGCCAACGGGGAAGATCTATGCAAACATGTGCCTGTGGCAGAAGTCGCAGAGCATATAAAATGATTCCACTTGTCAGCAGGAGTTGAGCGCAGGGACTTCCCAAGCCAATACAAATGGATTTGAACACCACGAGGAGTGGAAGCAGCCTCTGTCATTGTACTCATACTTAGTGCCTGCCTTTGGTCCTCCCTGATGTAACACAAAGCAAGTCAATACGCAGCAAGAGGCTCTCTTATTAGGCAAAATAACAATATTGATTGAAAACTGAAGGCGGTCAATTGTGGCATTTCACTCCTCCCCGTGTCCTTGTCTCCGTCCTCCCTCAGCCGACGCGATTCAAGACCATAAAAACGTGTTTCTGGAATGTGATCAAGCTCCGGGAGGCCCGGCGTCGCAGCCTTCCCCCGAGGTGGCCGGAGGTGATGCGGCAGGGGCCGGAGGAAGAGGGGAGGAGGGAGGGCGGCGAGGCAGCGTGACCAGCGTGGAAAGCGAGACGTCGATTTGCTCCATGGGCCAGCTGGGAAACACCATCGCCAACAGTGAGTGGGCAGGAGGCGGCGCTTGTCCTGTCTCGTTTATTCGGTTACAATTCCTCAGACAAATTCCGCGCCGGCTCTCCAGTTTTCACAGCTTTGACCTCACATTTGCGCGTGACCGTGTTTGTGTGTCCGTGCCTCCAGTTTCCAGCAGCTGGTGGGGCTCCAAGAGGCTGGATTACGCCCTGTACTGCCCCGACGTTCTGACCGCCTTCCCCACTGTGGCTCTGCCCCACCTCTTTCACGCCTCCTACTGGGAATCCACTGACATCGCATCTTTTGTCCTCCGACAGGTAGGCAAACGATCCAATTACCCTTGTTGGTCAGGTGTGCTCACTATCTTGCAATATATCTTGCAGAAAGACGGTTCCAAGAAAAGAGCAGAGCAAACTTCACTTTGCAAATATTTGTTGGAAGAATAATATATGCCTCTGGCGTGTTAACCAACTCCGCAGACCTGAGAAAAGTCCACTTCTATCCAGAATGTGTACGCTAACCAAACCAGAATTTTGGGAATTACCCCTTTGGAATGTCAATAAGGAAATTTGACACCCCTCAAAGGTTAGAAACAAAACCCCCAACAGGCGTCCCAACCACACTAAAGGTTTAGCAAAACATCAAATTTAGCAGGGAGCTAAAACATAATAATATTACCAGAGGAAAAAGGAGATTTTTGGAGGTTAGTAGCCGTCAGTGCTGCTTCACAGGCATCCCAGATGAAAAATAAATATCTCGAAATGAGTAGAATATTGATCCTTTTTTCCTCATAAAGCTTAAAAGTCTTTCTCAGTGAAACCAGTGGTTGAAGTAAAATAATATAGACAGAGGGGAACGGCAATTGTAATCCTCAGTCAATACTGAAATTAAGGCCGTTCGATTGCAAACCATAACTTAAGGTGTCAAGGGATGTCTTCCAATCACTGCATCATCGACTTAGTGCTGTGGATTCGAAAATGTTAACGCGTGTCTGTGTTCTTGTGGTCGCATACACAAATGTAGAGGGAAATATGTGACTGACAGTCCTCTGAGGGCTTCTGGGCAGAAACCGTGACAAATCCAGGCCTTGGTGCCAGTGCCGCAGGCAGAAAATAGTAATTTGGGTGGGCCAGCACAAAAATGAATGGTCATCTCTTCCATTGAATAATGATTTAAATGGATAGTAGATTCAACTATAGGAGAGACTTTAAGAAATTGAGCAAATCAACACTTAAGGAACTTTGTTAGAGCCAAGAGTCCACGAGCTAAGCTAGCTGTCAGAACCAGCGATCGCATATAGCTACCGTTGCTAACAGAAGATAGCAACCCTTTCAGGGGGGCTTGAAGTGAAGGGTCATTTATGTTCGAGCGACCTCCTTCAACTTGTTATGGTAGTTTTGTTTTAATTAGATGACAAATGAAACAATTCCAGCTGAGACACTTTTGCTGCGAGTTAATTCAGATATAATTCTTAGACCTTTAGTAATGCTTTATATTCATTTGAACCACATTCTCCACGTAATTAATGTCTGACATAAAATATCCAGATATAAACAAATTTTTTAAGCATGTCAGTGAAAAAAAAACATTCAGAATTAGAGTCTGTGTTATTATGCATTTATAGTTTCATAGCTGAGACAAATAGCGAATGATTTGACTCTGAGTCGGTGCCTCACAGTGTCTCTTTTTCAACCAGCATCAGTTTTCTTTCTTTTTCCAAAAGGCAGAAATGCTTTATGTACAATTTTATAATGCTAAAAAAAATGCTTTGATTTGATTGTGTTGCAGTTTACTGAGAAGCAAATACAGTTAGCTGTGAAACAGGTGTTTCCATTTAATTGTGTCCTCTTGAGTTTCGAGTTATAGAGGAAAGATGCTGCTTAGAATCTCTTTTCCCTGATGTCAACCTGAATATCTTGTAAACAGACATTTGGAAGGGAGCCAGTGGTTTTTATGAACTCTTCTCTCTGGGCAGAGCCTGAGGAAAAATATAGTGCACACAGACTCATTTACTCAGAGCAGCTGAAATGTTGATAGAGTTTTTTAATTGTCCACCTGTGTACAGTCACCCAGTGATTAAAAAAAAACACATTCTCCTTCAACAGTGATGGAGGGTTTTGCACAAAAAGGCAAAAGTTCGACATCCTGCACACTTGATGTCAAGTGATGTTTTTTTTTCTTTCTATTGTTAATTTCAGATTCCTCTGGCTGTTGATACTTGTCAAATATGAATGATCTGATGACCTAACAAATCTGACCAGGATTTTGAGTTGAGCTGTTAAAGGCCAGACAAGAGATTTTTTTTTTTTTTTTTTTTTTGCCAACAGCTTTTGAGATTTTTGAAATGTCTGCAGATGTTCCGATAAAGTTTGAGCCGTTCTCTCAGTTCTGCCATCCCCTTTATCAACCCTCTCAAATCTGAAATAAGACAGTGAGGCAGTGAATGGTGTTTATCACCTAACACACACACTGCTACAAAACAGCTGCACCTTTACCTCCAGACTAGTAGGGGCGGCACATGAGACGCTTGATGAGCAGCAATCTGCCAACAAACAAATCCCCATCTTTGGGTTGCCACTCAGTTGCCGTCTGCAGCGGCACGTCTTCGTTGTGAGAAAACGTGAGCTGAATAACTAGAGGTGGGATACCGCCATCAGGAAGCGAATAAGCCAGAAGATCATTATTTTTCCGCAGCGGCTTCCAGCAACGCTAGATACCACATCATGTGCCAGGATTGTTTAGGGGCCGCTGAGGAAGAGCCGACACAGCCTCATCATTTCTTCTTTTATGTCAAAATCAGTGTGCAAAAGACAGGCAAGGTTTCTTTAGATAAAAAAAGAGGAAGAAGAAGCTTTTGGAAGTATTTTTCCCCACTGTATCTAAATCTTCTTAGTCCTCCCAGTAGTGAAATTTCACCCACTTACAACTGACGGCAGTGTCAATGGAATCTCCCTTTGCCATTTTCTAATCCCTTGAAAACCTTCTTTTAAAAATCACAATGGGGAAGAATTCTATTCAGTATTAATGAAAAGGAAACGATGCAGGATTATTTTTTTTTATGTGGGGTCTTTTGGGCTCCTGAAGGCTTATCTCTGAAACTGATTCATGTCGATACAGCGATGAAATCACCATGTCCGCAGCATAAAAGGTCCACTGAAGTCTCCAAGCAAGGGGTCCTTTCCATATAAATTGGATTGCACCCCCTGTCTTATTTATTTCATTGGAAACCTACTTGCGGTTTGTAATCAGAGGAGGCGTGCGCTTAATTTTCTGGCATCTTGTGTGTGTTGGTTTGGCAGCTCATGCGATGTGACTGTGTGAAGACCCAGGAAACCGACAACCTGGACTCGGCGCCGTTCTCTCCCTCCAGCCCGCGAGAAAAATGGCTGCGGAGGAGGACTCACGTCAAATTAAGGGTAAATAAGCAATGTTTTGTGGATTGCAAATCGCACCCTTTTCGTCACTTTGCGGCAGAAACGTCCGGACGCAAGTTTGATACCGGCGTTGTTGTTTACAGGTTCATGAATATTTCACAAAGCACTTTGGCTTGGACGCATTGCTTTTTTCTTCTATTGTTGTTCCTAATGTGCCTTTTTGTCTCAACTACCCACAGACACACACAGAGATGGCAAAAGTTTGTCCTCAGCAACAGTTGCCTGGCATTCATTAAAAGCTAAAAATACATTTGTCGTGATTTGCCGAGGTTGCTGCAACCTTGCAGCACTTCACCAGGCAGACAATCACCTGAAACCTCAGAGCCCTGCCGAGTAGAACAGTCAGCATTCTCTCTATTATCCGTCATTTTCCAGAGACGCTTGGTAACTGTTTGCTTTTACCGGGGCTATAAATAGAACAGTACAACCAGAATGCCATGGTAACATGTGTGTTAGAGTCAGTGAAGGCCTCCTCCCCCTCACCTCCCTTCAGTGGAATCTTTATGCCTGCCTGTCCTTGGCCAAATGACGTGCTCCTGATGTCAGACACTTCGAGGAGATAAATACAAAATTCAGCTCGTCAGGGCTCCACAAAAGCAAAATCTGTAGCAGTAGGAGAGACGTCACACGTTCTCCGAGGCCATGTTCACACTGCAGTCCTAAAGCGTACATTTCTTACGTAGACTTCATTTACGTCATTGAAACGCGTCACAAATCTGCGCTGGAGGAGGCAGGACCTGGCAAGATCAACACAACCAGGACAGACAACGCTGATGGAGTTACAAAAGTTAAAAAAAAAAAAAAAGAAAGAAATTTGCTTTTTAGCGTCACTTGGACAAAATTGTCAAAACTTTGTTGGCTCCGATTGCACAATATCGTAAAATTGACACACGCCTGACATATGTACTGTGCTAAACACATAGTGCAGCGTGAGGGTATAATACAACCCTCAAATCGATGGTTCCATAATAACGTCCTTTTAATGTTTCACACTTACTTCGCTGCTGAGGAAGTGCAGGTGTGTGCATAGGGGAGATGATGATGCATCTAACAATATAAAAAAAACATTTTGTAAACAATAGTACCACATAAGAAAGAGAGAGAGAGACAGATAAGGATGATACCTGGCTCAGCTGTGGTAGAAACGATGTTGCAATATAGTTGCCTTCCCATAAGCATACCCCACTCTTTGTGGAAGCACAAATAGCCACTCTTAATGAATGAAAATGCAGCAGTTACTTGTTTTTACCGGCTTGTCTAGCTTAAAATGTGCGTATTCGCGGCGCAAAACCATTGAGGGAGATTTGTTTTTTTTAGCAATTGTTTCTGATCCTCGGCGCCGAGATAAGAGGTCTTCATCACAACTGGGCTGAGACCTGGAGTGTGGCTGTTGTTACTCGCACATGCTGCGTTTCCACAGTCAGACGCGTCGCCTCATCTCTCTCACACTGGGAAAGTCGATGGGCGAGCACGCCGCGCTCTCCCCTCTTCACGCGTGATGGAAACACAAGTGGTGTCCGCTCTGAGTGGGAATGAGCTATTCTGTGGGCTGAGCGACAGCGTTGTTTTACAGGACCCTCGTAGCCATGCAAAGCTAGTCCTGTACCGGTAGAAAACAGGATATAGATATACATATATGTATAGTGTGTGAGTGAAATTTATGTCTGGCCAACCAGGGACATTGTGAACACTGTCTGCTTAGTGAATGGGCAGCTGGATCCCCAGCTCTGCGACAGAATGAAATAGTGGAATCGAGGCCGCACATGATAAGACATGACAAGAAGGACATATTTCATTTGGCTTGTGTTCACATTCCAATTTTACTCCCATTTTCAGATTTTATCTTTTATTCCGGAATGCAAGAATAGCAGCCTTGCGCGATAGATTTTGATAACAAAATGTCTAAAAAGAATAAAAAGGGCACGTTTAGCGTCCAGTGTGTAATATTTGGTCTGATTTACGATTTTTATATTGGTAAAAGCTTAATATACTGCCCATAAATACATTAATGAAAGTCTATACTTGTAGTACAATAAAAGTCATTTGATTTTCCTTCCCATAGAACGGTTCTTATTCACATATATAATAATATACATCGAGCAAAGGACTTGCTCCCCGTCACACCGTCGTATTTCTAAGGAAGCTGCAGTGGACCATCCAGTCCACTTGATGGCGCCTTTGGTATCTATGGTAAACGCTTGCATCCTCAAATAAACCAACTAAGAAGATGGTGGACTAGGTACATAGGTTTATGTGCGCAGGCCACCGTAGCTCACTGGCAAGCTTGGGAGAGGGAGGGTGAGAGGGTGAGCGCTGCAAAATGTAGCCACTTGATGTTGCTGTTTCATCTCCAAATATTACACACTTAACCTTTAATTATAGTCAGTCTCTACTTCCTGCTAAAGCTGATGCTGCACTCTACCTTGTGTTTGGACAAACGAGTGTGGCACCTCCTGCTCACTGTTCTCCACTGCACTGCAGAACGTCACCGCCAACCACAGGGTGAATGATGTCATCGCCACCGAGGACGGACCTCAGACCCTGGTCGGCCGCTTCATGTACGGCCCCTTGGACATGGTCACTCTGACTGGTGAAAAGGTGAATGTGCATACAAAAACAAAAACAAAAAAAAAAGCTGATTCTGTGGCCGTTAATCATGTGAGCCTGACCCTCGCTGCTCCTGCCTCAGGTGGACATCTTTCTAATGACACAGCCTCAGTCCGGCCGCTGGGTGCACTTCGACACGGAGGTGACCAACAGCAGCGGCAGGGTCGCGTACACGGTCGCCAAGAGCAAGAAGCTCGGACTGGGCGTCTATCCCATTAAAATGGTGGTCAAGTAAGCGCTTATCCAAAGGCATCCAGAAAACCCAAAAAGATGTCAACGAGATTCAGTCATTTTTAATGCGCCGGCCTTTCTCCCCAAGGGGCGATCAAACCAGCGCAGAGGCCTACCTCACTGTGTTGCCTCGGGCCATGGAGTGCGTGGTCTTCAGCATCGATGGCTCCTTTGCTGCCAGCGTTTCCATCATGGGCAGCGACCCCAAAGTCCGCCCGGGAGCCGTCGACGTCGTCAGGCAGGTGCCGGCGACCCACCAGTTGGCATTTTAAGGCATTTTTTTGTTAATGTTTTGCGTTGAACCTGCAGGCACTGGCAGGACCTGGGCTACCTGATCATCTACATCACGGGCCGCCCCGACATGCAGAAGCAGCGCGTGGTGTCATGGCTCTCGCAGCACAACTTCCCCCACGGGATGATCTTCTTCTCCGAGGGCCTGGTGCACGACCCGCTGAGGCAGAAGACCATCTTTCTCAAGCACCTCATCCAGGAGGTACGTCCCGGGGGGGACACATCCAATCTTGACTCCTCCGCTGCTTCTCCCTTTTTGTGGTGTTCCTGCCTCCACCCGATTTCCTCACACATTTCTGCCCGATTATTTCCTCTCCCCAGTGTCACATTAAGATCATCTCTGCTTACGGCTCCATGAAGGACATCTCTGTTTACAACATGCTCGGCCTCAGCCCCTCGCAGATTTATATTGTTGGCCGACCTTCAAAGAAGTACCAAAACCAGTGCTTGGTAATGCAGCACGCCTCTCCGTTGACCTCTTTTCCCTTATGTGTTTTAATATCCTCTGACTTTTTGTCTTCCCTGTCTTCTGCACTTTCAGTTCCTGAGCGACGGCTACGCCGCTCACCTCTCCACCCTTCAGTTCGGCCACAGAGCCAGACCCAAGAAATCCCCTTCTGTTCGCATGGTCCTGAGGAAAGGCTCGTTTGGCCTCTCGGCGAAGCCCGACTTCCTGTGCAAGCGCACCCACCTGCGCAGGACCATGTCAGTGCAGCAGCCCGACCCGCCGTGCACGCCAAACCCTAAGCCCGAGCGAGCTCAGAGCCAGCCCGAGTCCGACAAGGACCACATGGGAGGAGTGGGAGGCGGAAGTGGAGGAGGAGGCGGCGGTGGACTGGTCACATGGGGAAGGGCCTCCATGCATCGTGGAGACACGACTCCCTGACCTCCACACAGACAAGAAGGATCGCAAAAGACTTGGAGAGGACAACAAAGGGGGGCCTTAGTGTCCAGGGCCAAGGTACGACCTCATTGTCACAGGATGATTCTGCTTCTGATTGCAACAACTTTTTACATTTCATTCTTTCCAGTTTGTACCACTGCCACAACAATATCTCTGTAATCAAAAAGTGAAAGGAGGTAATTGCAAAAATTTCACCGGCACGACTTTGTTAAGTGCCGTACTTGTGTATCGCATGTGGACCAAAACAAACAGGTGCAGGCACATCCTCGGCGACCCCCTCGGAGCGGACGAGGACCATCGACATTGTGCGAACAATGTCAAGTGACGGAATGAGTGCGTAATGTTGCGAGTCGGCCCGGCTGGCTGGAGTGATTTAAACAGCGACTTTCTGTTTTTATCCTCCTCTTGTGAAAATAGCGAATCGAACCTTTTAGTCCCTCTCGGAGCAGAGAGGAACTGAGGCTCTTTACTTCTGACCCTCCCCCTGAATTTCATCAGAATCATGTGACGGCAAACTAACTGTTTCAACATGTGGTAAATGTTCCTTGAAATAAAATACAGACCCGAGGTCTTGAAGAGGAACCAGTGTTGTGTTTCCCACACAGAGACAACTTGCAAAAACAATTAGGGGCGAAATTCTTGCCCCCTAATGCGGTTTAAAACATCTCATTCCACTGCCGTTAATTCATCTCCCTGTACACACAGCTCTCTTTCTCTCTCCCTCTTATTCACACGTGCACACAGCACAGGCACAGACGCGCACACATGTACAGTGACAATCGACAAAGAGCACCGGTGAATTGGGGACAGATCACCTACGGCAGGGCAATGCAATGCTTTTTCAGAAAGCTGGGGAAAACTCGGCACTCTGATCAAACATGCAAACTTTGCAGCAAGTCGGCTGCTACTAATAATAGTAACAAAATAACGGTTATAATCAATGAACGAAACGCTTTCCTCTAATGTTGGGGACTACTGCGATTTTTAACGTACCCACCCCTACAGCTCCCTGCTCTGTGTGAAGCACAGAGTGTTTCACTCAGTCAGTGTCTTATGTTTTGTTTTGTTTTTTGTTTTAACAGAGCTTTTGTCCCTTGTTTTGACAGTGTCACCCGTCGTACGTGCACCCTGGATCCTCCATCCAGCTTTGCCTCCTGCTTGGCCCTCTACACTCGGTCATCCACTCGGACACACATTTGCAACCCGCTAGACGGACGCCGTCCACAAGACTTTGTGCCTGAATTGTTTCGGCATCCTGGAGGAAGCGGTTGGGATTTTCAGACCGCCTCCTTCGCCGGCCTCTGACTCATTTCAGAGGCGGCCATAAATCTGAAAGAATGTTTATCGGTAAAGGGACACAATCACGAGCACACGCACGCCAGTTTGCTTTCCCTCTCTCTCCCGGGTAGCTTTCTTACTGCCGTGCCCGCCTAATTACACGACGCACATCGCCCCTGTGTGGGTGTTTTGGACACAGAAGCACTGTGATGTTCAGTTTCTAAACACAACCCCTGTGATGTGGAAGCCCCAGTCTTAAGACCTTTGCCGAACACCTTCCTCTGCCCACTGTCAAACCCATTATTCCCTCCCTCTGTCTCTCCTCCCCTCTCTTTATTCAGTCAGGCACGACGCGCTTTTCACGCCACCTCGGCAGACGCCTCGGACCCCGAGGTTGTTTTGCACTATAGAAGCTGCAGCGGTTCTCAAGTTTGCCGCGTCATTGATGTAAGAATCAAAGAGCTGCATTTGCATCCGACTGAATAGTTCTCCTTCTGCAGATTTACGCAGTGCTGCTGCTTGTTGGTACCTGTAACTTCTCAACTCGAATTAGGTCGTCAGAAATCGCCGGTTGGGCCCAATAAATGTTTACAGAATGGATTGTACTGGATTGTTTCAAAAGAAGAAGAAGAAGAAGAAGAGGGTGAAATGAAGAACTGCTTTCAGGAAAGGGTGTCTTTGTCATCAGCAGCTTCAGTTCGGTCCTTTTCGACTGCCGTAGCTTACGGGAAGTTGTAAAATAGACCCATTTCCATTTGACTTTCCTCCAGGACGCCTTTGCATCCATCCACTGCTGCACTGGAATGATACGATATGTGATGAATTCTGATGCTGTCATGTGCACTCAAGGTTGAGTTGAGTCTTACTGTGGCCATGTTGCTAGTTTTGTGTGGGTTTATATAAATATATATATATATATATATATATATAATATATATACACATTGCCAGATATTGAAGAAATAAATATTTTCAGTTTCGACTCAGAAGTTATTTTGGCCTTAAAAAAAAGCTTTTTGAGGTTTCTGTAAATATTCTTTTGGTTGACCAAAGTTCTGCATTTCAACTTTTACTGTTACTTCATGAGAAAGTGCATTTTGTCCAGTACAGGAAAAAAAAAAACCTTGATTTTTTTCATGTTTTAGATACTGTAAATACATGTGTGAATGTCTGTAATTACTCAGAGTTGTTATTTACTGTGAGGACGGGGGAGGGGGAGGCATCACGCCTCTGTGGAGGGACCAGAGGATGCGGGGTGTTCCTGCTGTAGCTCAGTACTGCCGGCTTTTCAGAACTGAGAGTGTATTTTTATATATTTCAAATGAAACTGTGTGTCAAGGGGGTTTTTATACCTGCGCTGAGAGGAAAACACAACAAGAAACGGGGGGTTCGGGTGGCTTTTAAGTTCCGGGGGATGTCTTGCTTTTGACAAATCGCTGTATTGCGCAGCACGTGGCTCCAGCCTCGAGAGAGCTCTTTTTTTTTTTCTTCCTTCTAACAGCCTAGGTGGTCCAGTAATTAGCCTATTTAATTAGTACTAAGTATGTAAGATCCCCTTTTGTGCCGCCCCTGTAATCGCAGCGCAGCAATTAACATTATGTGGTGATTGTGTAATATTGTGGAAAAGACGACGACAAACTCGCTTTTGTTTTGATGTTAATACTGCAGCATTGTAATCCAAGTCATGGGACGATCCTCCCCGTCCGTGTGTAAACAGTCGGAGAGGCCCCGCAGGTTTTAGCAGCGTGACACAAAACACGAGCTTCCCGCCACAGGGGGAAGCCGGACAGCAGGCGTGTTAGTAAATGGCAAGTGACGCACCAATGGTCAAACAGTTGTCGGTCTGTGCATGATAATTATTTTGTGTTGTTCGCCAGAGGCCACGAATTTGTCACGTTTGTGGTCCCCCTAAATCTACAACGGCTGAATTTTTGTGTTTCTGCTGACAGTCGATGCAGCAGACTGAGTAAAAGCAAAGTCACCGTTAAAACGAATTAGGCACGATGACAAAAGCAGAATTAATTTTGTTATGCCTTTACTTATCTCCTATTAGCGGTCGAATCAAATTGGTCGCCGGCGTAATTTGCCATTTATTAACAAAGCTCACGGCACGAAGTCTGAGTAGGAGCTCTCTGCTCCTCTCGCTGGTCTTGAATGAATACTTAACCGCCACCCCTTTGAACGTGGGGGGACCTTCTGTGGTGATGAACCTGTTGTCGTGCTTACTGGACTCAGTCTGTCTTTCACTATCGCTCAAATAAAGGTTCTTTGACGGTCGACGAATTTCTCATCTCTTGCTTCTTGCATCTTTCTAAAGTGACTCAGCGGCGGTGAGATTTTCGCCACTTCCCCATCGGGAGCTCCACTGACCAGTTGACATGGGCAATGTTCTCCCACTAGGTTTTGTCGAGTCCTCCGGGTTGTTTACTCCAACTTTACATGTTTTAACTGTATTCACTTCACTTTCGTTCAGGTTGGGTAAACTGTGTTTGTTTTATTTTACTGCGGCGGCGACAGTCCCTGACCTCATCTGGCGGCATTGCTGGGAAGAAGGGAAGCGGCTTCAGGCCTGAATGGAATGATGAAGTAAAGCCAGCCAGCCAGTGCACAAATATTGCTATATTGTTTTCCTCACATATTCACATTTTACTGTAAATTGTGTAAACATAATAACAATCCACTCTGAAGGAAAAAGAGGAATGCCAGTGGCACTACAGGCCTGTTAGATATAAAGTGAGGCATTTAGCCTTACGTTCCTCCAAGCTTTGGTTGTTCGGAGTGTCAAATACTGTTTTAAGACAGCACAAGTCCAACTTTGAATTTAACACAGGCCGTTCATTCAAAATTTAAAAAGCAGCAGAACCAAGGTTCAGGGATGATTGGCACGGTGTCCCCGAGAGTTAATGACCAGTTGTTGATCACAATAACGGCAATTTCCAGTTTTATAATCCTCCCTCACGAAAAGAAGAAGAAAAAATATACATTTGCTCCCACAAGAGCAATTATTTGTGCGGCGGAAGTGGAGTGGGAAACATAAAAGCAGATAAAAACAGGAACAACAGATAACTCGCCAATAAATAATGAAACGGTTAATGTGCTGAACACGGTGGACGCTCAGTGGGCCGAGGCCAGCCATTAAAATCAGCCGAGGGAACAAAGAAAAAGAAACACTGATCAGACGGAGTAAAGGACTGCTTGTATCTGTTAGTTGTGATCAGGCTGACAACTGAGAGCTTGATGGAAGGAGCTCACTGACGTGACTCTCCATGCTACAACGTTTTGTTGTGCACATCCTGCACCGTGCCAGTTGCCTGTCTGACTTGAATCAGCTGAGACTCCATGCATCAGTCATAATGAAAGAAATGTGCCTAGTGGCTAGAGTCTGCACAGTTGGAAGTAAAGAGGTCTGCCTGGTTGTTTTTCCTACTTTATAATCTCACTGAGATTATAAAGTATGACCAAGATCAAACTTAGAATTTAGGTGAAAACTTTTTCTGCCTAATCTCTTATCTTCTTTAAACAGTGCAAGAAATATCTCCCCAACCCCTCCACCACAGCCCTTTCTAACATACATGTTAACCTACTAGTCACAGCAGCTAATTAACAGTATCTTCATCAAGTTTTTTTTCTTAAGTGATCAATACATAAGTATGAGAGATATTGCAGTTCACTACCAGTGTTTTCTAAGAACAGGCAGTGTCTCCAGGCACTCAGGGAAGTCCTTCCTTTACTTCTTGTAATTGCTTTGGTCAAAGCGTAATGAAAACTAGTGGAAATCAGCCGTTTATGATGTCAAAGGTACTCGGTTGGGGACATCACCCCCATCCAGGTGTTAACCCTGACCCCTAGCTGCAAAATGATCTGTGTAGATTATAGCTGCATTATAACAGCTTTTATTACAAATATTGTCTAGTATTATTCTAGTCTGGCCATTTTAATTCTCTAGTGGTTAAATTTAAGACTTGTAATACTCATGTTTTCCATCACCCATGTCAGAGACAATACCCTCACACTGAGGGGGCTTTCCATGAGCCGGGGCCTTGCATAGCAGAGCACGCTGCAGACGTGCTAATTTGCCCGAGGATGCTTTCTGCATCCTTGATTAATAGATTTTTGTCTCCCATATGCAGTGCTGAACTATTGTATGTTGCCATTTCACTGCAGCGGCACGCGCGGCAGAATGTAATGTAGAAAAAATGATCCCATCATGCAGTGTATATTCCCCGGCACAAACACAACTCAGTTACCTGGCAGCAACTTAACATATGACCTCCTGCTCGGTTCGGCAGCAGCACCACAGAATCAGCCTTATTGTTATTCACAAAACAGAATGCCAGGGTTTAATTTATTCTGTGATCTGACAGGTGATTTCTGGATGCCGTGGCAGCAATGATGAATGTATTAAAATATGAATAGATCAAAAGTAGCAGCGGGACACAGAGGTGGGACTCTTGGCAGAGCCTAGCAACCAGGTTTCCTCACTGTAACGCTTTATATCATAATGTTTATATTGGATATAAGGTGCTTTTTTTTTTCTTTTGTTTTTTAGAAATCACACTGCTGGATTTAACCCAACATTGTTTGGTTATATATTACACCTGGTAAGAATGAAAATGTTTGTTTGCAGAAATTATACTTTGCCACACAACGTTTGTCATTTGTTTTGGTTATGTGACTAAAAGCACAGCAGTTTGTTATTTCATGTCAGCTGTCAGCAAGTCTAGTTAGTTCTGTGGGGGAAAAGCAGCGTAGAAAATGACAAAAATATGTAAATATAGCCAAAACGATTCTTGGCTTGAGGCTGGGTCATTTTGTTGCACCCAAATCCTTTTAAATTGTAGACAAACTCAGCATTTCGATGAGTCCTGGGGAGATGACGGTGAATTTGGAAACCCTGCTGCCTTAAGACGCTCTTCTGGAAGCAAGAAAACAATCTGGAGATTGAATTTGAGAAAAGCAATTATCCAAAACGTCTGCATGGGTCAGATGAGACGTGTCACTGCTCACAGTGGCATCAGATGTGACAGGCTCAGTGCTCTTGTGGCATGGCTCCCGTCTTTCAGCGCCGTTATTAACTCAAGTCATTAATATTTAACTGTACTTAAAGGTGTAACTGCTGCGGGTAACGGTGTTTAGAGCGTTTGTGCAAAGAATACTTTGTCTTCGTATGAAAAGAAGTAGCATTATTTAGGTTGACTGCCCAGTACCTGCGAGCAAGACGTCTTAGAAATGCCACACAGTGTAGATCCACTGTAGTTGTGCTACAACAGAATATGTGGATAAGATGCAGCAAAGTGAAAAACATAGAACAGAGTAAATAATTCATGAAGAAACTAACTAATGAACAGTACGGATCCTTTAAGACATAGTAACACAATGAATATGCATCGTCATTAGAGGTGAATTGGGATTTAGATAGTTTAAATCCACTACGCAGCTGTCTTGAAAAGTCCTGAAATGAAATAACTTTTGCCCAGACGTAATAGGAAGGTAGAATTTTAACTTTGAAAATACACATTTAGGGAGTGTGTAACTTGGCTTAGTGATGAGAGTCTGAATGACTGAATGGTTAAGCACAACGCAGTGAGGTAGTGTCGACTCTTATCCAACCTGCACGTGAAGGAATCTGTTGACGGATTGCTCACATGATCTGAACACCTGAGAACTAGGAATGCAAATTATCGATTAATTCATTAATCGTTAGTTGATTGACCTTATCGATCGATTAACGATTTATTGATAAGCAGCGATTTCTCCTAATAACCTCAATTTCACAATGAAAAATGTGTAAGGAACACATTATTTAACCCTTATCTAATGTTAAGGGTCCAATGTGACCCTAGTTTTACATTAGAGAACAGTAAAAACAACCAATTTCATGTTGTTGGTCAGCGGCGGCTAGCCCGCTAGCGCTGCTCCGTGACTGCCACCAGAAAGTTGCCTCAATGGTCATGCTTTTGGCACACCTAATAAAGTGGCAGTGAGTGTATACTCATTCTGTTTTGAGCTGCTTTTTATTAATGAGTCAACAACAGCAGACATAACTTTTATTTCGCATTTTTATTACTAATGTATTACATTAGTGCCTCTGGTCAACAACAGAATGTCTGAATTTTAGGTTTTGGCTTTGCTGCTTCAACACAAACCTCTTTTAGCAGCAACTTCTGACGTCAGTGGAGAATAAAGGGACATACTTTTCCTGCTGAAGAAGCGGCAAAGTACGAGGTGAGCTCACAGGAATTTGGGTGCGATGGAGGCACAGAGAGGAAACAAACAGCAGACGCCGCGGCGTGGGTCGAGACGTCAGTGGTGATACGAGGCGCCGTCCGAACCGTCTCGGCAGACACAAAGGCGTGAGCAGCGTTGGAGAAAATAACAAGTGACAGATACAAATCGCTGACGCCACGGCGTGCAGCGCTCATTCCGGCAGCCTGATTGAGGCAACGTACAGCCACGAGGTGTCGACGCTGTCTCAGTAACATCTCCCCACAAGCCGAGCGTGAGAGTCGGATATGGAGTCGACACAATGTGCAGACACACTGATAAGCTGGCGGGAGGGGAGGGGGTCTGCAAAGGGAAATTACAATTTTTGCTGAGGAGGAAGAATAGCAATCTCTACGTTTTCCTCATTTGTACATTCCCAACATGTCTGTATTTGTGTATTAACATTACACATTACACTCTGTATGTGTGTGAGAGAGAGAGAGAAAGAAGGGGGGAGGAAGACACTTTGGGCTCCACCAGTTTTGCTTGTCAGTTCTTTGCCATCTCCTGAGCTGATTTTAGATTGCAGAACTCATTCACTCACTCTCCCTCTCCCGAGCCTGCCAGTGAACTACGGTGGCCTGGGCACACAAACCTGGATCTCTCATCCATCTTCTTCTTTTTTGGTTTAGTTGAGGATATGAGCGTTCACCATAAATTCGAAGCGCACTGTCAGTCCACACCAGGCTTTCTTAGAAATATGGCAGTGCAAGATGGCAACTGACTGGAAGCAAGATGCTTGCTCTATGTATATTCTTATATGTAAATAACAGTGTTTTATGTGTAGGAAAACCACATTGTTTTTATTATTCTGTGAGTATCCACTTTTATTCATTTTATTCATATATTTAAGCTTTTATCAATATAAAAGCCATAAATCAGGGCACACTAGACTTTTAAAGACCCCATATTGTCTTATTATCTTGTTCCAGTGGGGCAGCCACATCTGAATACTCTGCAGATTATGAGAAAACTTTGTATTATTTAGCCCTCTGTTTACAGCCCCCTGTAAAAAAAAAAAAAAAAAAAAATCAACAGTTGGCCGGACCTTCTAGACATTTGTTAGGGAGGACAAAAACAAGCAAGCTGCTTCAGGGGGTGGAGACGCTGGGGCTGCTGTCACTGGCCTGTGTTAGGCATTACTGAGGTACCGGTGCCATCTTTGACCTCACAAAGGGCTGATCTCACAGCGCTGCGTGTTTTGCACATATTTAATGTAAGGTGGATCAAGCAAGAGGAGTAAACAAAAGACTTTCCTGAGTTCTGAGGTGTTTACTTGCAGGTTAAGTACATGTTTTGCTGTCGGTATAGTCGGTTCTGAATAAAATGTCGGCTTTAATTCTGTAGTTCAAGGCTGCTTCTTCTTCTTTTTCGCTAGAAGGACACTCTTTCCATTTGACAGAGCCCACGCTGATGACGGCTGCCGGCTCACAGCTTCCCCGCACGCCTCCCTACTATCAGGACGTCAAGGCCAAGACGTTTCAAGGCCTCCTGTCCGAGGCAGTGACAGACCGCGCAGGACGCGGCAACTTTATTCACAAGCTGGCGGTTGTGGGAAGTGAAGACGCTCATCTGTTTTCATTGGCATTCACATTCCTTTGCCAGCTCTGGACTTTCCTCCACGTGGCAGGTGCTCGAACGAATGAGTTATGAGAGGGAAGGAGGGAACTTTGCTGCAAGTAAATAACGGCAGCGCGGACGGTGTTACATCATAACCGGAGAATCTGTCTTGTCCCCTGCCGGCTTTGGCTAGAATTGGTTAAACGCGGCACTGATTCTGGCTCTCCACCAGGCACCACCGCCATCGGCTTATTCATTGTCAGGCCTTTCAGTCAGTAGAGAGAGAAAAAAGTGTTGTGTTTTTAGAGGTGTGGGGCGGTTGTATGATTTTATTTTCATTTTCAATTGTTTACGACACACATTTCCCCACCCCAAAACAAAAAAAACAAATAAAGACCCACAATATTAATGACAAACAAAACAACAAAACAAAACCCAACAACAAACATCAGCCAATAAAGCTCAACCTCAATATCTTTACATTTGATCATATAATGTAAAATATAATCAACTTACATACATGTGCACCTGTATCAAAAATAATTGAATGAAAAAATGAAATAGATAGATAAATAAAGGAAACAAAAACAGAGCAGAAAGCAGAAAAGGCCAAGTAGATTCAAACTAAGGTGTAACTTAATGTATTATTTCTCCCAATATTATTTCAAATTGAGTTATTTTGTGCCATTGGTGGCTATTGTACTTTCCATCCACCCATTCATTTTCTATATCCGCCTCCTCCTGCACTCAGGGTCGCGGGGATATTGTCCTCTCCATGTTCAAATAAGAACATCTTTTTTTTCCACAGTAGGGTTAGGGTTAGTGTGTTGTGTTTTTGAAAGGACGATTATTGCGTGCAGACAATTTTACGAGGGGCATCGAGGTTCTGGTATGAAGTGAGTGAAGTAAGTGGAGATGAGGTGGTGATTGTCTCTGGAGCTCAGACAGCGAGGGGCCGAGACAGACACCACTCAACTTTCGACCGAGGCACAGATGGAGAGGTTGAGGTGTCGGAGGTCAAGGTGGAGGAGGCCAATCGAACGGCCGTGGCATGAAGGCTCAAAAGCCTTCATACCACAGCTCACAGGGCTAAAAAAAAAAAAAAAAAAAACAATCAATCAGTAACAAATAGAGAAATGTAGATTTTGTGATTGGACCAGGATCAAAGTTGCCCAACTGGCTCTGGAGAAATCTGTAGATGTGACCAAAGGGTTGTGTTCCCAATCCTCCTCCCAAGCCCAAGGCTGTGTGTGTGTGTGTGTGTGTGTGTGTGTGTGTGTGTGTGTGTGTGTGTGTGTGTGTGTGTGTGTGAGAGAGAGAGAGAGACAGACAGACAGAGAGAGAGAGAGAGAACAAGGGGAGTGGTCTGCCTGGGCTGCAATCCAACAAGACTCACCTGATAACAATCAGCAATCATCTCCATTACATAAACCCGGCCGCTGCTCGGCTCCCCTGCTGGACTCTTCCTAGAACATGTGCTGATGAGTCTTGCTGTGTAAATGTTTAGACTCTGTGGAACTATCTGTGGCTTTTTTTTGCACCTTTGTGTCACTGTTTCTCCCATCCTGCGCTAATAAAAGGCCCCAGATGCTCCACATGCTCCAGTCAGCCTGCGCGTGCCTCAACTCCACTAGAAAACAACCTGACCCACTGTCTCTGCCACCTGGTGCAAACCATAGCTGAAATATCACAGGGTTTCTCCCATCAATATGTTTTTTTTTTTTTAACCAAGTGGACATGTGAAATAGACTGGGAGAAATGGCAGAGGCAGCTGCACGCACTTATCCTCATGACTGACCAGTCTCGCCAAACTTTCATGTCTTTGGATTGTGCAAAATCCGAAACAGAACCTGAGAAAACAAAACGATGAGAACAGGAGTACAGACTCATCCCCGCCACCCCAGAATATTTTGGAACTGCCAGTCTTGTGTGAAGCCTATGAAACACAGCAACGCTGCTGCTCCACTCCGACCACCACCAGAGCTCCTACTGGTGGAAGTTCGGAACTCCTCTCTCCTGAAGGAGTTCCCAGATTGACAAGGAGCGTTCAGGCACTTTCACAGAAAAGCCTTTGCGTTCATTGAAATGCAAAACATATTCATGAACAGTCATCGGCGCTCTCCCGCCAACTGCACACTTATCATATTTGACAACAAAGCGGTAGAAGGCAGCCTGATTCTGCTTTTTTAGTATTCTTTCCACACGGCTAGCCATTGGTGGCGGGGTGACTGCACTGTCAATATTATTCTTTGAAAATGAGGGGATGCGTAATATTTAACTGCCTTTTGAATATAGCACTACGCGATACATTTCCTCTCCTTTGGCCTCCGCTCAAGTCCCTGCACGCCGGCAAGTTAGCCATCCGCTCGTCCCTGCATCGTGTCACGTTTTTGCTGGAACAGTTGTTACACATTAGATGTGTGAGTGTGTGTGTGTGTGTGTGTGTGTGTGTGTTTGTTATGTGATCATTTCTTTTGCACAAAAGCAAAGCGTGAAAAAACAACCCTCAGAAAAATTAATAAGTAAACTGTCGGTGGCGCTGAAGTACTTACCGTATTGCCCGCCGGTGCCGCAGGGAGTCGCGGAGAGTCGAAGCCGAAAGACAAAGACGATGGAGAAAGCTGCTGCAGCCGCCGAGCCCAAACACCCCAGCGACAGGCTCTTCTGCTGCCGCTGGCTGCGCCAGAGGATCCCCAAAACCCACAGAGATGAGCTCTACCATGTCATTAGGATGTCAGGGCCTCTGGTAAGGACTGTTCCGCACGCGTGAAATCGTACCACTGAGGTGGAAAAATGAAAACATGCAGGCAGAACAGCCACTTTTGGTTTGTTTTTTTTGCTGTTGTTGTTTTTTTGACCTGCAACCTGTAGCATCTTACCACAGTCACAACCCCGTCCCCCAACGCAGGCCAGTCCTAAGTGTTTTTCCAGACTGTGATTCCATGAGCTGTTTCAACTCTGCCTCACTCTGCTGATGTTTGTCTTCGTAGCTGCTCGCACGGTTCCTCAATTACCTGCTTCCATTTGTGGTCACGGTTTTCTGCGGGCGTCTGGGAAATGATGTGATGGGCGGCCACGGATTAGCTTTTGCTGTAAGTGCTCATCTCGATGCTCCTGGGTGTGCTGGGGAATCAGCTGGGAAGATGTCTTGAAGGAGGAAAAACAACAGATTACAGCCATAAAGCCCCCCACACACACAGACACACACCCTTTCACTATTTTAGACCGTTGTGCAGGAAAAAAAAAAAAACGCTGAATGATTTCATCAATATTGTGCATGATGTCATAGCGACATTGATCACACCGCTGTGCTAATAGCAAACCGTAGACTCATTGAGGTGTTTTGGTTTTTTTATTCCAGGTGATTAATGTCACCAGTGTAGCAACAGGTTTGGGTCTGGCTCTGGCTTGTGATACGCTGGTGTCTCAGGTTTGATTTAAATCAAAATAAACGTTTCTTTTCAAACCTCAAATCGTGAATTATTGCTCCACTGGAGAATTATTTGTGCCGCCTGTGTTGCCGTGCAGACGTTCGGTGCCAAGAACCTGCTTCGGGTCGGCGTCATCATGCAGCGAGGTGCCTTCATCCTGCTGCTGTTCACGATCCCCTGCTGGGGTCTCCTCATTAACTCCGAGTCCATCCTGTTGTGCATGGGCCAGGATCCGAAGGTGTCCAGGTGAATAATGGCAACAAACACAAATGAAAAACAAATATGGGTCTCTCTCTCTGGGGTCAAACAGACCATATCAAACCTATTTTCAGATTTCTTTTCCCCAGCACTCTAATGCACATTCATTTAACAGAAAAAAGAAAAAACATACAGATTTCCAGGGAAACGGCATCAGTGAGGAATTATGGCCCTTTGTGAGATCACAAAAGGCTGATTTCTGTGGGTTTTTAGCATAGATTACCTAAAAGTAGAGCATGGAAACAAAGCAGAAAAAATAGAATTTTTCATTTCTGGGGAGCTTACTGACAGGCATTAAAATAAGCAGGGCCTTTAAATTGCCGTTATACAGTAAATCATCTTGAGTCATATTTTCCCCCTTCTTTGTTTTTGTCTTCAGAGTAGCGCAGATTTACATTACAGCGCACCTCCCGGCTGTTCCTGTGAGTATGTCTCACACTATCACACACGCATTCCCGCCGTTTTCAGAGACCTGTGCACAAACTCACACTCGCGCCTTTTAAAAACTTTGAATCTGTTCTTGTCTCCAAGGCCATATTTCTGCTCCAGCTCCAGACGTCCTACCTGCAGAACCAGGTGCGTTCTATTTTTTTTTTTTTTTGTCAAATCAGAAAATCCCGAGTCAATATTTGTTTGACATCCGTATGTTGAGGAAGCCTGAACAATCTGCCTGGTGTGTCTTCAGGGTATCATCATGCCACAGATGTATGCAGCTGCCTTGGCAAACATAGCAAATCTGGCAACCAACTATGTCTTGCTCAACTTGCTGGATCTGGGTGTATAGTAAGTGCGTGAGCACACACACACACACACACACACACACACACACACACACACACACACACACACACAGATGTATTTTACACCGGGTCAGAATGACTTTGCACACTCATGCTCGTGCGCTGCCTCTGCAGTGGCTCTGCGGCGGCCCACTCTCTGTCTCAGATCTACAACTGCATCTTCCTGTACGCTTTCATCCGCTGGAAGAAGCTGCACGTAGCAACATGGGGAGGTGAAGCATCATTTAATGCTTGAGTGTTTTTGTATCTTTTTTTCCCCATGTGTTTTGTGCCCTATCGCCATCTTATCCCAGGCTGCATAAGTTGGTTTATCTCCCCCCCTGCAGGCTGGTCAATGGAATCACTGCAGGAGTGGGGCTCCTACATGAAGCTGGCCATCCCCAGCATGTTCATGATATGCTTCGAGTGGTGGATTTATGAGTTTGGGGGATTTTTTGCAGGTGTGTATGTGCATAGAAAAAAGTGAACACATCCAAAAAGTGATTCGACCTCTCACTGTGAATTGATGAATGGCGATGTGACCCATGCGCTTTTCCCGATGCTCAGGGATGCTCGGCGAAGATGAACTGGCAAGCCAACATGGTATTGCGATGATCGCTTACATGATCTACATGGTAAGTGCAAGTTTTTTTTTATTAGTTTGGGCAAATATAACTCAAAAACGTTCACTCAACATAGTTACGATAACTCTAAACCAAATGTTCAAGCAACAAAGTTTAGATAACTCCAGTGTAAATGTTCAGCCAGCAAAAGCTAACATAACTCAAAAACAAATGTTTAACAATCAAAGTTAATGTTCTGTTCCTCTCCTCCTCCGGGTCAAATGATGACTCGGCAGTTTCCTCTTGGCGTTCAAGGTGCAGCCAGCGCCCGGGTGGGCAACGCCCTCGGAGCTGGAGACACTCAGAGGGCCCTCCTTGTCACCAAGATAGCACTGTGCCTTTCATGTCAGTCAGTCACACACGTCCTGCTTCCAGATTTTGCTCAAGGCTCTGGCGACATTTTCCAGTCCACATCACCATGTTTGTTTGTTTGTTTGTTTGTTTGATGGAGGGAAATAACTTCCTTAAACAGAGGTCTTTTGGTCCAAGGTCTTGTCTTGATAAAAAAAGACCAAGTGGAAGCCAAGGAAAAGGGGGCGTTGACACCAAACGTTGACACCACGTTCAAACGAAAGTAGCCACAGACTTGTGTGGGCACATGTTACAATATTATTTGTTCATGTTGAAGATCATGAGCCCAGTAAACTTCACCTCAGTTGAATTCTTTAAGTCTGTAAAACTCAAGAATGGTTATGTGGACTGAACCTCGAATGACACCGGGCTGAGCAGAACATGGATTCAATTTCAATTCAGTTTTTTTTCCCTACCCAATCACCGACACTTTCTCATCCTTCTCTTGCAGTCACCTTGTCATGTACCGAGTCCATCTTCCTGGGTGCGACTAAAGACGTCATAGGCTACATGTTCACAAACGATGAGTGAGTTGCAAGCACGTTTGTCGGCCATTTACGTGAATTTGTTGAAAGAATATAAAAAAAATATGAACGAAAAACCTCCCAAAAATCTCATTTACCACAAAGGAAGATCGTCGGCATGGTGTCCCATCTGCTCAACGCCTACTGCTTCATTCTGCTGTTCGATGGTCAAGTGGTGAGTCTGGCAGCTCCTTCTCCTTTACTGAGTAATACAGAGCAGAGAAGTTGTCGGTCAAAGGGCCTAATTTGCTTCACCTCCTTGGTTTCTCCTTCCTAGTGCGTGTGCACGGGCATCTTCATAGGAGTGGGCAAGCAGAAGATACCTGCCGTCTGCAATTTAATCGGATACTATGGCATCGGGCTCACGATGTGCCTTATTCTCATGTTTGTTGCAAAACTGAGAGTCATAGGTAATTACATAACCCAATAAGATTCTGTTTCCACCGGCCGTATAGAATTTAATTGATTAGCCGCGTTATGATGGCAGCTCGTGTTTCTTTGGGTCATTCATCTGTGTTTTCCTGCAGGTTTTTGGCTGGGACTTCTCATTTGCGTCGTCATACAATCCACCTTCTACATCATCGTCATCTTCAGGCTGAACTGGAAGAAAATTACAGAGGAGGTAACGAGAGCCGACAAACTGGCTTTGACCAAGGCCACCGTGGTTTGTAGCCGTTGTGACAGCTTGCGAATGTGATTGGCAGGCTGTGGAACGAGCTCAGAAAAAGACGCAGCTGATGAACATGGACGCAGACTTCGCTGCAGGCCAGGAGAGCGTGAGTAGCCTGATTTCTTCTTGTCTTTCTTTCTTTCTTTTGCTTTTTCTTCTCAACTAAACACAGAGAGGGAGTCGAACTCTGAGTAATAACCTCAACAGGGCAGTCATTTGGTTCGCTAGTCGTGTTGGTTCACAGCCGGATCAGTCACAGACTGTTCTTCTGAGAGTTGGGATCAAATCAATTGTTTCTGTGTAGCACGTTATCACAGCAAAGTCATCTAAGGGCATCTAGTGGGGCTAGACCTCATTCTTCTAAACCCAATAGTTCCCCAACACTTCCATGGCAGTACTTCCCATTCAGCAGGTCAAACATAACATTTGACCTGTACGTGTGGAAGTAAACAATGACAACAGGAGGCAGATGAAGGGAGGAGCAAACATAGTGGTAAAATGAAGATGAGGAGTAAGAATAGGGCCCTGCGATGAACTGGCGACTTGTCCAGGGTGTCACCCTGCCTTCGCCCTAAGACAGCTGGGATAGGCTCCAGCAGACCCCCGTGACCCTGAATAGGAATAAGCGGGTATAGAAGATGAATGAATGAATGAATGAATGAATGAATGAATGAGTAAGAATAGGAGCGTGCAGATGTGTAGTCATTGCCCGAGGTGACAGCATTGTGGCGAAAACGAACAAGAGCCGCCTAAACGGCCACCTAAACCCCACTTTGGTCAATCGAGGGTGGCGTGAATGTCACATTGAGGTCGCACTGCAAAACAAAGTCTTTATCTGACTTGGAACAATGTACGAGAGCGGATAGCATCTGACTTGAAAGGATCCGATGTGAAGGGATTTATCTGTTCACGCTGACATCAAAGAAGATCTCGGTCACACTGGCAGGGAAAAGATTAGACTGGCACTGTGCGAGTGTGATCCTAATGGGTTCTTAAGAATCGGCACACTCTGTCTTTGTCAAAACAAGCTGTTAGTTTTGATGCTTGCTTTTGCAGGTACACTAAGTTAACACTTTTCTCTTTTGTTTTGGGGTTTTAACACCAATTGTCTTTTCTGCCTTTCTTTTTTTTCACCCATACAATTAAATAAAAAGAACAATGTAAGCAGAAGAGCTGACAGAGATCGGTGTAACCACTGATATTTTCTTTGAGCATGAATGGTTGTATCAAGGCTTGTCTGATGCACTGCGTAGGTATATTTTGTAAACAGTGTAAACATGTCAGCAATGTGGTTGGGATTGCTCCATAAAAGTAATCCAACTACTGATCACTGATTACTCTTTTAAAAAGTAATCTAATCATTTCGTTAACTACTTTGTTTCATAAGTAATCAATTACTAATTACTTGAGTAAAAAAAGTAATGTTTGAATGAGCACAGTAGTTAAAAGATCTCTGCTATGCAGAGTACTGCTGACTTACTTGTAAACATGGCTTTCAACAATTTATGAGGTTCGACGTGGATATTTTCGAAGTTAAGAATGTCTTGTTTCCTGCACATAATGTACAACCACTATATTCTTAGATTTAGATGAGATGAACTCAAAATAATGGTTGTATTTCCAGCTATCAAACGCAATCGCTGTTTTTTTTCTTTTTGCTGCCGCCATGCTTGTTTTGACGTTATGACGTTGCACGCACGGCTGCATCATCTATCTGCGACATTGTTGTTTTTGGTTGTTTTTCTAAATTTCAGACATTTTGTGGATAATAAGACATTTTTATCGTGCAAAATATTTCAGAAAAGTAATGGAATCGTTACTTGATGAAGTAATTATGATATAATTACCAGTTTTGCCATAGTAATCCCGTTACATTTCTCCATTCATAAAAAGTAGTTTAATTACAGTCGTAGATTGCTTAGTAATAGATTACTCAGCAACACCAGTCAGTATCAGTAAACATGTTGATTCTAATAGATTAGTATGACAATCAACTTTGCAATTTTATCGTCTCTGCCTTTTTTAATGTCTAAACCGAGTATTCTGCACATTTGCTTAAAAAAATAATAATAACTTTTTTTCTTTTAGTCCATGGTGGGCTACCTTTCTGTGAGCACAGAGGATGATGGGAAGAAAGGTGCCATGCCGCAGTTCGTCCGTCTCTCCAACACACAGCTGGTGCTCAGGCGAGGTCTGGCTCTGCTGGTGTGTTTGGGACTCCTGGCTGCTGGAGTGTTCGTGCACGCCTTCGTGCCGTTACCTGAGATCGTGCCTGTAGTGGCCAACTCCACGTTGGACAACAGCACGTCTATCCCTGACCTGATGTTCTCCACTTGGACTGAGAGTTTTGTTCAATAAATCAATGCGGTGGTGGAGACAATCAATTGGTTTTTTTTAAAGTATTATACTGTGCCAGGAAGAAAATCTATTCAGAATGATGCCATAGATATTTTTGCAATTCTTAGTTGACAAATTTCTTTTAAAGTGTTTTCTTTATTTTGTACTTCTGTTGTTGTTATTTGAAGCTGTTGTAAATTAACCATAAATAAAGTTTTTAGAGTAAAAAAGGTTTTGGTTTTTTTGCCTCTTTAGATCAAACGAAACTCTGCCGTTATGTAAATCGTCGTCTGCACCTTGCTTGACCTGAAACGAACCTCAACAAACGCAACAAAGTCGAAACACATCATTGCTGACAGTTTTATTTACTCGCCCATAATTTACAGGACTTGATTTATATTATCAATTAAACAATACATTAAAACGGGGACAACTGCGCGGCTCTCGGGTGGCTTACAGTGATCGGCGAAGTGAAGGTGGACTTAGTAACACCTTCATGTCACCAAACCAGTTAATATTACATTGACGACGATTCCCACAATGAGGATGGCGACCATGACGAGGAGAACCAGGACTCTGCGCAGCACCAGGGCCCTCCTGGGATGGGCGGGGCCTGCGCACGTCCTCTGATTTAGTCTCGCTTTCGACCAGCTCCATGGTGTCGATGTGGCGTTCAGGTTTCCAGAGTCATCTAGTTGGGTAGGAAGAATTGCATTTTACAGACTGTGAATGGATCACGTCTGAACCACACTTGGCTTAAAACCCACATCACGCTACTTTTACAACATTTTTTTTTAACTGGCAAAGCTTTCCTCAGTTCCCATTCGGCACAAGTTAATATTCTGAGGGCCCACTTTATTTTTTGTATTGACTTTTTCTGACTCTGTCCTTCAGAAAGTCCTATTACCTCTTTCTGCTGTGCCTTCAGTAATTCCTGCTCTGATTCGAGCCTGGAGGGGAAACACCGTGTTAACAATCACATGTAGTATTCTCGGGCAACTGAAAGTTGTTGTTTTGTTGTTGTAATTTCCCTCACGTTGTCTGTTACTTTTTTCCAGTTCATCCTTGCCAGGTAAATACTCAGAAATGTGTTCTGCAGGCACAAACAAGAGAGCAAGCCTATCCACAGGCCTGAGAACAGAGAGAGAGAGAGAGAGTTTGACAGGTGTGCAGCAATTTCTTTCTAGACATATAGATTTTGTAAATTCAAAAAAATGAGAAAAAAAATGACATGACAACTTGAAAGCAGATCTCAGTATTGTTACATACCCTCAATCCCTAGTTTGGCAGCAAACATCAGCGACGTTCCAATGGGTAGACCAATTCCATAATATCCAAGTATGTTGCAAATAGCCCCAACTTTCTGTATTCCTGCTCCTCTAATGATGCCCGCTATGGAACACTTGTTGCAAGAGAGAATGTGGTCACAATTAGACACTTAATGAAGTAATAGAATTTCTTTTAGTTTTATTTTTGTGTGACATTTTAGAGGGGAAAGTGTTTCTGCATCATTTATTGTACACTCAGAGGTGTTTTGTCCCACACTGTGTTGTCAGAGAGTCACGTCGGAGGAACTCACTTGTGTTGCATCGAGGAGGAGGTTCAGAGGATAGAAGACGAGGACCTCTGTCACTCTCTTTCTGATTTTTCTGAAAGACAGGTGTGACAAAAAAGTCAAACAATAAATGCAAAACGAGCAGGAAATTCACTTGGGTTGTTGCTGATGCATTTATTGTGACAATCGTTTAAAGGAGCTACAAGCAAAACGATTTCACCACTAGATGTCGTAGTTGTGCACTGCATGTTCACCGCGACAAAGAGCCGCATCCGTTGAACCTTGGCACACTGAAGGCAAATTTAATGACCGTATAAGAGGAAACTGGGTGGACAATGTGAAACTGATAAAGGGTGTTATATTGTAAGCGAGTTTGTTTAAACCTGTTGGTTTCAACAAACAAATGACATTATCAGGACTTTAGGGCCAGGTAATAACTACTTTGTTTCATAAGTAATCAATTACTAATTACTTGAGTTAAAAAAAAAAAAGTAATGTTTGAATGAACACCATAAACACAAGGCAGGTGATGCCACTCGCTACTTCATGGGCAAAAAAATAAAATACACGACAGGGAAAAATATACCAGCCCCCTCCCAACACCGCTAAGGAACATGGGTAACGTGGTCTTGCTACGACAATAACAAACGCCAGATGGCTGTGAATTTGAACCCACATGACCTACATATTTTCACTAGTGATTGGCCACTACACCCGTCCCCCCAGAGTTCACAAGCGCTGCGTGTTTTGCACATATTTAATGTAAGGTGGATCAAGCAAGAGGAGTAAACAAAAGACTTTCCTGAGTTCTGAGGTGTTTACTTGCAGGTTAAGCACATGTTTTGCTGTCGGTATAGTAGGTTCTGAAAAAAATGTCGGCTTTAATTCTGTAGTTCAAGGCTGCTTCTTCTTCTTTTTCGCTAGAAGGACACTCTTTCCATTTGACAGAGCCCACGCTGATGACGGCTGCCGGCTCACAGCTTCCCTGCACGCCTCCCTACTATCAGGACGTCAAGGCCAAGACGTTTCAAGGCCTCCTGTCCGAGGCAGTGACAGACCGCGCAGGACGCGGCAACTTTATTCACAAGCTGGCGGTTGTGGGAAGTGAAGACGCTCATCTGTTTTCATTGGCATTCACATTCCTTTGCCAGCTCTGGACTTTCCTCCACGTGGCAGGTGCTCGAACGAATGAGTTATGAGAGGGAAGGAGGGAACTTTGCTGCAAGTAAATAACGGCAGCGCGGACGGTGTTACATCATAACCGGAGAATCTGTCTTGTCCCCTGCCGGCTTTGGCTAGAATTGGTTAAACGCGGCACTGATTCTGGCTCTCCACCAGGCACCACCGCCATCGGCTTATTCATTGTCAGGCCTTTCAGTCAGTAGAGAGAGAGAAAAAAGTGTTGTGTTTTTAGAGGTGTGGGGCGGTTGTATGATTTTATTTTCATTTTCAATTGTTTACGACACACATTTCCCTACCCCAAAACAACACAAAATTAAAACCAAATAAAGACCCACAATATTAATGATAAACAAAACAACAAAACAAAACCCAACAACAAACATCAGACAATAAAGCTCAACCTCAATATCTTTACATTTGATCATATTGTAGGAGTGCGGGAACAAAAGAGGCTGGAGACTGCGTTAGTGCTCAGAGGAAATCAGTACTCTTCTTTATTTTGCGCTCAAAAGTTCAATATGACATGCCAAAACACACTCTTAAGTCACCCCCATACCAGCCCCCAACACCGCTAAGGAACATGGGTAACGTAGTCTTGCTACGACAATAACAAACGCCAGATGGCTGTGAATTTGAACCCACATGACCTACATATTTTCACTAGTGATTGGCCACTACACCCGTCCCCCCAGAGTTCACAAGCACTGGCCCCAAATAATGACTAGGGACCCGAATAGCCCATCCAAAACGATTTCAGGTCTCCCCTGCAGGCACAGTTGGCCGAGCCATAGGAGTCATGGGAGGAACAACAGGTAGGTGACGAACAGGTCCTTACAGCCGGCCACTGGGTCGTCCTGTCCACCATCGTCAGGAGGTAAGTGTAGCCCCTAGACGGGGGTAGTGGCCCCACAAGGTCCACATTTACGTGGTCGAAACGCCTTTCCCGGAACAGCAAACTGCTCCAGCGGAGCCTTGACGTGATGATGGACCTTGGCACGTTGGCATGCTCCACAAGCCTTCACCCAACACCCCATATCCTTCTTAATCTCATGCCAAACAAACGTTGCCGCAATCAGACACTGCGATGGTCTCCTGCCTGGGTGTGACAAAGCGTGTACTGCATCAAAAACCTGCCTTCTCCATGCACGTGGAACCACTGGGCGCGCCTGCGCCATGGAAACATCACAATGCAGTGTTGTGCCATCATCGTCGAAGGGGATGTCTGCCAACTTGAGACCAGAATCCGCCGTCCGTTGCGCCTGTACCTCGGGGTCTGAGGCCTGGTCTATTGCCATGCGAGCATAATCAATGCCCAGATGGACCGCACAGACGGCAGCACGGGAGAGGCTGTCAGCCACAGGATTGTCTTTTCCAGCCACATGCCGGATGTCCGTGGTGAATTCTGAAATAAAATCCAAGTGGCGCTGCTGCCTAGCAGACCATGGCTCTGATTCCTTGGCCATGGCAAAAATTAGCGGTTTGTGGTCCACAAACACTGTGAACGGGCGCGCTACCAGTAGGAATCAGAAATGTCTGACCGCTAAGTACAGGCCGAGCAGTTCACGGTCAAAAGTGCTGTACTTTTGCTCATTGGGACGTAGCTGTCGGCTGAAGAATGCAAGGGGTTGCCAGTGGCCATTAATTAGTTGTTCAAAAACGGCTCCGACGGCGTAGTCCGATGCATCTGTTGTCAAGGCTGCGGAAGGCCCAGGCACGGGGTGAGCCAGCATGGTTGCGCCCGCATGGGCTGCCTTGGTGCCCGCAAAAGCCTTCAACATGTCCTCTGACCAGGAGATGATGTGCTTGTGGGTCCTTGCCCTTACAGCCTCATACAGGAGGTGCATCAGATGTGCAGCCTGGGGAATGAAACGGTGGTAAAAATTTACCATCCCCAGGAACTCCTGTAGAGCCTTGACCGTAGTAGGGCGTGAGAGCTGCTGGACGGCCTCCACCTTGGATGGCAGTGGGATCGCTCCTGCGGGGGTAATGTGGTGGCCGAGGAAATCCATCGAACCCCGTCCAAAAAAAACCTTTGCCAGATTGATGATCAACCCGTGTTCACGGAGCCGACCGAAGAGAAGACGGAGGTGTGAGAGGTTTTCGTCCCTGGATGAGCTGGCGATGAGGATGTCATCTAGGTAAACAAAAACAAATGACAATCCACGTAGCACTACATCCATCAACCGCTGGAAAGTCTGCGCTGGCGTTCTTGAGGCCGAACAGCATCCGTCAAATTCAAAACCCCGAACGGAGTTATGACCGCAGTTTTGGGGATGTCCTGTGGGCTGACGGGCACCTGGTGCTAACCCCGTACTAGATCCACTTTCGAAAAAATAGATGCTCCCGCCAGGTGGGCTGAAAAATCCTGGATATGGGGTACGGAATAACAGTCAGGTGTGGTGACACCATTAAGGCACCGGTAGTCACCACAAGGACGGCAGCCTCCGTTGGCCTTGGGCACGAGATGGAGAGGCGAGGACCAAGGGCTGTTGGAACGTCGAATGATGCCAAGCTTTTCCATAGCGGCGAACTCGTCCTTTGGGTGCGGGCTCTGGCATGCACCGGCGGGCCCTCCGTGGAGATATGATGTTCTACGCCGTGCTTGGTGGCAGTGGATGAAAAAGTAGGTGTCGTGATGTCTGCAAAATCCAACAGCAGGGCGGAGAAAACATCAGCTGGTGGGACAGCGCTGGACAGCTTCATAGCGGCTGTGTCACTGCGCTCACATGACAGCGAGTTGAATGTCTCAGCGTTGATAAGCCGGCGGTTCCCCACATCCACCAGGAGACCTTTGGCACAAAGGAAGTCAGCTCCCAAAAGAGGAGTGGACACCTTGGCAAGAACAAACTCCCAGGTGAACCGCTGATCAGAAAAACAATGCAACGGTGCGGGTGCCAAACGTGGGGATAGCGCTGCCATTGGCAGCCTCGAGGGCAGGGCCCCCTTTTGCCTGACGGACGTCCACCTCCGATGCCGGTAGCACGCTCACCTGGGCGCCTGTGTCGCACAAAAACTTGCGACCGGAGAGAGAGTCGGTGACGTACAGCAAGCCCGCAGGATGGCCGGCACTCAAGGCTGCTAGCGAGTGCCGGCCAGTGCGTTTCCCGAAGCACTGAAATTGCACAGAGGTACGCATCTCTTGGCTCTCGTCCCAAACTTGGCGTGATAAAAACACAGTCCTGGTGGCTTTACCCGGCGGGTCACAGCAGTGGCAGAGACAGAGATAGGTCGGATCTCACCTTCGTCAATGGCAGCGGGCGTCGCTGCAAAACACTTCATCCCGGCTGAGAGGAACATATCCGCTTCCCTGGCCAACTGACGATAGTCTAACTTGACCGAATTAGTCACGCCCAAACGAACGTAGTCCTTAAAAAGATAACATGGCTGGTGGCCACCCAGAAATGCCAGCACATGGTCCATCAGTTCGGAGGGCTTCAAGTCACCGAGCCCCCGGAGGGACAGGTGGTGGCGGGCGCGCTCCGACTTACACAATCCAAACGTCTCTTGGAGATGTATCTTCAACGTGTCGTACTTTTTGTCCGCCGGCGGATTTTCAAGAAGACTCACGACCCTTCCCGCAGTTCAGTTGGACAGAGCTGCCACAACGTAATAGTACTTGGTGCTGTCCGCCGTAATATCCCGCAGTGCAAACTGTGCCTGAGCCTGAGCGAACCACGCGTTGACATTCTGCTCCCAAAACTCCGGTAATTTCAGAGCAACTGCATTTACTGCCATGCTGCTAATTGTCCAGTTCTCTGAAAAAACGTCCAAAGAAAATTGGGGTCACCAATGTAGGAGTGCGGGAACAAAAGTGGCTGGAGGCTGTGTTAGTGCTCAGAGGAAATCAGTACTCTTCTTTATTTCACGCTCAAAAGTTCAAAATGACATGCCAACACACACTTAAGTCACCCCCCGACCCCCACACTGCTAAGGAACATGGGTAACGTAGTCTTGCTACGACAATAACATTGAATTCGAACCCACATGACCTACATATTTTCACTAGTGAGTGGCCACGACACCATAATGTAAAATATAATCAATTTACATACATATGCACCTGTATCAAAAATAAATGAATGAAAAAATTAAATAGATAGATAAATAAAGGAAACAAAAACAGAGCAGAAAGCAGAAAAGGCCAAGTAGATTCAAACTAAGGTGTAACTTAATGTATTATTTCTCCCAATATTATTTCAAATTGAGTTATTTTGTGCCATTGGTGGCTATTGTACTTTCCATCCACCCATTCATTTTCTATATCCGCCTCCTCCTGCACTCAGGGTCGCGGGGATATTGTCCTCTCCATGTTCAAATAAGAACATCTTTTTTTTCCACAGTAGGGTTAGGGTTAGTGTGTGTGTTTTGAAAGGACGATTATTGCGTGCAGACAATTTTTCGAGGGCATCGAGGTTCTGGTATGAAGTGAGTGAAGTAAGTGGAGATGAGGTGGTGATTGTCTCTGGAGCTCAGACAGCGAGGGGCGAGACAGACACCACTCAACTTTCGACCGAGGCACAGATGGAAAGGTTGAGGTGTCGGAGGTCAAGGTGGAGGAGGCCAATCGAACGGCCGTGGCATGAAGGCTCAAAAGCCTTCATACCACAGCTCACAGGGCTAAAAAAAAAAAAAAAAATCAAACAATCAATCAGTAACAAATAGAGAAATGTAGATTTTGTGATTGGACCAGGATCAAAGCTGCCCAACTGGCTCTGGAGAAATCTGTAGATGTGACCAAAGGGTTGTGTTCCCAATCCTCCTCCTGGCCCAAGGCTGTGTGTGTGTGTGTGTGTGTGTGTGTGTGTGTGTGTGTGTGTGTGTGTGTGTGTGAGAGAGAGACAGACAGACAGACAGAGAGAGAGAGAGAGAACAAGGGGAGTGGTCTGCCTGGGCTGCAATCCAACAAGACTCACCTGATAACAATCAGCAATCATCTCCATTACATAAACCCGGCCCCCGCTCGGCTCCCCTGCTGGACTCTTCCTAGAACATGTGCTGATGAGTCTTGCTGTGTAAATGTTTAGACTCTGTGGAACTATCTGTGGCTTTTTTTTGCACCTTTGTGTCACTGTTTCTCCCATCCTGCGCTAATAAAAGGCCCCAGATGCTCCACATGCTCCAGTCAGCCTGCGCGTGCCTCAACTCCACTAGAAAACAACCTGACCCACTGTCTCTGCCACCTGGTGCAAACCATAGCTGAAATATCACAGGGTTTCTCCCATCAATATGTTTTGTTTTTTAACCAAGTGGACATGTGAAATAGACTGGGAGAAATGGCAGAGGCAGCTGCACGCACTTATCCTCATGACTGACCAGTCTCGCCAAACTTTCATGTCTTTGGATTGTGCAAAATCCGAAACAGAACCTGAGAAAACAAAACGATGAGAACAGGAGTACAGACTCATCCCCGCCACCCCAGAATATTTTGGAACTGCCAGTCTTGTGTGAAGCCTATGAAACACAGCAACGCTGCTGCTCCACTCCGACCACCACCAGAGCTCCTACTGGTGGAAGTTCGGAAGTCCTCTCTCCTGAAGGAGTTCCCAGATTGACAAGGAGCGTTCGGGCACTTTCACAGAAAAGCCTTTGCGTTCATTGAAATGCAAAACATATTCATGAACAGTCATCGGCGCTCTCCCGCCAACTGCACACTTATCATATTTGACAACAAAGCGGTAGAAGGCAGCCTGATTCTGCTTTTTTAGTATTCTTTCCACACGGCTAGCCATTGGTGGCGGGGTGACTGCACTGTCAATATTATTCTTTGAAAATGAGGGGATGCGTAATATTTAACTGCCTTTTGAATATAGCACTACGCGATACATTTCCTCTCCTTTGGCCTCCGCTCAAGTCCCTGCACGCCGGCAAGTTAGCCATCAGCTCGTCCCCGCATCGTGTCACGTTTTTGCTGGAATAGTTGTTACACATTAGATGTGTGTGTGTGTGTGTGTGTGTGTGTGTGTTTGTTATGTGATCATTTCTTTTTCACATAAGCAAAGCGTGAAAAAACAACCCTCAGGAAAATTAATAAGTAAACTGTCGGTGGCGCTGAAGTACTTACCGTGTTGCCGCCCGTGCCGCGGGGAGTCGCGGAGAGTCGAAGCCGAAAGACAAAGACGATGGAGAAAGCTGCTGCAGCCGCCGAGCCCAAACACCCCAGCGACAGGCTCTTCTGCTGCCGCTGGCTGCGCCAGAGGATCCCCAAAACCCACAGAGATGAGCTCTACCATGTCATTAGGATGTCAGGGCCTCTGGTAAGGACTGTTCCGCACGCGTGAAATCGTACCACTGAGGTGGAAAAATGAAAACATGCAGGCAGAACAGCCACTTTTGGTTTGTTTTTTTTGCTGTTGTTGTTTTTTTGACCTGCAACCTGTAGCATCTTACCACAGTCACAACCCCGTCCCCCAACGCAGGCCAGTCCTAAGTGTTTTTCCAGACTGTGATTCCGCGAGCTGTTTCAACTCTGCCTCACTCTGCTGATGTTTGTCTTCGTAGCTGCTCGCACGGTTCCTCAATTACCTGCTTCCATTTGTGGTCACGGTTTTCTGCGGGCGTCTGGGAAATGATGTGATGGGCGGCCACGGATTAGCTTTTGCTGTAAGTGCTCATCTCGATGCTCCTGGGGCGTGCTGGGGGAATCAGCTGGGATGATGTCTTGAAGGAGGAAAAACAACAGATTACAGCCATAAAGCCCCCCCCACCCACACACAGACACACACACCCTTTCACTATTTTAGACCGTTGTGCAGGAAAAAAAAAAAACGCTGAATGATTTCATCAATATTGTGCATGATGTCATAGCGACATTGATCACACCGCTGTGCTAATAGCAAACCGTAGACTCATTGAGGTGTTTTGGTTTTTTTATTCCAGGTGATTAATGTCACCAGTGTAGCAACAGGTTTGGGTCTGGCTCTGGCTTGTGATACGCTGGTGTCTCAGGTTTGATTTAAATCAAAATAAACGTTTCTTTTCAAACCTCAAATCGTGAATTATTGCTCCACTGGAGAATTATTTGTGCCGCCTGTGTTGCCGTACAGACGTTCGGTGCCAAGAACCTGCTTCGGGTCGGCGTCATCATGCAGCGAGGTGCCTTCATCCTGCTGCTGTTCACGATCCCCTGCTGGGGTCTCCTCATTAACTCCGAGTCCATCCTGTTGTGCATGGGCCAGGATCCGAAGGTGTCCAGGTGAATAATGGCAACAAACACAAATGAAAAACAAATATGGGTCTCCTCTCTGGGGGTCAAACAGACCATATCAAACCTATTTTCAGATTTCTCTTTTCCCCAGCACTCTAATGCACATTCATTTAACAGAAAAAAGAAAAAAACATACAGATTTCCAGGGAAACGGCATCAGTGAGGAATTATGGCCCTTTGTGAGATCACAAAAGGCTGATTTCTGTGGGTTTTTAGCATAGATTACCGAAAAGTAGAGCATGGAAACAAAGCAGAAAAAATAGAATTTTTCATTTCTGGGGAGCTTACTGACGGGCATTAAAATAAGCAGGGCCTTTAAGTTGCCGTTATACAGTAAATCATCTTGAGTCATATTTTCCCCCTTCTTTGTTTTTGTCTTCAGAGTAGCGCAGATTTACATTACAGCGCACCTCCCGGCTGTTCCTGTGAGTATGTCTCACACTATCACGCACGCATTCCCGCCGTTTTCAGAGACCTGTGCACAAACTCACACTCGCGCCTTTTAAAAACTTTGAATCTGTTCTTGTCTCCAAGGCCATGTTTCTGCTCCAGCTCCAGATGTCCTACCTGCAGAACCAGGTGCGTTCTATTTTTTTTTTTGTCAAATCAGAAAATCCCGAGTCAATATTTGTTTGACATCCGTATGTTGAGGAAGCCTGAACAATCTGCCTGGTGTGTCTTCAGGGTATCATCATGCCACAGATGTACGCAGCTGCCTTGGCAAACATAGCAAATCTGGCAACCAACTATGTCTTGCTCAACTTACTGGATCTGGGTGTTTAGTAAGTGCGTGAGCACACACAAACACACACACATACACACACACACACAGAATGACTTTGCACACTCATGCTCGTGCGTTGCCTCTGCAGTGGCTCTGCGGCGGCCCACTCTCTGTCTAGGATCTACAACTGCATCTTCCTGTACGCTTTCATCCGCTGGAAGAAGCTGCACGTAGCAACATGGGGAGGTGAAGCATCATTTAATGTTTGAGTGTTTTTGTATCTTTTTTTCCCCATGTGTTTTGTGCCCTATCGCCATCTTATCCCAGGCTGCATAAGTTGGTTTATCTCCCCCCCTGCAGGCTGGTCAATGGAATCACTGCAGGAGTGGGGCTCCTACATGAAGCTGGCCATCCCCAGCATGTTCATGGTATGCTTCGAGTGGTGGATTTATGAGTTTGGGGAATTTTTTGCAGGTGTGTATGTGCATCGAAAAAAAAGGGAACACATCCAAAAAGTGATTCGACCTCTCACTGTGAATTGATGAATGGCGATGTGACCCATGCGCTTTTCCCGATGCTCAGGGATGCTCAGCGAAGATGAACTGGCAGGTCATCATGGTCTAGTAATGATCGCTAACATGATGTACATGGTAAGCGCAAGTTTTTTTTATTAGTTTGGGCAAATATGACTCAAAAACGTTCACTCAACATAGTTACGATAACTCTAAACCAAATGTTCAAGCAACAAAGTTTAGATAACTCCAGTGTAAATGTTCAGCCAGCAAAAGCTAACATAACTCAAAAACAAATGTTTAACAATCAAAATTAATGTTCTGTTCCTCTCCTCCTCCGGGTCAAATGATGACTCGGCAGTTTCCTCTTGGCGTTCAAGGTGCAGCCTGCGCCCGGGTGGGCAACGCCCTCGGAGCTGGAGACACTCAGAGGGCCCTCCTTGTCACCAAGATAGCACTGTGCCTTTCATGTCAGTCAGTCACACACGTCCTGCTTCCAGATTTTGCTCAGGGCTCTGGCGACATTTTCCAGTCCACATCACCATGTTTGTTTGTTTGTTTGTTTGTTTGTTTGTTTGTTTGATGGAGGGAAATAACTTCCTTCAACAGAGGTCTTTTGGTCCAAGGAGTAAAAAGAACTACAGAGGAAAAAAAAGACCATACTGCTCTTGCAGTGGAAGCCAAGGAAAAGGGGGCATTGCGATTTGTCTTGATAAGCAAACGTTGACACCACGTTTCAAACGAAAGTAGCCACAGACTTGTGTGGGCACATGTTACAATATTATTTGTTCATGTTGAAGATCATGAGCCCAGTAAACTTCACCTCAGTTGAATTCTTTAAGTCTGTAAAACTCAAGAATGGTTATGTGGACTGAACCTCGAATGACACCGGGCTGAGCAGAACATGGATTCAATTTCAATTCAGTTTTTTTTCCCTACCCAATCACCGACACTTTCTCATCCTTCTCTTGCAGTCACCTTGTCATGTACCGAGTCCATCTTCCTGGGTGCGACTAAAGACGTCATAGGCTACATGTTCACAAACGATGAGTGAGTTGCAAGCACATTTGTCGGCCATTTACGTGAATTTGTTGAACGAGCAAAAATATGAACGAAAAACCTCCCAAAAATCTCATTTATCACAAAGGAAGATCGTCGGCATGGTGTCCCATCTGCTCAACGCCTACTGCTTCCTTATGCTGTTCGAAGGCCAAGTGGTGAGTCTGGCAGCTCCTTCTCCTTTACTGAGTAATACAGAGCAGAGAAGTTGTCGGTCAAAGGGCCTAATTTGCTTCACCTCCTTGGTTTCTCCTTCCTAGTGCGTGTGCACGGGCATCTTCATAGGAGTGGGCAAGCAGAAGATACCTGCCGTCTGCAATTTAATCGGATACTATGGCATCGGGCTCACGATGTGCCTTATTCTCATGTTTGTTGCAAAACTGAGAGTCATAGGTAATTACATAACCCAATAAGATTCTGTTTCCACCGGCCGTATAGAATTTAATTGATTAGCCGCGTTATGATGGCAGCTCGTGTTTCTTTGGGTCATTCATCTGTGTTTTCCTGCAGGTTTTTGGCTGGGACTTCTCATTTGCATCGTCATACAATCCACCTTCTACATCATCGTCATCTTCAGGCTGAACTGGAAGAAAATTACAGAGGAGGTAACGAGAGCCGACAAACTGGCTTTGACCAAGGCCGCCGTGGTTTGTAGCCGTTGTGACAGCTTGCGAATGTGATTGGCAGGCTGTGGAACGAGCTCAGAAAAAGACGCAGCTGACGAACATGGACGCAGACTTCGCTGCAGGCCAGGAGAGCGTGAGTAGCCTGATTTCTTCTTGTCTTTCTTTCTTTCTTTTGCTTTTTCTTCTCAACTAAACACAGAGAGTGTGTCGAACTCTGAGTAATAACCTCAACAGGGCAGTCATTTGGTTCGCTAGTCGTGTTAGTTCACAGCCGGATCAGTCACAGACTGTTCTTCTGAGAGTTGGGATCAAATCAATTGTTTCTGTGTAGCACGTTATCACAGCAAAGTCATCTAAGGGCATCTAGTGGGGCTAGACCTCATTCTTCTAAACCCAATAGTTCCCCAACACTTCCATGGCAGTACTTCCCATTCAGCACGTCAAACATAACATTTGACCTGTACGTGTGGAAGTAAACAATGACAACAGGAGGCAGATGAAGGGAGGAGCAAACATAGTGGTAAAATGAAGATGAGGAGTAAGAATAGGGCCCTGCGATGAACTGGCGACTTGTCCAGGGTGTCACCCTGCCTTCGCCCTAAGACAGCTGGGATAGGCTCCAGCAGACCCCCGTGACCCTGAATAGGAATAAGCGGGTATAGAAGATGAATGAATGAATGAATGAATGAATGAGTAAGAATAGGAGCGTGCAGATGTGTAGTCAGTGCCCGAGGTGGCAGCATTGTGGCGAAAACGAACAAGAGCCGCCTAAACGGCCACCTAAACCCCACTTTGGTCAATCTAGAGTGGCGTGAATGTCACATTGAGGTCGCACTGCAAAACAAAGTCTTTATCTGACTTGGAACAATGTACGAGAGCGGATAGCATCTGACTTGAAAGGATCCGATGTGAAGGGATTTATCTGTTCACGCTGACATCAAACAAGATCTCGGTCACACTGGCAGGGAAAAGATTAGACTGGCACTGTGCGAATGTGATCCTAATGGGTTCTTAAGAATCGGCACACTCTGTCTTTGTCAAAACAAGCTGTTAGTTTTGATGCTTGCTTTTGCAGGTACACTAAGTTAACACTTTTCTCTTTTGTTTTGGGGTTTTAACACCAATTGTCTTTTCTGCCTTTCTTTTTTTTCACCCATACAATTAAATAAAAAAGAACAATGTAAGCAGAAGAGCTGACAGAGATCGGTGTAACCACTGATATTTTTCTTTGAGCATGAATGGTTGTATCAAGGCTTGTCTGATGCACTGCGTAGGTATATTTTTGTAAACAGTGTAAACATGTCAGCAATGTGGTTGGGATTGCTCCATAAAAGTAATCCAACTACTGATCACTGATTACTCTTTTAAAAAGTAATCTAATCATTTCGTTAACTACTTTGTTTCATAAGTAATCAATTACTAATTACTTGAGTAAAAAAAAGTAATGTTTGAATGAGCACAGTAGTTAAAAGATCTCTGCTATGCAGAGTACTGCTGACTTACTTGTAAACATGGCTTTCAACAATTTATGAGGTTCGACGTGGATATTTTCGAAGTTAAGAATGTCTTGTTTCCTGCACATAATGTACAACCACTATATTCTTAGATTTAGACGAGATGAACTCAAAATAATGGTTGTATTTCCAGCTATCAAACGCAATCGCTGTTTTTTTTCTTTTTGCTGCCGCCATGCTTGTTTTGACGTTATGACGTTGCATGCACGGCTGCATCATCTATCTGCGACATTGTTGTTTTTCTAAATTTCAGACATTTTGTGGATAATAAGACATTTTTATCGTGCAAAATATTTCAGAAAAGTAATGGAATCGTTACTTGATGAAGTAATTATGATATAATTACCAGTTTTGCCATAGTAATCCCATTACATTTCTCCGTTAATAAAAAGTAGTTTAATTGCAGTAGTAGATTGCTTAGTAATAGATTACTCAGCAACACCAGTCAGTATCAGTAAACATGTCGATTCTAATAGATTAGTATGACAATCAACTTTGCAATTTTATCGTCTCTGCCTTTTTTAATGTCTAAACCGAGTATTCTGCACATTTGCTTAAAAAAATAATAATAACTTTTTTTCTTTTAGTCCATGGTGGGCTACCTTTCTGTGAGCACAGAGGATGATGGGAAGAAAGCTGCCATGCCGCAGTTCGTCCGTCTCTCCAACACACAGCTGGTGCTCAGGCGAGGTCTGGCTCTGCTGGTGTGTTTGGGACTCCTGGCTGCTGGAGTGTTCGTGCACGCCTTCGTGCCGTTACCTGAGATCGTGCCTGTAGTGGCCAACTCCACGTTGGACAACAGCACGTCTATCCCTGACCTGATGTTCTCCACTTGGACTGAGAGTTTTGTTCAATAAATCAATGCGGTGGTGGAGACAATCAATTGTTTTTTTTTAAAGTATTATACTGTGCCAGGAAGAAAATCTATTCAGAATGATGCCATAGATATTTTTGCAATTCTTATTTGACAAATTTCTTTTAAAGTGTTTTCTTTATTTTGTACTTCTGTTGTTGTTATTTGAAGCTGTTGTAAATTAACCATAAATAAAGTTTTTAGAGTAAAAAAGGTTTTGGTTTTTTTGCCTCTTTCGATCAAACGAAACTCTGCCGTTATGTAAATCGTCGTCTGCACCTTGCTTGACCTGAAACGAACCTCAACAAACGCAACAAAGTCGAAACACATCATTGCTGACAGTTTTATTTACTCGCCCATAATTTACAGGACTTGATTTATATTATAAATTAAACAATACATTAAAACAACATTTTTTTTCCTTTCAATGCCGCAAGTCACCCAATGAGCTCACAGAGTCGGGATGAGGTAGGGGTTGGCTTTACTCCACTGGGGAGCAGAGCCTCATGAAAGATCTCTTGAGTTTGTTTCATAAAAACACACACATGCACACACACTCCAGACTGAAGACTGCCGTGTCAATTATTCACAATAACAAGTTGTCAGACTCCAGGGAATCGTAATTCAAGATCGAGGCAAAATAACTGCAAGATATTGGAAATGCAGAGTTGACAGAGAAAGAAAAAACATTGCAATAATTTTTTTTTTCTTACATTTATCCCATTATGTACATCTGTGTCTATTTCCCTAATTTGCACAGAGCTGCACCCAGCTGCACCAAGCCCTTAGTATCCTGTTCGGTCATCAGGCAGAGCGGACGCGGACGACCGCGCGGCTCTCGGGTGGCTTATAGTGATCGGCGAAGTGAAGGTGGACTTAGTAACACCTTCATGTCACCAAACCAGTTAATATTACATTGACGACGATTCCCACAATGAGGATGGCGACCATGACGAGGAGAACCAGGACTCTGCGCAGCACCAGGGCCCTCCTGGGGATGGGCGGGGCCTGCGGCACGTCCTCTGATTTAGTCTCGCTTTCGACCAGCTCCATGGTGTCGATGTGGCCGTTCAGGTTTCCAGAGTCATCTAGTTGGGAAGGAAGAATTGCATTTTACAGACTGTGAATGGATCACGTCTGAACCACACTTGGCTTAAAACCCACATCACGCTACTTTTACAACATTTTTTTTTAACTGGCAAAGCTTTCCTCAGTTCCCATTCGGCACAAGTTAATATTCTGAGGGCCCACTTTATTTTTTGTATTGACTTTTTCTGACTCTGTCCTTCAGAAAGTCCTATTACCTCTTTCTGCTGTGCCTTCAGTAATTCCTGCTCTGATTCGAGCCTGGAGGGGAAACAACGTGTTAACAATCACATGTAGTGTTCTCGGGCAACTGAAAGTTGTTGTTTTGTTGTTGTAATTTCCCTCACGTTGTCTGTTACTTTTTTCCAGTTCATCCTTGCCAGGTAAATACTCAGAAATGTGTTCTGCAGGCACAAACAAGAGAGCAAGCCTATCCACAGGCCTGAGAACAGAGAGAGAGAGAGAGAGTTTGACAGGTGTGCAGCAATTTCTTTCTAGACATATAGATTTTGTAAATTCAAAAAAAAGAGAAAAAAAATGACATGACAACTTGAAAGCAGATCTCAGTATTGTTACATACCCTCAATCCCTAGTTTGGCAGCAAACATCAGCGACGTTCCAATGGGTAGACCAATTCCATAATATCCAAGTATGTTGCAAATAGCCCCAACTTTCTGTATTCCTGCTCCTCTAATGATGCCCGCTATGGAACACTTGTTGCAAGAGAGAATGTGGTCACAATTAGACACTTAATGAAGTAATAGAATTTCTTTTAGTTTTATTTTTGTGTGACATTTTAGAGGGGAAAGTGTTTCTGCATCATTTATTGTACACTCAGAGGTGTTTTGTTCCACACTGTGTTGTCAGAGAGTCACGTCGGAGGAACTCACTTGTGTTGCATCGAGGAGGAGGTTCAGAGGATAGAAGATGAGGACCTCTGTCACTCTCTTTCTGATTTTTCTGAAAGACAGGTGTGACAAAAAAGTCAAACAATAAATGCAAAACGAGCAGGAAATTCACTTGGGTTGTTGCTGATGCATTTATTGTGACAATCGTTTAAAGGAGCTACAAGCAAAACGATTTCACCACTAGATGTCGTAGTTGTGCACTGCATGTTCACCGCGACAAAGAGCCGCATCCGTTGAACCTTGGCACACTGAAGGCAAATTTAATGACCGTATAAGAGGAAACTGGGTGGACAATGTGAAACTGATAAAGGGTGTTATATTGTAAGCGAGTTTGTTTAAACCTGTTGGTTTCAACAAACAAATGACATTATCAGGACTTTAGGGCAAGGTAATAAGGAGCCAGCAGCAACACACACACAGGGCAGGTGATGCCACTCGCAACTTCATGGGCAAAAAAATAAAATACACGACAGGGAAAAATATTTTGTCCCTGAAATCTAACAACATGGATTCAGTGTTTCGCTCAGAGGTGAATCAATCACCTCTGACCGACCTGAAGTATCAGTCAATCAAGTAACTGACAACTTAGATGACTAAGACAGCATGTTGTGAGAGATGCGGCGCTTAGTTAATATTTAACATCATAAAGTCAAAGTTCATACTGTCATTGTGCGGCAAATCATCTGGCATCCCATTCAACAGTGGTTTGGGACGACCAAGCCTGCGTTCTAAGAATGTAAGGACAGCATGGGAAAAAGCAAGTTGCCAAACAAACAATGTAGGTACTTACTCGTCATTTGAAAAGATGTATGAGATGTTTTCCTTCAGGCATCCAATTAGGATGGCCAGAATCAGAGACAAGGACACTGCAGAGACAAATAAACACTCACTTTTGCTTAGATGGTCGGAACTTTTCAATGTCAGCCCTTGTATACAGACAAATCAAGACCACCAGGCTCTCTGATTGGTGGTCAGTGGCTGTGCAGCTGAGAGTCGAGACAAAGTTTCTCCCCAGTTTTGGTTTGGTTTTCATGTCTTAATTGTACTGTTTATTGATTGGCCGTTGAAATCCTCCGGTTTCTTTTGCACACATCTCGTCTCTGCAAACTTTGCCGTCATGGTTCACTTCGTGACTTCGAATCAATTGGTCGGCGAGTTGACTTAGCAAAATTTGCTGCGCCGCGTCAAATCTTTCAGCGTAACGTCAACAAGCGGTTGATGTTGACAACGAGGAAGCACCGGTGGGTCGGAGTGGTTTAGTCACACTTGCTGGTTGCCAATAAGCAGGTTGTGTCTTAATCAGGGTGCTGGAATGACGGTAACCAAAATGTTGCTGTCTTGTTTTACCAGGACAATAACAATAAGTTGTCTTGTGTCTTTTTGCTGACGTAAATTCCACCTGTTTAGGGTTGTGTGTTGAAGCAGTATCAATGCATGGTGCACAATTTATCTCAAATTTAAGAATGTGCTGCATATGCTGTATTTTATTTATTTTTATTTCCTTTTTTTGACTGGAGTACAACATAGAGCCGCCACCAGTGAGCTGCTTCTGTTCATTTGCTGATTTGTTGCGGTGTCGCGCTGATTTCAGCTCCAGGATCCATTATGTTGCTAAATTGAGTTTGAGTTGCAAAAATGTGGAAAAAGAGTTTGTGAGTGTGCCAACCTGTACAAATCACAGTCATCTTAGCAGAAGCCTTGGCCTGCTCTGTGTCTCCGGAGCCCAGTGCATTTCCAACCCTCACACTGCCTGCTATACTGAAGCCTAAAGGAACCTGCAAGGATAAATGACACGTTCAGATATCATCACACGTCCTTTAATAGATATTTAGCAAAAAATAAATAAACAAACACAGTGGGATAATTACCATATACGCAATATTTGCCACCTGGAATATAATTGATTGAGATCCAAGTTCCACCTCACTGATCAGACCTGTAGGTGGGGTGGGAAGGTGGGGGTAGCGACAGTCATCAGTTAGCAAACTTGTCCCAACAATTACGAGGTCAAAGTTTGAGGCCAAACGCACGCACCTGCCAGGAAACTACCAATCTCGTACATCCACCACTCCACGCACAGCATGACCATGCTGGGGATGCCCAGGTAGATGTAAGAGCCCCAGTCCTCCAGACTCTCCATGGACCAGCCTGTGTGGTCAAACGCTTGGTTAGTGAAACCACTCACTTCATCAGTTCACCTCAAATTTAGTTGAAAATAAAAGAAGAAAAAATCAATACATTAAACACAGATCAATGGTGTGTTTCATTTCACTAATAGTGTGAAATCACCTTTGAAATGTAGTTACAATAAATGCGTTGTATGTTTCAGATCCAAACAGCTCTCACAGTAGAATGCTTTTGAATAGGGCGATGAGGAGAAAAGTCACATGGCTTCCCATTGTTCAAAGAAACAACTTTTGCTATTCAAGGCGTCCATACTGTGAAGGCCGTCGGCACAACGCAGAGCAAAACTGAAATGTGCAGATAGGCTACGAGGTCAGTCATTTCTTTTTCCTTCTTTTTTTTTTAAAGCAAAAATGTAGGCTTGCTTTACATTTTTAAAACTCTCTCCAACACTCTTGAGTCGCAACATCAGTATTTTTCACATGAAACCTTAATGGGAAAAATGAAGCTCACTGCCTTGACTCCCATACATGCCATAAAAACTGAAGAGCTCGAAAGCATGAGTCATGAACCACGACCTTGAAAGTGAACTCACCTCCCCAAGTGGCCTTGTGGAGACCTCTGCAAACAATGTACAAGAAGAGCAACAGAGACATGGAGGTCTGGGACAGCGCGTTTGCAATGGCAGATCCTCTGCAAAGGACGAGTGATCGCAAATTATCTCATGCGGAAGCGCAAACAGCGTCCGTGAAAGGGTTGTGCGCGGCAAAGAAGGCGACACTCACTGAATTCCCATCTTTAAGGGGAAAATAAAGATGTAATTGAGCAAAGCGTTGATCAGATTGGCCAGAATACCCATGATCACCTGTGGCCACATGATGCCCTGCAGTGGAAATGCCACAATTATTATTTTTATATTAATTGTCTTATTCAAAAAACATGCACAGGGTTTACGTTATTATTTCCTTAGGGAAAACATTTATGAATAAATTAAGTATTTTTGTTAATTGATATTTTTCCTCTTACTGTAATCTATATCTGAAAAAACACACTGAAGTGAAATAACCAGTAAGTCAGAGAGCATAAATGATAAGAGGCCTACCTGGCTTTGAAGGTATCTTGTTTGTAATGAAAACATGAAAATCACCTAGACACAAAAAAATAATAATAAGCTTCAATAAGCGTCTAATTGTAAAAAAGCAAAAATGAATCAATGTTTATTCAAGTTTTCTGACATCAGTGCTTTTGACACCAGCTGTGACGTTAGCGTGACATCACAACAGCCCACCGGAATCTTTTTGTTTTTACCTCAATTTCATGACAGTAGATCTAAAAATTTTCCCTTTCAAAATCTCATTTTCAAACTCACTGATATCCAACACGCAAGCAGAGCGTAACAGGCCTGAACAAAAACAGTCACCCAGTGCTTCTCAAAACACTCACTGGAAGAACCGGCATGAAGATCTTCACATACACCTGAGCGAGCCTGGTTGGGTGAAGGGACAAAAAAAAAAATTAAATGCCATCATCGAAAAATACATTTAAAAAATGAAAAGAGGGAGCATGTGAGCCAACCTGGCAACCTCTGGCTCCTGTCTGACCAGCAGCAGGATTAGTTCCGTGTTGACGAGCACGGCCCAGCAAGGGAAACATGTCAGCAACAGAATGAAAATCGAGCGCTGCAGAATGACGCCGACCCTCAAGAGGTTCCCGCTCCCGAACGTCTGTAACAAGAGTTTTTCCTTTTGTTTCATTGACTGTCTTGACACTTTGGGCTGTATCAACATCCGTACAGGCTGAAGGCCTCACCTGAGATATCAGAGTGTCACACGCTGCTGCCAAACCAGACCCAATAGATATGCCAAGGACATTAGTCACCTGGGGGACACACACAGTGATGGATCAGAGCACGTTGGTCATCTGGATTTAATGAACACCAGCGACAGCACGAGCCCATTCACTCCTCAGACAGAGAGTCTTTTGGTTTTCTTTAGATTGGCTGTGCAGCCAAGATAACAAAAGTACAAAACAATCAACAGTTTCTATGTAGTCATTCAGGTTCCTCGAGGAAAGTGGACCAGCCCATGCAGGTTGACTAGGAGCGCCTCCTTTCTGATTACGCAACATATTGTTGATTCCAAGCAGTAAATGTTATCACTTGGTCACCGTCATCATTTGACCCAGTTGCTTCACAAAGCCCTGGACTGTATTTGCTCCCTTATGTGTACGAAGGTCACTTAGACATTGACGTTTATTTTATGCATTATTATATTATAATATAAGTATAATGTAATAATACTTTTATTTAAAATTCTAATATAATCCATATTTTTAATTGAACTATTACATATATTTACATTTCTGATCAATATAACAAGGACTTTTCATCAAGTGTGGTTAATCACTATCCTTCAAAGGTCACATGATCCCAAGTGTTACACCGGGTGTCATCAGCCTGCAGTTTTATGGGCTTTTAAAAGCACGAGTGTTATACAGCAGGGGGAGTCGTGATGCTGTTTTAGCCTAAACACAGGCAAAACCGACCCTCATCATTTCAAGTCAAATATTTGAATTGTAACGTTCAGAGGGAAAGGTAAAACAAAGGTCACCTTTTCACTATTACTTAATCTTCAAGCTTTACATGTTTTTTTAATAACTGGGATATGAGAATTTTGACAAATAAAAACCTAACTCAGCAGTAATGGTAGTGGAATGCGTCCAATATAATATATCATATAGATCACGCTAAGTTTAGTCACAATCCAGACACTGAAGGCCGCCAAAGTCGAGCAACGCCTTAGTAGATGTCAGAGATTTTCAAAATAAAAGAAAAAAAGAAAAACCCAGCTAATTAACCCTGACACACAGCTGTGTAATTAATAGTTTAATAAAGCAAATAAATGGAAATAAATTAATTAAAAACTATTTTAGACCAGCCACAGTGTTACGTGAGAGATCAGTTTCCCTTTTAAGTCGAAGGATGTCTTAGCAAAGGGCGAGGTTTGGTCACGACAACAAGCTAAAAACATGCTGACGCAAACAGAAACGAGAGGACGGTGGTTGCAGCGACGGACGCAGCAGTGTGGACAGTTTTATTACATCTGGATATTTGCTCATGAAACACTCAGCAGGGAAGAGCACTGAAGATTTTTTTCTCTTTGAGCACCCCGATGCGTTTAACAATGGTTGAGTCAAACAAACCCCCGCGGCTCCCCGATCCCGCCCCCACTGTTACCAACAGGTAACCGGGGAATGAAGAAATCTGAGTGGCCTGTTTTGAATGTGAGCTCATCTGAACACGTTCCACTTTCCTCCAAATTTTTCCTCTTGGCTCTTTCGAGATGGACGTGCAACACAAGTCGGACTCTGTCGGCCGTGTGAAGTGAAGCACCTCCAGGTTAACTTTGATGCATTGACTGCATTTGATGTTTCTAGAGTCAACTATATATTTCTTATTATCTTCTTTTATTTTGACAATGTATGCACTGACAGGTTGTGGTGAATCAGCTTTTATTTCACTACTTTTTTCTTTTATTTTTATTCTGAGTCCATAGCAGGCAGAAATAAGAAGAAGTTTTTTAGCTCTTCCTGAGTTTTTCCTTCTTTTTCGCAACGTGACAATGCAGAATGCAAGGCGACTGCTGCCACGCAGCTCATTTATCCGTTTTTACAGCAAAATTCTTCTCACTGGGCTTGCCAGTGCAAACACATGAGAACAAAAATGCAGAGGGTGTAACGTCGATGGGTGTATTTCCCAGCATGCATTTAGCAAACAAAACTACTGAATGTTTGACAGTGCTTTACATATTTGCAGTGGAATGGTGACCAAGGAGAGTACAAGGGAGGGGGTTGTGTATGTAAATTAGCAGAAGTAGAATATTTTTCAAGTGTGTATAGTTGTATTGTTTTAAAAATAATTCGAAAAGCGCAAATAATAAATAACAGATGTTACAGGGACTTGTAATTTACAGGAATTCTGGGTGTATTTAGAATGACTGTGGTGATACGTGACGTACGTGTTGACAACTCTGGGAGACATTTTTTAAGTGAGCAATGGGAGCAGCACGAAAACAGACAATAAGTGAATAAAACAGAAGAAAATAGTTCCACTACTCACTGAAATGGCTAAAGATACCGAAACCAGCTCCAGCCGTCCCAGGTGGCCGCAGAAAATAGTGCTGACCAGGCCCACCAATAAACTCATGAGCTGGGAGACAGTCTGGTGACACACAAGAAAGAAGCAACAACACGACACAACAAATCAGTCTTGTGAAGAATAATTAGCACTGGAACGTGTCGTTGCTGCGTCAAAACCAAAGCCATCCGGTCATATAATGTGGTTTTGTCTTTAGGTGATGTGCGCATTTTATTAACCAAAAAAAATAAAAAAGAACTCAAACAAAAATAATTACAATACACAGATAAAGACCTGAGGAAACCACTCTGATTACATGTTGGACATGTTTTATGGGTTTATAAGAACAGGGGACATTAATTGACTGCACCCCTTGTAGACAATCAGGCTACCTGTAGTCCTGATAGTGTAATGAAGATCTAAAAATAAGAACAGCTCCATCCCATTTTTAGGAATTTGACTAAAATGTTTGGCTTAAGTCATTTTTTTGGCTCCTTGAATTACTTCACATAATGATGGATCTGTTTGAACAAGATCCTTCGGAATAGTCTGAACCAGAGCCCTGAGGTCCTGCAGCTAGGCAGGGAACAAGGATGCAAATGTTTGCTCCTCTTCACATTCAACTCTTTTTGCCTGGAGCCAAGATAAAAGAGACTTGTATAGACTAGAATAGCTATTGATATCCTTCCCCTGCTTTTAATAATGTGCCTGTAATCCAACATAAAATAATAAATAACACAAAAGATGCTAAGGAGATGATGTCAGCGTTTCGTGTTTCATCATTACTATCGCCATAATTTACAATTGTACAAACATGTATGCTGTATATTTTTTATTTAAAGGCCCAGTCTTTAAGATTCAGTACCATCTGGTGGTAAATCAGGGTACTATAATCTGTGTTTATGTAGTTATGTAGTTTTCTGGAGCCGTCCTTCATCTTAGATCTTACTTCTGACAAGAGCGACTTCGGGGTGAAAATCTTATCTATCTCTATCTTTTTTAGAAACTTAATCATCCAGTATGGCCAACACGTTTCCTGAGGAATCACTCTTTATAAAAATAAAATGTTTATGCTAACAGAACAAAAACGTAAAAAATAAAATAAAATAAAAAGAGAGCGAGAGAGAGACAGACAGATGTCTTCCATTGTATGTCCCGTCAAATGTTTCACATGAAGGGGCTTGAAGTTGCCTTATTTGCCGATCAAATAGAAACACTTGCCCTGTCTTAACTGCAGGTGTTTTTTTTTTTTTGTTTTTTTTTTTAACTCTTAAACACTTCCTGTTTCCTGTAAAAAGAAGTAATATGACAGGATGCTCCCTCACATTGACGTTTCAGTTCCCTAGTACAAAACAATATTGACAGCAGGATGGCTCAGTGTATGTGTCTGTTGTTGAGAGAAATCCTAGTTCAAGGTGGTGGACTGGTACTTTGCTTAGACCTTCTTTTTTTATTATTATGATTATTTATCCCCGTTGTGATTTGACAAATACAGCGCGACTCACCACTGGTCCGGCCAACTTGACCAACTTTATCGCCTCCTCTTTGTAGCCAATGGGGACGAACGACCGGATCCGTCTGAAAAGTGAAGAGTCCCTCAATGGGGTGACATCGGGGCCGTGAGTGTGGCTCGCCATGACGCGCGCGGTGGCTGCGTGTGTCGATCTGATCGCTCGTCGCGAAGATCGTCGCGCTGAGTTTGATCGACAGCGGTCGAGGAGGCGAACACGCGCGAGTCACTTGGGCATGTGAGGCGGGGGGCGGAGCGGAGGAAGTTCATTGCTGACGTGCGTGATGAGGATGTTTGGAGCAAAAAAAAATATTAAAGAGGGAATTATCCGTTTGAGGACCACTGGCAAACGACGGGCTCAAAGCAGCGCTGCGTCTAACAGTGGTTGAAGGAAGAAGTCATTAGAAAACACCGAGTGTAATGTTTTCAGTGAGAACCTTCAAGCGCGGTGTTGGTGGGAGATGATATTTACTTTCATGTTTGGCTTGAATATATTGGCCATTCGCTCTTCCATCAGGTTCCAAGCCACCCGCCGGAAGAAGAATCGGCGTATTTACCAACGCAAGCTCAACGTCAACCGATAAATCTAATCCATGCTGTTTTCATCTGGTCTGAATGGAGCAGTCCGGTTCACCTCACACGGCAACGGAAGCCCCCCCGAGTCCTGCGTCTGAAACTGCAGTCAAGCCCGCAGCAGACAGCAGCTCTTTGCCTGCTCTGCGCACACAAGGGCAAGCAGTGGCAAGCAGTTCCTGACTGCAGCTGCCTGTGGTCAGAACTGGTCACGAGGCATCGTCGTCTGTGCAATGGCGAGATTTAACCAGCAGATGGAGCCACATCCACACAAGGCTATGCACCGCAAAAGGCGCCCTTTTTCTCCCCACAACGCAGTAACTTTGTCACTGCGCATGTCAGACTGTAAACTCCAACCCATGTTCAAAGTTCATTCAATTCCATGACTAAGAACTACAGTGTTGTATTAACGGCAATGACCGAATCTACCATTAAATCTATTTTATTTATCCATTGAACAAGATTATAAAGAAACGAATTAGAATTTAGTAGAATATTTCTACTAGTTTTAAATTTATTTGATCTGGACAGTGTGCGTAAGCATTTAAAAAAGATGCATACTCCAGATTTGGCTACAAGCTAATTTCTAGTTCTATTAAAAACACATCAAAACACAATACAAAGCAAAAACATATAAGACATTATATTACAAACTACTGCTTACACATAATGCGAATGTGCAATTTTAAAGTCCATTATTTGCAGGAATTCCTCTTCATCTTATCGACAAAGTACAGACAGACACCCACACACACACCCACACACACACACACACACACACACACACACACACACACAAATAAATAAGATTACCAGAATACTTCAACTAATTCCAAACAGGTGCAGAATTATTCATACAATACAATAATGCACCTACTTAATCAGATTTTAAGTTTAAAAAAACCAAAAAAAACTGTCTACATGTCTTCAAAGATTTATTGAAGTCGTCATGGGGTTGGCATTTATGAATAATCTTGGTCTTGGACAGAGTTTGTCAAAAATAACAAATATATTCATTTATTTTGAAAAGACAATGAATACATTTTTTTTTCCCAAAGATCCTGAAAGTGTCCTCAGTAACCTGGGATTGATTACTTTAACGAAAAGTTTTCCCTTGACCTCCAGGTCATGACAGTCATCACAAATAACAAAGACCTCTTCCAAGGAAAAACTGTCGACTTTGTTTGTTCCGACGGTCTCGGCATCGTGCAGCGTCTGGACAAAAAGACATCGCATCCGTGCGTTGCGCTGCAAGAACAACACAATGTTTGTACTCTGCTTTGACGTGCTAGAAAAACAGCGCATTTTAATTGGCTCAATTGACGGAGGGTTTCATCAAAACAGTCTATTGATAACTTCAATGAGAGGGACAGAATAGCAGGGTTGTAGAACTTGAACCTCTTATTATGCTGAAAACGTCCTTATTGTGAGGGAAGTGGTACAAACTGAGTGCACGTGCACTGTGGTAGTGCTCTCGTGTGAATCACTTTGCTTTTGAAGTCATGTGGAACATGGAAAACAAACGTCCCATCCTGACGGAGGATTTTTGCACAAGGTGAAGAGGTTGCTGCATGGTACATACACTAGTACACCTGACCAGCACTGACCACAGTCCAAATGACTGAAAATTCCTCTGCCTGCTGTGGTTTTGATTCACTTGAAGATGATTCTATTTGGCCAGGCCTTTCAGCTTTCGTCTCTGTAAGGAAAGGAATCATTTTTGAGCTTGGCATAATTCAATGTCTGCTGTGTGGTAATCAGACTTAAAGCATCCAGATACTCTTAACAAGTTTGGATACTCTGTTTTAATTCTTTATCAGTGTCATTTGATTTTATCCATATTTATATTGCTTCAAAATACAACTTTGACATAAACAAATTCTTTCTAGGTATGTGATACACAGCAGATATTGTTTTTGACTAACAAAGGGATGATAATTACACACACCCCTCTTGTTTTGTGTGTGTGTGTGTGTGTGTGTGTGTGTGTGCGTGCGTGCGTGCGTGCGTGCGTGTGTGTGTGTGTGTGTGTGTCTGTTTTTAAAGCAGAGAAAGGCCTTCTGTCCTCATTTGGATCCTTGAGATTTTGGGCTCCTGACTCGTGTCCAAAGTTTAATGGGGTGCTTAGGATGTCAACTGAAACCATCACTACACTCAGACCTCCGTGCTCCAGGAAGGACTGATAGTATCAGACAGCCTGTGCATTGTCCCACCATGTAACTGATACAGAAAAGGTGGAAAGACCTTTTGGCTCCTTTAAAAAAAAAAACTTCATGTAGTTCCAGATCCGACTGGTGAGCGGATGATTGGGATTATTTGTGGCCCTTTGTGTCTATTGATGTTTTTCTTTTAATCCTGCATGATGGCAGACTTCTAGTCAATCATCAACCAGGCCATGTTGCTGAGCAAGGAGGAGAGATTAATAAATGACCATTAAGTATGTTTTGTGAGTCAGATATTTCCTGTGTGTACATGTACTGTCAACTTATCAGACAGCAGCACATAAAGAAAAAAAACCTCTTCTTGATACATCTTACTACAGCCTCACATGTACATACAGACCATAATACATGCTGTGATACACAAGTGTGTTTCAGTAGGATAATGAGTGGGTGGCTACAAGGCAGCAGAGGGAGAGAAAGGCACTGTAATTACATAAGTGTTTTTTTCTTCTTTCCGTAGTTGAACCCCAGATCATAGTGATCTGAGCATCCCTATGAACCCAACTGCTCGTTAACCACTTATAAACTGTCCAACAGTTTAATTGTACAACAGCCGTGAGGTGGAAAAGTCTTTACTATCTGTCAAACTGTCCATCTGTCTTCCAGCTAACTTTGCTGCTCTTTCCAAGTTTCTTCTTATAGAATATACCAACAGCTGGACTGGTTAGAGTTTGCTTTGTTTGTTTGTTTTTGTTTTGGCTTTGTATGCCGTTGAAGCTGTAGTATTCGTCCTCCTCAATCAAGTATTTACTGCTATTTCCCAAATGGAGATCATCATCCAAAAATCACTATCCCCAAGACTGCTAGCATCTGCTTAGACTGCCAAATCTCAGCTGATCCCTGCACTTGGCTCACTAACTTGGATTTATCCTTTTTTCCACGTTTCTCTATTACTATTGTCAGATGGATTCCCAGTTACCACCAGGCCTGTATAACGACTGTTTTCAAAGTCGTCGCGGTTGCCGTTGGACCGATGTTTTGAAAGAGTCAGGGAACAACTGCACCCACCACTTTTGGTGATCTCCCTGCCATCCCTCTCAAAACTCATGGGAAAGTGTTTTAGAGCCACTCAAAACCAGAGTCCAGTTCATCATAAGTCAACAGACTGGATTTGCATGGCCTCCAGACCGATGATCCACTCTGGTCTTCATCATAGTGACGGACGCTAGTGCACACCACGGCACACTCGGGTTTACAAGGGAGTAGCCCCGATCGCGTCCTTTGAGCCCATAATGATAATGACGCAAAACAAAGCTGAACAATAACTGCCTTGACCCTCGGCTCGCGTAAAAGGCTTAACCGAGGGACAGTGACACATGGCATGTGGCTTCAAACATTAGGTGTGCCCATTGGGTCCAGGATTACTGCGGCTTTCCCCATTGTGTTTACAGGCTTATAACAGCCTCATGCGTGAGACAGGAAGCTGTTGGACAAGCAGCAGGGAATCACGGGTATATTCCAAAAACACAGTTTCACGTAAGGATGAAGCAGTGTGGACCTGCTGCAACAGTTGGGTTGTTTTGTTTGTGACGACTCCAAGGAATGACAATGCTATTGTTTTGAAACTTTATATGTTTATAAAACCCATTGTTTGGTGTTGAGATTGTGCCACTGGTCATGTTGCTATTCAGCCTGTGGTCTTGATTTCAAGGTTTTTTTTTTCTTCTAAATTGATGGAAAAATAAATGGTTTAAATGTTTATTCTGCCGCTGCTGAGAAAGTCATTAACACATATTTTAAAGGCCCAATGTGTGTAATTTAGAGACATTTTTGAAAAAAAGAAATGAATAGAAATAAATGTGTTTTTATATATAATGTCACTTAACTGTTGTGTTTTCATTCATTAATAAGCATTTATATTTAAGCTAAGTGCAAGCTAATTGTGACATATTTGTGTTTCTCTTCCACTGGACATCAGAAGTCAAAGATATACAACACATAGTCTTTCCTGGATGGAATTTGCTGTTAGGAAAAAAATGTTTTGACACTGGTGTAGTTCATTCAAATGTGTTATTTTGTAGCTGTAGCTAAAATCACATCATGGCCAACATGAACATAACACTATTAAAAAATACAGGTGAGCTATTGTTTAATAAATGCTTTTCTTAAGCAATAGATGCCACTTACGCATTGCTTTCATTGTTTGTAATAGTAAATGAATGCAGTGCAAACATAATATTTCAACAGACAAATTTTCATTTTCAACAAAGAAGATACTTTATTCATAAATTTCCTTGTACAAAACTCTGAGAATGTTGATTAAAAATATACATTGATTCTTAAATACAGCTTTATTACAATCCAGCAACATGTGTTTTATTGCAGCGTCACGTTTCATTTCAGGCTATGTGTAAACACAAATGTGGAAAATGTCTGTAATTTTTGAAGGGTTTAACAGAAGCTTCTGCTCTTGGCCAACAAAAGTTTAAAGTGCAGTGTCCAGTTTCCTTCCCGGTGAGTTTTTTGTCTCCACGCTTTCCATGGATAACATAGGTAGCATAAACTGTTAAAAACTATAATTTAACAAGAGGCTATGTGAAAATATACACGTAAAGACATTTAATGGTAATTTATCGTCGGCTTCACTCGTAGATCTACTGCTTTTTGTTCTAGTCTTGGGTGAAGTGCTTTACAATTTGCATTGCTGGAGGGAAAACCTTCATCAAACCATTATTAAGTCCTGCATTTGAAAGAAAAAGACCAAAATAGAAAAGAAGATAGAGACTAATCATGAATTAATGACAAACAAAACTACAGATTCAAACAAACCATTGTTGTTAATAATTAATACATAAATTCTCAATGTTTAAGTGCCAACTTTAGATTTTTTGTTTAAAAGAAGCAGACCAACGGTTTGCTGATGTAAGATTTTGGAAAACACTGTGGTGTTTTCAATCAAAAAAAAAAAAAAAAAAAAGGTGGAATGCACAGCCTTCACTCAATCTCGGTCAGAGTTGTTGAATTTTTCAAGTTGGCTTTGTTGCGGTTACTCTGAATTTCTGGACAAAAAATCCAACTTCTAAAAAGGGTTTCTGATAACGTACGTTGACCATGCTGACCTCTGAGAATGTGACTTCCAAGTTATAATGGAATGTGCCCTTCAGCTGTGTTAACTGGCAGCTGCAGACTTAGTTGTTGCAAATACATTGCTGTATGATGGGCGGGATTGACTTTAATGATAAGCTTTTTGGGTGTTTTGGCAAGGTCTGCAACCTGGCAATGAGACAATGTATATGTCATGCATATATATGTGCATGGTCGACAGTTTGTCCACTTTGTCCAATGGAAACTTTGAACTTAAATGCTTTGCCTGGACCTGCCCTGGTCTGTGAGATTTTGAGGCTTGAGTAACGTCACTATTTGACACCACAGAATTGAGTTGCTTATTAGGCTACACCTTTAATCACATGTCAGCTCTTGCAAAAAAAAAAAAAATGGCTTTAAACTGTCTGACCCATAACCCAGGGACCAGTGACTCACTGATGGATGCAAAACTAGGTCTAGGAAAAACATGTTTTAACTAGCTTTGTTTCTTGCTAAAGCGAGAAGGTCCGCTCAGCTTCACAAAGGTGTCTTTGCAACGGTCTGACCATTTCACCACGTACGCCCGATGACAAATACGCATGAACTGTAAACAGCAGCTCAGCCTAATTCAGATAACATGGCTCTCCTGATGTTTTGCTGCGAAGGAGCTGTGCTAACGCTGTCAGCAAGCACAGATTGAACAGTAGAGTGGAAAGTGCTGGCGTTGGATACATGTTGTAAAGATAAAGGCAGAAAAAAGAAAAGAGAAGGCAGCATTTTTAAATAGTTAGGTAAATTACAAGTGGTTTATAAATAAATAACTACAAATCTGATAAAAACAACAGCGTTACATAATACCATTTGGTTTTTGCTATCGTATTATGGTTATATGTGACTATGTTAAAAATTTCTAGAAACACAGACTTTATAAATAATGTCATCGCCTATTATACAACTATGATAAAAAAAAAAGTAAAAAGAAAATGAACGGACTGCAATGTTATGCCTCTGAGGAGTGTTTAAAAGGTAGAAATAGTTTTAAGTGTAGTTTTATGATTATGATACAAAGTAAAAAAATAAAGAATTTCAATTGGCTTTAAAACTCACTGTTCTTCAATTCTCTCTTAAATTTCTCACCGCCACTCTGTTTAAACGAGCAGAACTCAGGTGTCTGAGAAAACAAGTGCTGATGGCCTCGTGTTCTAGCAGCCATCAGAGCCGTGTGGTGCAGTGGGACCGTCACTCTGACCAGAGGTGTTTAGTCAGGCACCCGTGGAGAGGGAGGAAAGGTGACTGTGTGGGTCATCTCCTCGCAGCATGACCAGGCTCACACCCCGGTGGCATTGGCCCAGGCAGGGAAACTGTCCAGTTCGAACATAGCCTTGCCCCAGGTGTTGATGGCCAGCGTGATACAGAGGATGCCAATGATGTTCATGACTATTCCTGTCCTTGCCTGTGGTGGGGAAATACAGAACAGCTCGTTAGCTTGATGAACTTGAAGAAAAAGTTGGAAGGTTTATCTCTGTATAAATGCACCTGTAGTGTGAGAATTCTAATGTAGCTCATTTTTTGCAGGGTGAACTTTATTGCATACCCTGTTTGTATGATATTATAAACTTTTGGTTTAATTTAAACTCATAATGTAAAAGTAAATAGTTCACAAACAAAGCTCACGATAAATGTGCACTCGCTGCACGGTTCAACTGTCAAGCTGACACCAGTGTGCTCACACAATGCTTTTTGACTTTTGACACTTGTCAATAAAGTTTCATTTGAAAGCTATGAGACAGGCCTGTTTACATGTGACAATGCTTAAAAGGCATAAGGTCCTCGAAAAGAAGAGTTGGTTGCATTAGAGACTGCGGGTGTCTGGGAAGACTTGCAAACTGACTTGTCCATTTATGTGGGACAACTGGAGGTAAGCTAGCTATCTCAGCATCGTTAACTTGAAGGCTAGCGTTATCTGTGCGAAAAAATTCCCTTTTATGCCTTTACCAGTGTCATGTCACCATTTTCAGGTGCTCTGTTTGTCATCTGGCACGGACACAGAAAAAAAAGTCTCTTTCTTACATATCAGACATTTGTCCTAGAAAGAAAAAATATAAAATCTTCAAATGCAACTGCTTGGCCTTACTCTTCAGTCGCTGTTGCTTATGTTGCGCTTTGCTGATGTGGCAACAACTGAAGGTAATTTTGGTGACGCTGATGTTTCCTCAGCCACCTCTCCGCCGCTCTGGACAGCACTAATTTAACTGGCTACTTCTAAACTTGAGTCATTGTCTAATTCTGTCACACATTTATGCGTTTGCTCTTTTGGAGCCAAGTAAACAGGTTTTGGTGGTCTGAATTTTTAGTATTCTTCCTGGTACATTTAAAGAGTTATTGATAAGTAAATTAAACAAACAAGCAGATTTATGTAAAAATCTATCATGTCAACAAAGAAAAAAATACAAATTCAAAAAAAGGAAAACAGACACCAAACTGAACAATCTAACCCTTTTTTTTACATAACTTTTTGTGAAGCAATTTATTTGGACATTTTTGGTCACTCTACTATTTTAGGTCACTCATCCACAGTATATCTGACAGTTTTCAACTTTCTCTTTACCTTCAAACTGTAGCAGAGGGTTTAAAATGCAAACTCATTAACACAGTTTACAGAGAAAACAAGAGACCCAGCCACACTCACCATGTCTGCAACCTTGAGGTATCCATAGGAGAAGACGATGGCGTTTGGAGGCGTTGCAACAGGCAGCATAAAGGCGAAGGAGGCACTTAGGGTACAAGGCACCATGACGTATAGAGGATTGATACCAATGGACTGAGACTGTAATAATAACAGAAAAAAAAAACAAACGTGAATGTCTGTGGCAAAAGTAAGCCTTCTTAACAAAATCCAAATTCCCACGTGGCTATTTTTCTACAGCTGTAATCAGTGACTCACATGTAAAAGTGAAACGTGTGCAGTTCTCTGTGAAGTGAAAACTCTCATTAGCTTGGCAAAATTAAGATGTAATTCGTGCGAGCTTGGAGCTGACTCATGATTTTCCCCAACTACAAAAGCACTACATATGATGCGATAATGGCAGACTGCTGCCATGCATAAAAGGTTACTCTAAAATTTGCCGCTGAATTACATATCCCGCCGCGCAGTGGCCCGCAGGCACATGGTAATTTCTGCCTCTCAAAATAAACAAAGAGGGAAAACCTAGGCTGTCCTCTTTAAACTGGAGGCTGTGCGTCAGGTGGCTAACAAGGGCATCGTCTCGTCTGATGTTTTGGTCCAAATCAAATGCTTGAGAGTCACTTAAGCATGCTGACACACGGAGCGACATGCCACAAGTCTCGTCGGCCACGGTGTTTCAAATCCTCTCTTTTAGCTGCATGCACCTGACCAGAGGCCTGCTGAGGAATGGGTTTTTGCTTGATGTTTTGGAGCAGACTGTCCTAACGGATAAGACACACAGATAAGAGATAAACTTTTGCAAGAGGGGCCATCTCCTGTCTAATCAGTTGTCTAGGAAATGTTATCGTCAATCCTAAATCAAGAGGGACGCACCCATGTTTCCAAAATATTTTGAGCATATTAAAAGCAAACCTTTGGAAATTTGCCTTAAAAATTAAAAGATAAAAAAAGCAAGTGCCCTGTTTCCTTTCAGTGATTTAATGCAAATCAAGTGTCATTGTGCCATACTATGGCCAGTATATAGTGTGTTTCGATAAAATTATTTAACGTGTATTAAATTAATCTGCATTATCATCTACTAATCTGCACTCTGTGGGCAGAAAAAAAGTATATGCAAAAGTATAATTGATCTTGTTTGGACTGGCATAAAGAATATGACTGTTTTGCAAGATAGTTTGGATTCAGGAGTTAAATTCTCAGTGATCCAGCTGCACTGCAATATAGCATTTATTGCCACTGATTTCAGTCAGCTGTGTTTTTTACCAGTTCACATTTGTCCTCTAGTCGCATATTGCCTGTAGACTTAGATTTTGAGATGAGTGAAAAAGCTGCATACCATGGATACATTGGGAAATACTCTACCTGCTGTGTTGTGGAGTCCATAAACTGCACTGGTGTGACTGCAAAGTCTGGTGATAAATCTCATCAGATAATAGACAGATCCTTGCTTTAACTTGTTTTGTAGGCCTCGGACGTTTACTCCTGTTGCTTTTATGTCCTCCCTCACACCAGGTTCACACGAGGGTTCGACAGCCTCATAGAAACCCACTTTTGTTCGCCCTCCATAAATATCTATTTGAATACCCCTCCTTGGCACTGTCTTTCATGGCCCAGCTTTGGCAAGGGCTGCTAAACTACTGGGCACAGTGATGCTATTCTTCGGCAGCACTGGGGTGGGCACCATTACGAGACACTGTTTAGAATTGGTGCATTTGGCAGATTATTAAGGGGAGGAGGGGCCCAGGGAGGGGGACCCAACATTCAGGCTGAATGACCAACTAGATGGGCAACCATATAAGGGAAAATAGGCCGGCTACCGCAGGGAGTAGGTTCAATGCTGCACGCCGATTGGGGAGATCCATTTGGAATAAAATACACTCTGTGGCACTTCATCTCACTCAGCCATCCAGACAAACACAATTGTCTCCTGCAGTCTGGGATTTGGCCAGTGTCTGGGTTCTGTTGTCGCTGATGTCCTGTTCAAAAATCAACCCCATTTTCAATTCTAACAACTCACCATTGAGGCCAACACAGGTAGGAAGAGCGTCGCTGTAGCCACGTTACTGGTGCATTCAGTGAAGGTAGCAATAAGGAGGCATAAGATGATAGCAATTGCCCAAGGAGGGATGCTTTGCAGGGGGGCCATTTGATCTCCCAACCACTTTGAGAGCCCTGATACCTACAGAGAAAATTCATAGGAAACATATGCCACGTCAGTCCCTTCTGGAAAAGTTCACCATAACCGTCTAAGCAGCCAAGCCAGTGTTTGCCACTTTGCTGTAGGTATGCTGTAATTATGGCTGGTAGGATCTCTGCTTTGGAACTAGGTTGGCCTCGCAGCTTTAAAGAGTGGCACGTGAAAATTCGGGTAAGAGGAAATATTTATTTACACCTTGTTAACTTCGCACGATTCTCCTGGGAAGGGAAAGTGCTTATTTCCACCTTTTTCCAAATAAAAGCCTTGTAAAAACCTACCACTAACAATGTGAACCACTGAATCAACAGAGGGTATTTGGATGAATCAGGCAAGGATATCGACAATGAAAAGATTTCCGAGTATCACTGTGACGTCACTTACTTCACTGCCTTTGGCGAGTGCGAAGCCTCCTCCGAGAAGCAGCACAATGCCCCAGGGTAACTTTTTCTGGACGACTTTCCAGGTGAGCAGGCGAGGAGTCGGCCCGGCAGCTTGTGGAGGCGCTACGAATACAGACTTTCAGCGTCATCATCAACACTTTATACCCCCTTTAAAACGATTTAGAACATGACATGGCTCACCTGTGTCAAAGCTGTGAGACTTCCTACAGCAGAAGCTCGGGGCTTTGGATGGCAGAACGAAGAGGAGGATCGCGATGAAGATGGCCACGGTGGCATCCGTCACGTACCTGAAAAGTGGAGCGACGCATGAGTGGAGGAGCTAGATGTGTGCATGTCGATACGTCTCGAAAGGAGAAAGTGCACTAACTCTGCTTCGGAGTTGAAAATAGTTGTCGCCCAACCGTCAACGAATCCCGGATCCCTGGAAAACCACATGACCACCAGCAGAGTGAAAAGACCCAAGACACTGATCTCTCCGAAGGTCATGGGTCCCAGCAGACGGTGCTGCTCATGGATTACGTTATAAGCAGCGATGTCCTTCTCCGTCTTCACCGCTCCACAGCCCCACGTCTTTTTAAAGCTGGAGGAGCACAGAGATTATTTCAATTTTTTTTCTTTTACCTAGAGTGTCTGTCGCGACGATAAGGCTTAAACCGTCGCGCAACTCACTTGAACCCCATGAAGACAAACTGGAGCCAGAGCCAGGCCAGTGTGAGCATGAGGATCATGTTGGGGAAGGCGAAGCCAAACCAAGAGGCGAAGTTGATCACGTCCCCGTTCTCTGGGAAGAGCCTTTGGAGGACACGGGACGCCTTGTGAATAAACTGGACGGGGTCTGTGGAAGAGGTGCTGAGCAGACGACGGAACTTACTGGCTCATCTGGCCCTTGAGCACGAGGTTGGGTCCCGTCCCGGTCAGCGTGGCCGTGCCGCCAATGCTGGCAGCATAGCAAACGCACAGGGTCATCCCCTTACACATCCTCTTCCTCTCCGCCGCCTCCTTGCGCTTGTCCACCTCAACTGCGGTGTCCAAGAAAGTCACCACGACTGAGCCTTCAAACGAAGAGAACAGAGGAGGAAGCGAGAGAGCCGAGCGCTTTGGTCATTTCCCGGTGTGTGTTTGTCTCACGCAAGGGAGAGAAGAGAGAGAGATACTGGAGACACCTCAGGGCGACTGTGGCCTCACCCTGTTGTCCCTCGCTCTGCTTCTCTGTCTGCAGGGGCTGCTTGCTATCTGGCTCCGAGGTCTGGACCTGCTGCTCCTCCGAGCTGAGGATCTGAGGGATCTCGGCGTCGCTGTTGTTCAGCTGCTCCAGCACCGCCTGCACGATGGGCACCATCATGGCCGTGGTCGCCGTGTTGCTTATCCACATAGATAGGAAGGCCGTCACACCCATGAAGCCCAGCATCAACCTGCCACGGACGTCGAGGGACAAAAAACACCGCCGGCGGTCTTGAGTTATGCAGTGTTTGGCCTTGAGTATTACGCAAGTGTCTCACCGTATACTGTGATAATATATGCATCTTATCTTATCTTATCTCGTCTTATCTGTCTTATAGGGTCGGTAGTATTAGTAGTATTTTGAAGCTATAGATGAATGCGCAATCCACTTACAGCGCTGGGCGCACGCCGACAAAGAGCAGCACCCTCAGGGCAATGCGTTTGTGAAGGTTCCAGTGCTCCACGGCCACGGCAACCATCAGCCCCCCCACGAACAGCAGGTTGGTGTCCTTCAAGTACTGCATGCACACCTAGGAGATAGAGAGGGCAGAGGACGTCCTGCTGTGAGCAGGGATTCGTCCCTTCCGAGCACACGACCCTGCGGCTGCTTCACTCACGTCTTTGGACTCCATGATGCCAAACAGAGGGAAGAGGAGGGCCGGGAGGAGGGCGGTGATGGCCAAGGGCATCACCTCCGTGCACCAGAAGACCGCCATCATGATAATCACATAGGCACATTCTGCCTCCTGCATTAGAATAGAATAGAAAAGAATGGAATCTTTAATGTCCGCTAGGGTGGAAAATTGTCTTTGGCTCACAAGCACAGGAGATAACAAGACAGACAAGGAGAGCGCTAAAAATGCACAAACACATTAAGAGTAAAATACAGTAAAGACAGAACTTGCCGCAGTTCATGTCTGTGGGCCGGTCACTTAGTCGAGTAAAGAATGTTAATGGAATTTGGAATAAAATACTTTTCATCCTCATGAGAAGCGTAAACAACCTTTTACGGACTTTTAGCTTTACAGTCAAAAAGGCGGGAGCATCTGAAGCGATAACATGTAATCTATGAAGTTTAGGTCCTGGCGGTTCAGAGGGTAAAGATAATCACACTTTCCACTATAAGATAGGACAAGATTTTATTGTCCCTGCAGTGGAGACCAGCGGCTCAATAAGAGAAGAAAAGCAGATCAAGATGACATAAAATAAATCACATCTATCGCACACCTGCTTGGTCACACCCTCCTGGTCTGATCGTTATTATTAATAATTCCTCAAGTAGTAACCATGAGACACACCAATCGTTCGCATTGCACCCAGTTTCATCATCATGCATTTATCGATTCTTGCAAAATTCTGATTAAAGACCGTGTCATGCGTGCCATCCGGCAGGGTTTCGGCTCGCACTACCCTCGCCCGCCCATTGAAACGCGTCTTTGTTCGCGGCCGCTCGTCTGTCCAAACACGCCTGACATGCCTGTGTGTGCATGCGTTACATGTAAGTAGCCGCCGGGAGCCCCCCCATCTGACTCCGTGTTCCCACGCTGGACCGTCATGACCCGTCATGTTAACAGCGAGGCGTTAAAACAACAAGAGCCCCGGGCCAGGCCAGGACCGCCTCGGGCTGCACGCTCGCGGCTGCACTGGCGCGTTGATGCAGCACCAACAGGTGCACGGAAGAACAGGCGAGAGTCACATCCGCTCGAGCGCCGGCGAAAGATGGTTTAAAGGCTCCGAGGAGCGCTGGGAGAACCGTGCGTAAAAACCGACAAGTCGTACTTAAGTACGAGTCATTTAACCTTTTTTGTGCGCGAAAGAAAAATAAAAACAGCCAAAACAAATAGATAAAGAAGAAATTCTGCACGCACGCCTCCCTCAGAAGTGACACATTGTCAGCAACGACGCCCCTTGCAAAGTTTAAATGCGCGTAGAAGGGTATTGGTTATAACTGATAAGTGACGTAGGCTACTCACCGATGTCCCGATCACTATCGGCAAGGGGAGAAAGGCCAGCGGGGTGACGAAGAGGATCAGCTCGTTTTTCACGGAGCGGAGAAACTCGAGGAATGTCATCCTGGAGGGGAGCGGGGCAAAGGCAGGGAAGGTTCGCACCATGGATCGCGCTTTTGAAGCGCAGAGGAGGAGGAGGAGGAAGAGGAGGAGGAGTGGAGGAGGGGGGCGCAGAGAAAGAGAGGGGCAGACGGAGAGGGAGAGAGAGTGAGTGGACCACGAATCACAATGAAGACAGAGGGAGGGTTGGAGAGACATAGACACAGTCAGACAGGGAGGGAGGGAGGGAGGGAGGGAGAGCGCTGATTATTCCCAGAATCAAGGCAACAACGAGGGGGGAAGAGGAGAAAGAAAAAAAATCAGCATACCTCCAAAGTAATCCGAAGTAATCCAATTTCCCCCAGACATCAAGTTTCGCGAACAGGTGCACCTTTTAAACAGTGCCGAATCTGTTTCTATTTCTTCTCTTTTGAGAATTATTTCACTTTAAACCCGTGAACGCCACACAATCCACTAGTTCCTGACTCAATAAAATGGGTGCGTGCACGCTTGACTCACTTTATTTTAGTCGTGTTGGGAAAGAAAGTTTTTTCTTTTTTTTTCTTTCTTTTTTTTTAAGTCCTCGCTTTAATTTAAATGGAAATATGTGCAATTGGTGATTCTAAGATTCCATCATTAGAACAACAAAATTGTATTTCTCTTTGCGCTTTGATCCTTGCTTACTCACTCAGAACCGCAGCATATTTTCACGATAAGAATGACGTGAAACCTTTTTGGGGGAGAAAAAAACAATACAAAAAACTTTAGTTTACGTTTAGTCACGACACAGTCATTCAGGATTTGGTATTCATGACACAATAACTATAAACCTCCGAAGAACTAACTCAAAGTGGATCAAGTTTTATTTTCACTTTTTTTTACTTTTCTTTTTTTCATCAAGGATGGAGCTCAGACTCTGACTTTACCTCTTTAACCAAGCAACAAACAGCTGGGATATAAACGGCAAAGCGGCTCCACATTTTATTGCCACTAAACACACGATGCATGCCAACCGGCTGCAGGACGGTTGTGTTTCTCTTCATCAGACTGCTTCATATTCAGAGCGCTACTTAAGTCATTATGCTTCACTGTGATTTCAGCGACTTTTTTTCATTTTCCTTCTGTGCATGTGAGCAACATTTTGGGAACTTGTGACATATACTGTAGGGGGCAGCACTTGGTCAGTCTGTCCCTTTGCGAGCGCGTTTGCATGTTGTGATTTGATTTCAAAGTTGCATAAAACCGCACCAATGAGCGCAAGAAAACACGCGGTAGAAACCCCAATCAAACAATTGAGTTTTTATTTTTGTGCTCCATAAACATCAGGCGTTTCCAGAAGGAATACCCACCTCACTCAAATACAGTCTTTAAGACACGCTGAATCACCAGCAGTGCATATATTTTCACAATAATGTGCATTTACGTCTGAGGAAAAACTGTCTTGCTTCATTTTTAAACTGTTCTCTAAATTCAGCACTTTTAATCCTCACTTCAGCCTATAAATCATGTGGGTGACTTAGCGTGCAGAAAAAAATATATTATGTCTGTCGATCAATGGCTGACAGAGATCCCATACATTTGTTGACCCTACCTTTTACCCTATGAATTTTCAGGAGGGGCAGAGTGATTTTTTATAAATAATCTAAAGAAACGTTCTGCTTTAGAATGAAAGGTCCATTGTGACAGATTGATGTTCTTTCTCAGCAATAAAAAAAAGTAATATTTCCTGTTAACATTATGTTTGCCCTTCAAATCAATGTAGAAGATGATGCTTTAAGACTCTCTTAAAAAAAACATTTTAAATCTGAAGTTGTAAAAATTGTACAGAAACGGTTCAAGGCAAAGCTTCTAAAATAGCCTTAATTGTGAAACCCATTACGTCACAGTACCCAGCCCTATTTTGTGTCCCAACCATCTGCACCAAAAGCAAATCATCTCTTTGCTTCAGGACATAAAACAGAACCTGCATGGCAACGCTAGAACTCTTGGCAAGCAACATGAGTATATTATGTTGAACCAAAAAAATGACATGCAATTTGCATATTTTCTATGAAAATAGCTGAAAATAATCATGTCACATGAGTGAAGCTTTTAATTTGTGTGCCTGTAATTATGAATCTTCAAAACAATGAAGAAATTCCACATCCATCCAACCTAACTTCAACCCAATTTGAACTCATGCAGGGATGTTTTGAATCGAGACAGTTGTTATGTTTTCACAAAATTATAATTTTTATTCAATTCCTTGTGTCCAGACACAAATGCTGTCTAAACAGAGAGTCACTTAATATTAGCCTTTATTGTCAGTCTCTTCTGATGTAAACATCATCAAATCTTAAGCCTTTGTCAAAAGTTTTGGTCAAAAATCATATACACTGTATATACATATATATATATATATACAAATATATTTTAAAAGCTAATTTTAAGAGGGTATCTAACTTTGCATATTGAAAATGATATGGTATGGTATGATAGAAATCCTGACCTTAAGATAATACTGTTGAAGAAATAATATCAAGTACATATTTTAAACATAGTTCTTTTATTTGGAAATCATATATCTATAAAAGACATTATTTGTCAATGACAATAGCAAAAACAAACACAAAATAGTGTGCTTCAACAATTCAGTGATCGGAAATTATATTTGAAAGCATACAGGGAAAACATAAAATCAATACATTTTGTAAATCATATTCTAGAATTAGTAACGCAGCACAATTTCCTCAAAATCTCTCCGAAGTAGACGCTTAATTACTATTCAACCCGAAGGCATTCAAAAGGACTCCCCCTGCTGGTAATAAATGAAGAAACCAAGCAAACATCTCTTATTAAGTGCAGCTGTGCATTCTGTCTACAGACGCTCTAAAATGTGAACGCAATGAGCTGTGTGTGTATTGGAATTGTTTATCAAAGAAACAAAATACGTTTTGATTACAAAACAAGACACGAAAGGAGATAGATGTGACCGAACATGCTCGCACACTGCCATCTTGTGGTCGTGTCCATAACTACGTGTTCATCAGCGTAACTGAGGCAAATGTTTGTTTTGAATTACCGTGGTAATCACTCTTCAAACAGTCAGTTGGAAATGTTTTCCTGCACTGGCTGTGACCTACAGTGATGCTTCACATAAACGCTTCAAAGCAGTTTAAACACAGCCATATATCATTCACTTTTCACCTCGGGCCATTACAGATGCGCAGCAAGACAAGTGTGATAATGAGCGAGTTTAAATAATAATAATAATAATAATAATAATAATAATAATAATAATAATAATAATAATAATAATAATAATAATAAGAATAAGAAGAAAGAAGAAGAAGAAGAAGAAGAAGAAGAAGAAGAATCAGTCCTGCTTGACACGGTCACTAATATAATGCTGTATCAGTTGCAACCTTAATGAAACTCTCAAGGCAGCGGCAGCGGCGGCGGACGGTGGTCACATGAGATGAAGCGGTTGAGTCACGTGAGGTGCCGCTGCTAAAACATGGCTCCAAGTAGCACGGAACAAAAACACCGTCGGCTGACTGACCGCCGTCTGCCTGCTGTCATGCGTCGCTAGACAGATCTCGGCATGAAGCGACTGGCCTGATGTCGATCCGCAGCGTGAAGTCGTTCAATGGTTTTGACGCCGTCCTGACCCGTCGTGCGTGACAGCGGCCGTTAGCTCGGAGCCAGCTAGCTGCCTTGTTGCTTCGAGGAGAAGGTGAGACACATTTACACCAGTACGCGCTGTAGTTTGTGACTGTTGCCTGTAATGACGTACAAGGGTTGCATTAAGTCAGTGCAGCGACCTTGTCAGTCACGTTTGCGTCCTTTTAGCGACTTTACCCAAGAAATGAATCGTTGCGCTAGCTTCTTACTTAAGCTAACTTGTCAATAGGTTGACGTGAAGTAACTTCCTCAATTGTTTTTTTTTTTTTTTTGTCTTCCAGCTCCTTCCCGAAATTCATTAACTTAGCACAGCGCACGTTGTGTTAAATCAGCAAAATAACATTTCGCCGTGTGTTTGATAGGTTAAAGTATGAGACACTTCCTCTAAGACGTCTGTGAGTGTTTTCTGATATTATCTTTGACAGCCATCTAGCAGCCGAGCTAATACCCGAGGAAGCTTGTTGAAACTTTAGTTGAGCTCCCCTGGTTTAAACCAACAACCGCTTTTGAGATATGGACCGGACGGACGTGACATCTGCTACTTGATAAGAAGATGCTTTTTCCAGTTCGTGGTATTTGAGCAAATTGTGCCACTGCGGCTGAAGTGGTTTAGTCATGTGAGCTGGTCTGTACTTGAGGAACTTGAAGGGACCAGAAATCATCCAACGCTATCACTTCACTGTCTTTACATCAGAATGTCTTTGTATGATAAATTATTATCTCTGAAATTATGTCAGTATTTTTGAACACTTGAAACATCGGGTGTGACTTCTTATTATAAATATATTTTTCTTTCCTCAGGAAGGACTGGTTAAAGGAAAGATTCTCTCTTCCTTTTTAACTTCATTTCTCCAACATGAACCTCTCAAAGTGATCCTTGGAGGAGACAGGGTGGCACAATTACAGGAGTGCAGCACTAACCACATAACAAATTTTGACCCTCATCATGGATTGGTTGATCTGCTCAGTTGAGAGAGACCTCGGGGTGGACCGGCGGCAGCAAGGCCCGGGTCTGCGGCCCAGGGAGGTCGTAGCCTTGGTTCCTTCTCGCTGGGTGATGGCCCTGAGGGACAGGAGAATCACGCGCTGTGCTCGCTTTGATGGAATCAGCGAGGCAGAAATTCACACATACATCCATAGCTCCCAGGCCAAGTTGCCTCCCGGCTGGACACGTGTGTGCATTCAGGCTCTGAGGAAAAGCAAGCTGAACTACAGACTGGCCCGAGATCACTGCCACCAGCCAGTGGAATGTCTATCACCGGATTGTTATGTGAAAACCATGCAGCGTGTTTCACAACATAATATCAGGTACGATCTAAACACTGTTATTTTTGAGTAAATGTAACCATGCTTGTCTTCTTAAATTTAATCTATACAAAAATGTAGTTGGCATGCTATAGGATAAACTTTTTATCAGTCACCTGTAAAACTGTGCTAGTTTAGCTTTGATTCATCCTGAAGATGACAAAGCCAGAGTTTCTTTTTATACAAGCAGCAAATTTGTAATTTTTTTGTGAACTTGCCTTTGAATGTATTGAACCTAGAAAAGGTTCACATAATCAGTCAAACGTAGCTTTTTGCCTTATTATGCGACCAAAGGCAGAAATAGAATGCTGTTCAATATTTTGATTTATATAAAGTTAATGTTTCTCCTTATGGTAACTATATGTCAGTTTACTAATACTAATAATTATACTAATACTAATAATTTTGTATTATGTTGTGGGTTTTTCTTTCACCCCTTTCTCTTTAGGAATCTGTGGCGAGATGTTCATCACAAACTTGTGCAACCTTATGCAGGAGCAAATGAGCAGATGCACATCACCGCTGTAGACGCAGTGCGTCATGCTTTACAGAAGCTCTTCCATTCCACATTCATCTCATCTGACAAGGTTTCCCCATCGCTCTCTCCAGCCAGAGAAAAGGAGAAAGAAAACTACTTGGCGTCCAGTTCCTCGGTCTTCTCTAAGTCCCAGTCGGAGCATCTTTGCCCAAATGTTCTTCCTGCGGAGTGTCTGCTGGAGACAACCGAGATGCTCTATGTGATTCTTCCGTACACTCAGTATTCACTTCATGACATAGTCTCCTTCAGTCCGGCCAAGCTTGCCAACAGCCATGCCAAAGTGCTGTTCATTCTCTACCAGTTACTTAAAGCCCTACAGGCCTGTCACGCAGCAGGCTTGTCTTGTGGCGAGCTCTCGCTGCAGGACGTTGCAGTGGATGATCAGCTCTGCAGTCGTCTTAAGCTCAACCTTGCACACTATGAAGAGCTGGGAATGGAAGTGGAAGAGAGCAGCGGCATTCAAATCCCTAAAAGTGTCGTACCGGTGCCTGGTTCATGTGCAAGCCAAGAGAGTGAAAGGCTTTGCAAAGACTGCTTTGCTGAACTTAAGTCCTTGGTTCTGGACTGGGTCCATGGACGAGTCAGTAACTTCAGCTATCTGATGGAACTAAACCGGCTGGCAGGGAGGCGAGCGGGAGACCCCAACTATCATCCTGTTTTGCCATGGGTGGTGGACTTCACTGTACCATTTGGAAAGTTCCGGGACCTCAGGAGGTCAAAGTTCAGACTCAACAAGGGCGATAAGCAATTGGACTTCACGTATGAAATGACCAAAGAGGCTTTGGCAGCCGCGGTAGGGAATGGAGTATGCGGAAGTGGTGTAGGTGGAGACCTCTGTGGCTCAGTTGGAGCAGGCGCTGGACAGCCTGACCTCCTTCACGTTCCCCATCACATATCTGATGTGCTCTCAGATATCACGTACTTTGTCTACAAAGCCCGGCAGACTCCCAAGTCGGTGTTGTGCAGCCACGTCAGATCCCAGTGGGAACCCAACGAGTACCCAGCCAGCATGGAGCGCATGCAAAGCTGGACCCCAGATGAATGCATTCCAGAGTTCTACACCGATCCCTCCATATTCCGCTCCATACACCCCGACATGCCGGACCTAGACGTGCCTTCCTGGTGCAAATCATACGAGGATTTTATTGAGGCCCATATGCACCTCCTGGAGAGCAGAGAAGTGTCACAGCACTTGCACCACTGGATAGACCTCACGTTTGGGTTCAAGCTGTCTGGCAAAGAGGCCGTCAAAGCTAAGAATGTGTGCCTCCACCTGGTGGACAACCACACAAATCTGACCACCTACGGTGTCGTCCAGCTGTTTGATCAGCCCCACCCTCCTCGCCTGTCCCCCTCCCAGTATGCGCCGGCGGAGCCGCCTCTCCTCGGCCTCGCTGCTCTCAACGTGCCTTCCCTGCACCTTGCTCAAATGGACGCCACAGCGGACGCTTTGGACGGGATGGTCCCCGAATCCACGGGGTGCGAATCCATGAGCTGGACCGTGGTGGACCGAGATGAGGAACTGGAGCAAGGCACCGAAGCGCTGGACTCGCTGGCGTCCACCAGCTCCTCGTGCTCCGTGCCTATGCCAAGCATCAGCTCGGTGGGAGGGAAGGCGGGAGGAGAGCACACGGCACTCACCGTGTCTCAGTCCCCAGGTTCCTTTCCTGGTGACTACCCAGGCGGCATTGGCTTGCGCAATGCCATGCTACAGAGAGGTGGGCCCATGAACAAAAAACACGGAGACGGGAACGTCTCTGCCACGGGGCCGGAGGCGGTCAGGATCACCCTCCCTGAAGGTTTCAGTCCTCTGCAGCCTTTAGAGGAGTTGGAGAAGCTGAACAACTTCCTGGTGAAGAGCCTACACGCCGACGTCCGCCACAACGGGGGATTGAGGGACGACCGCTCACTGGACGAGTCTCTGCCGTCGCTCACTCGACTCTACCAAAGAGACATGCAGGCCCTCGGTGTTCTCATTGCCGAGATCTTTCTCTCGTCCAAACTGAGGGGACTCAAACCTGGCAACGCTCTGAAGAAGCGGTTCCAAGCCGTTATGAAGCTGTTCTCGTCCAGCCTGCGAGAAATCCCTCTGTCACTGCATCATGCTCTCGAAACACTGTTGCTAATAAAGAAGCACTCTGGGACGAATGCAGCACTGAATGGCCCGCCGCCACTGCTTTTCAAATATGACCCCATCTGTGACGGTCTGCCTCCACCAAACCCCTGCCAGTTGTTGAACCTGATCATAACCCCCTTTCCCTTCCCCTCTTATTTTGCTGCTCTCCACAACTTCATCTTTTCGTACCGCACCGAAACGAAGACCCTGTGCAGCCTTCAGGGACGAGACTTGGTCTTCTATCTGTGGCGGCAGCTTGAATCACTGTTGCGGGGCGACATCGCCGCCGAGGGCTTGGAGATCCTCCTCCCGTTCATACTGGCCTTGATGCTGGAAGAGTCCACCGCTGTCTACGCCGCCTGGTACCTCTTTGAACCCATCTCCAGGGTGCTTGGCCCCAGAAACGCCAACAAGTACTTGCTAAAGCCGCTGGTCAACGTGTATGAAAACCCACACTGCCTGCACGGGCGCTTCTACCTCTACACGGACTGCTTCATCCTGCAGCTAATTGTCAGACTTGGCCTGCACGCCTTCCTGTCCAGCCTGCTCCCCCATGTGTTGCAGGTCCTCACCGGCTTTGAGAGCTGCATTCCAGGCTCGGCGGTGGAAGCCAAAGGGCTGAGCAGTGGCACATGCAATCTCGAGGAGGAAGAGGATTTCCATTGCGACGAGGTGCGCCAGTCCTCTGGGTCTGTCAGCGGAAACGTGGGAAGCAGCGGTGGGGCCAGTGGAGGTGAAGCGGGGCTCGTTAATTACTCCTCTGGCATTAGCCTGAACGACCAGGGCTTCCTTTCAGATGCAGAGGACTTTCAGAACGGCTTCTATGTCAATAGCGGACCTGGAGTGGCTGCCGGGAAGGAGCAGAGCCAGAACGCCGTAGCCAAGGAGCAAGACCAGGAGTCGCTGAGCGTGGGAAAGCTTAGTGACAAGAGCAGCACGAGTGAGCTCTCGCTGGGCGATGGCGACTCAATGAGGGACCGAGCCAGCCTCAAATCAGCGGACAGCAGCCAGGACTTGAAACAGGCCAGCGAAGGGGAGGAAGGGGGGGAGCTCGAGGATGAGGAAGTGGCTGAGACCAGTGACAGTAAAGAGGGGACAGACGAGAACGCAGTTTCCAACCTGGAGCTCACTCTCTCTGGCTGCACAGAAGCTTCCGTTGCGACTCTGGATGCTGAGTTTGTGAACGGAATCGCGCTTGAAGAGGCTGAAAGCGAAAACTCGCAAGGGCAGGAGAAAGAAGACTGTAATGATCTGTCCGATTCAGAGGAGAAAGAGCACAAGATTCTCCTGGGTAAGTCAGCAATGCAGGTTTTTAACGTATAAAAACAAACCAACAGTTCCCTTACTCACACTGAAATCCTTTTTTCCACTCACAGATACCGTCTGCAAAACGGTTCGATGGCTGTCTGCAAAGCTCGGACCTACGGTGACGTCCAGATACGTAGCCAGAAACCTGCTGCGCCTGCTCACAAATTGTTACATTGGTATGTTAAGTGAATCATGCGAAACATCATCGCTCTAACATCATTGCTGCTTGTGATCCTTAATCACTGTTCCGTCCACCGTTTGCTGCTTCAGGACCTGTGAACCACCAGTTTGTCGGCCCCATGTCTGAGGAGAGCAGTTTTGAAGGTGTGGCTATGGGCAGCGTGTATGAAAAAAAGCCTGTGGTCGGTGACCTGACGGCAGTGCCGGTCTTAGACTGCCTGGTCTACATCGCTCAGCTCTATGGGGAGCCTGTTCTCACTTACCAGTACCTGCCATACATAGGATATCTGGTAAAGCATGGAAAACACACGATTTAGCAGATTTGGAGCGTCTGATGGCAAGAGGCCTCAGGTTCGTCTGGAATATAGAGTGTGCTATCATGAATGTGTGTCTCTCCAGGTGTCTCCACCCTCTTCACAGCGACTCAACACACGCAAGGAAGCGAGTCTGCTCGGAGCTGTCGCACTAACGCAGAAGATCATCGTCTTTCTGTCTGACGCCACCCTGATGGACATGCTCATGAAGATCAATCAGGACGTCCTCCTCCCGCTGCTGGACCTTCTCACCACCCCTCGTATGGGGTAAATAGTCTGCACACGTTTGGTGATTTTTTTTTATAAGATAGTGAAGCAGATGTGACTTGGCAGACTGTTATTTTTACAGTGGATATTTTTTATTAATTTATTAATTTATTTATTTTAGCCCTGGTTTAATCAAAAGACACCCACGTTTGATGTGTCACCCACTCTGCTGTGCGCAGGTTCCCCAGCGGGGTGCAGACGCGCACCGTCATCTGCCTGAAGACGCTCAGCCTGATGGCTCTCATCTGCCTGCGCATCGGGAGGGAGATGGTGCAGCAGCACATGGCTGACACGCTGCGTCAGTTCTTCGCTGTCTTCACCCTGCTCCATTCTTTGCAGCCTCAGGTAAACACACACAGATGCAAAAACAAACAGCCGCACAGCACCTGCAGAACGTAGGGCCACAAACCTTGTTTGTTTAACAATAGATGTGTAATGACACAGAGGCAGTGTAAGTGTGTGTAAAGGTGAAATTGACACAGTTTGCAATTAAGAGATTAAAAATGAAAGTTTTCAGATGATTTTGCAGATAGTTTGCAACTGCATCTTTCTTGGGAGCTGATGCACTGACTGCCTGTTCTGCACTCCAGCTGGAGACGGCCCCCCGCAGAGCTGTGGGCGACGCCATAGTCGTGGACGTGAGCACTCCCGAGGGGACAAACGTCACACTTGAGTTAGGAGTGCTGGAGGAGCTGCAGACTGTGTTTAATCCCGAGATGGCCTACGCCTCCTACATCCCCTTCATCTGCCTCATAGGTAGGAAGACAGCCTGATCTACCTTTTACTCAGCATCCTAAATTTTACATGAGCTTTTTTTTTTTTATAACTTTCCACTTCTCCTGATTTGTGACAGGCGACGCGGCCATTCGGAAAGTGGTTCCCAACCACGAGCTGGTGTGGCAGTTGGCCGAGTCCTACCTCCAGAGGGCGAGACAGGAGACCGACCTCCCGGCAGCATCCAGGGTGGACATACCCACGTCCTCGGTGGGCTTCGGCCGACGGGTCGGCGCCGGCCCGTTTCCCGCACCCTCACACGCCTCCAGCCAGCTGGGCGACTCCCTCTTCGGGTCCGGGACGTTCGGCAGTCCCATGGTAGGGAACCGTATCCAGGTGTCGCAGGACGCCGACTACGACGGCAGCGCCAACCTGGGTCTGGCCAGCTCTTGGGGACGCTCCGGCCACGCCACGTCTGCCTCCGGCTTCAACGCTCCATCAGCCACCGCCTCCACCGCCTCCTTCTCCTCCCCATGGATGACGGGCCCCGCCCTCGAGGAGAGCGCCCTGAAGCAGGAGCTGCCCCGCAGCGGCCGCTCCCTGCAAGGCAACTGGCTGGCGTACTGGCAGTATGAGATCGGCCTCAACCAGCAGGACCCGCACTTCCACTTCCACCAGATCCGGCTGCAGAGCTTCCCCGGCCACTCGGGCACCACCAAGTGCTTGGCGCCGCTGGCAGGGGAGGACTACTTCCTGTCCGGGAGCAAAGACAAGACGGTGAAGCTCTGGCCCCTCTACAACCACGGCGACGGAACCAAGGAGGTGGAGCCCCGGCTGACGTACAGCGACCACCGGAAGTCGGTCTTCTACGTCGGGCAGCTGGAGACCTTCCAGGAGGTGGTCAGCTGCGACGGCACCGTGCACCTCTGGGACCAGTACACAGGCAAAGATCCACCAGAGGGCAGTTTCGTCTTCGATCGAAACCAATGAATGTTTCTAATTCTTAGTTTTTAAATTGTCCTTCAGGCAAGCAGATCCGCTCATACGAAGCCGTAGACGGGAAGAATCCAATCACGGCCGTCACCACCATGCCGGCGCCGCACTGCAGCGTCGTGTTTGGCAGCGCCGATTCCATCCTCCGCTTCATCGACCCTCGCAAGCCGGGCCTGCAGGTAGTCACAGCGCTCGGAGAGCTCGGCACCGTCAGCCAGAACGGCTGCCTTCCCTGTCGTTAAATCGTCTCGTCTTCTCTCGCGTCCCCAGCACGAGTTCCGCTTGGCGTACAACAACGTGAGCGCCGGGCTGATCCGCTACCTGGCGGTCAGCCCCACGGGACGCACCGTGGCTGCAGGTTTCTCGTCCGGCTTCATTGTGCTGCTGGACGCGCGCACCGGCCTCGTGCTGAGGGGCTGGCCGGCTCACGAAGGAGATATCCTCCAAATGAAGGTACGCTTGGAAGGGCCGTGTGTGTGTGTAACACGAGATCTCGCACCCTTTTTCTGTACTGTGTTTCATAACCAACGTTAGTTTAAAATACTGTTTGTATTTGTTTTTTTGAAATATAACAATCAGCCCACTTGAGTTAATTATATCCTAAGCGAATTGTTTCAATAAGAAAGCTCATCACTACTTTTTGAATAGTTTTTAACACTACTATGATGATTGGGTCACACTATTTTGTTTCGGATGCCATATACACAACCATTATTGCACGACGTTACTTCACATCTCCCATCTCCACTTGCGCCTCCGATTTTTAGCACGCCATTAATTGTTTAGCAAGAGACCTACAGCTCCCATGATGCCACTCTGTGTTTGCTCCTTTTGTTTGTTTTTGTCTCAAAGCCCCCTGGCGGCAGCAATTACATTCTGTGCGTTTAATAAGAGCCGTGTTCATTTAGTCTTGATAAGTGCAGCATGTATTAATATCTGAGCTGTCAGAGGACAGCAGTAATTAAAAAAAAAACTCTGTATTATTATTGTTGTGTGCCGCTGTCCTGTGTTTTTGGGAGTATGCTAGCTTCGTACTGTCATTTCTGATTCATAAAATGCCGTCGTAATTTCCAGTAGTCCTGGCAGCGACCGCCAGTTTGACACAGCGGTTTTTATTTTGATATTCCTAAAAGAGGCGCTGAGACGGTGAAAGTTGCACCCGTCAGATCTGTTGTCAACAGAGCGCAGGGATAAGCAAACTTTATTTAACCCCAAATTAGGTCAAGGATTGTATTGCTAGTTTTAGAGGCTCAGGTCTAGGTAAATATGGACACAGGTTACTCATTAGGCAGATCGTATGAGTTCTCATTTGCACATTCTTATTACTCATACTTCCCCTCAGTCAGTGCAACGCATCAACCCGTGAATGGTTTGGATTGGTAATGAACATCTTTTGATAACCGCCGTTTGTAAGGTTTTTACATCAGCCAACAGAACAAAAATTAACCAGCAGCGTTCTAGTACTTTGTTGTCGCATACATGTTGTGTATGGTTTTGTATTTTTAATGGCATTGAATTGATTTTTTTTCCTTCATGTCTTCAGAATGTTAAAACAAAGAACAGAATTACAAGTGATAAATCCAAATCTAGGTGGATAGGACATTGCAAAATAGAAATGACTTAATCGAATAAGCTAAATAAAAATAAATAACAAATGAATATTTAATTATTTAATATTTAATATTTAAACCTGGGCAAACCTGAGCATGTTGGAAAGCATCTGTAAATAAGAGCAAACTGGTTTCCAGAGTCTCTCAGAATCAAATTTTGTCCAATTTTATTAATTATTTTTTCCAAGCAGGATCTTTTGGCCAAAAGCAGAAAGATAATTGGAAGAGAGTCCATCAATTAAATGGCAGATGACAAAATAAAGTGTTTACAGTAATGCATTGTGAAAAGGTCACTTGCTTTCCCAGAACTCCAAGCCAGTGACAGCTCCTCTTTGGAATGTGCGTTTCAGGCTGCAGAAGGCAACTTGGTCATCAGCTCCTCCACTGACTACACCCTCACCGTGTGGAAGGACCTGGAAAACAAGCCTCTCCGCCAGTACAGGTCGCAGTCGGAACCCGTCCACGCCTTCGACCTGTACGGCTCTGAGATCGTGACGGGAACGGTGGCCAACAAGATCGGGGTTTACTCCATGGCCGACATCTCCCAGAGCCCCGCCAGCAGCACGAAACTAAGCTCCGAGAACTTCCGCGGCACGCTGACCAGCCTGGCGGTGCTGCCCACCAAGAGGCTGCTGCTGCTGGGATCCGAGAATGGAGGCATTCGGCTGCTGGCTTAGAGAGCGAGGCTGCCCCCCCCCCCGGCCGCTGCACTTCATCACTCTTAGCACTGACTTCTTAATGTGTCTTACAAAGACACGGGCTGCCTGGATGCTCTGTCCCCTCCACTGTGCTTGAGGACAGTGGCGCCAGTGCGACAGGTTGTCCTCTCAAATTGCTATTCCAATGAAGCTGCACAAGCAAAGGCATTGTAGTAATAGAAGAACTGGAAATGTGTGCCATGCAATTATCGTTTCTAATGTACAGCAGATGCCATGGTATTGCGAAAGCCCGTAGATGTATAGAAAGTATATATGAGGGGGAAATTTATTCCTCGACGAGGTCACTCGTTATTTTCACGGCGGTCAGTTGTGCTCGGGACCAGAGGACGAAACGGACGACGTGCTCAGGAAGGTGGAACCCCCGACGCGGTTCTTTGTAGTGTTTACACTTTCCAAATAGACACATAACCACACCAAAAAATAAATTGCCCTCAACTCTCATGTTCCTTAGTTTTTAGAAAAAAAATCCCGCATAACTCTAAATGCACTGATTAAACTATGCAGTATTTGTAGATCAAATCATTTTCTTTTTCTTTTTTTGTTAGTCTCACTCCATGTGTTGCAAGAGGTTTTGATCGTCTAGACGTCACGACGAATGAACTGCACTCACTTTTCTGTCAATGTCAAACATCCAGTTTCTGATTCACAGCCTTTATTCATCAGTATGGCCTGACTTGTAACATTACCACTGTCTTTTTTGTTCTTAACCCATGAATGAATTACTGCTTACTTGCTTTGGCAAAATGAAACTGTTTTGCCTGCACAGAAGGCCGGAAGCTAACACAGAATCAGTTAATGCCAAGGCAGATTTGTCTTGGTTTGTCTTTGGTGGGTATTATGAACATGGTTAGAAAAGAATCGGAATTAGGAGTCGCTAAAAAAAAAAACAACTACTGTGTCACAGTCAATTGTGCAGAAAACTGTTCAGTCTTTAAGCTGTTGGGATCCAAGAAGCAACACTGTCCCCTTCACGGGAGCTTCATCACGATCACGTTGGAAAGCACAGATTGCCTTCTTTTTTTAAATTAGCTCCCCAAAGTTCAGAATACTTCAGTGTAATACAACTTTTGATATATATTTTTTTTTGTAAAGCAGGAGTAAAAACATCACACAATGACAGCATTTCTAATAAAACAAGCATTTTGTAGTCGTGTATTGTTTCAGAATCTCTTGAAATGTTTTCAGAGAAGTTCATAAAAAATGCTTATTTATCATGTGGATTGGTAATAAAATAAATAAACCCCCATGTTCTTGTGCGAGTTCTTGTTTTTACTGTGTGATTCGCCTACAAACATCCTGACTCCCAGCCTCGTCCTTCAGTCCTGTTTGAGTCACTGGAGTTCAAATTGGACAAAGTCCTCACGAGTGTTTGCCGACAACTTTCATGTAATCTCGGAGATAATACTTTTGTTTACGGTTGAAATGTGAGAAAAGCGGCAAAGTAAATTCCCCTGGAGTGTCTTTCCCCGTCATTGCGAGGGACTAGTCAGGGTGTAGTAACCCAATTTTCACCAGACAGATCATCCTGTATGACTGTAGCTTCTGTGAAGTTGATGATATTAACAAACCCAGGACTTTCTGGGAAATGTGGGCTTGTGTGCTTGCGTGTCAAATACGTAACCTGTGTCACTAAGCGGGTGATATTTGCACACACACACACACACGCTTGAACAAACCAAACTTTGGCGATTAATCTCTCGTGTCCCACGTCGTACTCGTGTCCAGTCATTATGGCCTGCTGATTGGCATGCAGAGTAGCCGAGGGTGTTGCTCTTGGATATTTAACCTTCCTGGTCGTTCTCAGTAGCTACTGTTACAAACAGTTGCTTAAACCAGGCGCCAATCAATTGAAGTTGATGTTTAACAGATATCTGAGCCAGTGCCAAGCTTTTTCTCTCAGGAATTCTGCCTTTTGCAGTCACTTAGTCGCCCCTTTTTTGGACAAGGCGGCAGCTTTCTTTTTCTAATTTTAATCAAAGGTAAGACCTTTAGATTTGTATGAACTTATTTGGGTTTATTGTACAAATTACTTGGACAGGAATGAGATGACGTGTATCTGATAATATATAATCATTACACTGGACTTTAATGTTTGTGTAAGCTCTGCAAACTGAACTATTGTAATATACATTTAATGGCTCTCTGCGTTGCACATTTTGTATTCATGTGGTCTCTGCGCTGATATGAAAATGATAAATTTCTCCGTCGAGCATTATGGAATATCAAACAAGAGGAAACACTTGTTTAAATTCATTTCTTGTAAAAGTATCTCATTAGACATTATTAAAGCACTCAAGATTAGCAAGACAGCCTAACTACTGACAGCACACTGCTGGATCTGTGGCAAAAGCTACGTTGGTGAAAGTATAGTAATCTCCTTTTTTTGTTTCATATTGTAGGTTTCCCATCCAAAGGCAGGGCGACTAAGTGAACCAACATCCTCTGAAACCTGCCCACATCTCAGTGAGGAGCCACAAAAATCATTAGACTCTTGTGTTGGAAGAGCTTTTAGAGCTGTATTCATTATTTCATCACTATTTTTTTCCCCACAGTTAACGCTGCAAGGACATGGACCTTCATCTGACACTCCTGATCTGTCTCTGCAGCCTGGGACTCAGTGTAAAGCTCTCAGATAAATCTCTGGAAAGATTATGCTGTCTGAAATTATGTTTGCACCGATTGTTAATTTTTGCCATTTTCTGGTGTGCAGAATGGTCAAGTGGCAGGAAATGAGTCGATCCCCTTGGTGCCTCTCATTCCCTTGGTGCCCAGCCGCCCTATAGAGGTCAGAGCAAAAAATAGAAACTATTAGGAGAGTTGTCCGTGTACTCGTTGTGCAACTGCAGTGGTTATTCTGGGCCTTCTCGAAACCATTTTCAATGATCTGCCCTTCTGCTTAAAAATGTTTTTTTTACTTCCTACTCCCGCCACTTTTAGAAATTTGAAAATGAGAACGCAACACAACCAGAAGCTGCAGCCACAACAACAGCACCTGAAATTGCAACCGACATAAGTGTTCAACCTACTTTGGGGTCAACAGAGGAGGGACAACAGAAGGATTGTTGGTCGATTGGAAGAAGCCAACAGTCCAGCGGAAAAATCACTGCTGCCATTCAAAAACTGGGAGTGCGCCTCCTGCAGAACCTGGAGACCACGCCTGACCAGCCAAACGTCATCATATCTCCTTTCAGCATATCCTTAGCGCTCTCCCAACTGGCTTTGGGTGAGTGTGTCTTGCTGTGTCTTTTAAAACACTTCCCTGCCCCAGAAGCTTGTTTTCCACAAGCTCCTTCCTTCATATCTGCCTGGAGACAGTCCCAGTTATTGTGCTCCTCTTTCTTACAGGCGCAGTAAACGAGACCAAGGAGCTGCTAATGCACCATCTCCATGAAGACACCCTGCCCTGCTACCACGAGTCTCTGCATAACGCCATGAATCTTCTCCAAAACAATGACCTGCAGATTGCCATGCGCATCTTCCTGCGCCAAGGTAAATAAACAAACAAACCAAAAACATTTTTTTTGGTTTGCTTGACAGCATTTCTCAAAATCATATGGGAAAAAGTGTTTCGAAGCACTAATGTCTATTCATGCCTATAACTTGTGCATTTCAGGTTTTCAGCCAAAGCAAGACTTCCTTGATGAGTCTAAGCGCGTGTATGACTCAGAGCCAGCAGTCCTGGAAAACCTGCAGCAAATAAATGACTGGGTGGACAATGCCACAAACGGAAAAATAACCGACTTCTTGTCTAGTTTACCACCCAATATGCTTCTCATGCTAATTAATGCTGTCCATTACAAAGGTAAAATGTCCAATTTTTTTTTTAGAAATATGTATTTCAACGCATTCGTGATTAAAGGGGAATGACTCGTTGAAAGTGCTCCCTCAATGTGTCAAACCTTTTCCCATCACCTGCAGGAGAGTGGAAAGCTCAATTTGACCCACGCTTCACATCTAGAGGTGTGTTCTACCTTGATGACCAGCAGATGGTTGACGTTGAAGTGATGGAAGATGCCAAGCATCCTTTAAGTTCATTTATTGATAATGAACTGGAGGCTCAGGTAAAAAACAACAACAGCAATAACCTCTTCCTAAAATGCAATCTAAACAATATAATAGCCTTTTTGGTCAGGGAAGTTCTTCGTAACATGTACTTCATTCCTTCCTGCAGGTAGCGAGATTCCCTTTTATGAAGTCCATGAGCCTTTTGGTGGTCATGCCGCTGTCCGGCCAGGTGGATGTGGCGTCACTCACTGCCAGGCTTAACATTTCAGACCTGTTCAATCGTATGCCAAAGGAGAGAGCAGTACAAGTCAAAGTTCCGAAATTCAAGCTGGAATATGCCCAAGAATTACAGGATGTTTTGACCAAATTAGGTGGGATTGTCTTTTATTCGAAAACTAGCGGAGACACACCTCCATGACTGGGATGCTATGATGATTAACCCTTTATTTTTCTTTGGCTTGGCTCAGGCCTTGGGGACATGTTTGCCAGTCCCAACCTGGCTAACATGGCAGATGGCCCCCTACTGGTTTCAAGCGTGATGCACAAGTCCAGCATGGAAATTAACGAGGAGGGTGCAGAGGCCACTGCAGCAACCACTGTGGTCATCTCACGGGCGTCCAGTCCAGTTTTCCACCTCGTCCAGCCGTTCTTCTTCACTCTAATAGATGACATGACTCATGTTCCCATTTTCATGGGTGTCATCAACAATCCGAATCCTGGAGCTCCCATCTCGCAAAGGGATGTCATAAGCAAAGATAAATCAGGATTTCCATTTGATAAGAATCATGTTGGCACATCTGGAGGCCCACCAAAGTAGGAACTGAAAACTAAAGTGTTTTTTCAAGGAAACCCCCGGCCAAGACCTCGATGTGATTATACAGAATAAATGTACACTAATCAGAATGTATGCGAAACTTGTCTTTTTTGTGTCTATATTTCTTTGTCATATAAACATATCGATAACCAAGTTCCTAATATAAGTAACATTTCCTGATCAAAGAACTGACTGACAACTGACTGTCCTGTTGCATTATAGTTACATTATGACTGTATCATTTTATACACAGTTTCATTCGTAAAGATGTTAATGGAATTGGAAAATAAAACACAGTGTAAAGTAAATACCTGTTGATTTTGTTCTTAATGTAACTAAAAGGGCCCCGTTTGATTAAAACTAAAACTAAACATAAGTCAATGGGTTTTAAAAATACGGGAAAATATGTTGGACATCATGAGTACAAACAATGTATAGATTTTGGGAACTCATTGACGGTCTTCACTTATTATTTTTCTGACTTATATTTTGAACATTATGACATGTTTCGTATTGTAACGTTCTTGAAGTGTGTCAGCATGTGTTACAGTCATTGGGGTCTGTGTAAGGACCCTTTAAGGAGGTGCAGGGGGTTCATGGGAAAAGGGGCGGGCACACAGGTTGGAGGAAGTTGAGTGAGGGACATGTTTCGTCTCCGGTTGAGATTGTTGTGTTAACAAAGTTCGGAGCTTAAATAAAGCAACTGTCAAACCCGCAACAACGCCTGGTTCCTGACGAACACGAAAACGTCACACTGGTGTCAGAAGTGACTTGCTCGAACCAGCACCGGGGGTGAGGCTGTCGACTGCTATCGCTGGCATCGCTGACGATGGACGTGAAAGTTAAGAGGGAGAAGGAGGAAGCGGAGGTGGATGTGCCGCGGCGGCCGGACCCTGCGCGCCGTATAAGGGAGACGGCAAGGCAGCTCGCGGCTGAGGCCGGGTTTTCTCCAGGCTCGGCGGGAGACGGGGCTAAGCATTCCCACCGCGGTCCCAGTTCTGGTGCATCAGTAGCACCGCGTCATGTCGGCGAGAGTGCCGCCGCTGCGTGTCAGGTGACTGCAGTGAACGTAAAGACGCCGAAATTCAATGGCAAAACAGCGTGGGAGGTTTTCATTGCCCAGTTTGAACTGTTAGCAGATGCTGCGGGTTGGGATGCTAAACACAGAGCACTCCAACTCGCCCTGTGCCTGACCGAAGATGCTGCTTCATGTCTGCTGCTGCTTGGTCGGGAGGAGAGGGTTGACTACGGCGCCTGGTGGGGGCACTCCAAAGACGTTTTGGACAGTACGGGCAGTCTGCGTTATTGCGGTCTGAATTCCACAACAGGCGCAGGCGACCTGGTGAGCCTCTTCCTGTTCTCGCCAATGACATTGAGTACATGTGCAAGCGAGCCTACAACACCATGCCACCAGCAGTGCAGGTGGAGCTTGCGAGGGATCAGTTCCTGCAGGCACTCAACCCCACAGAGCTCCGGATTCACACGCTGCTTGCCCGCCCTACCACGATGAACGAAGCCTTGGAGCTGGCGGTGGAGAGAGAGATGCTGAGCCGAGAGGTTGGTGTGACTGAGGATCCGCCTGTTGTGAGAGCGGTGTCGGTGCCTGGTGGTCAGGCTGGGGGCCCAGGAGGACGACGAGAGTCAGGACAAGTGGCTGCCCTGCCGATGGGGGCCTCACACACACGTCCCCGACGCCGCACGCAGAACTGTTGGGGGTGCGGACAGCCCGGACACCTGCTCCTACAGTGCCCAAGGTTTGCAACACAGCAGGGAAACGACCAGGGGCCCGTGTAGGTGAGAGTACGCGGGCCCTGACATCAACTGCTCGTGCGCCGTTATCATCTCCGCCAAACCAAGTCATCGCCGTGGGCTGGACACACGTAGGTGACTTTTGCCATGTTCCAGTGACTGTGGAGGGGACATTGTGCACGGCCCTGGTGGACACGGGGTCCAATGCTACGCTTGTCCAGCCTGACATGGTTCCTGAGAGGGCTTCTATGGAAGCGACGACTGTGCACCTGAAGACAGTGACTGGTGACCTGGCGCCAATGGTGGGGAGGTGTGTGCTCCGGTTCAGGGTGGGGGCCCAGACTGTTCTTTTTGCTGCATGGGTCGCGGATGTACAGGACAAGTGCATCCTCGGCCTGGATTTCCCACGCACTGTGGGCTGCATCCTGGACTTGGGGAAGGGCACATTGACCCTTCCGGGGGGGAAATGCGTGCGTTTGACTTCCAGCTCAGAGCATGTGGGACCAGCCGTGGCCGTAGCCAACACCACCAATGCCACCACTCAGCTGCGAAACGAGTCGCCTGGGGAGGGGGAGAAGAAGGGCGCATCTCTGCGGTGAGGGGCATTTGGGCTAAGAACTGTGAGGGGTTAACCCAAGAGCAGCAGGACAAACTCTGGGAGGTACTGCTCGAGTTCAAAGACATCTTCGCCCTTAATGAGTCTGAGGTGGGGTTGACGCACATGGTGGAACACCATATTGACACTGGCGGTGCTCACCCCGTCAGGGTGCGACCACGGCGCCTTCCCTTGGCCCATCAGGAGGCGGCTGACAGAGAGCTAGAGGGGATGGTAAATGCCGGTATTATCGAACCTTCTAACAGTCCATGGGCATCTGCGGTGGTGATGGTTCCCAAAAAGAACAACACACGGATGCGGTTTTGTGTGGACTACAGGCCGCTAAACAAGGTCACCAGAAAGGACTCCTATCCTCTCCCCAGAATTGACGAGTCCCTGGACTTGGTAGCGGGGTCCTCCTGGTTCTCCACTCTGGATCTTCGGAGTGGGTACTGGCAGGTCCCGCTGTCGCTGGAGTCAAGGCCAAAGACAGCGTTCTGCACCAACAGAGGGTTGTGGCAGTTCAAGGTCCTTAGTTTTGGACTTTGTAATGCTCCAGCCACTTTTGAAAGGTTGATGGACAGTGTCTTGGATGGAGTCCCACGTCAGCAGTGCCTTGTCTACTTAGATGATCTCCTCGTCCACGGGGGATCGTGTGGGGAGGCCCTGGATTCCCTTCGACTGGTACTGGGAAGGGTGGCAGCTGCAGGCTTGAAGCTGCACCCTGACAAGTGCCACTTCCTGCGGAGAGAGGTGGAGTTCCTCGGCCACAAGCTTTGCCTTGACGGCATCGGCACGCTGGAGGAGAAGACCAGTGCCATTAAAGATTGGCCCACCCCGGCAGACCAGACCCAACTGAAGAGCTTCCTGGGTCTGGCCTCCTATTACAGAAGGTTTGTCCGGGGGTTCTCCTCAATTGCGGCCCCACTTTTCCAGCTGCTACAGAAGGGCTGTGTGTTCAGCTGGGGACCAGAGTGTCAGCAGGCGTTTGACGCCCTCCGGGCCCTAACTGAACCCCCTGTTCTCTCTCCACCCGACCCCAAACTGCCTTTTGTCCTGGATACAGACGCCAGTAATGTGGGGATTGGGGCTGTGTTGTCGCAGGCAGGTCCAGAGGGGGAGAAGGTGGTGGCCTACTTTAGCCGGGTCCTCAGCAAAAGTGAGCGGCGCTACTGTGTCACTCGGCGGGAACTCCTGGCTGTAGTGAGGGCTGTCAGACACTTTAAGTATTACCTGTGTGGAGCATCCTTTGTTGTAAGATCTGATCATGCTGCCCTTCAGTGGCTGATGTCATTCAAAGAGCCGGAGGGACAGGTGGCCCGGTGGTTGGAGGAACTGCAGTCCTTCAACTTCTCTGTGGCACACAGGGCAGGCACACAGCACACTAATGCAGATGCGCTGTCTCGTCGGCCATGTGCTGCGGAGGGCTGCCGCTACTGCGAGAGGAGGGAGCAGATAGAAAAGGAGCTCACACAGCTCGAGAACCCAGCCCAGCCCTCATGCAGACTGCTGCAGGTGATGGAGGCACCCAACTGGAGGATGCATCAGGAGAATGACCATGAGCTGCAGCCGGTGCTGCAGTGGCTCGAATGTGGGGGGAGGCCGCTGTGGGACAACATCACGGGCTCTCCATCGCAACAAAGGGACTGTGGGCCAAATTCGAGTCGCTACGGCTGAAGGAGGGGGTGCTGCAGCGAGCATGGAGAGACCCATCTACGGGGGAGAACCGGTGGCAAGTTGTGGTTCCTACGGGACTGAGGACAGCGGTGCTGGAGGCTTGCCATGGGAGCGTTGGTTCGGGACACTTCGGCATTACCAAGACCCTCCGCCGTCTGCGCCAGAGTTTCTACTGGGGCCTGCAGCGAAGGGATGTGGAGAACTTCTGCCGCAGTTGCGATGCCTGTTCCTCTCACAAAGGGCCTCTGGACCAGTCACGTGCACAGCTCCAGCAGCAGCCTGCAGGCGCACCAATGGAAAGGGTGGCTGTAGACATCATGGGCCCCTTTCCTCGCACAGAGCGGGGGAACCGCTATGTTCTGGCAGTAATGGACTATTTTACGAAGTGGCCGGAGGCATTTGCCATTCCAGACCAGGAGGCAGAGACCATAGCAGATGTCTTGGTGGAGGGGGTGTTTAGCCGGTTCGGCGCTGCTGTCACGATACACAGTGACCAGGGCAGAAATTTTGAGTCTCGGGTTTTTGCTGCCATGTGTGAGCGCTTGGGTATGCAGAAAACACGCACCACCCCACTTCACCCACAAAGCGATGGCCTAGTGGAAAGGTTCAACAGAACCCTGGCCCAACAACTGTCCATTCTTACTGCGGAGCATCAGCGTGACTGGGATGTACACCTGCCCCTCATTCTCATGGCCTATCGGTCAGCTGTGCAGGACTCCACTGCCTGTACGCCTGCGCTGCTGATGTTGGGCAGGGAGCTGCGTACACCAGCGGAACTGGCCTTTGGGGTGCCTCCAGAGACTCCAGTTGCGATGCCTGGCCTGGACTATGCCAGAAAGCTGCAGGACCGAATGGAGTCTGCACACACCTTCGCTTAGGGACCAACTGGCGAAGGCAGGCATGCGCCAGAAGAGAAACTACGACACTACAACAAAAGGGAGGCATTTCAATGCTGGTGAGCTGGTGTGGGTGTTCAGTCCAAAAAGGAAAAAAGGGCGCTGTCCGAAGTTAGACAGCAACTGGGTGGGGCCTTGCAGGGTGTTGGAGCGGGTGGGGAGGTTGTTTATCGGGTGCAGTTACCACCAAGGGGCAGAAGAGTGGTTCTGCACAGGGACAGGCTTGCTCCATATCGCGGACGCCCTCCCTGCCCTCCTTTGTGGAGGAACACCCTCAGCCCCTCCTGTGCCTGTGGACGTGGGACCACTGAATGGACTGTCGTGCCCAGCAGGGGACCAGTTGATCAGCTGGTGGGGCCCATGTCTCCTTCTGGCAACCCTGTGCGGCCTAGGAGGCGCCGCCAGTTGCCTCCCCGTTTCAGAGACTTTGTTGTTCCCTCGGGGGCGAGGAACTGACTGTGGGGGGGGCAGTGTAACGTTCTTGAAGTGTGTCAGCATGTGTTACAGTCATTGGGGTCTGTGTAAGGACCCTTTAAGGAGGTGCAGGGGGTTCATGGGAAAAGGGGCGGGCACACAGGTTGGAGGAAGTTGAGTGAGGGACATGTTTCGTCTCCGGTTGAGATTGTTGTGTTAACAAAGTTCGGAGCTTAAATAAAGCAACTGTCAAACCCGCAACAACGCCTGGTTCCTGACGAACACGAAAACGTCACAGTATGTTTGTTAAAAAAGGTTTATTTTTGTTATTTCATATCAAGTGCATGAATTATAGCAGTATAATTCCAATTTACAACTCTTGCAAAACGCTAATAGCTCTGAACCTAAGCAAATGTGTTCGAAAAATCTTCTATGTTCACATCTTTTTCAACGTGCCTCTAGTAAAGCTCCTATATCCAATTTTCTGCGGCATATTGAACGCACCACAGTAACCCCGTGACGTCACGCTGAGTTTTCGCGCTGAAATGCGCCGTAGCCGTTCCCCGATCAGTTTTCTGGCGGTTGCCTCCCGTCGACACTCGTGTTGGAGCCACCCTTCGCGCTGATGCTGGATCTGTGAGCGGAAGCGGAAACACCTCGTCTCTTCGCGCGTTTCCACAAGTCGTTGGCGCGAACGACACTATTTGGCGAGCAGTGTCAGCGACAGGAGAGGAGAGGAGACCAGCCGTTGTCAGCATCGTTTCCACGAAGTTGTTTTTCGCAGTTAAATTGCGTGAATTCCGCACAAACATGAGGTCGCTTACAGAGGGTACCATTGAGGTAAGAATGACGGCTTTTCTTCCTCGTTTGTTTTTTGAAAACAACTTTACACGTAGAGTTGATTTTAAAATCGAAACACCTGCTGGTTTGCACCAAGTACCTTTGTTCATCTTGGGTTTCAATATTTATTCTGAATTGATTTGAAAACTTTTGCCTTTTTTTTTTGTCACCGTCGACAGAAAGCTTGTGAAGTGCTGGGGCTCAGTTCATTGTTAGGACAAACGTAACTTTATTTGTCACACCAAGAAATGTACTAGCTAGGTACCAGGCCTTTGTCAATGGAGCGACAGTCATTCCGTTTTGTATTCCATTCAAAATAGTTAAAACAAAACGACTGAAGTGACATGTTTTGCTTTTAGGCTCTGTCAAATGGCACTTGTGGCAACGACGTCGTGCTGCAGTTGGCGGTAAGTAAGAGAAAAGCGGACACCAGCTGACCTCCTGTCTCCATGGGTTTCATTGTGTTGTCACAGTTGCCAATACAGACACCAGTCTCTACCATCACAACTAACACATATCAAAGTGTAAAAATAAATAAATATTCTTTTTGTTTTTTGTTTTTACCTTGGCAAAATGACAAGACGTCTTTCTGTCCATGTATCAATATGGCTAATTATAATCAAGTTGCAACCAAACGTGGCGAAATGCTTTAAACAAAGCAAAACAAAAAAAAACCCCAAAACAAACCATAGTTTTAAGCTATTCAACTCAGTGAAACTGATCCAATAGGTTTGACTAAGATAATAATATATATATATATATATATATATATATATATATATATATATATATATATATATATATATATATATATATATATATATATATTACTAACAAATATCCATAATATGGGACTTTTACAATTATTTTGGAAGGGTTTCTGCAGTGTTGTAATCAAAATTAACTAAATGGCCAGTAACAAATGACAGCCATGATGTTGCCTTTAAGACTATGAAATTTTGCAACGATGAGGTGATTACTAAAGAAGACATGAGAGTATCATAGACAAAGAGAGGCATTATGAAGTCTTGAAGTTACGCAGTCTAGATTCACTCATGTGTTGCCACACAATCTAAAACTAATAATTATACATTTACCTTTTTAGTAATTGTTTCTTTCGCTTGTTAGAACATTCGCAAGCTTGAGGGTTCAAATGGTCCAACTCGCTTCCGGGTGATGATGAGTGATGGACAGCACAGCCTGTCTTGTAAGTACATGGTTTCATCACTCACAAAAAATATTTTTCATTTCAATATCTAAATAATTAGGTTATAATTAAATGTGAAGATTTTATCTTGTGTTTTCTCTAATTTGTGTTTGCTGATTGTTAACTGCTAATTAATTTTAAAATTACAACCAGCAACAAATACTCAAACTACAACTTATGTTGGCTTTTCAAAGTCCTTTTTTTTTTTATTAATCATTATCCCCTCTGTCAAGTCCATATGGAGACAATAGTCAGTAAATCTGACTGTGTGTGAGTTTGTTAATTGTTGGCTGCCCTGTCCTTTCTCATTTTCACCTTGTTCACACTTTGGCAGCTTTCATGCTCTCCACTCAGCTCAACTGCATGGCTGAGGAGGGCAAACTGGCCCCAAACTGCATCTGTTTGCTGAAGAGACATGTCACCAACACACTGAAGGATGGGCGGTATGCACTTGTCCTCAAAAACAACTTCTTACTCTTTATATCCTATTGCACATTTCACACATGGATGCAAATAAACCCAGTGTTTGTCGTTAATTAATTGAATAATTATTTATTCTCCCAGACGTGTGGTCATCATTTTGGACATCGAAGTCCTCCATCCTGCTTCAGATATACCTGGAGTCATTGGTAACCCTGTCGCTTTCAATGAAGGTAAATCTTCAGAACACATTTTGAAATACATATTTTTCTCAGTAAATGTGTATGTCAACACACAGACACAATTGCTACATTTAAACGGACATAATGATCCCAATCAAGATCAGGAAAAACTACGAAGTGCGATTCACCATAAAGTGGCCCATTTCCTCAGGCGCCCCTCTCTCCATAAGATAAGAATAGAAGAGCCAGAGTTTATTTTTTTTTACTGCTGATCATGTGTGAGGACCTTAATGTTAATAGTGTGCAGGCCAACTTGCCATAAACTCATGTCATGTTTACGGCAAAACATTACGTGCTATCACGTGATCAGCCCTGATTTCTGATCACCTAAAACCAGTACGCAAATTTTTATGGTGTAGACGGAGATTGAAGTCATTTGATTTCTCAGTGGGCCAAACACATGAGGTCCATAACTGGAACGTTTAAGTCAATGTAAATGCTTTCATTAGCTCGTAGTTCTAAAGGCTAAAAACACATTTCTCTGCAGGTCAGTCTAAACCAGCACCGGTCCCAGAATCCCGTCCTCCTCTGCAGGCACAGAACAGAAATGAAGGTAAATGCTTTATTCATGGTTTTGGAAAAAAAGGATTTCTCTGTATGGGGAAGCATGTTATGTCATAAAATCCCCACTAGATGCCAGCAGTTCACTATCACTAAAGGTTTTGGGTGAGTCACAAATTCACAGAACGCCATCATTTTGCCACCTCCTCCTCTTCAGAAACGTTATTTACCTCCCAGTGATTTTTTTTGCCAGTAGTTTATTCCACTGTTGTCCAGCGTTAGCTTCACTTCTGTCGGTGTTATCATCATGCACAGCCTGAGGACCTCCTGTCTTTGAAGATCTTCTGTGCGTGCAAGTCAGTCACTGTGTTAGTTTAATACCTAAAGCATGCACGAGTGAGACTGCTGCTGCAACCCCGGGAGCGTCTTCCAACTCCCAGTGTCAGGTTATCATGCCAGAACTGTATTACAGTCAGTATCTCAGAGCAGGAGTCAGGAGGGCTTTGCCATCTTCCTGCGCGTGTCACAGCAGGGCTTCATCCCCGTAATCTGCCTTGTGGGAAACGGGCTCGTGGCGAGCGCGCCCTCCTCATCAGCGCAGCCATTGTTCGTTCTCTCTGTATGTGCCGCCCGATCCGGGGGCTTAATTACCAGAAGTGCAACGGCCGGCAGAACGGGGAGGACTTAAGTGGACACTTTGAACTCTAATCCTCCACGTGAGACGCACGCAAATCAAATGTGCAGTGCTCGTTCAGACAGCAAATCTCAAAGTCAGGCGGCGTCGGCGGCAGCAGCACCTCTCCTGGGAAGAGCAGCTCCGGCTGGTTCAAGCATTTCACACTGGCGGCCCCACTTCTGTGAAATGTGAATCATCTTTCTCGCCCAAAATGCTGAATCACGTCCTGGGCAACTCGCTCTGACAAGATTTTCCTTTTTTGTTTTTGTTTGCTGCTTCCATCATTGCTCTCGCTCATCTGGGAGGAGAGGGGGGTTTACTGCTGCTAAATGTACTTCAGATCACGAGGCTTTTTTTTCCCTCCATAAAACTTCCCGTGTGAAGTGAGATAATTACAATGATTAATCAGTTGCAATCCTAAGAAATTGGATTTTTGTAATTTGTCTGCCCTGAATAATGCATGTGCCTCTGCCTTGACTTCTCTCATCGCTGCTCTTCACGGATCATTTATTTTCGCCACGTTCCTCCAGCAGTGAACAAAGGCTTCAGTAAAGACTTTGGCAGGAAGGCTCTGTCCTCCCTGCCTGCCACCCCGGGGGGTACCTCCAAGGTCGTGCCCATCGCCAGCCTCAACCCCTACCAGTCCAAGTAAGTGCTGCCTCCCGTTTGCATGCGCTAGGACCATATTAAAGACGATAAAATAATCCACACAGCATTAAATGGGAAAGATGTTTTCAGTTCTGAAACAATCCCAGGTGACTTTACGTTATATAAATGGCTGCGCTGCCTTAATGCTGCACAGCAGCTGAATTCCTCAGCTTCCTCAAACGTGGAACTTGCACTTAGCAGCTGTTCTATCAGGACTAGATGAACATTTCCAATTAAAAGAACATTTAATCAGCGCTGACGGTCTTTGGTACGGATCACAGGTTTGCTTTTCTCCTGACTGGCATTGACAAGAGCCAAATCATGCAGCCAATTAGTCATCTGGTCTTTTTCCCCTTCAGAGGGCGCCAAAGCGAACTGATTTACTTGTTTTTACTTGGAGGCTGCATTTGTGATATCGCCTGGTGGGGGAGATTGAACCCCGGGACCCCTGGCCTTCAGGCAGAAACTCAGCCACTCAGCTGCTGTCACAATGTTATGCTGCCAAGTGGCACGTGATGAATTAAAATTGGCTTTTTTTTTTAAAAGGGACAGACCTGCACAAGTCAACAAAACATAGCAGTGAAAGAGACAACACAAAACAGTAACATTAATTGAGTGGTGTTCAATCTGAGGCTGGGGCTCTGAAAGGAGCCGGCATTAAGAGTTGCAGCAACAGGAGATCAAAAGTGATATGGGAAGCAACAATTTTCCATCACTCAATTTCGACTAGTGGTTTGTCTTTTTTTTTTTTTTTTTAGGTGCAATTCAACCTCTACCAAAAACAGTTTTTTCACTCCAACTTGTCTGAGTGGCCTCTGGGTCAAGGTGAACCTTCCATGTTGGGTTATGGCAAAATCTTTACTCCTAACAAAGCGTGTGATTTAAAATGGAACGAGGTGCCAAGGACTTCAATGAAAGACGGTGGAGAAGCTTATTTATTTATTTTGTCAGAAAAGTTTTGTCTGATAAAGAAAAGAAAAAGAACCCACAGCAATGTTTTCTCTGTTTACGAAGGACACGCAGCATGAGTTCTTCCACGGTTGAATGGTAGAGCGCGCGCGTGTGTGTGTGTGTACGCGGGTTTGCCAGATGCAGGTGTCGCCGCTAACGTCGCTAACGATGGGCTGTGCAGAAGGGAGCCGGCGCCGCTGACTTCCTGCCATGCGCGTGTCATTTCCTCCACCTGTGCGCTGCTCTCCCGTGAATAGTCCAACTGTCCCTCGCCATCCTGCGAGGAGACGACAAAACATTTGCGCATGTTGTGGGGACGCAGGCTGTTCAGCGCAGGCCGCAGACGCCCAGTGCATAGACGTAAACGTCTGCTGTATACGTTCTGTAGAAAGCATCAGTCACTCATATTTTCTAACTCAGGGTGATGCAAAAGTTGTGTGGCGGAAAAAAAACAAATTATTTCATCATCCTCTGTGTTCCTTGTGTGTGATAGGTGGACAATCCGCGCGCGCATCACCAACAAGAGCGGCATCAGGACATGGAGCAACTCCCGCGGCGACGGGAAGCTCTTCTCCATGGAGATGCTGGACGAGAGTGTGAGTGGCCCGCTGGAAAATAACGTATTTTTCGGACTATAAGTCGCATCAGTCGAAAAAAAAAACAAAAACGTCTCATGAAGAAGGAAAAAAAAACCATAAGTCACATTTTTTTGGGGGAAATGTATTTTACAAAATCCAAGATCACACACACACACACACACACACACACACACACACACACACACACACACACCAGCATTTTCGATCTGATTCCAAATCACTGAATCCATTGAATTCTTCATCCTCGCTGTCACTTCAGTTCCAGTACTGTATATATATATATATTAATATATAAATTGCACCAGAGTATAAGTCGCATGACTGGCCAAACTATAAGAAAAAAAAAATTGGTGACTCGTAGTCCGAATAATACGGCAGAACATTGTGCACCGTTTAGCCGCTTATGAACAAAAGGAGACGCTGCTGCTTTTGTCTGGTGTTGCAGGGAGAGATCCGGGCCACCGGCTTCAATCAGGAGGTGGACAAGTTCTTTGGTCTGATTGAAGTGGGCAAGGTGAAACACGCACACACACACACACACACACACACGATGATGATGATGATGATGAATCATTTGTGCTCATGATCAGCCAACAGGCCCTTCACTGTCCCGTCGAAGGGCCTTTTGGCTGCAGAGCGTTGCATTGGCAGCTGCCAGCGGAAAACCAGCGAGACTGAATGAGTCATGTGCCTCTACAATAAGCAGCTTACCACCATCATAACTATCTGCCAGCGTTTGTTGATTTCTCCCCCTCCCATCCCAGACTGCGCTGAAGTCGGGGGCCTCGTTCGCACCGTTCAGTCAGGTGACCTTCCCGCCGCTCGCAGATCTCTCGTTAACATCGTCCGTCTCGTCCGCGTTCAGGTCTACTACATCTCCAAGTGCTCCCTGAAGATCGCCAACAAGCAGTACACGTCGGTGAAGAACGACTACGAGATGACCCTGAACGGCGAGTCCACCATCATCCCCTGCGAGGACAGCTGCGACGTGCCCATGGTGCAGTGCGACTTTGTCTCCATCAGCGACCTGGAGAACAAGGAGAAAGATAGCATTGTTGGTAAGAACACACAAGCATCGTCATCAGGACCAGTCTCCAGGTGGAGATGGAGTCTTTTGTTCATTTTGAAAGCACTGTAGATAACTCCCAACCAAGAATGTCTCCTTAAAGATACAAAATCAACTTGTTAAAGGCCTGTGAGTCCAGAAACGTCTGATGCTGATACTTGTTCTCCAACAATGCATAGCCAAGCATTTTCCAGAAAGCTTTGTTACATCAGGTCAGACGTTGTTTCTCCAATTCTGCACAGATCCCATGCAATCCAAGAGCCCATGCAAGACAAAAAACGTTGCAATACGCAAAGAATTGGCAAAGTGTTTTAAATCAATCAGACTTTTTACAGTGCAAAACGGATTTTTTTTCAAACACATCATACGTTTGTGATATTGCATTACAAGACTTGCTCTTAGTCCAGTGAGTCACCCCAGACCCAGGTCTTACCTTATGCACAGGTGCTATTCAGGTCAAAACTGCATGTTTCTGGAAGATGAAGCCTCTTGACACTTGAAGGAAATTTTGTTAAGAATTAAAAAAAATCATTTGTTTCTGTGAGTACAAAGATTTTTCTGCATGATGTTTGTTTGTAAAAAAAAAAAAAAAATCTCTCAAAACTTTTCCATTATTGTAGCAGATTAGCTACTCGCTTGATAAAGACCTCATACGCTTACTCATTAATTATTGCTCATCTCTTCTTCTCGCACTCTTTCACTTGCCGTTGGCCAAATCCGAAACGGCTCTGAGACCAAAACCTTGAAGACAAAACCTATCACGCTAATTGATCAAAATCTGGCTGCGCAAACGCCAAGTTCATCATTATTATTGTCATACAGTGCAACAATCCATCTGCTTTGAGTAGCTGTTCATTTATGCTTAGAGGCTCTTGTTTCCCCATATTTTCAGTGAAAATATGATTGACACTCGCATCACTACGATCTTAATGTCGCTCTCTAAACTTGAGGCTGATCTTCATCCTGTAGCAGGAAATGATGCCCTAATGTGTGTACAGCCAACTGATGCCTGCAGTCCAGCTCCTGCTTAAGTGCTCCTGCCCACCAGCTCTGTTATTCTTAGCAGCGGAGTGCATCGAGGAGAGCCTGATGTACCTGTAGCTTCTCTGTAGTATATATGGCAGTGGAGTAAATAAGCTGTTATTTACACCGATGACGGCTCCAGTGAGTAGCGCAGAACGTCTTTGGGCACCGAGACGGGGCTGGCAAGAAACCGAGTACGCGCTGGTGGTGAAATGAAGTCATAATGATGAGTTTGCTTGTTATCCGTTTTAAAGGAGACCGTGGCCCGCGCTGCTGCCGAAGTCACAGACGCAACCGTCAGCGCTTAAAAATATTTCAAATCCCTTTAGTCAGTGGCGCTGGGATGCGCAGTGTAGACGATGAGTAATTGGAGCAGAGCCGCTGTGTGATTAAATTGACGTAATCTATTACAGAAACGGTGCGATTTGCATAACGTGCGTTGGCGTGGCGCACTGAATCATGCGACGTGCCGTCAAAACGCGGATTACCTTGGCGAGGACGCCGCCGCTAAATAAAGTCGCCCAAGAAGAGCTGAAGAATGCAAATGCGTAAAGGTGTCAAATGCGGTCGCCGGTAAGCTGCTGCGCATTTAAGACATCGTGGCACTTCAACAAACACGCAGCAGCGTATTAATTACACACTAAAGATCAAGATGGCGTTCAAGTGACGTGCGCAGTTGTTCACCGTCCAGTCCCGACGGCAGCGCGATACGTCAGCCTCAGGAGTCGGCTGGGTTGCGTGTTCATCTTGAATAGCTCTCATCTGATTGGTTTCCGGTAGGGATGCAAATTATCGATTAATTCATTAGTCGTTAGTTGATTGACCTGATCGATCGATTAACGATTAATTGATAAGCGGCATTTTTAAAAAAAAATTTTTTTTCTTGAGAACCTAAATTTTACAATGAAAAATGTGAAAGACACATCATTTAACCCTTGTATAATGTTGAGAGTCCAATGTGACCACAATAAGTCACATTGTTGTGGTGGTACGAGTGTAAAAATGTTCAATTAATTGCGACTAATTTGGTTTAATCGATTAAATTCTTAATTGACGATTAATCGATTAATCGTTAACATCCCTAGTTTCCTGCTAGACGAAGTTTAGCTATTGCAGAAACGCACTTTTGTTCGACTTAGTGCAAAAAGTTGGTAAAGACCCAGTTGAAGAAACTGGCCAAGGATTGTAGCATCTCCAGCGTAGACTGGCTTACAGTTTTAACAACTTACTGTTTGTCTTTAAAATAACAAGCACTCTCTTAATTAATGAATCTATTAGAAACCAAGACCATTCTCTGCATCCAATGTCCTTGGTTGTCTGCATTCTCGCCTGCTAATGAATGCTGATGAAGTTCTTAGCCCTTAAACATAATACGTAAAGAAGCGATTTATTTTGCTCGCAGGAGTGCAGCACGCAAACAACAGTCGGATGTTCGCAAGGCTGCAAATTCAGCCGCGACCGTTGTTGCCCCTAACCCCAAGACCACGTCTGGCCCTCGGTAGCATTGCACCGCAGCTGAATCGCTCAGTTTTCCTCTCAGAAATCTCACCCCGTCCATTCTGCCGACCGCCGGCGCGCAGACTTTGTAACCGGTCTTAATACTCTGTGGGTTCTGTAGCCAATCGGCTTCCTTTTGGCTCTCGCGGGCTGCACTTCAAAGCCCCCAAAAGAAGAAGAAGTAGAAGGCCATGAATCCAAAGAATGCCCCCAGCATCTCAGCAAAAAGTGGTTTGTAAACGTGGTCATCCACGTCGTCACGGCGGCCAGCAGTAATCATTTAGGATTGTTTGTGGAGCTTTTGCCTCTTCCTCTCCCCCAGCGCCAGAGGTCGAGGTGGCTGCAGTTTGCCGTCTGTGCAACTCACAATAGAAGTGAGTCTCGAGCCTGTCTGACTCTTATCCTGACTCCAACCTTGGCCACAGTGCTGTTTTCCCAACCTTTGACTGGCATTAATTCATACCTTGCCGCTAAACTGAAGCCTTCCACCCAAATATTCAAGGGTACATTTTGGAGGGAAAGTGAGGGCCGGCCAAAATATTCTCGCTTGGAAAACGATGTCCTCGCTCTGTTATTGCCCGTCTTTATCGCTCCCTCTTTAGAAATTCATTTCAGCGTGCACAAACTGATGAAGGACAGACGACGCAGGTCCTGAGGCGAAGACATAGCGAGCAAATGAGTAACCAAAACATTCTCGCTTTAATGCAGCAGTATGTGACTTATGACCAGCGGCCTCCTCTTCCAGCTGCTTGCTTATTTCGCCTTGAAAAATGCCACCGTGCGCACGCACACACTTAAAAGGACACACATGCTGTACAATGTGTGAGGTGATTTCCCATTTGCGCACATCTGATGGCATAAATTGTGGAGGCTAAGTTTCAATAATTTTTTTTTTGCACTTTTCCATGATGATTGGCGGAAGTTCCACAGCAGAGAGTGACACTTTGTGCAGGGAATTGCACACATGTGTGTATGTACTTGTAACTTCAACATTGTGAGGACCGAAAATGTATTTTCCACAGACAGAGTGAGGTCTCTCTCCCCCCCCCCCTAAATTAGGGCATTTTGGCTCCCACACCTGACATGTGAGTGTCGGCCTTCCTACATTAGCTCCAGTAGGCTGCGCACCTGCAGGTGGTGCCTGAATTATTTGACTTTTGACGCCTGTCAGCTTGTTGCCTGCAGGAGGGCGGAGCCTCATTGTGCAGAAAGGGTTGAGACACATTTAAAGCCGCCTGTGGTTTGACAGAAAAATCAAAAGCCTCGCAGAGACGGGAAAAAAAAGTGTTTGGATGAACACTGCATCACTACTAGTACATTTTTGCTAGACTAAAGTAAAGACAGTAAAGTGCAAATATCTGTATTTGTGCAAACTGACTTCATTTCTGCAGAGGGGGTATCTGTTCAAATTAAAAAGCACGTCTGCATCTGAAACGTACTCCATCGGGAAAGCGAGTCAAGTTCAGGTTATTTTATTTGTTTGCTTTCGTGGTGACCTTGGCGCTCGGGCCGGTTGTGTTTTCCCCTCGAGGAGCAGGCCTGCTGCACAACACACGACCTTTTGCCCCTCTCACAGTTCCACATTGCTTGTTTCCACAAGCACCAAGAGAAGTTTACTGAGATGATAAATCCACCTTTAGTGATTGCTCAGGAAATCTTTGAAGTGAAGTGCGTTCTGTGACATTTCCCTCCTTTTGTTTTTCCTTCTCTCTCTCTCGACAGACGTGATCGGAGTGTGCAAGACTGTTGACGAGGTGACTCGCCTCACCACCAAGACCAACAAGGAGGTGTCCAAGAGGACCGTCCACCTCATGGACATGTCCGAGAAGGTGGTGACAGTCACGCTGTGGGGAGAGGAAGTGAGTACTTGAGATGAAACCGGTTGCCATGGCGACGCTGCCGGGACGCAGGTGTCCGTCACAAACGGGAATCATTTTCTCGTCGGCCGTTCCAATAGAATCGCTACGAGTGGGAGCTGTGATTGGGTTTCGCAGCGTTCAGTTGGTTCGCGCCGACTCTCACATTGCGCTTTGTCAAATCCACCAAACCGCTTGAGCGGTGTTGTTCCCCTCCTCGCCTGTGTTGCCACTGCATCAAGAAGTACTGAAACGTACTTGCTTTCAGAGCAAACAAACCTGAGTTTTGATTAAAAGGGGCTGATGTGGGTCCACAGTAGCATTTCTGCACCTAGAAAACACTGTAACCTGACTGGAAAAAGTATGCTTTGAAAGAAATAGAAATAATAATAATTACATTTAAATATTTATATTTATTATTGAGATTTTTTCTTCATAAAATCTTTCTAACACACAAGCAAACGCAAAGAAAGAAAATTAAGGAAATTAAAATGGCAAGCCTACAAGCACATGGGAGTCTCTCTTGAAGTAATTCAACCATAGTTCTTCTTTTTTTTTTTTAACTTCGTCCTGTATTTTGTCGCTGTTCAGTCATATATGCTGTGCATCTCATCCATCTCTCGTCGCACTGCGCCTCACTCAGTTTCAGGCGGTGCGCTATCTTTTCCTTTATGTAGATTTCCTCAACTAGCTGAGTCCATTGGTCCGGTGTGGGAATGTCTTCCCTTCCCCATTTCCTTGTAATAGCTTTTTTCGCAGGTCCTTGTAATACTTTTACCAATTAGATGTATAATTTTGATTGAAATGTGTGCACATAGTTTCTCCTGAACACTCTAAGAAGGGTAATAAACAACATGAGCCATCTCTGATGGTGCTGGACCTGAGTTTCCTCTCACTGGGTCACATAAGAAACGTTGTGCAGCTGTTTGTTTTGTTTTTTAACTGCGACTCGGAGGGACTGTGTTGACTTTGCCACCATTATTTATTTTTTATTTTTTTAACTGTCCTCCTGACAAGAGGCACGGTGCTCCCGATTTATTTACCCGACAGATCCTCCTTTTCCGGAGGGACTCGCTGAGGTGCACAAGATGTATAGTTGTTAAAGAACAATGGCAACTTGGGCAACAAGGCGGCGGCTCTCACACCTCTGTTGCTGTACCTTTCCTTGTCTTACAGCACCGTGGAGGAAACACAAGCCAGAAAAATATTTAGAACTCTCCTTTTGACCATGACCCTAAATACAAATGCATTCAGTGTTTGTTTTTTTTATTTCTAATTTTGGTTATGGCAGGATTCCTCTGCAGGGTTTTCTCTCAGGCTCTTGTGAACCGGATACAAGTGTGTGTGCAGGTGTTGCTGGACAGATGTTGGTATTCAAGCAACTCGGTGCAATTTACACCCGAAATTACAATGTGTTGATGTGCGATTCGGTTGCTGCCAGCTAGCTCATAGCCCAGGGGTGGGCAAACCTTTTGACTGATGGGCCACTCTGGGTTCTAAAATTTGAGCGAGTGGCCGTAGCAGCAGCAGATGGATGGAGCGTTTTGGTGAGCCACCTCATAGGTGGGGAAAAATAGATCATGGGATATGTATAAAACTAGTTTTAATGTCAATTAAAAATGAACAAAAGCCTTACAACAAAATCAGTCTTTGAACCCCCACCAGTATTTAACTCTTCATTGAAATGACTGTTAAAACACTGAAAAAATGGATGAAATAAAGCTATTTGATTACTTACTCCCTAATATAATATCTTCAAGTTCGGTGGGCCGGATTGAAAAGTTTTAACGGGCCACATTTGGCCGCCGGAGCGCAGTTTGCCACCGCCCGGCCTGGCCCAGCCCGACCCGCCGTCTATGAGCGTCATTAGGATTCTTCGTTGTTGCCAGTTGTTTCGTCACCTACCGTGTCATTCGGTGCAAAGAACGGGAAACAACAGTTAGAGAAAAAAACAGCAGCCGCCCCTGAAATCAAGCTGTTTTGTTGAATTTCCGAAGCGGGCCAGACGGCTGCTGGAGGATGTTGTTGATTCTTTCTTTTTCTTGCTTTTGCCTCTCCTCTGATGCTTCTTGTTCCAATTCCTCCTGCAGTGTCTTGACTTTGTAGTGCTGCTTGACTGATGGGCATTCAGAGCCGTTTGCATTTACCTCTGCATTTAATATAGTCACAAATGATCACTGGCCATCTTTGGAAAGGGTTTGGTGGATTGGATCATGTGACACATAGTGTCATAGTGTCGTTTGCGTTGTGTTGCTTTTGAGTGACCCACACCGTGTTCAACTCTGAAGGCTGTCTCCGTTTATTCTCTCCCACGGAGTACAGGAACAAAGGGCAAAACAAATAAAACATACAGGAAAACAGAAAGCGGAACACAAAATCCTCAACTCGTCAACTGCACATATAACTGAGGCTCACCTCTCCCTCGGAGTACAGGAACAAAAGGGAAGAGGTGAGGCGGGAAAAACTCTTTTATAGGAAGGGTGTGCCCCCAACAGGTGTCCATAGGGGACTGAAGCTTGGAGACAAATGTTCCACATTAAATGAAGGAGGCTTAATTGTCAGGTGTTAACACTAATAACTAAATTTTGTGGGATTTTACAAAATAATATCCGGCTTCTTCCACAAATATTATTAATACATAAATTATCCTGTTACATATAGATCATTTCAGGATGATGTATCTTAATGTAGCACATTTTCTATAGACTTGACTTGTCAGCGCTTTTATGAACACATGGTTATAAAGTTGAAAGAGCGACTTCATCCCATTTCATAACTTTCCGAGATTACTTCTCTTTAAAGTAACATAATGTGAAGCATCAATATATAAAGTGGAAATCCAAATAAAGAGCAGTGTCCGTGAATTTAGAATTTTATGCAGGTTTCTGTCACAAAAGCTCCCACTTGGACAATTGGATTGTATGCGACTGTTTCAAACTGCTTGCTCCCTCTGCGTTGGCTCCCTCTCCATTGGTCGGGATTGTTCAGCTCAGCGAGTGGAATTCAGTGAACAGATCAGTCAGATGTCACCAATTTTTTGGCTCAAATGTTGATCAGAACGCCGCCCTTCTTGATACATTTTTATACATATTTGTATGTCATAGTTAAATTTAGTCAGGAGCTTTAAAGAGACAGCAGACAGCAGGTTAACATTAGGGTTGCAAATAATCGATTCATGAATTAATTAGTCGATTGACCTTAGTTATCGATTAATTGATAAGCGGCAATTTTTTTTTTTTTTTTTTTTTATCTGAGAACTTAAATTTCACAATGAAAAATTTGTAAGGAAGATATTATTTAACCCTTAAATGATGTTGAGCGTCCAATGTGACCCATTTTTACGTTAGAGAACAGTAAAAACACCCTAAACATTTGTAACCTTAAGTTGGGTCACATTTCAACTTTTTTTTTTTTTTTAAAAGTTGTTTAAAAGTAACTTGTTCTTGGTATATTATGACCATCACAGTATCTGCAGGTGAATTGCTCTGTACTGCCACTACACTGTTATAATGATATTAACTACCTGTGTAAAGAATGTTCAATTAATTGCAACTATTTTAATTTAATCGATTAAATATTTAATCACCAATTAATCAATTAATTGTTAATGTAGTTATATAGTTAATATAGATTTTTTTTCTCCCCACATTGTTAAAGTCTAATATCCAAATATAATACTGTGCCGAATGCTTTGTTTAAACGTCTCACGTTTGCGATTCCACGCAGGCGGAGAAGTTCGACGGCTCCGGACAGCCCATCCTGGCCGTCAAGGGGGCAAAGCTGTCCGACTTTGGAGGTCGCTCCCTGTCAGCGTCCTTCAGCAGCACCCTGATGGTCAACCCCGACATCCCCGAGGCCTACAAGCTGAGAGGATGGTAAGTAAATAACCTGACGCGTCTCTCAGAGGATTCCTAGTTGGCCTGCGGTCAACAAGGCCTCCATTCTGGAGAAAAGCAAACTGCTGACATGCTCCAGTCCTGGATGGAGCTTCAGTGTAAGGCGGCGGAACTTTCCCTCTCCTCTCGGTGCTCCCCGCTGGCAGCCCGTTTCCCCACATGATACTTTTATCGTATTATTCAAATTGAAGAGGGGGAGGGGAGGGGGGGCAAGGAAAGATTTTTAATATCATATTTCTATTTCTTTAGTTGTGAGAGTGCATGCTCTGATTCTCCTTATCAAGATTAGGTTTCCCCCATTAGGCACAATGTGGGGGAGGGGGAGGTGCCTCAATGAAGCATTACATATAAATGGAAATCATACTTAATCTGTGGAAATGCCTCTTTTTGTGCCCCTCTAATCGCCTTTGCAGATGAAATGGAACCCAGACTTTTTTTCCTCTCCCCCTCCTCCTCCTTTTTTGCATCCTTTCTTGACTTGCTCCAACACTTATGTTGGCCTCAGCCGAGATGGCGACGAGCAAACTGTGTTTCTGAAAAACTCTGAAAAAGTTTTTTTTTTTCCTTTTTGCTAAACAGGGGATCGTTTAAGATGAAGGCTTTCATCTTTTTTTAATTCCTCGATTTCTTCCTCCTTAAATTGTTTCCTCTCCCTTGTGCCAGAGGACTAGAAATAAAGCCCGCGCTGTATGCATCTCTCTGTAGCCATAGGTTAGGATGAAAGACATTTTTGTTATTTTTGTTCCCTACTTTTAAACAATGACGCCACTGGAGGCCTGCACCATGAAGCTGTAGTTTTTTATTTGAGAGAGAATGAGGTAAATTCAGGGTTAATCCTGAAATGTACACTAGTTTTTAATTTTGCACAAAGTACGTCCTCACTGATGGCAGTGGCGGACACCTGCCTTGATCCGCAGCAGGTCATGTAGGAGATTACTGCCGAAAGACGGCCGAGTAGCACCTGGGGGCCAATCAATCCGGCGGTAAAAGCTATTATCATTCACAGAAGACCTCGCAGCTTAGTGAGCAGACCCTGAGAGCTGTTCTCCCGAGGAGGAAGGCAGCCCGCCGTCTTGATTATTTTCTCCTCAATTTGCTGCAGGCGTTGCCGGATTCATCGCTTTCTGTTTCAATATTTTGAGAACATCAGGAAAAGACACTGATTGAAGCACAAAATTTGTTTGCTGATCCTTCCGAGGTATCAAACGCGAGCTCTTGTCTTCTGTTAAGAAAGTAAGAACCTCATTCCAAAGTCCTTTTCAACCACCGGGTGGACATGGCAGATAGTGGAGCATCTGTGAAGCTGAATGTTTAATGTGCCAGGTTTGCCTTCAACTGCTGGAGTCACTGTCATTAAACTGGGCGCTGTTCGCCACAGCAGTTGATCCAATCCTGGTTACAGGACATTTTTCAGAAATGTCCATATTTTCAGGGGAGTAAAGGAAAGCGTTTAATATAGGGATGTTAACAATTCATCCATTATTGATTAATTGTTGATTAAGAATTTAATTGATTAAATTTAGTTAGTTGCAATTAATTGAACATTTATTACATGGGTAGTTAATATCATTATAACAGGAAAGAGCTATTCACCTGTAGATACTGTGGTGGACATAATATACCTAGAACAAGTTGCCTTTAAACAACTTTTTTGAAAAAAGTTGAAATGTGACCCATTAGAAGTCAACTTAAAGTCAGAATAAATGTTTAGGGTACTTTTTACTGTTCTCTAATGTAAAAATGGGTCACATCGGATCCTCAACATTGTTTAGGGTTTTGCACATTTTTCATTGTGAAATTTAGGTTCTCCGGAAAAACTTCCGCTTCTCAATTAATCGTTAATCGATCGATAAGGTCAACTAACAATTAATGAATTGACCAATAATTTGCATCCCTAGTTTAATCAAATTAGGTATTTCCAATTTTTATCAACGTCAAAGTATTTCCCATCATGCTGAACCCCAGGAACCATCAGGCACTCTGCCTCTGATGTGACTAATTTTCTAGGCTGCCAACTCTGTCATGCGTTGTCAGTTCACACACCTGCACTCTAAATGTCCTCTGTTGCAAAGGCATCGTATTGAAGTGGAAAGCAGTGCATGGGACAAAAAGAACTAAAAAAGCTCTGCATGTCTCCACCAGAGACCCCTGCTGTAACTCTGTTGCCGTCAATCCCATTTATGAGAATTCACGGAAAATCATGTATGAAAAATGTAAAACCTTTCTGCCTCTTTCATTTTTAACGAGTTGATGTGAATCAGCGAGACTGACCAAAGTTGTAGTTCCGTCATTGGATGGCGCTATGTTGTCTACTGGAACAAGTAGAGTTGAGCTAGACCAGCAGAAGATTGGAGAGAGGATTCCAGGAAAAGTTGTGATTATTTTTGCGTGTCGGACTAAATTGGCGATGAGGAGCTCTTGGCATTCACGGCAGAAGCAGCTCCGCTAACACGCGAGTGGAATGTCTCAAAATTTCCTTAGCGAACCCGTTTCCATAAAACATTTTGTGCAGCAGCTGAGAAGACAAACGGCAGCTCAAGCAAACACAATCAAATGATTTTTCCATAAATCCTCTGACGCAATATATTTCTTAATGCGCATTAAAAGGCTTCATGGGAATGCACCGTGTGATAAGATCATTTGGTGAGATGTATAAATAGTCTGCGTTCAGCATGGTCTCCGCTTTGATCGCTTAATTCCTTTTAGTGTAATATTACACTTCCATTGTCGGTAAAATACGGTGAAAGTGTGGTCCAAGCTCCGACCCCACCCTTCCAAGACAGCCGAGGTCAATCTTCCCCGGGGGCACGGCAGGAAAACCTACATTGACATATTGAGCTGACAAGCTGCTCCAATTGGCCATGAAATATCGGAGATTTCCACTTTTTTTTTTTTTTTTTTTTTTTTTTTTTTTTAGGAAACACGTGCGGCGATTGTGTAATGTCAAGGTTTCTGGTGCTGTAAGCTGTATTAAGTCGCGGCGGATTGACATGATTGACGGGCGAATGCAGCGGCCACTTGGTCCAAGGTGGGCTTGATGCTTAACCCCGCTTGAGTGCGGTGATTGATTGCTCCCTCCTATACATCCCACTTAAAAGGTCTCTGCTGCTCAGCCGTCCTGACATGAGGCGCATCTGTTTGAGACGGGGATCGAATCCATTGTGAAGAAAGCGTTTGATTTGTTTTTTTCCCAGTACCTGCGCCTGCCTTCCCCTCAGAAAAAATACAAAACCCACCTTTATTTATTTATTTTTTCTGCAGTGGAAGTGAACGCTGTCCCGTCTCCCCTCCTGCTTTCCGAAAGAAGGCTGCCGTTTTCTTAATCAGAGCAGTGAAGTTTGACTCTGAACGTCAAATGACAATTGCCCCTTTTTAATCAGATGCCTCGGCAGATGGTAATAACTGGATGATGGTTTTAGCTCTGGCCTCTGGCTCCGAATGAATATTTATTTTAATTTTATTTTCTCACAATAGCAACTTCTCCAGGCGGGTAATGGGATTATTTTACATTTAGATAGTGGTAGGAAATGTTCCATTATCACAGCCACTCCTGGCTCCTCGGCTTTCATTTTCACCTGAACACTATTAAGCCTTGAATTAAGTTTCCACGGCCCCCCCTGCTGCGGCGGAGGCTTTTTACACTTCCTGCGCTCTCTCCTTTCTTAATTTTATTCCTGTTCGGGGGGGCCGGCATTCCCGGCGTGCGCGGCGCCTCTTTGGACAGCAGCTTCCTGCAGGTTCTCTGGTCAGCCACTTAATGAGCATTTTTTTATTTTATTTTATTACTTGAAGTCGCACATGGACGCTCGCCAGGCCTGACTCATTACTCTTCATCCGAGTGACTTTAAAACGAGAGCGCTGGCGACGACGGGGCCATTATACAGCGAGTGGAAGCCACCGCACAGCCACACTCCCGCTGTGAAGAGGACGGAGAGAATGGCCTCTTCCATTTTAAAGCCGCTTTACCGGGGCGCGAGAAGTTAGTTGACAGTGTGTGTTCGTCGAGCGTCGCTGGAGAGCCGCCAGCCGCTCAGTACGAAAGGCGCCGAGCTCGGGACTGTGGTTGTTACCCGTCCATGAAGTCTGCAAGTGAACGCTCCTGGAAGCAAGCAGAAAAAAAAGATTTATCCAAAGAAGCAAATCAACTTTTTTGAAATCTCATTGCTATAAAATCTGATTTTCCTGTACGGCCAACTATGCTAAAGCATGGTTGTTACACTCGCACACAGGCGTCTTAATTTGATTGTGTTTTGGTGCAGACCGCTGGGACCTCCTTAAAATGAATAGTCTGTGCTTTGAGCCAACAGCCCACCAAGGACACAGTATTAGTGTTCCTGCTCAGCACTTTCCACTGCGTCGACAGAGGAACGCTGCTCTGTGCGCTAATTACCATGATGTTTGATTAATCTGGGTTCTTACTGCGATTTTTAGTGCACATCTGCTACTGAACCTTGAAAAAGGAAAATGAGGTGTGCACTATCTGCACCTCCCCCTGCAGGAGCTGGACCAGGAAGTAAGGTTCGATGTTAATGGTAATTGCTGCCGAGTGCTGTTTTGCAACCTTTCATTTTCTCTGTCAGAAAAGGCCAAGACAAAATAGTTGAGTGCAGAAAGTGAATTGCGTGCTGCTGGCAGCGACTGATGGCACCAGATCACACAGGATGTTTTTCATCATGAGCCTCAGTGTCTATAAAGAGAATTTTAAACCTTTATACATTTCCAAAAAATGTCTACCTACCTGCACGCCTGGTTATTTCTCACTTTCAGTGACAGGGAGTTTATTTCTCCAGATATTTTTGTGTACCAACAGACTCCAGTGTTTAGATTGAGGATGAGCGCCAATGACAGACCCAGCTGTACAGATACAGTTGTCCATTAGGGGGCAACAACACATTTAGATTCTGTCCTCTTCACTCCTCTTGGGGCAGACAGTGTTTTTATATCATGGCTGTTGTCAGCACTTGATGTTATCAACTTCAGACGTTGCTAATCAATTTGGCCACGTTTCCAAGTCGACATTTTTCATCTTTTGTTTATCACTGCACGACATACGGAAAGAAGAATATACACACACCGTATACACACACATATAAAAAGATAAAAACCCCTCAAGCCAGAAGTAAACAAGCAGGATGACTCATTTCTCCCATTTGTTTTGATGTGAATCTTTGGCTCACTTTATGTTAACATGGCAAATCTGCATTCGTACTTGGAAACAATGCAAATCTCAACCCCCCTATAAATTAAGACGCATAACATCAGGAAACTTTAAATAGATTTCAATAGCGTTGTGGTAAGTAAAAGTGTTTTTTGTTTACACCCTTATGTTTGGGCTGGGGAATGCTTTCCATCTGTTTTGGCTTTTCCTGTACAACAAAGAGAAAAGTTTCCCCTGTGGTACCTGAAATTAATCATCAGTAGTTTATCAATTCTTCCAAGGCTTCATTATAACATCATGTCATCTGCATAATGCAAACTTTATGGCTGCTCCGCCACCCTGGGGATAACTCACAGTTGTTTAAGTAAACGCCGACATTGACAAGGTCGCTCTCTTACACTTTGCTCACCTGCTGGTTGAAAACAGAGTTGCATGTGGTGGTGGCAAATTGTTGTACTTTTGATCGATGACGCTGCTGATCAGAGATGCCAATGGACTGGACAGATGTAGTGGAGGGAAGGGGAGCTAGATGAGAAAGTAAGGCAAGCAGATAAATAAATAAATAAATATTTTGTGACTCAAGGTTGGTGTAGAGCTGAATACAGTAGTGGTTAAAAACAAGCTGCATGAGACATGGACAAATGGAGATTTAAGAGCTATTCTTGATGTATACTTAACTATGGCTGCGTTCAGACTGCAGGCGAATCTGATTCAAATGCGATTGGAAACTACCTCACGAAGGTGGTTTCAATCCGTCTTGCAAAAATCGGATTTCATTTGATTTGTGACTGTTCAGACTACAAAAGAGCCATCCGGTTTCAATCTGGATGGGCTAAAAGTCAGATTTTGGCTGACAATCTGAACGTGGCTTGTGTAAAACTGTATTTCAAACTGTACACTGGAATTGTTGCAGTCACCGTCACACCTCTGGGCCATGCCTTTCTATCCATAGCATTTTCCTTTGAACACTCTACAGCTCTTCCCAGTAGGGCCCCATTATACATAATACAGTAGTTGACCTCGTGTCAGTCTCCGCAGATAAAGAGGCAATCATCAATTTACACACAACAAAGAGTAATTGACTTTGTGGCCTGCTCACTGCTGGCTGAGCCCCAGCTCTCAGTCCTCAGTCACCGCTCAGGAGGCTACTGAGAATTTCCCCTCAAACCTCCATGTGCGTCTCCCTCCTACCTCTCTGTTCCGGGTCACTTTCTGAGAAACAGTGGCCCAGTTCGGTTCCCCGTATAAAGTCGTCAGCCAACTACCAGCCGGCGATCCCTCCGCTCCTGCAGTTAGTTTGTCCCGCCGATGACATTGTGTGCTAGGCTTGGATGTGCCTGCTTTCACTTGACTGCTGCGGGTTTCCTGCCAGGTGCAATTTGTCCTCCTGTTGTCTGGTTTGCTTTCCTGTGCCCCCTTCTACCTCTAGTCTAAATATATAATATAATAAAAAAAAGTAGCAGAATTTTGACAAGTGGATAGTGTCAACGTTTTTTTTTCTTTTGACTTTCTTTGCTAGAGACTCTCGCGGTCCTCAGAGTGTCTGTCAGATCAGTTGTTCAGAGCACAAGTGCAAGCCTCACTTTTTCTGCAAAGCACTTTCTTATAAGTGTCAATGCTTTTTACCCTCCTGTTGATCCCATCGGTGTTACCATAACAAAACATCTGAGGTGAGTTGCCATGAGGCGGCAGAACAGGCTTCTTCAGTGTGTCTGTCCTGATTTGTCGGGTTGTTTGAGCGGGCCCCCCCGACATGTTGCAGCGAAGCCGTTCCGGTGCGCGACGTTGCCGGCGTGAAGAATCACCTGTTTGTCAGTGGGAGTGGAAAATTGGCAGCTCTGCCTTGGCTCGGCCACAGCCGCAGCCGTTAATAGAGATATTTCAATTAGCCGTGCCTCCAGCAACAGGGCTACGCTCCCGTTGGAAATTTACAACCTGACCTCTCGCCTCCCCCTTTTCCCGGTGTGTCATTCTGCCTCGTTGCCAAGAGATTAGTAAACCCCATTAATCTCCCCGACCATCGAAAACACTTACTCCCCCTCCTGGAACCGCACGGCACCTCCGTCAGTCCTCCCAGTCTTCCCTGCCTTCTCTCTTTGCTTTGACAAGCACACGCAGATGCTCGGACAGACTTCTACAGTAGCCTGCGCACCTGGACATCATCTCCACCTTCTAGGAAAAATTGCATTATGCATCACCATCAATTATACATCAAGCTAGGGATGCAAATTATCGGTTAACTCATAAATCGTAAGTTGATTGACCCTAATGATCGATTAACGATTAATTGATAAGCGGCAAGTTTTTCCTGAGAACCTAAATTTCACAATGAAAAATGTGTAAGGAACACACTATTTAACCCTTAAATAATGTTGAGGGTCCAATGTGACCCATTTGTACATTAGAGAACAGTAGAAACACCCTAAACATTTGTCCTCTGACTTTAAATTGACTTCTAATGGGTCACATTTCAACTTTTTTCAAAAAAGTTGTTTAAAGGTAACTTGTTGTAGGTATATTACGACCATAACAGTATTTACAGGTGAATTGCTCTTTCCTGCCACTACACTGTTATAATGATATTAGCTAGCTGTGTAAAAAAAAAAAAAAAAAGTTAAATTAATTGCGACTAATTAAATTTTATCGATTCAATTCTTAATCAACAGTTAATCGATTAATTGCTAACATCCCTACATCAAGCCAAATATTAAACACTGTAGCTTTGAAGGCTCCACGTTGTGCACAGAAAGACCTGTCAACACTCCTGTTGCTGCATCATTATATATCATCAGCTGGAGTCTTTAGAACATCGCTGTCTGGAAAACCCATGCTTTGGGAATGTTCGCACTGGGTCCACTGGGCTTCTGGTAGCTTCAGACCAGTAGTGAATTTTTTTTTCCTCTTTTCTCTCGCAGGTATGACAAGGTGGGTCACACGATGGAGGGACAGTCTCTGACGGAGATGAAAGCCGGCGGCGGGGGCGGCAACACCAACTGGAAGACGCTGAGCGACGTCAAAAACGAGCACTTAGGACACGGAGAGAAGGTAGGCACCCGCACACTGGGCCCGCTTCCTCCTGTTTTCCCTCCACTCTGCTTCACTCTTTGATGCAACATTCAGACACTGAATCATTGTTATTCAGGGGTGATTCTGTAGAGGTCCTCAAGGACAAACTAAAAGGCCTGCCGGCAAACAGACAGCGCTCACGATCTCGATCTGACCGCAGCGGTGCTGGGTGCAGGTCTGTGGGGAGGTTTGGGTTTTTTGTTTTTTTTTGCAAATGTACTTTTTAAGCTGGCAGCATAAATCTTCATTTTCATTGACTTTTATTTATTTGTTTTTAAAGTCGCCACAGCAGCAGGTACGTAAATTCCAAATGCAATCCCGTTCGATTTCCAGCTGCTCATTAAACTGCCTTTTGTTCCAGCTGAAGGTCCCTTCAGCATTAATAGCAGATAGAATAGAGTAGGCTGTTATTATGCCCAGTAAAATGCTGCACTCAGAGGATATCAGAATTTAAAATGCGTCCCTTTGATAATTAAACACTTGAAAGAAAGTGATGTCTCAAGTTTATGATGTGCTTATGCAACTTTGATCAGCAGTTCGCCAGTGTGTGGCTTCCAATGGCTGATGGAAGCGAAATATTTAGACAGCAGGTTGTGTGTAATGGCAAGCTCACAATTTTACTTTTAGTTTCCTGCTATTTTATGAAATACAACATTTTGATGATTGCAAAAAGACAAACAAATTTAAAACATTTGGTCACAGCATAAACAGTGGAAACTATTTTTGACAGTGGTGAATGCATGATTCTTCTCGGAGTAGCAAAAACACCACTGATTTATGACTGAGGTCCGAATAGGAAAATGTTCATCCAGTAATTGATTTTAAGCCACTTTAATCATTTGCCTTCAAATTCACAGTCGCTTAAAGACCCAACAGTGCTGTAAAAAGCTGTTTTGCTGGTTTTCCACCCTCTCCTTGTACTCCACATATCTTGAGTGTAACCATTAGTCCACCTGTCAGCCGGTGGACTTCACCTGGCATTAGCTCCCTGCTGTACGGGAGAGAATGTTTGACCCGAGGCCACGGAGGCGCTCTCCTCTGCCCAACGTGGCACCTGAAGAGCACTTCCTCTGACAATAGAGGCGAGTCGGGGCTGTTCTCGGGGCCCTGCGGGGCATCGAACACAGCAGGGCAAGAGAGGTCGTGCCTCCAGACCCAAAGACCGCCGCAATTAATTGCGCCCGTCACAAAGTCTCTCCGTCACGATCTCGGCTTTCCGCGGCGCTCATCTTCTCTCTCGTCCCTGACGGCGAGTGGTCAACCTCCTCTTGTTTGGTCTTCTGTGCCTCCTCGTCCTGCCAGGGCCCATCACGCCACACAGCAGCTCGTTAATTAAAGACCTCCCCCAACCCCTCCAGCCTTAAAGCAGCAGAGATTGATGTCTTTGGTTCCTCTCCTTGAATCAAAAGTTAAAGCCGTCACCGGTTTGATGTATTATGCCAAGATGTTTTGATATTATTTCATTGACATGAAAAATAATTAGGGGAATAATTGGGGAAGGTCCGTCGGGTGTCGAGTCCCTTTTTCGGTTGCCAGCGAATGGAGAGGGAGAGGGAAGGTAAACAGCGAAACATGCGCCAGAATCAGGTCAGCGCTGATGAGACAGCCGCATTTGCATGTCTGAGGGGGAACAAAATCACAATTAATTGTGTTGCGAATTGACCTTCCCCTTCAGCATCATTTATAATTCTGTAAATAAATATCTATGTATATTATACAAACGTGTATTCATTAATTTCTGGTTAATTTACATTTCAACAGTCATTTTCAAATTCCCAATTGCTGGTCTTTTGTTTTTAGCTGTGTTTTGTATCCGTTTCTTATTATTTGGTAATCAATACATATATTAATCATTAATAATGTCAATCAATAATTTATCAATATCTCATCAATGCTCCTCATAAAGTCTTTCTGACTGGATGTTTTGATTGTCGCTCTGTCGACAGACTCCACAACTGGCACCTTTCGCCTCATGGCTCCGTCTACTTCCTGGTTTTTAGGGGGGGGATTTCCACCGAACTATCAGAGCTTCCAGTTGCTTTTTAACCTTCTCCTGCAGGTTGAAGCTCCTGGCAGAGGCGCCGCGACCCGACTAGACACATGCCAGAACTTTCCACCTCTTCATTAGAGCAAATCCGCAGCCTCTCCTTTGGTGTTTATTTCTGCCCAGCGTCGAACCCCCGCTGGGAATGTCTCCCCAGGGCTGCTTGCGTGCACGCAGCCTCCAAAGTTTCACTTCTTCCCCACGAAGCCGCTGCTCGCACTCGTTTTGCATTTCTGTCGGAGCCTTTAGGATTGCGTTTTGGAGGGCGATTCCCGACCGTTGACGCCAACAAACCCTCCCGCTCCTTAAAATGTCATCTAAATGTTAATTTGATGCTGTTTTTATTGTTTGTGGGTTTGCAAAGTTGTCATGTTTAACAGGCTGTACATGAAAACATGCATTGATAAGGGGGGAAAAAATGACTTATGACTGATGTTTTTTTTTTTTTCCCTTATTTGTGCTCTGTTTCAGGCTGATTACTTCACGTGCATCGCCACCATAGTGTTCCTGCGCAAAGAGAACTGCCTCTACCAGGCGTGTCCCAGCCAGGACTGCAACAAGAAAGTGGTGGATCAACAGAACGGCATGTTCCGCTGCGAGAAGTGCGACAAAGAGTTCCCCAACTTCAAATACCGACTCATCCTTTCTGTAAGAGAACCTACACAGCCCCCCACCCCAACCCCACCCCCACACTCCCAAAGTTTCTCACCGATATGACTGATTTTGAAAGAGGAAAACCAAGGATCCGCTCTGAGCCTTTGCAATCTAAATGCACCGTGCGCGCTCGCATGCCTAACCCGGAGCTAGTTAGTGCCATAAATCTACTCCGTGCCATTGGTTTGCAACTCGGTAGGATATTGCGGATTTCGTCATGTGAAATGCAAATCAGCTCTTTTATGAAAAGCCTCAAAATAACTAGGAAAAATGTATAAGTAAATCGAAGGAAAATGTGAAGTTTGAACCACCGCGTTGAATGAAAATAGCCCTCTGAGTCAGTTGACTAGCCAATGGCACGATGGTCCAAAATACTGATTTAATTATTTTTTAATTGGCCCAGCTTACTGCGTTGATTCACTGCCTGTACTCATCCCTCTGTCTCACGGATTCGAAAGTCTGTTTCCTTCCATTGCCACCCTGTGTTGCTGAGCTTTTTCTCTCTGAAGTTGAATTTGGAGACCTTTAAGTGGAATTAATTCTTGGTAAATTGTAGCCCTGTTTTGTTAATCGCTGCAGCTTTTAAGCACTGTTGGGCAGTGAGACAACAGAAAGTTCAGGGAGGAGGCTTTTTCTCCCTCGCTCCTTTTGTTTTTACACATATGTGTATAAAAAACATCAAATGATGCAAGGCGGGATTCTGAATAAGCAGCTTTTGTTTTGCGCCTCCGTCGGAAATCTTTCATCCAAAAGCTGACGCATACGCAGCGTTTGTATTTATCTGAAGTGCACCAGCTGTGTGTGTGATAGGCCAGTCACTCCTGCACTTCTAAAAAATAAATGGACATCATCATTTCTTTGGCATAAATAATTTCTTTAATGGCATCCAATATATCCCTTGAAGCTATTTTGGCTTTTTTGTTTCCACCCTGACCTGCAGTTTGTTTTGTGTTCCTTTATCTTTGACGCGACAGGCCAACGTCGCAGACTACAGCGACAACCAGTGGGTGACTTGCTTCCAAGAGAGCGCCGAGGCCATCCTGGGCCAGAACTCTGCTTATCTCGGGCAGCTCAAGGACTCGGTGAGCATCTTCTTCCAGCTGCTAACGGTTCAGGCCTGTAGCGCCCTCTCTGGTAGTGGTTGAACAAGTACCGCGCACTTCAAAGGTTGTGGTGAGAAAACTCATGATGATGCGTGATGAGGTGCTGACGCTGAAAGTCTGTATAAAGTTACCAGGGCTGTCAGCATTAACGCATTAATCGCGATTAATTAAATGCAATCCATAACGCGTTCCAAACGTGAGGCCCCTCTGACCAATTTCTGGTAAGAAATACTTTACCTTATGGGGTTGAAACAGCCTTGAAATGCAAAATAACAGAATTTTACACATGCAATTCAAACCGCGATTAATCGCAGTTGACTACGAAGATCCTGTGATTAATCACGATTTAAAAAATTCATTGTTTTCATCGTAAAAGCTGCATTATTCACACAGAAAATCCCCTGATCTTGGCAAGTTATCAATAAAGAATGCGATCAATAGGTGGAATCTTTCATGGTATCGATTAGATCGTAACAATTCCATTTCCTCCAAGTCCTTCCGTTGACTGAGCGACAATGTGTGTTTGGGTTCCCAGAACGAAGCCGCCTTCGACGAGATCTTCCAGCAGGCCAACTTCAACACGTTTGTCTTCCGCAACAGAGTGAAGCTGGAGACGTACAACGTAAGTAAAGCGGCGGCAGCGGCGGTAATCGCTCTGATGAGACGCCCCACGGCTCTGTTGTCATGGCATCACGCATTGCAATATTACCTCAATAAAACAAAAGAACGTGTCTGTGTTACGGCCCGAGAGGAGGAGGAGGAAAAATTGGGCGAGCATCCGTCTCTGGAAATTGTTTTTTTTTTTTTTTTTTATCATTTTCGAGACGTCTTTTAGGTTTATGAATGCGGCAGCCTTCTGTTTAACCCTGCCTGCTTTCTGACTCTCTTCAAGAACTCTCCTAAAAAAAACAAAACAAACTATAATTGTTGATGGAGCGCCGCTCGTTTTCTGCGTCATTTGTGACGGCGGCCTACACAGATTAGTCGCGGCCACTGTTTCCCGTAGCCGACACAAACGGACGTTTGTTTTTGAGGGCAGCGCATAAAAGAATTGATTGGACTGGGACTCTGAGCAGGAAGTCTGGAGGCGCGCCAGAGGCTGCATCCGCCTTGGACGCACACAAGAGGGCCACTGTGTCTGTCACATTCATCACAGCATCTAAACTGCCGATGGCAGCGCTACCCCCCCCCCCCCCCCCACTCACACCCACCCAAACCCCCATATTCCTCCATCGGGGACACCTGCAGGCCCTCCCTCGCTCCTCGCTCTCCTTCACAGAGCCGCAGCCCAGCCGCAGAGCAGAGAGGAGGTCCTTTACAGTGGATGAGATCCGTCCAGCCGTCCTCCTCAGTCAGAGTGAAACTCGAGCTCCGGTTCTCCTCTCTCTCTCTCTCTCTCTCTCTCTCTCTCTCTCTCTCTCTCTCTCTCTCTCTCTCTCTCTCTCTCTCTCCTCGAGAGTTTCCAACGGACGGTCGTGACAAACGACAAACGAGTGGAGCTTCATTAAAATGCTCAGAAGAGTTGCGAAAGTTGCGTGACAAAAGAAGTGTCATAGCAAAACGTTACCAGGGAGACAAAAAAAACTCCCGCCTACGTCAGAATCCAACCAAAACAAAAGCGGTTATTTCTAAAAATAAAAACAAAAAAAACAAACAAAAAAACCCCACAAAAAACATTGTCCATAATTAGTGTCACTCTGGCACTAAACACTGTGAAATAAAAATGTGCAGTATAATGGAGAAAAGCCATTAAGAACCTAAAAGCCTTGTCAGTTCCTATTGTTTATATGACTCTGTTGGATCAAAACACTGAAATTGCTGCATATTTATGGAAAGTGAAGTGCCACGTGCAGTGGAAATGTTTCCCAATGTCGCTAACTGCTGGCCGCGTGGGTGTCTCCGAAATCTGTGTCACAGTATTTGTACTGTGAAAACTAAATAATACGGAACTATTTTAAAAACCCTGGAAAGCTGAAGACACCTTCTCTGAATCGGGTGGGACTGAGCTCACACCTGCTCAAAAGCCCGAATTGGTGGCTTCTAAATATGAACTCATTATGAGTTTCTCTGGCATAAATGTCTCATTTTCTCCATCACAATGGCAGAGAGGAAAGAGGTATTCTTCGAAAAGATGGGATTTGCATTTTCACCCACTCAAAGTGCAGAGCATTAATGGAGATGAAATGAGCGTAACCTCTGGTTAAACGTGGAGAAATGACCTTTCTCCGTCTAGACTGCTGTGGAGGTGGTTGACGCTATAAAAAGCTCATATGCATTTTGGTGAAGCATTAATCTGAATGCCGGCATGGTTCACGCTCTTGCTCTGGATCTCCCATTGACACGGCGATTCACAGGAAAGCCAAGTCGCCCTTTTCGATGCGTTTCCTGGTGTTGAGTCATTTGTTTGTTGGCACGTAGGGTCTGTTTGTCCAAGTGTCACACAGCTGCTGAAACAATCTTAATCCCTTATTAATCATCCAACAACTATTTTAGACACAGTGGTCACGCTTCATATTACAGTCCTAGTAATAAGCATTAGTTAATAGGTAATAAGTACCTTATAAGACGCTTATTAACATTAAGAAGTGTCAATAACACCGATTTAATGTTGTTAATAAGAAATATCTATGCACTTGTTAACAGTTAATTATGCTATTTGCACCTATCGGATCTAAAGCGAGAACAATGCCTTATGGCTAATAAATGGTTTATTATATAGTTATTAATGTCTAAAATTGAATTTGACCTGATGAAATTTGAAGAAATGAAACTGCACAACACAGCTGTACCAAAATTGCTGCATGAGGCATGAAAGGGTCAAACCGAGTTAAAATGTCGGGGCATCATAGCTGTGCAGTGTTGCTCATTACGGCTAAATGGTAGAAAGACAAGACGTATCGCATGTGATTATCCTGACAAGCCCCGCCGCCAGTGAGCGTGCGTACAGTGCGATTCCCGCAGCGTGTCAAAAAAGATGGAAATTTGGGGCAGTGGCATTTTTTCATAGTGTTACATCATCTGCGCTTTTATCAACATGCGGCGAGCATTAGGGAGGCAGGACGGCGACCGCTGGAGTTCCAAGAGTGAAATTCTGCCTCGGCCTGGCTTGATAAGTGACCTCGGTTGCTTAATGGTCTGTTGCCCTATTTCCTGTTTACAATGCGGCCAGTGTGTTTTTGGTTGCTACTGCGGATGCTGAACAAAGGCAGGAAGAATAATGGCTGGACAACATCTGGCTTCTTTCAACAGAGGGTTTCTGACAGGTCAAAGGTCATGAACAATCCAAGCGAGCACTGGATTGGCCTTTGTTTTTTAAAATACAGTATATATTTGCAGGATCAGTGAAGCTGTGCTGCATCGAAATACTCAACCATGGACAAATATTATTGCTAAATTATAGATCTGAAGTTTTAACGACCTGTTATGTGTGTGCCAGCTCTCTCAATTTTTTTTTTTTTCCAAAATAAAGAAAATTTCAGGGTACTTATTACCTATTCGGTGATGCTTATTACCAGGAATTTAACGCTTATTAATGTTAATAAGCATCTTATAGGGTACTTATTAGCTATTTACTAACGCTTATCGCACGGACTGCAACATAAAGCGTTCCCGACAAAGTTTATTTTTATTTTCAGCAGTAAACTGTATAGTTTACAGCCTCTTGCTAAAAGGGATTATTTTTGTTTTTGTTTTATTCTTTGTTGAACCTTGCTTGGAACTGGACAAATGACAGATGGACCTTGAATGCCTCCTCAGTGTAAATAAACAAACTTGAGTAATCTTCCTATATCAGTCCAAATACTTAATCAGCCAAACACTTGGCAAAGGTGGTGAAGACGTCTTGCTGACTTGGGAAGAAAGAGCTTTTCAGTGAGTTTGAATGTGGGGAAAACAAAAACTGCTGATGTTGCCAGAATTTCCCGTCCCACAACCATCTCTAGACTTTAAGAGGATGGTTCCAAAAAGAAACTATCCAGTGTCAGAGGTTGGAAACCATAAAAGTTCACAGCCACACGGCGTTGGCAAGGCCTACTGAACCAGATATCAGCCTCGCGGACCCCTCAAGCTCTCGGTGTAAACGTTGCGTCTGGCTCTGCGTCTCCCCCTGCAGGATGAGTCCAGGATCAAGGCCTCCGTGCTGGACGTGAAGCCCGTCGACCACAGGGACTACAGCAGGAGGCTGATCACCAACATAAGGAAGCTGGCCAGCCAGTAGAAGCTCACAATTCAAGTCATTTGTCATGTATTAAGTGTTTTTTTTTTTTTTTTAAATGTCTCCATTGGTACACCCAGCTCTCAGCTCTACATACAAGCTTTGAAAAAAAAAAAAAAAAAAATCACTTTGCAAACGGTGACACTCCTCCGTTGACCGATTGATTATTTTAGTCACTGTAGTTCTGCGCACTAATTTCCCCTCCACCTCCAGAGGATGATCACGTCATGATTGACCCCTCCCTCTATTCTTCTATTCTTTGATATCAGCGGGTCAGAGAGCTGCAAAAGGACTCGCTCGTCCCTGCATGTTGCAGAGGGCCCGTCTGTCCATCTGTCTGCCTCCATGTCTGTCTGTCTCTGTCTGGTGGCGGTGGCGGCGGCGGCGGCTCGCTTTGAGCACCAGCACAAACACCCGGCGCTGTTTGTCAGACCCCCGACATGCTCTCGGAGTGGCTCGGACAGACCTGCGCCTCCCCGATAAGACTGTTTACTCGGCTGCTTTTTCTTTCCCTTTCTTTCCCCCCTCAGTCTCTCATCCTTGGGAATGTGACGCGCGGACACGCATCGAGAATAATTCACAATGAGAGGTGTACAATGGCTGAGACTGCTGTTTGTGTTCTGTCGTTTAGTTCTTTTTTTTTTTTTTTTTTCGTGATAACTATGAAAATAAAAGCTAAGTTACATTACGAGCGTATGCCGAGTTGTGGTTATTTCTTTATTTGAATCCCGTGCGGAAGCTACTTTTTCTCAGCTATGTTCAAAGATTTGTTCAAGGCCTGCTGCACAATGCTTCTCCAGCTCCTCTGTGGTTTTTTTTTCCTCCCCCGTTCGCTCAGATGTGCAACAGATTCCCGCCGCAAAACTTGACTTTCATGTTGTATTAAAGCAGAACATCGGTGGAGCCGCACCTTACTCCCCCCATCTCCTCAGTGATAGCATCTCGTTTTTTTCGCTTAAAGCCACGTCTGTCGCCTGCAGTGAAGTCGGGTGGATTAAACCTGTCTTTAAATAGGAAGCGAACTACGTCAGCTTCTCCCTTCTTTTTTTTTTTTTTTTTTTTTGCCAGCCGTGCTTGAAGATAGCGGTTACTCAGGTTTGCCCCTGATTGCGGTTACTATCTGCCGTTTATCAATGAGACCATTAAAGCAAATAAGTAGAGCGGGAAATGCCGAGCTGCGTCGCGTTCACCCGGTTACAGGTGCAGCGTCTGTCGGGCAGAAGGATACGGTAAATACAGCGTGTTGCCTAATGAGGTTTCCTTTCGGGAGCGACAGTTGTAGACAAACAGACGGTTTTCTAATATTTTCCTCCTTTTAAGTTTGTTAGAAAACAATTAATTCGAGATGCGTCTCATTACAATAATAGGATTGTCTGCTGGTTCAGTGCTGCGCCTTGTATTTTCCTCCCTATCATTTGTAACAGTCACAAAGTGTTTGTATCATAAGAGGAATTGGCGCAGGCCTCCCTGGAGTCCAAGAATCTGGAATGCTGGAGGTCCCAGCCGAGGTCAATTCTAATTCAGTCTCAGTGTTCCCGGAAGGTTTTCTATTTTCAAATCCAGTTCAGAGCAACTTTATTTGTCCCCGAGGGCTGATTGTACTCCAGACTTGAACAGTGACTCACCCCCATAACACTAGAGGTGTATTTAGCCCTCTGTTTACAGCTTCCAGCCAAAACTGTCTTCTATGACCTGTCTGGGAGGGAGTGAGACAGGTGGCGTCACAGAGGGCTGCTTCCCAAAACTGGCAGCAACAGTTTCAACCAGTCCTGCTTCCAGTGGTTTGGTTTGAACCTGCTTTAGCAGCTCTCTTCAAAAATAGACTGGGTGGTCCATGTTTAAATGCAGCAAAGTTTCAGGAAGTGGCAACGTTTTCCTTTGCAAATGTCACCGAGGATTTGTGGCCAAAGGTATAACATTTTGACATTTTGATCGGCTTTCCAATCAGCAGCCGCTGCGAAGGCTGGACAGGATTGACCCGAGCTAAGCTGCCACGGCGGTTTGAACCGCACTGAGCAGGTTATCGCGGAGGTTAACGCGACGCCGCAGCTCCGTGACCGAGCCGCTCGGGGGAGCAGATCCTGAAGCCAGACAATTACCGACGAGTCGCCCGGTTTTGATAAATGATTCATATAGTTTCTGAGCACTCATTTACCTTTAGTGTAATGGTTCATGAAATAAAAATTGAATTTACAGGTTTAATCCAATTAATGGACTCTGAATGTTTTATATGATGTGCAATTCACATTCGATTAAAGTTTTCTGCCTTTCTTGCTCGTCAGTTAACTTCACATAAATCAAATTCATTCCTTTAACTTGATCTACTTGCTGCACACAGTTCTGGAAATCAACCCGTTGACAACGGGTCTCATTAAGCAACTTCCCGACATGTGGAAGGTCCAACCAAGCAGGATGCTTAAACTGAGCTTTTTTTTTCCTTTCCGAAAGGCTGTAAACTTGGGCGTGAAAATCTTATCTTGCACAGTTTTCGAGCGAGGCAACTCCACCTGAGTCCGGGATTTAAAACAAAGAGCCAAAATCAAGCAATTCAATTTTAAACACATGTTGCCCGTCTGATTCATTCCTACGGTTAAAAAACAAAAAAACATGCAATAAGGGCTGCCATCTGTTGCATTGAAACCTACACCTGTAGTTAATTTTGAGAAAGAAAACACAAAATTGAGACTTTTATCGAGAGCAACATTCCTCCCTTCTCACTGTTTCCGTTTATTCTGAGACACAGAAGACGGGTCTTTCTGAGTGCTGCCGAAACACCACCCTCAGTATTTTGATTCCGTGAGTCCTTGGGATGAGTCAGAGACCTTCTCGTACAGGAGTAAGTTGTTTCCTCCCCTTGATCACAGTGCAAGACGACCCATGCATCTAACCATAGACACGGTGGTCGGTTCCAACTCAGCGGCTCCATTACGGTCGTGAACTCGAGTCTCTCATCCGGTACTGGATGGATGTTTTCCTCTGCGATGATGCAGCAGCCGTGTCTGTCTGTGCCTCATGTCCACGGCGTGGACATCCTCCACACAGACCAGAGCCCGACCAGTTTGGGCTTTAACTCCTGAAGTTCAACTTGTTCCTCTGCTGCCCCTGGTGGCTGTTCATCCACCTGTCCTGAAACGCATCATCTGAAGCCTCACACACTGCAGCTCGCTCCACTCGTACTCCTGCTAGAATAACTGCATGCTCTCCCCCTGGGAGTAGAGGCAAGTGGAGCTATTTTCTGCCTTCATTTACATGTGACATAAGATTTACTTTGAAGAGAGGAAACTGTTCTTTTTTTCCACCCTCCTCAGAGGCCCTACTTTATATTTCAGTCATTGTGCTGCTGCTGTAATTGTGAGACTAATGTGTTTTCGATTGATTTTATTTTTCTTTGTTGCTCCTGACGTGACGGGATTGGCCGCTCAGCGGGAGTTCACGGCGGTTGTGACTTGGCAAAACTTTTGATTGTATTCACAGCGAGATAAAACAGCCGTGCACGGTTATCAGCACGTCATCAGGAAAATAAATAAAAAATATCTTAGCAAACGGCTGCTGTGCAATTTTGCAGTTTAGCATGCTAAAGCTAGCACGCTAAAGCGAGTTGATAAAAGTTGGTCTGCTGTTCACAAAGAACAGACAAAGGCCATTTTTTTTGTTTTTTTTGTTCCACTGTTCTCCCAGCATGCATCTCTCTTATTCAAAGTGCCCTCTCAGCTCACCCATACGCGGAAGTTTACCCACGGTCGGGGCTTCCTCTCGCTTACACTTAAACTTCACTCTTCAAGGTTTTCTTTTTCCACGTCGGCTCTCAAAAGCACATCAATTCTTCTCTAAAGGCAATTTCGGGCGAACACGGAGCCCCCGAAGCGCATTTCTGATCTGAGTCACATTTGTTTAGATTAGTGTTAATTTGAAGCCCTGGCAGCCGCCTCCATTTTTTTCAATACAGGAGCCTCTTATTTTTATCAAGCCGGAGCTTTTAGAGGCGGCGTTCTCGTCAGGACGACGTTTAAAGAATTTTAGAAAAACCACGACGGCAGACGCTGCCGTTTACCGTGTTTGATAAAAAGCAAAGCACAGTGTCGAGTTACTAACAACTTAAAATCGTGCAGGCACAAATGTTTTGCCCCTGGATACTATTTATTCACCATCATCCGAATAAAACCACCGCTTTACAAATATCTATTAGTATATTCTGTCACTTAGTGCAGCTCAGGGAATTAAACATTGATCGTCCATGACTGTCATGCTGCAAGTGTGTGATTGGCTTCACTGAGGGATCCGCTTCCACAAATCACTAGTCGTTAAGGTCCTTTCACACCAGGAAATGGGCAAAGCGACGCGGAAACGTGAATTTTTTCTGTACACACCAAGCGCGGCGCAAATATGCGTATAAAATTCGCTAAGCTAGTAAAGCTTTGGGGCTCTTTCTTTCGCGCCAGAGGAGAAACAATGGAGTCGGCTACATCCTCAAGTGATGATGTCCTGGTGATGGTCAAATTAAAAAAAGAATAGAAGTCTTTGGGTTCACCCAATATTGTTCTTGAGAGAGGTGTTGCAGCCGTTGAATTAAAGAGAGTGAAAAAATAACCCTCGCTTTTTCACGCTGCGACAATTTGCCGGTGAGTAAGGACACATTGACTTCAATAGGGTTTTAAAAAAAGCAAATTATTCGCTCCCGGTGTGTAAGGACCTTTAGTCTTTGCAGTTGTGCAGCGGGTCCGTCGATTACCTTCCACCTGGGAGCGCTACACCTCGTGCCGCCCGCCGCTCGGTTCTCTTCAGTACCTCTGGAGTCCGGATGCACCGGGAAAACAACACAGCGCTGTCACCGTGTAGACAAATGGGCAGGAGGAGGCCTCTGGGTGCTCGGCTCTATTGAATTTGAGTAAGCAGTTTGTGTAAATTTCTGGATTTATGGGTCTTGTTCCTGTCCTGGGCCAGCAGGTGTGTCTTTGTTATGGTGTATGAGAGGGCACAGGTGCAGGACTTCCATTTGTTTTGTTTTGTCCTTTTTTTTTTCCTTCAGCACCTGAGTCTAATGTAGAGAGAACTGTTGAAGAAACGGTGCTAGTGTGGATGCCACAAGAGTGCATTTGCACGATTGTGTCCTCCAAGGAATTGGTGAGGACTGAGAGGGACCGCTGGCAGTTTGCGCTGCTTTGTCTCCATCGTCTGAACTTGAGGACCTTTTATTTTTCACTAACGTTCGGTCGGTCTGAATCGTTCTAGCGTAAAAACTGGCGATTAAACTGGGTCGAGAAAAATGACATCAACGGTAAAAGAAATTTGGCAGGTGGAGAGCTGAGCATTATTGTCGCAATCAAGCGAAGCAAAGAGTCATTATTGCTTCTGAAAAGGTCTGGCCAATTCAATTTTTAGATAAAAAAACAAAAGGGGGTCTGGGTCTCTCTCTCTCTCTCTCTCTCTCTCTCTCTCTCTCTCTCCTCTTGTGTGTGTGTTTGTATGTAGGGTTTTTTTTGGTGAAGTTCTGTTTTGTCCTCTCAAGTGCCAGAATTGAGGGTCCTGTGGCGGATTTGTGCTGTTATTTTCTCTGCAGTGGCCTCTCGTCACTGTTCCAAGCCTGAAAAACACACTTCACTCCGATTCAATTTCAGATTGTTTTCCAACCTGTGCTGCGCTCCTCTGTTCCCTCCTGAGACCTCAGTCTCACGCTGGGGTACATTTTAAGTCGCCGCTATTTACTTTTCAACACTTAACTGTTTAACAATACAAAAAAAGTGGGCAAAGTGAGATGATGATGCCCCTGACAACGTGTTGGATGGCTGGACTGCAAACCGAAGATCCTCACGTCACGACACCTTAACTTTGACCGTGTGAGAGAGGGGAGCCATTTCAAGTGGCGGAATACACACAGCCTTAATCCAAGTAGAGCCGCAGATAATGCGAGGTGCACTGATGAAGTGTTACCATCGACTTCTGTCATGTTTACATCTGGTTTACATCACCTCCACAATGATCTACGGGAAGATGTAACGGGACAATCAAGTTGTAATGCAAAGTTAATTAACCTAATTAGTTTCAAGGTCCCAGATGATTCAAGGTTGACCCGAACAATCTGCTCCTGTCTCCAGCCTGCCAATCAACGGGCAAAAAAACCCAACGTCCCTTTTTTATTTTGCTTCCCAAACATGGAAATCTGGAAATCAGAGCAATATTTATTTATTTTTAGTGCAGATACACAATGACATTAGACAGGAAGAAAGTGCGGGATAAGTTGGGGGATGAATCCATAGAAGTGAGGCTAAATAGGGAGAGTTCCACAATCAGTCGGGCAAGGAAAACCCGCCATGCGTGCTTGTATATCAGGGCGGGGCAGAGGGGATAAGGAAAAAGGGGGAAAGAGAGAAAAAAAGCAGCAATGATAATGAAATTAAGAAAACTAAGATAAAAATAACACTTAAAAATATAATTAAATCAAATTGACTTTATTTTTCCTTTTCTTTCCCCTCCTCTTCCCCTCTCCACGACCCCTTTCCTTCGTTCTGTTCCTTTTTTCCGTCTTCATTGTTTCCTCTTCATTCCATCGTTAAAACTTTGTTAAAACTTTATTCTGATTGAGAGCTCACAGTGTGAGAGAGAGATAAAATACAATAAAATGATGAAATAAAACCTGTGATCTCGAGACTCGCTGTGTTGGGATTTTCATGGGTTTATTTTGCGACTGGCCCACCAACCTTTGGTGTTTTGCTAAAGGATCGTGATGTTTGGCCGGATCACACTCAACATTCCGCTCAGTTCCCTCGCACCGACTGGGAGCCTGACTCGAACGTGTGTTTGGCGCAGCGGCCACAGTAAGGCCGGAACCTGTTGTTTTATTTTCGCACATCGTTGTATGTAAAATCAATGAAGCGCCCTCCTGGTCGAACCGTAGACTGCAGTTGCGCTTTTGACTGCGACGTATTATTCTTGTGCTGTGTTTGAAGAGCACCAGAAGCAGAACCGCGGGGGCCATTTTTTTTTTCTTTTTTTTGAAAGGTTGCCGGCGTCGTGTGCATTTATTTTTTCTTCCAGATACTCGTTACACTGATGGAGGGAGAAGAAAGAAACATCAAAGGGCTCGCTACGTGACTTAAATTACCATTCCTGTGACGCCCCCAACCCCCACCCTTCCTCTCCTATCGAAATAACTCTTGGCTTTCCCGCGATGCTGCTCTTTCCCAAAGCCCAGAGTGGAGCCGACACCCGGCGCTTTCCCTGCGTGCAGGTGCGGGTGACCTTGTCTCGGCTGGCTTTTTAATTGGACGACCCGTTCGCTTTGAAGGAGGTCCCCTCATCACTGGATATTTAGGGTGGGGCGAACGGCCCCCGAGTTCATTGAAGTGTCAAGACAGCGGCGTGATTAGACAGTGACGGGAGAGGGTGGCGCCGGACCGATGAAAGGCCGCCTTCACTGCCGTCACTTCCGTCAGTCGCCTTATAAATAGTCGTTTATTGCCGCGCTGACATCGTCCGCATGCCTTGGCTCGGCTGTCCGGCTTCCGCACAAAAGCCTCTTTTTAATGGTCCCCGCGGCACAGGATCTCAGATCGGAGCTCCGGTTACGTAATTGGCCCTTCTGTCTCCTCTTTGTTTCCTCGGGCTCGTTTTCCGTCGCTTTTGTTGAGGAAAACGCAGTGAAGCTGTTCAGAAATGCTGCCTGGGCTGTTTTTTTTGTGTGTGTGTGTGTGTGTGTGTGTGTGTGTGTGTGTGTGTGCGCGCGCGCTTCTGTGACCTGTGCCTCGTCAGTTTGTGTTGCCTTCACACGGAAAGGAAAGGAAAGGAAAGACGGAAAGAAGGAAAGAAAAACCCACTGTGGTCATTGAAATAACTTGAAACTGACAAAAGTGAGAAGAGAATAAAAATGTACTAAAAATTAGCAAATGAAAATCAGATATTGCTTTTTGAATTGCGGTGCAACAGAATCATTTAAAAATAAATAAATAAATAAAAGATTAATGAAACTGGCCTGGATGAAGATGGCGGTACCCTGAGAAAAGATTGAAAATGATTTGACCACAGGGACATGTTGAACTAATTAGCATCACAGGCGTCTTCAAATTTGTAATCAGCCTGTCTGGTTTCTAATGTAGACTATAAAGTATTTTTTGGGGGATTTTTTTATTTTTTTAGAAACAAAAAGATTCTGAAAATAGGCCAGGAGGCAGGAGTCCGAGTTATTTGGCTCTGTAACTTTTAGTTCTGGGCTCGTCTGGATGTGATTCAGTGCTTTAAAAACTAACGTTGATTGACCGAATGATTGATTGATTTACCGACTAATAAAGTCTCAGCGCTGCAGCTCAGTGCGACGCTCTTCCGTCCTCCTCTGCTCCCTCGGCCCCCATCCATCCTGGGCTCCTCCTTGCTGCATTATCTCCCCGCCTCCACGCCGGTGGCGCCCGAGCGTAACCGATGCATTCAAAAACATGATTGTTTGAATTTGTGCCGAGGTCTTGTTGGGAGGAGCAAACCCTCAGCGGGACGGCATTCTCTTATCTCCATGTCAAATAGGGGCCGGGCTGGCGGGAGCGTCACCCTCAGCCAGGGGAGAGTCCTCAGCCTCGGGCGCCCCTGCAACGATACGTCTTAATAGTCGGGCGGGGCCCCTTGTGATGCTGCAGGTGACAGAGTTATTCCTCGCGCGTCTGCGTGGGGCCGTTGCATTTACACAAACCCTCCTGAGCCTCCTCCGCCTCCGCCGCCGCCGCCGCCTGGCCAAGTGAAAAAGCAATTGGCTTATTTACTTGCTGTCAGTGGAAGCTTCTCCTATTCCTGGAACACGATGAAGAGAACAGGGGGAGTCGCGGAGAGTTACCCCGTCGGCTCGGGAGCTGACACAGTGCTGCGCGCTGGCAGCTCCACGCACTCTCCCGCCGCAGATGATATTTTGACATCTCTTCGCCGACCTCCCGCACCCCCCCACCGACTCCCACCCCGGCCTCAGAGAATGGCCTAATGTGGAGGGAGCCTTTAGTTCGTAGAGTCAAGGAAAGGGGAAGAAAAGACTGAGGAGGAGTGAGGCTGACAAACAGGAAAATAGCATTTTTTAAAAGTTTGTTTTGCCAGGTTTCCGATGTTGCTTTTATTCTAATGTTTCTCCGCTGGCTTGAAGTTTTCGCGCAGGTGCGGACTGCCGCATAACTCCGGACTGTTTGTCATGGGAAATGGCAATTATCACCATTCAAAGTGACACAATGTGAAATACAGGGTTCGGTGATAAGCCTCCGTAAAAAAAACCAAAAAAAAAACGAGAAAAAGCCGCACGTCACTCAAGTAACCAGGTTCGAGGACAATAAAGGAACATTTCTCTGCCACATTCCGGCCGTTTAGACTGCTTTTGTCGGCGACTCCGAGCGCGAGCGTCAGAGATCAATGCTATCTTCAAACTGACACGGGCAGGAAATCGGGGACGTCTTGGCAACACATGCGACAACAACAACAACAACAACAAGACCACACTGACTATTATTTATTTAGCCTCTGCCTTGGTGCTTTTAAATTACAGTCTCCTCTTCCTTTACATGGCTCGCATTATCACCCACCCAAGGGGCCAAAAAAAACAAACAAACCCAAAAACCACTCCGAGCTGTCAAGGTGCCTCGCTTTGCGCCCCATCAGCCGCCGCTGCCGCCGCAGCTGCCGCCGCTCTAAATCAGCGGATTGCCCCGCAGCTGGCGCCTTTCAAACGGCTACTTCAAGCCATCCGTCGTCCAAACCAACAAAAACGGGGGGTGTGTGTGGGGAGAAGCCGGCGGGGATGCTTTATGACAATCATTAATGAGGGGAAAATTACAGTAATGCGTGGAATACGGCGCCCAAAGATCTATAATTAAACTGGACGGGTTCCGCTGCCAGCTGTGTGTCCCTGCGAGTGGCTCCGGGTGATGCGTGCGTGTGTCTGCGGCGGGAGAGATAAAGCTGCTGCTGTGTGTGGGTGGGAATGCCTCCTGGTGCCAGTAGTAGCCTCGACCAGCGCCGTTTGTTTGTTTGTTTGTTTGTTTTTCCTAATTAAGGTCTCGATTTGGCCAAGCGGTGACCTGTGTGTGTCATGGCTGCTGTTTTAAGCTGTTTTTTTTGAAAATTTTGCTGTGAAGCTTCAAATTTAACAGCCTGAGCATTTGGACTGTTCATCCCACCAGCCGGCTGCGATTTTTGCGACCTGAGCTTCACGGCGAGGAGGAGAAAATGGACGTGGTCGAGGCAAAATGTGACGCGGAAGGGCTTGAAAGCAGATGGAGAAAGATGTTTGGCTCCCGACACCTAAATCCCTTCTTTCATGGCCGTCAGTGTCCGGAATGGACGACGACACCCTAAGACTGAGCTTTACGCCCCGGCACAGAGGCAGAGGGGGGCCTGCCGCGCTGCACACCCCCCACCCGAGTTACCCCGATTGAGAAGTAAGCTGCGGATCTGCCGGTTACAAGAGCGACGGTAACACGACAAGAGGGGGTTGGCCAGACTGTTTATTCTGTCATGAATAAATAGAATAGTCGGAGAGAGCTTCCGAGCGACAGGAAAACACAATATTCTGGCTGGAATAAGGGGCAATGGAAGGATGTGTCCTCCTCACACCGTACGGTGATGCTTTTTTGCGACGGTGTTCAAAGCCAGTGGGTCTAAGTTTTAGTCAACACAAGTTAAATGGGGTTTGTAAAAAAAAAATAATAGGGCAGCGGGATTAGGTGGAAATCCTGCAGGTTTAGGCTGTGGCCACTAGGCTTGATGTTTTTCCAAGTGTTTCCCTGAGAAAATATTGCTTTGTACGTCAGCGTGGATCTGCGCGGCGTAATACCCGTAAACCTCTGTTGCTCTGCAACGGAGAGAATGTCAATCAGAGTCAACAGCAGGAAACAAAAAGGAACGGTTTTTTTTGATAATTTAGCTGAATGAGACATGACTCCCTTACTTTGGTCCAAAAGTGGACTGACTGAGAGGAATTGGCAGCAGATGAAGTAGTTTGATGAAAGCGTAGAGTGGCAGATTGATCACGAGTCGTGTGCCACACACACACACACACACACACCTACCTGCTTTGCATTAAATCTATGGCTGTAGGTGGCTCTGTATGGGAAAGTGGTTGCAGTTACTTTGAGTTCAACAATCACGACATAACTTGGGTGCAAAACGGGCTGCACTCAACAAACAGGGTTCGTCACAGGAACACAGAGCGCTTGTTGTCATTTCACCGAGGTTATATCCATGTTGCGATATTGTATGTGGGCCACTAAGTTGTTGTTGTGGCCCAGGGGGGCCTAAAACGAAAACACTTGCGTCTAGAAGTTTGGGTGTTTACGCATTAATTGAATTTTTGATTTACGAAATGAAAAAAAAACATGTTGCATTATTACTGATAATACACAGTCTCGCCTCAAGGACGATTTCGCAGCGCCGACTTTTATTGCGTGGCGGCTGTGTTTCAGGAGAAAGTAGTTTAAACAAACGAAAAAAAAAAAAGTTCACAGCGAGGTCTGTAAATAAACCACTCCAACCCAGGCTGCAGCCAAAACAAAACAGTTGTGCTTTTTAAACTTCATTATGGTTTTTTAGAGCAGAGCAAACAGCATTTGGTTCACCTCATGGTGTAAGGCATTAGTCTGTGCAGTCATAAGCCTCGGCAAGCAGAAGGGAAGCTATCTGCGCTCAGTAAGTTGGTAAATATGTTTTTCCTGTGATGCGGTAAACTAACCGTCTAAACAGCAGATACAGCGTGTGCGGGGATTAAAAGAAAAGAGCAACAAAACAGCAGGGGATTTAGGTTTTTTCCCCCCCCCCCATCCCGGGTGGGTGCGCTCACCCTAATTTCTGTAAATTCCTGCAGAACACCGACGCGGCGAGAGGATGCCGAGCAATTACGCAGGACACGAGCGAATGTCCTCCTTCGCATGCTAACGTTCTCAGAGAGAGAAAAAACCCAAAGCCAATTACTTTGCATTATGCAAACACCGAGTTAAAATGTCGGGGCGTCATCGCTGTGCAGTGTCGCTAATTACGGCTAAATGGTAGAAAGACAAGACGTATCACATGTGATTATCCTCACAAGCCCCGCCGCCTGTGAGCGCGCGCCCAGTGCGATTCCCGCAGCGTGTCAAAAAAGATGGAAATTGGGACAGTGGCGTCTTTTCATAGTGTTACATCATCTGCACTTTTATCAACATGCGACGAGCATTAGGGAGGCAGGACGGCGACCGCTGGAGTTCCAAGAGTGAAATTCTGCCTCGGCCTGGCTTGATAAGTGACCTCGGTTGCTTAACGGTCTGTTTATTTCCTGTTTTGCAATGCGGCCAGTGTGTTTTCGGTTGCTGAAGGAAGGCGGGGAGAATGTGGCTGGACAACATCTGGCTTGTGTTGCACCGAAACAGCACATAAGATTGATTGTGCCGGGGCTTCGTCAGGACATAGATGAACTCTTTGCCGGCTGCGAATGACGCATTTCAGCGGTTTGGCGCACAGATAAGTTGCTGGTTGTATCTAATTTTTAAGGCGTGGCTCAGCCTTAACACTTGTAGCTGCACCAAGGGAGCGCGGCAGTGGACACTGGTTTCTTCTCCAGTGCAGAATGTAGGCGTGTTTTCATTGCCTCGCCTCGCCCGCCACGGTACGGTGTTAGGGTGTTTACACTGGCCGCTACACGGTTGCAGGGGGTGCTGTTTTGGTACCTCCATCGCTGAGGGGCCAAGCGAGACGAAGCGAGTTTAGTGGTGACGTAGCGACGAGCAGGGCACTGGATTGGCTCAGTGTCCTCGTCGACGTCCCCTGTAGGAGCGGACATCGACGCCAACTCCTTCGCAGCGCTCCGTGTCAGGTACATTTTACCGTGAATAGTAGCTACTATTGATGTTGTTTGAAAGCAGCTATTTCAAAACATGTTTCTTTTCTCTTTTGGGGAGGGGCAGGCGAACCAGGCATGCCCTCGACGTCGCGGGTGTGTTCAACCATATTCGCGAGGAGCCTTGAGGCGAGAGGAAATACGGATTCGTCGAGAGGACATGGCTCTTCGCCGCCGCGAGGAAGCCTCGTATATACAGTATATATTTGCAGGATTAGTGAAGCTGTGCTGTATCGAAATACACAACCATAGACAAATATTATTGCTAAATTATAGATCTGAAGTTTTAACAACCTGTTATGTGTGTGCCATCTCGCTCAATTGTTTTGTTTTTCCAAAATCAAGAAAATGTAAATAATTTAAGGATCTCATGTGATTTAAAATTCTGACCACCAATGGTTTCCAGTGATAACATGAGTCACTCGCCGGTTAATAAAGTCCCTACTGTATTCATTAGTAGTGGTTAGTGGTGGTAGCAGTTACTATTTCAAGTCTTTAAGGGTTTTGTTTTGTTTTCGAAAGCTCTTCCGGAAGATGGGCATCATGGAAATGATTTGACCAATGAGCAAAAACAACATAATGTTTGCTAAGATACTATACTAATTATATCAATGTCTCATATAAGCCATATTTTCTCCTGAAATCATTGTGCACTTGCAGGGAAAATGAATAATTCCAGCTCTGCGAGGCCGTTCACAACCTCCATTAACTCGCACGCTGCACTGACCTGGTTGTTTGTCGCTCAAACGCTGCGCTGGCAAACATGATAAACAGGCGTGCTTTATGCAAATGTCGGAATTGTTTAATGACACGGTATCAATTATGTTCCACGTTTCCCGGCCTGCCGCCCGCCCATCGGAGCGTCGGTGGGGGAGCGGAAAAACAGAAAAGCCAAACCTCCGAGAGCGACGGGCAAATACAGTCGTCTTGTTTGTTCCTCAAAATGCGCTAGCGTGATTGAATCTCTCCGGGTCACGTTTCTGCCACCAGATGGCAAAGGGCGGCGGTGCACTGCGGGGGAGTGTCGCTGAGCTCCGAGTCAATAATGGGAGGCGAGCTAGCGTTCAAGGTGGGGCGGCAGTTACAGTAGTGTTGATCGAGGGACATTTTTGCACTTGAAAAGCAGACGCAACAAAGCCCCTTCTTGCATAATTGTGTTGTGCTGCTGTTTGTGTTGAGTGCAATTGGACCAGATATTATCAGGCAGCGACAACGGAGACAACGGAGACAGATCGAGGGAGTTGGATGACGGCTCGGTCAGTGCTTGGCCCCCGCGTCCTCTCTTCCAAGCACCAGGCTATCGATTCGCTCCAAATTGACGCCGACTTCAAATGGCTTTCCAGCGCAATGAGTGTTCGGATTGGGTTAAGACGTATTATGGGTCATTAGGCCGAGAGCGACGTGGGCAGGAGGCCGTTGTGACTGGCACAATGGGACCTGACAGAAGTCGTTCCGACGCGGAAAACAAAGGTGGGCCGGCGTTCGGAAACGGCAGCGAAGGGTCTTTAGACGGCCATTGCTCTCTCCTGCTCGGCGATGATATATCCACAAAGCAGGAACTGATGCAGTTATGCAAGACAACCCATGACACACACACACACACACACACATTGACCCTGACCAGTCACCGATCAATGTGGCGCCAGGATTTTTATTGGCAGTTCATGGCCGCTGGGACTTGGTTGGCCGGCTCTGCCGTGTTACTGTAAACGCTCCCTTATTAGCCAAAATCATTTATGCACGGGATTAGAAAGGCTCTAAAGCGGCAAGTTAATTATTCCAACATTTGATTAGTTTGCACTGTTCATTAATGTTCGACTCTGTGTGTGTGTGAGTGAGGGTGTAACATTAGGCGGTGTTCATACGTGGAATGTGGACAAATAAGGCCGCCGTCAACAAGGCTGAAAGGGGCCGAAGGAACTGAAGGAACTTCAGAGGTCATTAAGGCCTCTGAAGTTTCAAATTATTCAAATCTGTGCAAACCAGGACGCATTCATTGTTGCGTTGCCACCTGTTACTCGTTTTAATCCATTATTTAGACATTTGTTAACCTTGAACAGTGGACGTTACCGGCATTCAAGATGCAACATCATCAGTAAAATGATAACCAAATGAATGCTACGTCAGAATTACATTCGCTTCCATTTGCAAAGCATCAAAACCTTGTGAAGCTAGCATACAAACTTCACTGCAAATGAAAAGAAGCTGTTTCAAATTGAGGGTGTTTTATTACATCTTTGAACACAAAATTGCTCTACATGGGCATTCAAAGGCTTTATAGAAACACATCATCAGTTTAGGGCAAATGTAAAAGTGAGGTATGGTGATGTTTACTTTGCCTTGCTGATAAAAAAGCCCTCCAGCCCCTCCTTTCTTTCTCCTCTGGTTCCTCTGGGTGCTGCTGCTTCTTCCCACACTCCATCAGCTTCGGCTAATTGTGGCCGTTACACGTAGAGGCCTGTTTGTCCGTGTCAGCGCTGTGGCGAACTCGCCCAGGGGCTGCTGGGATACCGTCCGGCTCCCGTGTGAACATGTAAAGGCTAAGTGCTAATAGATAATGGATGATTGGAGAATAATAGCTCTGTGTTAACCTGCTGGGAGCTGGCCAATCACCAGTGAGCACCGGTTGCACGTTTGTTTTGCTCCTAGCTCCAGCTTGTGGTTTTGTGAGTCTCCGCCTCAGCTGTCACACTTCTGCGGCTGTTAAATACTAATGGCACTTCAAATTGGTCTTAACTGGCTTATTACTGTGCGAACACTCAAGTTGCAAGTTGCGTCAGACGAAATTGTGCCATAAAATAACCCAAAGGGCTCTTAATGTGTGATTAAAACCGTGGCGCCGTCAAATCAGCGATACATGACTACCGAAGATGAGCGGTTCTGTAAGTTTAAAAACAAATCTGCCTGCTGAATTCTAAACTGCAGGACTGGAAAAAAAAAAACGAAAAAAAAAAAACGGCTTCAGATGGAAATACATTTGACTCTTTGTTTTCCCTGACTGGAAGCTGAGCTGAAAATGTCTCTCTGTTCTTCCATTAAATTTTTTTTCCTTCTTCTGTGTAAAATTTCATTTCCTTCACTTGCTTGAGGGGAGAGAAAGCTAATCCATGTATTTCTGATGTGAGGATTCCATGAAACAAATAGATATGAGGTGGGCGCCTCTGAAGTCCACGGAAACTCTCATCACTGAGTCTTTTCTCCCCCTGAAGTGCCTGTGAGGAGAAGTGAACATTCTCATGTTTCTATGCAGAGATTCCAGGAACGGCACTCGCTCAGTGTTGACATGCTGTTTTCCCCAATGAGGGAAGAATATTAATAAGTGGGAAGCTGCACTCCTGCTTCAGTTTTAGTCCTCTCTGCGCACCTTAGCCAGATTTTTTTAGTTTTTTTTTTTTTTTAATTCTAAACCCCATTACGTCACTTTCTGGAGCTCAATTTGTCACGGAAATTAGCAGCACCATGATCACACACCAGCCCCTCTTGACCCCAGACATCCTAAATAGGGCATGTCTGAAATGGTGAGTGGCACCGTTGGAACCCCTCACCCCTGTGCTGGCGGCATCTGCCATGTTTAATCTGTGTATTTGTGCCACACGCTGACAAAAGCTAAATGTCCTCCAAGGATGTGGCGTGACATTTGACCTGCTCTTTGTCATCGGCGGACTGATTGTGGCTGGAAAGTGTCCCTCGGTGCCTTGCAGGTGTTTCACTCTCGTGGGTGATAATGTGTGGCGGAGAAGAAAGAAAGTTCCAGAGTTTTGAAAATGTTTATATGTTCATTTTCCACACTGGATTCTAGGAGCGTTTCCATGAGGCAATTTAATGAAAATCAGTCATGTGTTTGTACGGCAACACACTTCATGTTTACTGAGCTAGTGGTATTAAGGTGATAGTGTTAAATACATTTGGAATAGTTACTAATGGGAGTCAACATTAGTATAATAAAATTACTGATTATTTAGCATTTTTTTGAACTTTGATTTGTCCATAATTTAGAGTTTTTTGTGTACATGCATCATGTTGTGATGAATGTGACTTGGTCCTAGACGCAGCGGCTGGTTCTTATTTATCTTATTCTATTTAAAAAAACAAAAAAAACAAAAATATGTTGTGCTGTTTTTTTAAACAGTGCCTCATTTGCATTTACAACAGTAATCTCGCTTATTAAATAAAGACAGAAGAGGATTGAGGGGAGGTTTCGTGTCCTCGATTTAAATCAGGATCACAGCACAGATCAGAATTCACTCCGCCGCTCGACAAGTACAATTAACTGCTAATTAACTGTTTGTCGTTTTGTATCTCACCGGGTTCCAAAATCACTCTGGGCGGCTCTTGTTGACATATTTGAGATGCGCCGGGCTCAGGAGAGCCGGCTGATCTGCGCTCAGGTTCAAATGAGAGCGGTTCACAACTCGCTGTTGGATGTCGAACACAACAGAATTACTATTGGCAACAGCACACATGTGAAATGTGCGTGTGTGTGTGTGCGTGTGTGTGAACAGAGAGCGGGAGAGAGAGAGAGAGACAAGCAGTAAAGAGATCAAACAAAAAGACTGAGTTAAGAATAAAGAGAAGGAGATGATACGCAGCCTCTCACCTCGGCCCGGCCGTCCTGTGGGAGGCCGCTTGCTGTCGGCTCCCGTGAACATTTTTACCACGATGAGCAAAATTTTCAGATTTCGCACAGATATTTTCAATCTGCCGCAAGCCACTGATGTCCGTTGAAGGGAAATCCTCTATATGGATTCAATAATGTGCCTTGCACAATGTGTGTTTGCAGAAGACGTACATAGCTTTTTCTATTTAGGGGGGGTTCACAGATTGATTTTTCAATTTATAAATGGACCTTTGTAGCTCGGCTCCACCTTGATGTCACGGTTTCCTGCAGAGAATGAAATAATCGGCTGACTGTGATTTTATGACAGTGGATCAAAAGCCGTAAACGACCCTTTTCTTACTGAGTTGTATTATACGCCATTGTATGCAGATGAATGACGACGAATGATGAAAATTGCTGATGAGAAAAGCCGACGAGGGGCCTCTGTGTATCAACTGGCAGAGAAGACAGTTCAGGAAAACACGGACGACTGGAGCTGAAAGCTTGACAGCCTGCCTTCGTAGCGTCGCTGAAGTCTGCACTGCGTTAGCGTCGGCTTCTCCGGCTCTGCACGTTAAACGCTGAGCCAGTGTCCAGCGCACATGAGAAGCAGATCAAAACTCTCAGGCGGCGTGGCAGCAGCGCCGTCGTCGGTCGAGTGCATCCTTGTCAGCCTGCAACACTCGCCCCCGTCATAATTTAAAGACATCGTCTCACTTCCTTGTGTCCTTGTGGGGTGGGTGGTTGGTGTGTGTGTGTGTGTGTGTGTGTGTGTGTGTGTGTGTGTGTGTGTGTGTGTGTGTGAGAGAGTGATTGTGCGAGGACCCTGGCCTGTTTGATCTGACAAGCTTGAATTTAATTGACTGTGATGGGCCGGCGGAGGACACATAGGAGGAAGGATGGACACAGAGCAGAGAAGGTGTCCGTTTTCCTCCCCGCCTCCCCCCATCCTGGCCCCCGCTGCTGTGACAGCGAGCGGCGCAGACAGATGGAGGGAGGCACTTGTCACTTTGAGCCACGGCAACAGCCTGTCTAAGCCTCGCCGTACTTCAAATGTGGGTTATGTAAGTTTCAAGCCTGTGTGCCACCGCATTTTCATATCTGTCCACCTAAGTGACCGTTCTGCGTAAAAGGGTCAAAGCAGGCTTTGCCGTAGTCGCGCCCCCATTTTGTCTCAACCACAAGGACGGTGGGCGGGTCTTGGGATGAAAAATGATCCCAATTGGAAGCTGCCAAGACGGATGTGCAAGATTTGGGGAGCGAAGTTGTTGTGATCGAGCTACCTTGCAAGGTTAACCACAGCAATTCCGCTGTGCTTTTACAAATCGATGGCGCCTCAGCTGCCCGAGATACTTTTGGATTCTCTCAAAAGAAAACTGCCTCCATGACGAGGCCTTGAAAAGATGTACCCCCAGAACCTATCTCAGTGTGGACAGCTACGATGCTCCACAGAGGATGAGTTACACCTCTTTTTTTTTTCAATTGTCACAGTGGCCTCCTGGCTCTTTGTGCTCAGGCGAGAGTTACCACAGCTAAAGGGACAAACAATAATTTTAAAAGTCACCCTGTTGGAACCCAACAATCCCAGACTGAGGGCAGATTTTTTTTTTTCTTTATTTTTTTTATGTCTTGTTTTTTAGAGGCAGCGTGAGTCCCAGACGGTGCCACAGACACAATGCAGCCTCAGAGAGTTTCCCATTAGTCTAGCTGGGATGTGACGTGGGTGCTTGATTCACCTCAGTTCTCTGGCTCAGACTTTGTGTTGGGTACATTTTTACATTTTTATAGCAAGATGCACAAGCCTTATAACAAGAGACGACGGGCCATGTTGTGAAAAAGTCAAAGAAAAAAAAAAGTCAACACAAGACATCATTTTTCATTTCGTTTAAACATAATTTTCTGGGGAGCTGTATTTTAATTCCTCAAAGATTACTGTGGTATAATTTCCACCATAAGTCATCAAGAAAAATAAACATTTGCTGAAAAGAATGTTTAACTATGAAAAGAACCAACAATAATATTTGCCAGTATAGACGTACAACAAATCAAACTTTGTTCTGAAAAGATTATGAGTAAATGAGCAGATGATTAAATTAAATCCCTTTGTCTGTTTCATAAACATAGAGTCCCCCAAAATATCTATCTATCTATCTATCTATCTATCTATCTATCTATCTATCTATCTATCTATCTATCTATCTATCTATCCATCCATCCATCCACTTCACTAGGCAGCATCATCTACAAGCTCCAGTTAAAAAGCACAAAAGAAGATCAACATGAAAAACGGGAAGCTAACGTGAGTTTAGCTGCAACCAAGTAGACTAGTGTGGATGCTGCAATGTTCTTTTCATGTGATAAAAGTAGACCATAGAGCGTAAGTGGGAAAGATATTTTTGTTTCACTCTTAATATCTTTGTTTTGTTAAATGTCAAGGTACATTGTCTTAATTTCTGTGTGGAGTGTCAAACCCTTTCTATGAGCTCTGTCACAGATGAATATGGGAAATAATTGCGGCAACAAGAGTCACCGTAAAGTGACAGCGTATAATGTGAATTTATTTCCTAACACGTCCATGTACAGTCCACTTGGCTAACACTGCACGTGAGAACGCACACACGCGCCGTCCAGTGATGAAATTAATTTCCGCTCACCCCCGGTGAACCCGCTGATAGCAGCCATCAGTGAGGAGACCAGGAGTGACTTCCATTTACACAGCATCAATCTGGGCCTGAGCTGTGCAGTTTCACCCCGGTCCCCGTCCTGGCTGCGGTTCAAGACACCGCCGCCGCCGCCGCCTTGTGCAATTAGCGTGGAGGACTGCAAATGCACCTCTCAAATTAAAGCCCAGCCTGATTCCCCTGTCACTAAATCGATGCAGATCCGTCCCCTGCGGGCGAGTTGTGGTGGAGCCTGGACAGGTGCGGACACACTGATGCCTCTCCTGCAAGTATTGTTGCATCCCTCTCGCCGCCGCTCACTGAATGCGATACGACACATTTGTACCGTGGTATTCAAGCACTCTCGGCAAGCGCTGAAATAAGTTGTTGCAGCTCTTGTAACAACCAGACACAAGTGATTTTTCAAAGTGCTCCCCAACCCCTCTGTAGAGGTTGAGAAAGTTTGTAAAAACCAGACTTAATATCTCCCACCATTCCTCCTTCCTACGTGTTTCTCTTCCCGTCTGGCACATTTCAATGCTAATGACAAGAAACTGACAAGCACACTCAAATATGTCTTTCTTTGATGCAGTATTTTGTACAGCTCCCCCTGCTCAGGTTTTGACACGAGGCGTGTTGCGGTGCAGCGTTTGTCGGCGCTTAATTCAACAAATTGCTTTGCTGTCAATGAAAAACACAGCAGCTTTCTTTTCCTTGAACTTTCTATCAGTGTGACATTACACGTCAATAAAGAAGTAGCTGAGAAAGCTAGTTAAAGCTAATTTTTTAGCCCCTTTATTAGATACTGCATGTCTTGTTATTTGTGGGTATCTAATACAGTGGTTGGTGAGTGTGTACATATGTGTATATGTATATATATATATATATATATATATATGTATATATATATATATATATATATATATATATATATATATATATATATATATATATGTATATATGTATGCATATGTATGTACATATTTATGCATGTATATATGTATATACATATGTATATATACATATATATGTATAAATATATATATATATATATATATATATGTATATATATATATATATGTATATATATACACATATATAGTGACATAGTCACATATATATATACTTTGAGAGTGTGTGTGTGTGTGTGTGTGTGTGTGTGTGCGTGTGTGTGTGTATACCATGGGTTCAAAAGATCTTTTGTATTTGCAAGTCGTCACAAGCTGGTAAAATTAAAAGCAATTAAAAAAATGTATTACCCGACGTCAAAAGAATTCATTGCTATTTAATGACTTGCAAAGACTTTGGTGACAAAGCAAATAAGAAACACCTTCCTCATCTGTGAGTGAAATCGCGATCAAAGCTTCTGCGTGGTGGTGAGAAGTGCTGAGGTGGCAGCTTGGATCAATCACTCCTGATCCATCAGGGAATGGCATTAATATCGGCATCATAATGAAAGAGTAATCCTTCAATTTGCACCCAAGTCCTGATAAACATTTCAGAGAAATTTGATCTGAATTGTTCCAGGGCTGTACATTCATAAGAAAAGTAATTTACTGCACATCAATATTTGTTTTGATTTAGGCAACTCAGCCGTATCCACTTTCATAACTTTCAATTATACTGGGGGATAAGCCGATTCAACAGTTTTAAGGGGTCGCAGTTTGCTGAAGAGGAAAATAAAAGCAGCAGCAGTGCAGCAGTGATGAGGGGCTTTAGACATGTGATGCGTGGATCAACTGTTGGGCCACACCCCCAGGATGATTGACGGGTGGCTCATCCACTAAAACTCATGAAAAATGAATGCGTGAATCCATTTTTATAGATTAATTATTGAAGTGAATTGAATTCATTCATTTCTATGTTCTTTGACCGTTGTATACAGTATGTACGTTCTGTCAGTATGACTTATGTCACATATTAAGGCCAATCTAAGTCTGACATTTTCCCTCCTTTTCTATGTATCAAGGTCTGCTGGGTTTAAAGACAGGGTTTAATGTTCTGCTTGTTGCCACGATGAAAACACGAAGCATCAACAGATGTGCTGTTCAACACAAGAGGCCAGCATTTTGTGTGTTCATGTGCACTTGTGTCTAATTTTCCACCCCGTCCAAACACATTGTGTTCTATTAAATAATGCAAAAGCCATGTGTTGACATTTGAAGAAGGAATAAAAAAGAAGAAACAAACAAACAAAACAGTATCCTGAATCTAATTAACAGAATTTGTGGCAAAGTGTGTGGCTGACACTGAGGCCAGAGTTACAGGGGAAAATGTAGTGCAATTAAAATATCTTGGTTTAAGATACTCCCCCCACCCCCACCCCCATGTTTTCTTACCTCTCGAGTCACAGGTCAGATGATGTCCATGGACTTGTATCCACTCGTTCCTCCTACGCGTTTCTCTGAAAACGCACAAACATTTACGCCGTTCGGCCTTGCGTTTTCCAAGAAGCCAGCGTTTTCACTGAAACTGCACAGACCGAAACTTACGGCGCCACACCAGGTCTGGCGTAGGTACTACATCGTTTTCAGTCGTTTCCAGCGTATCCGCGTAAACGGGAAATTCTTCGAGTACTGCTTGGTGTAAACGGGTTTTTTTTCGAGAGCGTTTTCGAAAATGTTTTGAAAATCCGTCCCCGTGTAAACGGCCCCCGAAAATCGGGCGTTAGGGATTCTGGCTTGTTGCCGCAGTCTGTGGGTTCATCGCCGCTGTTTCTTTTGTGTAAACACAGTCCTCTGTAAACACAGCTGCCTGCTCTGTGTGTAGGCAGTGTAAGCAGCCTGAAGAGCCCTCACTGTACTGGTGTGTAAGTGTTCAGCGTGTGTCCGGCAGAGACGGTGGGGAGCTGCTGCTGAGCATCACATGCAGAAAAGATGTACTTGCGAATCTGTGTGTGTGTGTGTGTGATTGTGATTGTGATGTGCTGGGTTTGCTCGTCAGTGTGGGTGTGTGTTTATCAGGGAGAGGCCTGAGCCGCGGGCTAACAGGAGCAGAGAAGGAGGACGAGGAGCCGAGCTCAACCTCAGACGCCCTGCAGCAATCCTCTGGTGGCGGCGCGTGGATGTGCAGGGACACGCGCTCGCCTTTTGATGGAGTGGCAAACATCTGGCAACAGCAGCAAAAAAAAAAAAAAAAGCAAAGGGAAAAAAAAATGCAAATGGCAGCGAGGCAGAGGTTGACTTCCTCTCCCTCGCCGACAGTATTGTTTTAAAAGCTTAGCCGATCCATTAGAAGTTGTTATCTCGGTTTTCTTTGTTGCGCTCTAATCCTGGAAACAGTAATATCAAGATTGCGCTTAAAGACATTGAGACAAAGAAACCACACACAGAAAAAAAACCCTCCTCTGTTATTGTTGAGACTTTTTGTCGCGCAAAACGAGCTAACTGCTTCAAAGTACCGGCTCTGGGGCCGTCGCCAGATGAGATGAGGTGTTGGCTGGTGTGTGCAGGATATGACATGGTAATTAGACACTGCTGGCCAAGAGATCAGTCCCATCAGCTGCCGCCGCCGTCCTTTATTGCATTTCAAACAGAGCCGCGCGGAAAACCACTGGGGAGCACCATGACCGCGACAAGCATGTGTTGTTTCTCTGAGGGGAAGGTCGTCCGCGAGGGCCTGCCAGAGCCCCAGCCTTAAGGTGAGCGGCAAAATCATCCACGGCATCGGCATACTTAATTCTCTCCATGGCCAGCGGTCAGAGAGCCACGTCGAGAATACATTATAACTGAGGGTTTATTCAAATCCAAATGGAGCAATATCGCACATAGAATCCAAGTGCCGCGGAAAAAAGGTCCAATTTTCTCGGTATTACTCGACGATGAATGAGAACTATCCAGGATTCGTCAGGAAGAAGGATTATCGAGGCTCGCTATGCGCCTGACCCCATTTCCTCCTCCTGCAGGTGGCGAGCCCACAGGGATGGGCTTCCACCACAGCAGCAACATGGATCAAGGCCCAGACGTCGGCCCCGCCTCCCAGGTCTGGGAGCAGGAGTAGGCCCCGGCGCTCTCCTTCTGGGAAAGGTATGCCGACATCTTATTGGCTGAAAGGCTAGCTGGGCTCACCTTTGAAAATTGGCTCAGGACCAGGAACTGCTGGAGGGAGTCCCACTGAATCCTCACAAGGGGGAGTGAAAAGCCGAGGAGTGGGATTTCTGAAATAGCCCCAATTAGCCTCCTGCCAAGTGATCCCGACGCTTAATAACTGGTGGGTAGATAGATAGATAGATATAGATAGATAGATAGATAGATAGATGTGAAAAGTACATCGCAGCATCCACGCTAGCCTTCTGTGCTGTAGCTAAACCCACATTAGCTTGCTGTGTTTCATGTTGATCTACTTTCGTGTTTTTCACCTGGAGCTTGTAGATGTTGCTGCCTCGTGAAACTGAACTTGGTCTACAGGAAGATGATGAATATCAGGGCCTCCAACAGAGAAATTTTTGCGTACGGCCTGGAGATGGTGGAAGAGTGCTTGTCAAGCAGAGACAATAAACATCACAACAAAGAGCGTTTCCGAACCCACTTCACGGACAAAGAGTGCTGGAGAGCTCGAGCATCGCAAGGAATAGCAAGAATAATTCTCTTCTTTTGCTTGAATATATTGAGTAGCAGGTGAGGAATGTGTTCTTCAAAGCTGTTTTCTGATGCAGATAAATTCAATCAATCAACGCAAACACACTGAGAGAAATCTCATCAGCAGCCCTGAGTAACGGACCTGCGAAGAGATTCTCTCCTGGTGGCAGCTATGTCAAAGTAATGATTAATTGAGTGTGTGTGTGTGTGTGTGTGTGTCCCGAGTTATTCTTTGAGTTGCTGGCCCCTTGACGAGAGCGTGGTCTCCTGTGTCACCTCACACTTTCAAAGGATAACCTTTCTGCTCCTCAGATCTCCCCGGAAAAGAAGAAAAGTGTTTGTTCATAAAAGACAATGACGAGGTGTAGAAAAAGCCAGAGTGGCCTGTCAACAATATGGAAAGAAAAACAAATGGAGGGAAGGGCTGCTGCCTCAAACAGGCCGGGGAGGCTCATTCATGTAAAGGATTAAATGTACAAATATGTTTTAAAAATCTTACTTGCAAACCATGTATGGGCAAAATGATAGTCAAAACCCAGAAACGCTCAAACTTTTCACTGCTCAGAATAGCAAGAAAGCACATTGCAAATGAATACATTTCTTTTTTTTATAGAATTTTACTAGAATTTATAGAATTCTACTCATGTTCACGTTGTCATGGTGGTCTTAGCAATGAAATGGGATTTTAACCGCCAACCTTTCGGTCATTGGACAACCCGCTCTACTTTCGGGCTAATTGCCTAAATAGAAATGTTTGGGCAATTACACTTTTTAAATAAAAAAAACTAAACTTGGCTGTCAACATAAATGTTAATAATTAGTGACATAAAAGTCAATATCATCTATAATAAGGAGGGAGAATTTTACATAATTTCAAATTTTGTGTTTCAAAACAGTTCTTGTATTTTCCCTGGATGAGCGGAGAGAAACTCCGCCTTGCTGGAACATCCAGTTTTCAGCCAGTGCACGTGTAGAAGGGAGCAGGTTGCGGGTGGCTGGACTGAAAGAAATTGCACTTTTGAGACTTTTGAGTGATTCTTAATGCAATACATCATAAACGCCTGAGGTGGTTTTTTCTTTTTTTCACCACCACTGTACATCTGTTTTCCTGCCCCATTTTCCACCATTAGGTTCCGGCAAATGTTTGGGCCCTCGGTTCCTAAAAGCCCAAATTTACTGCGGAGTCACGCTGAAGCCGCGCGGGCCGCTTTTTTCCGGCAGAGCCATTACGTTTTAGGAATTTTCGTCGGTTAAAAATGACTCAGAAATGCAATTCAGGAGAAGTGACGCTTCGCTAAGCAGCCGCCTCCCTCTTCCTCTGCGGCCAGAAGGGGGGGGGGCGAGGAAAAAAAAAATCATTTAACCCAGATGCATTGTTATTGAGAAACATGTCATGCTGACTTCCAGTAATTTTTCCTGCATATTCTGTCTGACTCGGGGTCAAACATGAGAGGATTAGCGAGCCCTCTAATCCATGCAGGTGGTGCTGTGGCCTTGGGCTGCTTCGCTTCCTGTCAGTTTAGTATGCAGGCCCGCCCGCCTCGGAGACTTGGAGCGCGCCGCCACTCTGGGGGGATTTTAAGCTAAATAAATAGACAGAATAAAAGAGGGTGGAATAAGAAAAAGCTATTTTTTTTTTTGAAGAGAGAGGTGGTATTAGCTCAGTGATTGAGTGGGGAGACTGGGAGAGCAAAGTGTTTTGGCTTTTGGTGGCCGTGTCTCTTTTTAATTGTCGTCTCCCTTCCCGGGTCGGACGCATTCTCTTTTTTTTCATCCTTTTTCTTTTTTTTCAAACAGCCGGGCTTTGATTAAAACGACGGTGGATCGGCCAGGAAAAAAACAAAACAAAAAAAAAACGTGACGGGCTCTTCTCCGTGGAGGAGCATTGTTTCCAAAACTTCCCACTGCATTTTCACGCCTCGCGAGTGAATCATCAAGCCGTCTTCTGTCTGAATAATTTATGCGCAATCTGACAAATCTACACGTTATTATTTATGCGCAGACTGGCGGCGCGCTGTGAAGTCGCCCGCACCTCTTTCATTCGCCGTCCTGATTCTAACAAGTAGAGACGTTATGCAAATCACGTGCGTCATGCGATAATTGACTGGAAAATAATGGAGGGAAAATGTATTTATCGGAGCAGCCTCGCTGATTTTTGTTCCTTTTTTTTTCCCCTGAAATGAAATATGTGAATTAGATGTGGCGGCTTGTTTAAAACGGTATGGAACAAAACAATGCATCATTTATCGACACATTTCTGGTGAAGGATGAGTCATGATTTTTTTTTTTTTTTTTTCTTCAGGCCTCTGACAGCAGGAGAGCAGCATCATTACTTCACCCTCATTATTTTGACCTGGAACACCAAGGAAGTCACGTTGTCTAATGATCCAAATGATCCAAAATTCAAACTAGTCCCACTTGTCTCCAGCCCGACAGTGAATTACTCAGAAGTGAGAAAAGTCCATCCTTTACTTGATGCTCATTGCATGAAATGTGTGACGCAAACTTCGTCTTATTGCCATTAAAAGTTTATTTTTATGGAACTGCGCTATATGTGGGTTTTTCTGCAGATCTGCAGGGTGGTTGATTAATCTAGATTAATCTTGATCTTTAATTCAAATTAAAGATCTGAATGTCAAAATGATACAGGAACTTGAACACAGTTACAGTGTTTCTTAGTTTGCCTCCATCTTATATATGGAATTAAAAAGTGTTATTTCCCTTTTGCTCTCACCGACTGTTTACTGGGACTTCAGTTAGGAATTTAGTTCTTTTTAAGTCTGCAATGAGAATCTTTCAATCTTTCAAAAATCACATACGTCGTCTTATGTGGTTCACTTCCACTCGCTTGTCACATCTGTGCACGCATCCCGTGCACCATGTCTCGTATCGCAGCCAACTCCCTTCGCCTCCAACCGCAGAATCGCTGCTGTACGGCAGCCAAGAATCTCCCTTCGCTTCTGTCGTTTCCTTAATGATGCCTCATTGCACATTATAGGGCCTTTTTTGTAGTTCTCATCATGGCTTTTAATTAAGTAGCAGTAGTTCAACCTATAATGAAATGTTCTTTGCTGCTACGGGTTTGCACTGAGGGACCTCAGAGCTGCACCGTGTTGTTAACGTTGGACGTTCACTCCAGGATTTTGTCTGAAGTGAGTCGATTCCAATTGTGTTGCTGCCTTTGATGTGCTTTTTGCATAAGTGGGTCAAGTCTGATGAGAGTATGTGTAAATCAGTTTCTACTGTTTCCAAGAACTGGAGGCAGAAAAAAAAGAATTCTGAGTAAAAATGCAAATTTGACTGGAAATGACGCCTAAACTGTCCTTACTTTCTGTGATTGCCTTCGTGACAATTAACCTTATTACCACCACACTAGGATGAAACCAAGACATACTTTGACACCCATATGTGTGAATGAAGTGTTGGACGTTGGTCTGTGGTGCAAACTACACGGAGAGATGGCAAAAACACAAAAGCAAGTGTTTTTTCAGTGCAATCCATTTACACGTTCATTATGACATGCAAGTTGTTTTCTGAGGGGGTAGAAGGAGTTTTATTTTTTGACCTCGTAATCTTCACTGAAACTTCAGCGCTGCTTTGATTAAGAAATATTGAATACTTTGTGAAATCAATATTTCGTGATTACTGCTGCTACTTTTACTGCTGATGGATAGTCTTACAACTACTGCTTTGTAAAAAACAACTTCCTGGGTTGTTTGTGTTTTAATGTGTGTGTGGAAAGTTGGTTTTAAAGAGGCCTTTTATTTTGTGGGTTTGCACTTTGATTTCTCCGGTGTGTCAAGTGACTCCCTTTGAGTTTGGCTCTTTGGAAGACTGAGTGGGTGGCCGTGGGGACGTCACCCTCAGGCCCCACTTTGTTTATTTAATGAAGATGCCAATGCTATTTGTTTCCCCAGTTGGCAATGTGACATATGTCCTTCAGATCAGGTTTTCTGTGTAACCATTAATTCAACACAAATATAATATGATATAAACCAGCTAATGAAGTGAATGTTGAGACTTCACAACTGGCATGTTCTGTCATCTGCTGGCAGGTAGCAGCTGTTTTTTGGGCGTTGTTGTAGGAGAAGCTGGCATGGCAGATGGGTTTTCAATTCCAACTAGGAAAGCGCTCACACTAGGGTGTGTATTGTTAAAATTATTACAAGGACGGTCACACAGCAAACGAGCAAAAGCCTAAATCTACCTTTTGGTAGGGGTGACCCTACCCAGGGTAAATCCGCAGCAGGCTGCAGAATTTAACTACTCATGCCAAAACTAGTTGGGAGCAAAGCGTAAATATGAGCAAAATGACTTTCAGAACTGCCCTCTTCAAAATGCTATTAAATTTTAACAAACTCGGGCACTACTGATACTCTGTCATCTTTTCTTGTTCTTTTTTTATTTGCAGTGCATGATTATTTTAATGTATTATTTTCAGTGGCATTTTTTGCTCTCTTTAGTTCTGCCCTTGGGTGTTTTTTTGTATTTTTTCCCCCTAGGTGGGCGTGGCTCTTGGTGTCTGTGCAGCTACTCTGCAGTGATCATCAGCAAACCTGTTTGACATTAGCCATCAAATGATCCTGACCTTGCCTGTGTGTTCATTAGTTATTGCCTCTTTTTTCTGGATTGAATTTTAATTTTTTGGTTTGGTTTTGGATGACCTTGCAGTACCTGACAGACAGATTTATTGGAGTTTTACTAGTTTGTGGATTTTCGATTTAGCACTAATTTTATTTTCCTTTTCCGCCCTCTGTCATTTGGACTGTTTTGCCCTCTCCATTCTCCTCCACTTTTTTTTGTCTGTCACCACTAACATCTATGTTGTGTTTCAAATTATTTGTTCATCGAGCATAGCAAAACCTGCCTAAAAAAGCTTGCCAAGGTGCTCAGAGCGGTACTGCATGCGGGGGAAGGGATGCTGCAGGCCAGCCAGTCTGGCAGTAAGATGAACTGTATGTCTGCTCTGCACACTGACACACTGCAAAGTTTCTTATAGTCTTGCAAGGCAGTTGGATGTTTTGAGTAGCCGTGAATGTGGCAACCGATAAAGAGGCCCAGAACTTGTACAGCTGCAACAACAGTGACCGACACGGGGGCTGCTTCAACCAACATTGTGGTTGTCTTGCAGTTAAATTCTGATTTTGAAACAACAAAAAAAGGACTTAAGAAGAAGATTTAGGGCTTTGCTCAAAACAAAACAAAACAATAGCCCCTTGAGCCTGCTGCGTGTACTTATGCGCGCTGTGTCTCCTCGTTTCCCGCTCCTACATGTTCCAGCCTACAATTCAGTGAGTGGACTTCTGCCAGAAAGATGTAAACAACATTGTGTCCTGGGCCAAATGTATATTGAATTAAATCTTGTCCATTCTCTTTCGTGAAGAAAGGAGGATTTTGGATGTAACCCGACAGCGTTGTTTGATTTACGTAGCTGATTCCTTGCAAACGTTGTCCACGTTTTATGAACTGGTGCTTTACGTTGATACAATGAAAACGAGGAGTTTTTGCCCGAGAGTCTGAAAAACAAAGTGAAAGGATAGCGGCTCTAGGACGAGGCTCAGAAGATCACATCGGCGATATGTGATGTGTTTATGATAACGGGACAAATGTAGTTATGGCTCGAACAGTTTGACCTCTGGAACTGCTGACATTCCAGACATTCACAGGCTGTCGCATGTTCGGATATATACTGCATCTCTGCAAAAAGCCCTGTTTTGTTTTTCGAATACTGTGTAATACCATGCAAATAAGACCCTCCGCCCACCCAGCTCCCCTACAGAATTAATGTTTCAGTGCACCTCATTTAAGCATGCGCGCATCCTTTCTTCCCCTAAATCACAGTGATGGATGTTTGTGTGTTTGTGAGCGTGCCTGCTAACAAACACCCATCAGCTACCGCAAATAGTTACAAATGGATGCAGGACTTCCTGTTCGTATCTTATTTGGGTTATTCAGCTGTAAACACTGAGGGAATTGAGGGGGGAATCACCTTTTGCTGACTTGTGGTTTAATTAATAGATGCAAGATTAGTATGGCGCATGAATAAAATGAGAGAACTTTGAAATATGGAGGCTTAGAATAAATCATAACTGTGTGTATATATATATTTAGATATACTGCTGGTAGTGACCAGATGATGGTAATCTGCTTTTATTTTGAATGTGATTATGCAGCGCCCCCATTCATACATATAGGCAACGCGTCTGTGCTCATTTATCGTTTCGCAAAAATTGTAAAGAAATAAGCCAAAAGAAATTTGTGGATGAATTCCAGATGTGAATGTAAAGAAAAGGATGTACACAGCAGCAAATGAATAGTAATAAAATGGCCTGGAATATCTTCGGATTGTACGTGACACTCTCATTAATATCCTCAATGCTTTGCTATGATTTATTGAACTGCAATGCATCGCCCTGCACACCCCTTTTATTTATCTTTTTCAGTTTGGTCGGAAATGTATTTCAAGTTAATTATTTTTGTGTACATTTTTTTCACCCCCTTTTCTTCTCATCCCGAGCAGGACATAAATCTGAGGTATGTACAGGGAAAAGTGGGTTTTTCGTATGGGAAGCATTTCTTTAAGCCGGTGGGATTGATCGGGGCGACGTTGCAAACTGGGGCAAAAGAAAAGCGGCGGAAACAGGATGAAAAATTGCTGACAATTTCAGGTTTAAATGAATGAGAGAAATGAGAAAAGTGGGAGGTGGGATTGTTGGGTCATGGTCACCTGTTGGTTTGAGGGATAGAAGAAAGCCAAAGCAGAAACAACAGTCAGACGTCGATGGGGGACATAAGAAGATATAGATTTTAATGTCTTTATAAACATTTTGCACGGTTGTTTTCCATGATAACTTACTGAACAACTGAGTCGTGGCAGAGAAAATAATAAAAGATGGCTATATGGCTATATAACAGGAAATGGGGAAGTGTGGACATGATAAAAATATAGCATGAAAAAAACATGTGAAATAAAAACATCACCAGAAAAATAGGAGGGAAAACCGATTGACTCCTCTTGACGGGAGGAGCGGAAAAACCCTGTTGTCATCGTCGAAGTCACTGGAATAGTTTTTTTTTCTCATATTAATACAGTAAACGATTAATATCAGCGCTGCAAGAAGTCCGGGTCACACCATTGATACAGACACCATCAGTATCAGTAGATTTGTAAGGGATGCACAAAAGCTCCAGAAGTACAGCGAGAAGTCTCATTGTTCATCTGTCAGTCCCTCATTGTTCGGCACCGCCTTTGTCACTTCGGAAGCGATTGTCTTGTTGTCGGATCGTCCGTCTGCCAACAATCACACGTCAGTGAGGAGGCGCGGCTCGCCCCTGCGTGATCCTTCTTTCGCCGTGCTCCTTTCAAAATAAAACGAGGGGGAAAAAAAAGGCCGTCTTTGAATTCTCTCTCCGCACCGTGTGAGTCAGATTAGGTACAACAAATGTTTCTCTCTGGATCGCTGCTCTTGTTTTTTTGAAGTCACATTCTCACAAAATGTGACCCCCATGTGTTCTCAACGAGCCAGCGAGGCCCCTCCGGCCGAGGAGGGCTCAGTTCGGCGCAGCCTTAGCGTGAAAACCGACAGAAAATAAGCTCCGTTTTTTTTGGCTCTCGACCTGTAAGGCTCCTGTCATCCCTGCAGCAGGGGATCCGTCTCCAGGTCCATTTTGTGTCTTAGAAAAACCAAATGAACAACATCTGACACAAGATAGATAGACAGACTCAGTATTCACAGCTTGAACTCCCAGAGACGCACGTTATTTCCCACCCCCGCCCACCCCGAGCAAATAAAACCAAACCAAACCAAAAAAAGCAAATGGCAGTCATTGTCATATTCAAATTATTAGCAGATTAATATTTAGTTGCACAGAGGGAGAGACATTGTGTAAATGAAGATGGATCCAAGTTGCGTGCGCGACTGCAACACCGTTGGCGGTACCTGAACAAAAGCCAGCGTTGCGTAGAGTAATTTTAATTAGTTAGAGCTTCACAGGCCCAAGTCCCTCTCTGTGTGGCTACACAGCCCAGTTGTTGTGTTGTGTTGTTGTCTTGGCAACAAATGGCTGCGCTCACATCCCAGCTCTAAGAAAAATAAGCAAATAATTTCTTTTTTGGGACCCATTGTTGGCCAAAAAAAAAATTAACAAATAGGTAAAGCTGAAATGTCTGGACTTGGAGATTTACACAGGAAATGGCTTCATGTGTACACTTTTAATGGCATCTTACATGTTGTAAAGAAAAACAAACAAACAAACAAACTGAAGTCTGGATAAAGCACTTCCCTGGCTCACGAGCCAAATCTTGCCTCTGTTTTGCTTCTTCACGTCTTTTATCGCTCATCTACTTTCGTACATTTTTGGTTGTCTGAGTTCCAAAAATGTACGAAAAGTGTGAAGTTCTACGTCCTCACACTGTGACGGATTCTCGTTCGCTTTCAGTCGTTCTCCCGACACGTCGCCCTCTCTGATTCTTGTGCTCTTTCTCTTATGTTTGGATGTTTTGATGCCTGTGTCTTCAGTCTGAACAGTAAAACTCCCCGCACAACAATTATACATATAATCACACCCACACACACATACACACATAAACCCACAGAGGCCTTGTAGTGCAGGAGCGAGAGAGTCTCAGGGCTGCAAGTTCTGTATTTAGCTGTCGTTTCACCCCCGAAACTGGTCAGCGGAGAATGTTGTCAATATTTGTCGTTATCAAGATCGCAAAGAGGGCATAGGCGTGTAAGCACGGGGTGGTGGTCGCCCTGTTGTTGGCTTGCTGAACCCCACTAGGGGGACGTACAGTGGTCCGGGGGATGCACTTATGCTTCCTCCCTGTGACTGTGCTGTCCGGAGACGTGTGGTCGTGCTTTCCCCTCTCTGTGAAATCCGGCGAGGAATCTTCCTTGTCTGCCATCACCTCCTTGGAGTGGTGCACCTCGTTGTCGCCTTTCCCCTTGCCCGGCCTGTTCCGAGGCTTGGTGCAGTTCCGGGAGCGGCCGGGTCTCGACGGGTGCACCATATGGGTCTGCCCTCCGGATCCTACCGCCACGCCACGGGTGAGGGAGGGGCTGACGGTGCCAGATAAGTTGTTAGTCTGCGCGATGGAGCCCGGGTTGGGAACCGTTGGCGAACAGTTGGGGAAGTCGTCCTTGCCCAACTCCTTCAGGTCTTTGCCCACCATCTCAGCCGGCGACTGGCAGCCCACGGACGAGGTGGAACCTCGGAAACGCTTCAGCCATTCCCAGAGCGACAGGGCCTTGCAGTCACACGACCAGGGGTTGCCGTTGAGGCGCAGGTATTCCAGAGCGGGCAGCGTGTCGAGGCATTGCCCAGAGAGTTGAATCAAAGTGTTGTTGAACAAATAGAGTGTGGTGAGGCGCTTCAGGTCGTGGAAGGCCAGGCGGTCCACCCACTCGATCTGGTTCTGGTGCAGAAGCAGACGGTCCAAGGCACGGAGGCCTCTGAATGTGTTCTGGTTGATGTTCCACAGACGGTTTCCGTGCAGGAACAGATGGCTGAGATTGTGAAGGTCCATGAATGTGTCGTCTTGAAGGAACTTCAGATGATTATCCTGTGGAGTTACAAGAGATTGCACAAGATCAAGTTCTAATCCCAAAGAGCTGATCTGCCAAATTTACTCCGTTAGGTGGTAGTTGCTGCCACATAGAGGTCAGTCTTTCGTAGATATACCCACGTAAGTAACTTGACATTGGAAGTTCAACTTTTGAGGGGAAAAAACTAAGGATTAAATTGAAAGGGCTGATTCACCAAAATGACTGTGAGGCTGTTGTGTCCATTACACAACGGCAACCGGAAATTGCACATTCTTCCAACTCACAAACCAAAAAAAGGCAATGGGTGCTGTGTGTCTCTGAGTGTGTCACTGAGTAGCCAATCAAGTCGCATCTCTCCGCTCTGTTGTGAGACGAAAGCAAAAGGGACTTTGTTGCTAGACAACAAAGTCCTCAGTTTGTCTGGTCACATGGTGAATAACAAATAATCATTATGATTATAGCAATAATCAGTGTCATTATTTAAATGAGTTCTTTCACCCCTCTTTATATCATTCCATCCTCTCTTGCGGTCTGTTGGTAATGCGATTCCTCGAGGATAAAGCGGGATGTCTTGCGTTGGTAGTTTTGACGAGAGCCTCTGTACGTCATCTGTTAGAACCTGGAGTTCACTGTTGATTTTTTTCCCCCTTTGCCTGCTGCATTTGCAGCAGACAAGACATTTGCAATGTGACGCAACGGGGGTGCAAATTGCTCACTTCTTCTCAACTCGACGCCTGCGTTTGCTCTATCATATTATTTGCTTACTTTGTGTGTTCAGGGGATTGAACAAATAGAATGATGCACAGTCCCCCCCAAATCATTTTGATTTTTATAGAGCTTTCTTGTTATTCTTACCGAGCTCAGTGCATTAAGCTGAGTCTTATAACAAACAAGGTTAACTTAACAAAATCAAATCAACACATCACTGGAAACTGTTCATTTGAATGTGCTGATTCACTTCGTAGTTTACTTTTAATTTCTCAGAAAAAATATATTATTAGAGTTCTAATATTTGGCATTAAAGCACAACAGTTATTGACACTGACTTCATCTAACTAAGAGCATGCATCTGCATTTTCAATTCCATCTACAGGACACAAATCCACCTGGTAAAGCTGGTACCAATTTAAAATACAAAGGCTAGGAGTAACTGTACACAAATCATACAGGTTTCATTAGTTATTATTTATTTTCACTGATGGTAAAGACCTTAACTGACCACTGGTTAAATGCCACTCGCTTACCTGCAAGTAGAGATACTGCAGGTTTCTGAGGCCCTGGAAGATGTTATTGGGAAGAGAGCTGAGCCCACAGCGGTAGAGATGCAGCGCGTTGAGCCGGCTCAGCCCGTGAAAGGTGTCCTCGGCCAGGGAGCGCAGGTGGCGGTTGTCCCCCAGGTCCAGGTCTTCCAGCAGTGTGAAGCCGTGGAAGGTGGAAGGCTCGATGTACGTGATGTTGTTGGAGTAGATCCAGAGGGTAACCGTTTCGGGGCTGAAGTGGCCTCGAAGTAAACGATGTATCTTATTGTTTTGTAAAAAGATGCGCTCGCTGTCGGGAGGGATGCCTTCGGGGACCGTCAGGAAGTTGTGGGCTTGGCAGGAGACGGTGGTGGGCGCCGTGTAGCAGATGCAGTGGCGAGGGCAGGACCAGGAAAACTCCAGGCCGCAGAGGACCAACAGGAACTCCAGCCCGCAGCCTGCAGCCGACACCAAGCCGTGCACGCACACCAGAGGTTTGGGGATAGAGAGGGATTTACACACATGCGCGCACACGCACACCAAGAAAAACACACAAAGAAAGAGAGAAAACAGGATTAGAGCTTATTTATAATTTATGGAAGGCGCGAAACTGTCAAGTTGGCTGTGATGGTGCAACCACAACACGCTGTTTGGCCGTAATGTTTATTGGAGCTCTTCTTTAGCAGCAGTAAAGAACAAGTACAGCTGCAGGGATGTAGATAACATTAGGTTTGCAGGTGTCCTAAAGTAAGTCAAACTTGCTGGCAGTGCTTAAAAGTTAAGAGGCCGATAAAGTCATCAATATCTGCCCTCTAGAGGCTGTAGATCTGGGAGTGTCTGTCACTCTGGCACTATTCCACAGCTTTCAGCCCGGTGCTTGTCAAAATGCTGGTTTTACTCTGAAGGACAAACACCGGCCACATAAATACGGACGTCCAGAATCGTGTTCTTTTTCATTCCAAAAAGCCCAGAGAGCCGGAGGAAACCGACAGAATATCACTCACTGCCTTTCCACGCTGCCACCGCTGCTAAAATGCATTACGGTGAGTTACTGATGCCACGCGGCACAGGCTGGGGAAACAAGAATGCCGAGCAGACTCCACGGGCGATTGAGTCGTGGCTTTGCAAGCAAATGTGTTTTCTGATTGTCTGCCGAAAAAGGGGCGCGTGTGCAGCCCAGCCAGGATCAAATTCACATTTTTTTTCTTGTTTGCTTGCTTCCCACCCCCCTCGATTTTGCAGAACAAAAGCAGTGATAGTGCCGCTTTGATTGGTTCGACCGGTGCCGCAGCACATGGTCTTATGTGGTAGTTTCACTGACTGACTCCAGCGAGTGTTTTTAGCCGCAACAATGGCGAGTCTGTCGCGGGGTGCCAGCGGCAGCATCCGTTGGAGTGTTCGTCACAGGAGACACGGACGGATCCAACATTTCAGAACTGTTCCCGCTGTGTTGGGTGAGGTGTTCTATTAAGACGGAGGTTCCCTCCCTGAGTCCACCGGTCTGGTTGGCTGTTTTCTTGTTAACCAAGCTGCGGAATGCTTGTTCGAATGAGCGCTAAAGCTGCTGCAAAGTCCGATTTTCACAATTGATCCGCCATCTCGCGGCTCATGTGACGATTCTAACCTGACCAATGCTCGAATGTATTATTCATGGCGTGGCGTTGGCCTGATTGGCCGCCTCCTGTCGATTTGCCTGCGTAGCCTTTTAACTCAGCCGCTAAATCCCGGCTCTTTTAATTCGGGAGGCTGCAGAATCGCTCCCCGCCAAGAGGATGGGCGTATTTATCTAACCTATTTTCTTGCCAAACTGTGCCTGAGACACTGTGACATTCGGCGTCTGACTCCACTGACCTTTAACAGTAATTCTCTGTGTCTGGTGGCGGAGCTGGAGCACCGAGCCGAGCGCCACCTGAACAAGAGTGAGCTCAGATCTAATCCTGTTTGCTAAGCCCTGCCACTGGGCCGCCATGAAAATTCATGAAGCCTTCCCCGACCAGAAAAATGTGTCAATGAATAATGGGGTGGGGGGGAGTGGGGGTGCAGTGCAATTCCTGAACGTGAGGGTTTATACAAACTAATATGCATGTGAATGCGTTGGTGGAAAAGCATAAAAGCGCGGCCGCGACATTGCTGCCGTGACCCGCACCAGCTCCCGGATCCTTAAGTATTGTTCGGGAAACGCAAATTAGTCACAGCATGAAAAACGAATCTGTTCCAGTCTTTGGCCACTTACAGCTGTGCACATCTCATTCCTTCCTCCCTGACTGCTATCTACATAAAAGGGTAGCGCGAGAGGCACGTACCGCCTCAGCAAATGAAGGTGAACGTTTGGAATTTACCGGCGGAAGTAAAGGTTGATTCACTTAACAGCTGAAGAAGCAAGACAAGACCCTTATTTTCATGCTCCTGCTTGGGAAAATTTGCATCATGCAGCATCTAGCAGGTACTTAAAGCTCCTTTGACATTCATATTTCAGATATGCTCAAATTTCATTATGTCACTGATCCTCGCAGGAGAAGCTTCCCTCAAAGACACACGAGACGGGGTGCGTGTGAAGATAATCTGCCTTTTTTTGCCCTCACGTTTGTTTTCAGACACTGGCTTCAATCAGCCGCCTCCCGCACAGATCCATCCCCGAGATTCAATTATTTATAAAAGTCATTCCCCTCCCACTCCAGTAATTATATTTTTTGAGGCCTAAAACTATTTCCATTAACACCTTTCTTCATGCATGTCAGAGGGACGCGGTGGCAGATCTCTAACAGGAAAATTAACAGAGCAGGCGAGAGACAGACAGTGATGAGTGCGACACACGGGGAGGACGGGGAAATGAAAATGTAGATGGTGGCCAGATAGCGAGTCAACTCGAATCAGCGATCTGCTTATCGCGTTGGACACAAGGATGCACCGACTCGCTTCTCGGTGTCGTCTGGTTGTCAGGACAAAGTGATATGCTTGTTTATTTTTTTAATTTTGCTTAATCTCCTCCCGTAAAATAGCTGCGCTTACTGATTTGCCCCTTTTCGTAGAGAAAAAGAAAAAGAATTCGATTCTGGAGCCTTGCGCGTAGATCAGGCTGCTGTTTCACATCCAAGTTGCGTGTCCAAACTGGCTTCTATCTCAATTTGATGCAAATAGTCAACAGGATTGTCAAAAAAAGAATACAACCTTAAGCTCGCAGCTGGCCCTTTTAACCTTTGAGCCTTTTCTTAAGTCAAAAACAAGCTCAACTAATATAAAAATGTGAAGGGCAAATGTATATATATATATATTTATTTATTTGTGTTTCCATCATCCTTTGGCACCTTATATCAAAATATGCATACAAACAGGGTGGTGGAGCCCCTCAAAGAACAAAGTTTTTTTTTTTTTTTTTGCCTTTTGACTGCCAAAAAAAAAGCGCCTCAAGCTGCTACTCAGATGTGCCCAGGAAAAATGAGGCGTGCAGACGAGAGCTCGCAAACCGTAGCGTCTCAGCATATGTAGGGGTATTAAAAACATGGGAGATATGGGCTGTAATATCTTCCTCCCCTCGTTTCCGATGAACAAAATCTTTATCCCTAATGAGGCTTTAGAAATCTGCAATACGGCCCGCGTTTTTTAGATCCTCAAATAACTCGGATGCCCTCATCTGCATGCAAATGGAGGGAAGATGGAGTGAACACGCAGGATTCCTGCTCCTTTGCAGCCATATTACAGGGATGCGTTGTCGTCTTTGAAAGTGGCATCACACGGAGGGGCTGGAACACCCGCCAGCGCACTGATCTCAGCACGCGTTTACGCCTGACATCAAGCGACGGACAATGTGCATCTCAACCAATACAGTTAAACATACGCTAGATCGTCATGCTGTAATGTGCGCATCAGGTTTGGATGAATGAATAAGGTGGGATGAACGCCTGAATAATGCTTGGTGATGTGTCCTGAACAGGCAGAAACAGTGATTCAAAAAAGTCAAACTTGTGTGTATTGTGTGTTGTGTAGCAATGCTGTCCTATGAAGGGGGGGCGTGAGAGGAAAAAATAAAAAGGACAAATTACACAACCCACAAGACGTTGTGTGCTGACGCAATGAGTCATTTGAATGATATTTTTAGCACTGGACCCGGTGGCGCATGCACGATATATGCCAATAGTCACTATTGGAAATTGGCAGAACAAAGAAGAGGCTCTGAACAAAAACAGCCATGTGTTTTTGGAAGGCAGAGGCAACTATTTTAGGACACGCTTGTCTTTCGCCTATTTCCGTCTCTGCCCGCTCCCAATGATAGCTGATGACAGGTCCTATTGATAGCTCCACACTGCCAGAATTACTATTGTGACCCCGTAACCTCATCATCAGCAAGTATCTGCTCTTTCTGGAAATGGAATTAAATAAATGGAGGCCCACAACGGCCCAGGGTCCCTCGACGTGCTGAGGAGACACTGTGTAGAATATCAGTGAGGCATAGTTCACACCAGATTTGCCCTCATGAATAACACATCTTTGCTAATAGGGAGCAAAGTGTGTGTGTGAGTGTGTGTGTGTGTGTGGAGTAGTGGGCCGGCCGTGCCCATCATTAGACTGGACCATCTTAATTTCCTGTGTGCCTTCAAAAAGCCAAATAAGCACTCTGGTGTTTCCGCTCCTGTTGTTGACCGCATCAAAACAGAACCGCCGATCAAAAGGTGCTTCACGTCCTCATGAAGGGATCTGATGCTCCCCCAGATGTGCGATAACACCCTCATCCACATGTTCTGAAGTGGTAGGTCTAGCGTTCGTATAGTTTAGTTTTGGGTGAATTGCCCTCTGGGACTAATACGTATCCTGAATCTGAATCCGAGTAATGTTTTTCATATCTGGAGACTTTTTGTATTATTTTCTATGAGAATTAATCATGTGACGCTCATGAACCAAACTGAAAATAACTATTTTGTGGCACCTGTTGTAATGGGAGCATTTTACAAAGGGTTAGACAAAGGTTTGCTGATATTCATTACAGGTGGCTGTATCGAAAATAATATTAATTAAAAATAATCATATTTATAATTGGATGTTCACATAAAACGCTCCCCCCAAGCAGAACTGTGCCGCTCTCTCCACTGTCATGTGATGCAAGGCACCAGCCATTTAAATTGGATACTGTAATAAAAATGATGCAACAGTACAGCAAAGCTCTATTAGTGCCGTCGGTTTAGCCGAGGAGGTCCTTCACACCGCTTATATGCTATTAAAAAAACTAATTGTTTCACGTGTGCTTGTTAAAATGTCTGTTTTAGAATTGAACACAGCCAAGAGCCACACAAAAAGATGAGCACCTGCAAATAAATGAGCCGTAGGTTTTTACGAAAAAATTACCCCTGTCAGATGTGGTTTTTCCTGCCGAAGAACCCTTTGAATAGACTGACTGCCTTTTGCGGCGGCGTGAGTCGATCTTCACATATCAGTTTCAATTAACAGTGTAGAAACACTGGCAAGAACGCAAGTGATCTTCGCTGCAGGACGAAGAGGGCGGATAGAATTTACATCATAGCTTCAATCAAGGCTGGTACCATTCAATTCCCATCAACGTTTCTCTGGCGCGTTCTCAACATTTGTCACCGCCATCATTTCCCCACTGATCATCAAACTCTTCCGCCGGCAGCTGGGACCGTCAACGTTTCCATACTATTTTTTTCTTCCCCCTCCACAGCCCTACCGCAGAATGTTATAGATTCTGTATAACCCCCCCCCCCGTTCAGCGGCTCCACTGCGGGCTGCGTCGCCTCATAAGGTTGCCTGACTATTCTTCTGGTGAAATGAAAGGGAGATGGAGGGAGAACAATGACGACGGCGAGATTGCCGGGGAAATGCAGCGGAAGAGAACAATTTCAGAAGTGTGTCCTGCCCCCGCGATGCTCCAGCGCTGCGGCGCCATCAACAGCCGCAGATTGCTGCAGTGTTTTGTCTGTCCGTTCGTATAGCACAGCGCTGGGTTGAAATACGCTTTTCTTTGTTTCTTTTTATTCCATCTTCCTGTTTGTGATCCGTTTACTTTTATCACATCTCTTGCAGGACGTCTTTATGTCGAATCAGTTTAGTGTACGTCTGAACAAAACCAATAAGCTCAATGTTAATGTGCCTTTATCCCCCTTCTCTTCAGTGTTTCACGGCCCTGCCATCTGTCGGTGCGCTTAGCTGTCAACACCCCCTGCACCTGAAGTGTGTTTTTGTAACTCTGTTATTATAGTGTATTTATTTGACATGGAGCCTCTGCAGCGCTTCATGACATCCCTGTCAGTGCAGAGAATCATTTAGACGGCTGAGGGTTTGCTTTGCATTGCCATTCACGGCTCTTGTAAAGTAATAACAACAACCCAAAAAACCACCAGCAACAGAAGAGTATCATCCATATATATTACATGTTAAACTAAAGGAGAGAACCCACTGCCTTAATTCACATGCGCAGTGGTGGGCTGCATTTTTGGGATCATTCTAAACTCTTATGTAGACAGACCACTCAATGCAAGATGGAAAAAAAAATGACAAATGAAGTTCAGAAGTTTGATGTTTTGATTTTTTTTGCATCGAAATGAATAACGGACAAAATTGCAGAGAGTTGATTTGCACTTTGGCTGTATGAGAACAAGCAGCACGAAGGGAAGCCGGAAAAAAAAAGCACTGCAGCAATATGAGTGACAGCAGCATGTCGCAGGCTGACGAATCACATGACCTAAAAATAACTTCTCGAACAACAAGAGCCCCCCTCCCCACCTCACCCCGCATCCGACACCACATGCCTAGCCTACACAGAATGAAGTGGAGGATCTGTTGGGAGCTCGCACTCGTGAGTGAAGCCGAGAAAAAAAAGAGTGCAAGTTGCCGCAGATGTGTAAAACCTTCGCTTTAATTAACATGCCTAATGGATGTCTAGTAGGTGCTAATTCCACTCGCTTCACCGGCACATCTGTACCTGTGGCTGGTCCCCATCGCAACACCCTCTCCGCTGAAGGCTGATGGGTGCCATATGGGCCGTGCGAGCCCATACCTGGAGGACCAGCAGGAGCGCTGCTAGAGCGCTCGCAAACATGTCATTTATATCAAAATGCAGGGGCGCATTCGCCGGTGGGGGTGGGGGTTGGAGGTGGGGGGGCGGGGCGGAGGAGCGAGGGTGGGGTGTAATCTGCAACCGACTACATCTGTTCATCCTGACAGCACAACAGCTAATGATTCAAACACGCGGCACCCCCCACGGCAGCGTCGCACTGCGCCGGCCGGCCGCACTAGACGGATGACTCGGCGCAACGCCAATGTAATGGGGGAGGGTATTTATAAGGCAATCTCCCCCGCAACCCGCTTTTGCGGAGCTGCAAATAATTTGATTTAATGGAAGCGTACGTCTTATATAGTGCCAGCGCGTATCGAGGAGCGTTCGTCTGTTTCAAAACACGATAAACAGGTGTTTATCGCTGCTAACCGCCGGCAGTGCATGGTAACTTAAAGCTTGTCTTTTGAAATGTATGAGTGCCATATATTAAATGAACTTTGATGAGTGGAAGAGCACACTTCACTGCCCTACGTCAATGGAAAAGCTACAGGAACAACAACCGAGTCCATTCTGAGCAACGCAGCCGTTTTTTTTAATGTCCCATTTGACATTTTGCTCATGAATTGCAAATAAAAGAATCATTCAGGCAGTCGAATGACGGCGAATGGTCGAAGCTGAGCTTAGCCATCTTAAGTTGACAGATGACTTATTATCATTACAGTCGTGTACATCACCATGAACTTGCCCATTTCCCTGAGAGGAATGTGCTTGGAGTCGCAGATGAAAAAGACAAGCAAAGCTGTCGAAGAAAAAAAACCCACAATACTTCTACATAAATCTTGAAGCTGGTCCAAGTCACTCTCAGGCTGTCACGCACTCGGGGCTAATAATCACACTCCCCAACGTCGTACCTGCCCTTTGAAACACTGGAGCTGCATCTGCACCGTGTCGCAGCGAGTCGCAAGCGTTATTTATTGCTCTCAGCAGCAGCAGCAGCAGCAGCAGCAGCAGCAGCAGCAGGCTGGACAGTTGACAGTTCTCCTGTTATGGCCATTCACTGTCTTGCTCAATCATGTGCATGTAAGTCAATGACAGGGCGCATCACAGCCGGACATTGTGAGGCTCCCTCAGAGTGACAGCTGGCTTTTGACGGTGCTTTGGTGGCTGAGTTGACTGACAGGGAGCAGCAAGCAGCAAACAACAAAGAAACGATGTCTTGGGGCGAATGATAGATTCCATCCACATCAAGTCTATGCTAAGGTGACAGAAGATTTTTTTCAATCTTTTTTTTTGTGGATAGCCTGGATCATTTGGGCAACGTGGACAAAACTGAAAATGTGGGTCTCGGTTCGCTTGCAAGTGGACCCTGGTCTTTTTCCTGTCAGTGTTAATGCAAATGGATCAAAACCAGGAAGTGAACCAAAGGTCAGTGGATTCTCGTTAAATGGAACAAACTCATAGTGAAGACTGAGGAGTTGCCAGCGCTCCCTGAAGTACGGTCAGGGGACTATAATGTATATTATGTCTAATTGTTGGTTGAATAGCTGAAATAGCTGAAAGAGATGGATTTTTCTCTTAGTCTTTTCCACAGCCAATAAAGTAGCCGGGTTTTCTTTTTCTGCGTATTGTTTTTCTTCCTGTTCAATGCTCCTTCCGTCTAATAGCGCCCCCAAAATGAGTAGCCGCTGTAACCGTATGACTTTGCCACAGCACTGTGGTTTGTTTTCAAAAGTACAATAAGAAAGCGACCTGATCCAAATCAAGGCGTAAATGCTTTAGCGCGTTCCCTGGTGCACAACATCATAACCTCGGAAAAGTCTGAGCGAGACACTGAGTAATTACTGTGCGGCATTATTGCAGGTTTAGAAGAGCAAAGCAAACAGTTCAGACGGCTGCAGCATATCATATTGATGGTGTCCGTTGTTCTGTAACGCTGCAGTGAAAGAAAACAACAAAACAGTGAGCCGTCTCAGGTGAAATGCTCCCACAGTCGACGTAGACTTTGATTCCTCTCATACGCCCCCCGTCTGCACGTGAATGACCGGGAACGGTTTACCGTGGGACTTTAGGGCCCAGTCCGTGACGCTGCAGGAAGATCTAATAACACTAGATTAGAGGCAAACACACAATGTGTATGAATTGGACAAAGTCGCTTTTACGTAAACAGATAATCGGTGGTTACATTGTAATCTTACTTATCTGCAATGGCTCAGAATGTGGATTGGCTTGGAGTTTCACGACTTCACCGTGACATCACAGCTGGCACAAGAAAGATGTGAGATCAAGAGGTACACGAGGAAACAGGGAATAATATTCACATTTTCTTTCCTTTTGCAATATGCTTTCTAACCCTCAGGTGCTACTAAATCTTACACCTGGGCCTTTAACAGGTCCGCCTGCTAACATGAATAATTTATCATTATTATTCACCATTATCCTCATCTAACAGACAAATATTCAATTTGTTTTAGTCCCCGACTTGTTATTGTGTCCCCGCTGGGTTATCAGCCGACCCAATTGTGTTGCTAAGTGTTTTGTCGACTCTGAGACGTGTTCCCCTCACTGTCGACAACCTCCGTCCCGCCCGTCCTCCTTACGAGAGCCATTGTGGCAATTCCTCGTCTCAATCCAGCCTTCTTGGCCACTTGAAACGGGCTGATTAATGTTGCATCATGTTGACTCGTGCAGAAATGACTTTCGCCGACCTTGGGAGACGGCCGCCACGCCGTGTGGCTCCCGCAACACGACTATAAAAGCCTTTGTGGATGAATCATTTAGAGGGCTGCGCGACTCTGCTTTGGGAGGCATCAGCTCGGTGTGCACCTATAAGAGCAGCGGGGGAAGATGGCGCGTTGTGCTCCCGTCATGTCCACCTCGTGGCACAACGCTGCATATTCCTCTGCAGGCGAACTGGAAGGTAACCTCCTGCTGCAGCAACTCCCCCACTGCATACAAACAGGCTCCCTCGTTTGGCCACTTCAATTATTCATTGCAGGTGAGAGTTTGGTGCTCCGGGCACACACACACACACACACACACACACACACACACATGCATGCATGTATGCATGCATAAGCACACACCTGCCTGTGCACACGCATATGCACACATTAAACGGTCGCAAGAAGTTTTCTGGGGCGGTGAGGACTTTTTCTGGGGCGGTGAGGACTTTTTTTTTTGTTGCTCATTAGTTGCAGAAACAGGAGATGAAGAGGACTCAGGTGTGCAATGCTGCAGCTAAAAAAACAACTAAAGGGGGAGGGCGCAGCTTGCAACACAGGTATGTGCGGACGTATGCACGGCTGCAACGGTTTTTGGTTTAACATGTGGCCTCTTAGAAGTTCTGACCGAGTTGCCTGCGTGCAAGATATCAACCTAACTGAGCACGTGCACGCGGTTTTTATTGTAGGGCACGGGCACATGAATTACAAGTCTGCAGTTGTGTAGACTCATGTGCTGCATGTTGCACTTTTGTGTCTCTGTGCAAAGAGAAGTTCATGCCAATTACGTCCCGGGCACAGCAACATTAGCTTAGCTTCTAAACAGCTGATTGCGATAAAGTGACTTTGGTTGGTAGACAATAGTTGAAAAAAAACCCATTGTGAAAACCTCTGTAATCATTAAATTATCGTCCCTAGTGTTAAATGTCGACTTTGGAAGACGAGGCTGCGAGACTGATTTCTGAAATCTCTTTGGGCATTTTTTCCCCCCTTTTGTTGCCTCAAGTCTGGTTTCGACGAAAAGCTGATTTAAGCTACTGTGAATCTGCTGACTACAAATGCGGCTGCTGCAAATGCTTGAGAGCTCCGAAGCGAGGGAGGGGAATATCAAATATCAGATTCCGTATGAAGTATTGTTTTAAGTGCGGGCAGAAGTCTGTTTAATTGGCAAAGTGTGTTTGCTTATTTAAAAAGAAGCGAAGGAGAGGAGGCGCAATGTCGCCATCTGCATCGGCTCGTCTCGGTTATTTAAGAGCGCCGTTGGCGTGGGCAAGATTAGAACGCGCATCTTTTCTGAAGAAACCGGGAAAAAAAGAAGAAAACTTGTAAATGAAAAAAGTGAGGGAACGAAGACAGTGAAGGACCTTGGTCTTAAGACTGTAATCCCTTTTCATTCAGTGCAGTTTTTCAGAGCCTGAGCGCCTCGTCCTGGTGTAATGTCAATTCATTAATGCGGCGGCGCTCGGCACAGCTTATCACCTCCAAGACCTCCAACACTGCCTCCCAAGAGGCCGGTTTGGAACTTACTGTATTTTTTTTTCTTCATTTTTTCACTATGAGGTTGAGGAAGAAAAGAAAAATCCATCCATCAAAATCCACTGAATTGATTTCGTCTCTGCTTGATTTTCTGTTGCTGTCCTAAGTTTCCCATTTCGATTCACCCTGAGCGTGATTTCGCCAAATCCCGCAGCGACGGCAGGCGATCACTCGCCGTCCGTTGAATTGACTCAGTTCCCTTCTGTGAATTAAGAGTTAACCTGAAAGCAATTCTGCAGGCCTCCTCGTCGTGACGTCCCGCTGGTCCCGTTGCGACTGCCGCTGTTTGCGACTCGTCTGCCGCCGCCATTATACGCACGTCTTCTCCCCAACGCCGAACGTTCAATTGATTCTGCCGTTGTTGTCCCCTCCTCCCCCCCCCCGCCTCCTCCCAGCGCTCCCCGAGCTACAAAGCAGGAGGCGCCGCTGGATGAAACGCTAGTCGCAGGGTAATTAAAGAAACCTGCCTGGTGGTCGGAGATACTACGGCAGCCTGGTGAGTCAGACGGGTAGCACAATGCGAAAGCCGCGGGAACCTTTTTATTTTATTTTTTTTCGCCCGGTCCCATCGTCAGAACCTTGAAAAACACTATTTTTGAAGGAATTTACGCAGCGCTGTTGTTATTATTATTTCTCCTCTGCTCTGGAGAAGCGCTCGCCTTCATGCGAGGATCACGACTTGCGGAATTTCTTTTTCTCGAGACGTCGGGTTTTTTTTTTTTTTGTTTTGTTTTTTTGGGTCCCATCGCCGCTTGCCAATCCCAGTCGCTATTTTGCCTCCCTCCTCTGCTTTGTAAAGCCCAACCCTCCGGAGGCTGCCCGCGCAAACTGCCCCTCCTCCCCCATCCAGCCCCCCTGCTGTCTGTCTTCATGCTACCACTCACCACAAGTGCTCTCAATCCCCTCCCTCTCCTTATAAAGCAAAGTGCCCCTGGCGCTGACGTCCATAGATAAGTGGTTTATTTCATTTCCCTCCACGCTGACGGCGTGCAGCCGTTGCTTTTTTGTTTGTTTGTTTGTTTGTTTTCGCGGCTGTGTAACGACTCACTCCCTTGAACTCTCCTGACGCAGGAGAAGAAGGCTTCCACCAAACCGAGTGACGTTGCAGAAGAAGATGTCGGGCTCCATCTCGGTTTATACGGCTGGATGATGAAACATGATTCCCCCCCTCCAGCCACCCTTCCACCCCTCCACTACTCTCCTTGAAGATAACGAGATGTAAAGTCAAGGGCAAACAGAGTGTGTGTGTGTGAGAGCGAGAGAGCTAGAGAGAGAGAGAGAGAGAGAGACTTGTAACTACCTTCTTTGTAATTTGGCAGCGACTTCGGATTATTCGCTAGCAGAGAAACGATACGGCAGTTTCAGCTTCAGCCACTTGTGCACAACTCGCAGCGCTTCAATGCTATTTTTTTTTTTTTTTTTTTTTTTTTCATAAGCACACATTCTCGGGCAATATTGGCACAGAGGTCTCACTGTTTCCTTTAAAGGTCCCACATTAATCAATGTTGACTCGAGGAGAGTTTCCTCTAGCGTCAGAGATAAGAAGTCTATTATTTACTTCTTAAATTGGCTCACTCATATTCAGAGCGAGTGAGCTAAAACACAAGGTTGTGGGGAAACTGCCCTTTGTGATGTCACACCCGTGACCTCTCGCTGACAGTTGCAACGACACTTCCGGCTCAGTGTTGACCTTGACTTTTTGACTCTTGTTTTTGTCCCCTTCCAAGTTTTGTCCAAAGACAATCAAGCTTGAAGCTGAAAACATCTTCACAGGCGGCTGTAAATAATGCCCCTTTCTGGAAATCCATGGAGGTTTATGTATATGTAAATGATTCATGATGCAAGGCCACTCTGCTGGAGTCCAAGATGAAAAAAAAGAAAGATCTGAAGGTGGATGGATACAGTATCGTAACGGAGCCCATTCAAACTTCAATAAGAGCGACTCTGCCACAGTGACGCAATTTGACTCTAAAATTAGCTCTATTTCTATCTGAAGTAACCACTTACGACTGTGAAAGGAAAGTGGGCTAGAGGGCCAGCGGTTCGTTTGTAATGTATGCGCCGGCTGCTTTGACGGCATCGGAGCCGCGCACGCCGCCGCCGCGTGCGCACACCGCGCCGTCATATTGGAAAGGTCAAGACGGGAGCGCGGTAAACAAAGCTGCAGCGAGGGAGCCGCCTTTCTGCCCTTCATAAAGGAAGCTAATATTACAGTCGGCTACTTCTACATACAGTAGACGGGGCTCGCCACGTACGTGGAATGCAAAAATATTTCATCTCAGGGTGATTAAATCGGAATAGGCGGCTCGAACCTCAGCTTCACGCCTGAAAAAGAGGCAGCGATATTACAGTGAATATATTAGCTAAGTGCTGGAAGAATTACCATTAAGCGTCACTGGGCTGGGTTTTTTTTCTCCCACCACCACCACCATGTGCCGTTAGCCTTATAAATCTTGATAATTAAGTAAATGTAAATTTGCAGTGTGCAGCTAATTGCTTCTCCACTTCATGTTCTGGCAGTATATCAGCAACTCTCGGCGACCTCACAGGAATCAGCTGAGGAGTCACGGCAGTCCTGAGCCATTAACCGAAGTTTACTGGCGTTCAAGTCAGGTCATACTGTACGGCAGTAAAGCTGAGGCTATATTTGGTGTTGCTGTGTCATCGCAGAGGACAAAGTGCAGAATTTATTTTAGAACAGGAAGAAGACCGAAAAGATGTCGTTTTTTTTTCTTTAATTTTTTTCCGAGTACCTGCTGCTTCAATATGACTTAATGCGGTTGCTGTGGTACAGTCAGCTGTGCAGCCAAGGTTACTGGCACTATTAGCCGGCCTACACGCATACCTAAATATCTATGAGCAAACCTAACAAATTCTATCACATTGTGTCATGAATTTGTGAATGGAAAACAACCGCAGAAATGAAATGCATTTCGTACTTTGATGACCAACAAATATCCAACATTTTTGAATCAGAATGCCAGATATTTTCATTTCTTAAAAATGAGCAAGGGACATGGGATTTAATGGAGAAAAGGCAGATTTATAAATTAGCCTTTAGAGTAAATTCAAAACCTGTCAAATTTGCCTCTAATTCAACGCTGGGGAAACCGCCAGCATCCACCAGAGCTCAATCTTGCCAAGCGTCCCATGAGCTGGCCTGGCAGGGCCCTCGGCTCCTCTGACAGAACCCATTCTCACACAATCTGGACTTAACAAAAGCCCGAGAAAAAGAAATAGACATCAAGTGCTGGGCATCTGCTTCAAGAGCTGAAGAACGCAATTTAGCAGTGAACAGACAGTGCTAAGTGGCAGATTATCTGGCCGCTCCGACTGACTAGAAACCGAAGAGGACAAACACCAACTGAGTCACCACAGACTGACTGTTGCGACTGGTGGATGAACCTGGCAACCCAGTGAGGAACGGAGGAATGAGCAGTCGCGTCTGCCCACAACAAGGCAGAAAAAGAGCAAAACTTGCCGCAGCACTGATGCCACTTTTACGAGGGGAAAAACGCCAAAATAAAACCGAAGCTCAACATCAGACTTCCTTAGGCCAACTCTAACTATAACTAACCACGCACATTAAATGCACAAGTGGCGCGAAATGTAAAATAAGTCAGCCCTTTGTGACGCCATCTTGCCCTTCTTGTAGCCCAAACATATGCAATTTACAACAAAGCACCACAATTAACAGGACGAAAATGAGGAAAACAGGTCTGTCGTGCTTTCATTTTTGCGTCTTTCCTTTGTTTTTCCCCGGGTGGGCATGGCTCCCTTCTGTCTCCTGGGGTCTGTGCAGCTGCAGCTGCCTCCATCATCAGCACACCTGTTCCACATCAACCTCAGTCACTGCAGGTTACCTTGTTCTACTCCAAGGTTTGCTGTTGAATCCCCGGTGGTAGCTAACTAGGCCGTGGTTGTATTTCTTTGTCCGGACATCATTGACTCAGTTTTTTAATTATCTTGGACAATTTTTTTTTTTTTATCTACCTGCATTTGTATTGCCAGTGGTGAGTTCAATAATTATTTTGCTTAACAATTTGGGGAAAGATATTTGAAAAAAAATAATGAAAAAATAACTAATAAAAAAAATGTCCTATTTTCCAACGTCGTGAATTGCAAAACAAACAAACTTGCAGGAAACAGGAAATGGCCCGTAAGCTGACTTAGTTAAAGGTTACTCTTAAAGCTTTCTGTGTGGATGGCAGGACTCCTTCACACCACGCTGACCCCGCCTCGCCAAGCACCCCCTGCCCTGCGTATCTCCCCTCTGGGGCTATTATCTTCACACCTCTCTGCTTTCACCAACACAGCCATTACCTCCTCACCACGTCTGCCGCTCTCAGCCGCCTATCTGCCTCGGCTCTCAGGACGTCTTGTTGGTTGCGCCACTTTTAAAGGTTAAACCGGCTTCCAAGTCAACCGTGGGAAGTGTCAACCGGCCAAAGCCCAAAGTCAAACATGCTCAGTTTGAACAAGCCATTCTTTCTGTTCAACCCAAATCATTTTTTTTTGGAGGGAGTCTTTTAAGTGGTTTCAATTTAATTTGCTTAAAGGAGAAAAAAAACAAGACTTAGTGCCACTGTTTAAATAGTTACCTTCTCTTAACGGTTAAATGGGAGGAAATCACAAACATATTTATATGGAAGCTTAAGGTGTCAAAACATTTTTGGTCTCACAGGTCAATTGGATCTGGATGAGTAATTCAAAGAGATGTATTAATGAATAAAAATACTGATATGACTTGAAAGTGATACTACTACTGCTACTACTACCATACAACTACTATAACAATAATTTAAGAATTTATTGTTTGATTTTCTTCTCTCTCCTACTTTTCGAGGACTAGAGATTTTTTTGGAGTGAAAAAAAATTCCATTTAACTACATAAAATGTGTGTTGGGTTGGTGTGTAGGCGGATTAGAGGTAGAGTTGAAAGACCTGCACTGTAATTTTGCCTAAAGTGACGTTGGGATTGATTTTATTCAAGCTTGCCTGTTCGTTCTTTTCAGAAACACTCATGAGAAACACATGAGGGCTGACTGGAGGTAACGGGGTAAAGAAAACCCTCTTCGATCTAAAAGAATGGTAGCACAAACGGTCGGCACTTTAGTATCACGGCGGCGGCGGCGTCGTTTAAAAAATGTTCTGACGCACCAATTTATTTTCAACACTCTCCAACACCAACTTAGAAAAACTATCCGACATCCAAGGGTGTCAAATGAAGTCGGAGAACAAACAGTAAATTAAGAGTCGCTGCAAATGATCCTCCGCTGATGGTGCGACTTCTCCCTCCAATTAAAAACAATGTGCGTAATAATCCCCGCAAGCCACATTTATGATGGAATTTTAATGCACACCAACTGCTGCCAGGGTTGAACGTTTCAAACTTTATGTCCCCTTTCATTCCCAAAAGCTCATTTGTGGAAATTGACCATTTTTCACTGCGTCGGGACCGCTGCACCCGAGTTTCCATCGCAGACGCTGGGGATGATCTGCCCCCTGCGGATTTCATTGCACAGATAATCTCACTTCCGTCTTAATTAGACACCTGTATTTTACCTCTGTGCACTTCTGCGCTCACCCGCTTTTGCCCGATTCAAATGAGGCGTGTGCGCCGAGGCGTTCCTGTTTACTCATTTGTTTGGTAAAGTGTCAATCTTGACCTTTCCCGTGATTGAGCCGCATTTCATTACAGTGAATCAAAGTGTCCGTGCCGCGCGATAAAGCTTTAAACAGCGCCCTGTCTGCTTCGTCCCGGTTCGTTCTTTACTGCATGAAATATTCATCGCTAAATATAACGAGCTGAGCTGTTTCAAAAACAATCCTCAAACTGCGTTATTCATAGGGACTGTGGATGAAGCAAAAAAATAAAATAACTTTGTCTAGTTTGACCAAAGCGTCAGTTATAGAGAAAAGGATCAAATGTCCAAACTCCCCAGTGAAACTAATTCAAAGTTTGCTGAATCCTGATTCATGTGTTTGTGTTTTCCAAAAATACCGACTCAATGTTCTCTAAATCTCTTGGATTTAGTTCATGATTTTATTTCCTATCCAACAGACAATGTTTGGAACGTAGGAGTCCTGTTTAAAAATCTTGGCGGTTGTTGAACAAACCTTCTTTTTTCACATTTAAAGTGGGCAAAAAAAAATATTAGGTGGATGTGCCTCTTGGTATCTCTTCTGCATAGTTTTGTTATCCCTGAGTCAGGATACCAATCTAACATCTCACGATGACGCAGCAGTTTGATTTTCTCGTCTCGCTGAATATCATACGTTGCTCCTTCAACTTTTGAATAAAGTTTTATTATGCTTTCTTGCTTCGCTTTAATATGCTTTTGGATGTGGACAAATGTAAGCTCCAGTGAGGCAAATGCGGATTTCAAAAAAGTCTTTCAGATTCCAGCACTTTGAGCCAATTATCTGGTGTCGGAACAGCGGCAGAACATTAAGCCTGTGGGGTGACAACCAGCCGGAGGATGAAGTGGCCAGTTAAACATACCTGGTAGCAAACCTCAGACGCGCATGTCCTGCCTGCCCACCAACCCCCCTGCCCCCTTCTGCAACAGCTTCTCCGCCATCTGCATATGAAAGATTTCATTTTCTTGCTTTCAAGTTCAAACATCTCACAGTAGTCTCTCCAACACTCGCACGTCTTAGACGTTTTAAGGATTTCTCTGTAACTCTTCTTCTCACTGTAAGCATCAAATACGCTTTGGAGCACTCCGCCCATTTTATATTCTTAATTCGACTTGTTTAGTTTAAAGTATATTTGTCGGAACAGCATAATAACAATTTTGACCATTCCACTTACATTTTTTTTTTTTTTTTTACAAATCTGGGAGGCAACAAATGTTTGACTTCCCAGAGCTGTTAGACTTCACTTGGGGGTTCCCAGTGTCCCGTGGGTTCCCTCCGGGTACACCGGCTTCCTTCCACAAAACCATGCAAATGAGGCAAACTGTGAACTCTAAATTAAAAAAAGTGTTTGTGAATGGTAGTTTTTCTTTGAATGTGGCCCTGCGATGGACTGTGCCCAGCCTTCGCCCTACGGCAGCTGGGATAGGCTGCAGAACTCCTCATGAACCTGAGGGCGGGACAAGGCAGGTATCGAGGATGGATGGACGAAACCTTGAACAAGAAAGTGAACTAAATTGAATCAAGCTATTTTGCACATTTTTTTATATTTCTGATTTTTGTTTCTTATACTTAGTCTCCTATACGGCATTCTGTGGACGGCAAATGAAGAATTTCATTGCGTAGGGAAACTTGTTTCTTACCTCTACGTATGACAATAAATGCTTTGATTTGATTTGATTTCAAGAAATATTTGCATAATTACAAAAACAAAACAACCTGCCCGACCCAGAACAATGCGCTAACCACACTGTGCTTCAGCTGACGGTGTAGCTGTAATAACAGCATGATGTGGCACTGGCAGAGAGGGGAATTGTGCCGTAAAACTCAGCTGAGGTAAATGGTCGAAAACGTGAAAAGGCAAAGCTGTAATCAAAGCACATGTTTCCCCCCATTGTTGCCTTTCCATACAGTTAAAAAGTTGCTGATAACAGTGATTGAGTGAAGAAATATATTCGGAAAAAGTCAGAATAATATATATCTATGTGTGGATATATGTATATATATATATATATACATGCATTTGTGCAAGGCTGTGCGCCATTGTGCGATGATGAAACGGCCGTAAACTGGAAAGTCGATGTAGAATCAGCCACGGCGCACCATTCAGTGGAAGAATGGGGCAAAATGAATGTGGCTCGCTGTCTGAAGACGGCGTTCTAATTTCTTCAGTGTCGCTGCCATTCAGCCGCACTGACTGAATGGAGCTTCTCTCACCACTCCTGCCGCAGAAGCATCATCATCATCATCATCATCATTATTATTATTATTATTATTATTAGTATCATCCCAAGCCGCTCCTCCACCAGCGACAGCCCACGCTGTTTAAAGTGGAGGCCTGTGGAGAGATAATGCAGCGAGCCTGCAACTCGGGCCGAAAGTGGAAGAAGGGAGTCCCACCAACCCGCTTTCGCTAGAAAGTAATGACATCAGGGGAGTCTGAGGGAAAGTGATGGCGATTCGGGGAAGTCAGCAAGCACCTTTCACTCCAGAAAGAATTACTTCCCTCAGAGTGTGGGAGATTTTCTTGCATTTTTTTTCTCGCTCTCTCTCTCCGCACACTTGCTCTCTCTGTCTTTTTGACGTGCACTCTGCCGCCCTGGGGGGATTCGCCGGGTGGATCGCTCCAGTTAAAGATGACAAAACCGAAAATCGAAGTGCATTTCTCGAGCAGAAGCAACAGTGGCGGCGGCCCGTCAATGGGAGGAAGCCTGATGCTCGGGAAAGACGGGCCGACGTGAGGCGTTTCACACCCTCGTCGTTTCACTCGACTTGGCGCAGGTAATGGTGATGATGTGTGTCACGCTGATGAACAGAGGCATATAAGACACTCTTTAAAGCAGCGGGGGGGCCCTCTCAGCTCCTGAGAGGCTGGTGAAATTGAATCCATTACAGAGTATTTCATGGATGTGGAAACACAAACTGGAAATGGAATTGTTCCTACTTTTTGTTTGTCGTGACCAAAAATAGCATTTCCTATTCTTCTTCTTCTTCTTTCATTTTGAAATTTATTCTGTCCTTCCATTATAAACAAAAGCCAGTGTGCTTTTATGTGCTACACTGTATGCTTGGCACAGTGGAGTCTGATGCTGCGCACTGAGCTTTTGCTCTTCATGAGAGGGCGTTTAAAAACCTGGAAATAAGAGCTGTTTGCGGGCTGAATGAGATTTATAGCCTGAACAGTCCTCACACAGTAAACCTGACATTTATTGCTACCTTGACACATTTAGCCATCGCAAAGTCGTTTTTTTTGTTGGTGTTGTTTCCTGTGACTGGAAAATCTTTTTTACACCCGAACAAGCCAATACAAGAGCCGCCGCTTCCGCAGCGTTTGGTGTGTAACAACGTTGGTTTGATTCTGTTAGACTTGTTACGGGCACACGCACAAAAGTGGGTCACTGCTGATCAGTGGCGTAGGCTGCACCTGTGTTGATCTCCTCAGCTGCTGGCAATCAGACTGGCTGGAGAGGATTTAAGGAGGCTGTTTCCTTCAGTCGGTGACTGTCAAAAGAGAGGCAACGCCACCAGTTGCAGCTCTGGGTTGTGGGTGCCTTTTGTTGGGAAAGTGGGTTTTTCCTTACTTATTTTGATTTTGCAGTTTTTTCCAGTACAAAGTGACTCGTTATCTTTTTAGTTTGGAGCCTATTTCTTTTGTTTGTCGACCATTTGGGCAGAATTAGTGGGTGTTTTGTTTTTGTTTCCTGTTTCTCAGTCTGCGACCTCTGGCCTGCACATCACGTTTTCACTGGAAACCTAATAGAGTGTTATTTTGACTTTTGACCAAACACTAGTGCACTAAAATAAAGCTACTGCTGCATGTATCATAATCACAACAAACAGTGTACAATTTTAGTTTTTGGTGGTACATTACATGTTTGTAAAGCTCTCTGTGATAATCAGATCTTCTACCTCATCAACACTGTCTTCTCCTTTTATTGCATTTTCAAAATTTCTAATAGGCGCTCATGGCGTGCAAAGACTTTCATTCAGTCTTGGCACAGTTGGCATAAGTATAAATTGTTATAAATCCAGAACACAATTATATTTGAAATAAAACAAGCAACAGTATGTATTTATTTATATTCTTGGAAAAGTGACCTTTGTTAAATTGAAAAGGCAGCAATAATTTAAAAAAAAAAAATTGCAATAAATAGAAAGCAAATTTAAAACAAACTTTGGACGAGTGTATGACAGAATTCAGGCAAGCCGCGCATGTATCAACTTCACTTAAAAGAATCGACTTGGACTGTGGTCGCACTATAGTGAGCAACACACTAATTGTGAGGTTAGCAGGCAGTCCAGCACATACTTTTTTTTTTTTTTTTTTAGCAAGAAAGGGCTGAAAGCAGGTTTAGATGCTTTTCTGGATGGGTTCATTGTCACTCTGTCATGTGAGTGTGTGAGATGTTTTAAATGAGTCAACAACAAACACTGCAAACTACGATGGAAACTCAGTCAGAAGGTTCTGGGACGAATGTCAGACAAAACCTTCAATTAACTGAGCTGCTGAACAGCGGTTTGTCAACCGGAGTAGGAAAAAAAAATCGCCCTTCAGCAAGTGACCATTTTCTGTAAACCTTTTCTGAAAGCTTCTTTTTTTTCTTTTAAAACCAATTTCAACATGCAGATATATAAAAAAAAACACCCTACTGTGTAAACACAAACTATAAACTCAAGAGTTTGGAGCAAGTGCGGGACCCAAACATTCACCCTTTATCTGTGTTATTTTACTCACAGTTTAATATTAATATATTAATAAAAAGCAGCCTTGCTGACCTTTCGCTGCCTCGCCCTGAGGTTTCGACTCCCTGCAATATTGGCTCACATTTTTATTGGATTTTTTTGTTTGTTTGTTTGTTTGTTTCTCCTATGCTGCCCTCTCTAGAGACAGCTGCTGTTTGGATTTGAGCCCGAGCGTCAGATAAGCAAAACAACGCTCCATCCATCATGTCCCCTATTTGATCAATCACCAGCTTTTCTTCCCTGCCCGCCCCATTCAACTGCCTGTCTGGCGGTGATGTAAGGGGACCCCTTTTCTTTTTTTTTTTTTTTTTTTTAACAGCTTCATCAACATAAATCACCCTCATAAGTTCACCAGTGGGTGTCAGCGCCTTGATGTAACAAATACCCCTTTGGCCTGCTGGATTAACCAGTGAAACTGCAAATGCCAGGCTGGATGAATGGAGTCCAGCTTTTTCAGCCTTTCTTATAAACGCACTGCTTTGCTGCCGTCCAGGGGCTGCAGACGCGCCTTGTTTGCAGCGTCGGGGGAGGCAGTCGGCGGCCTCGGCTGCCGCCCCTACGTCTTCCTGACTGCTGTTTGCCATGGCACATCACTCACGTCCCTCCTGCGGCATTCATCATCTCGGACCTGCAGTCAATGCTTTGTTTGTGCGCGGTCTTTGTGGCGGATAAATCATTCATGCAGCGGCTGGGATAATTCATCCTCCTTGTGAAGGAGCGGCCTGACGTCTGATCAAACGTGTTTATAGCTCAACAACTTATTTTCAAATGTCTTTTGTTTCTGTCCACATCCCTCACGTTTGTACGTCTGAAGGGAGCGGGGAAAAATAAGTGATGTGCCTGGAAGGAGTTTAGATTTGAATCGATACCTCTCAAAGAAGGACTTTGTTAATTCATTGAATTAAATGAATATTTGATATTATAATCCCACGTGTTATTAGTTGCATGTCACATTGCGCTCAAGGCCATTTTCACGGTTCCCTCCCTTTTTTAAAAAAAAATTAAAAAAATCCGAGCTTATCTTGGTTTCACAAAATGAATTTTTCTCATACAACTTGACTAATTTATATTCACTTAGTGCAACGGGAGGCAGCGCCCTATGGCAACCTACACTTTAATTATGCATGATGCTTTTTGTCACCTTCAAACGGGTGTGTCAAATATTCACACTGGGTTATTTTAACTAGAACAATCACTCATTAAATTTAACTTAATAGAGAACCTACAGTCTGGCACTAATGCTATCACAGTCGATGTGAATTTCAACTCTTTTTTTGTTTGTTTAGTAACTTATAAATTCACAAATTAATTTCTAATAGAATCCCCTGTTTATTATTCTGCAGGAATAGTTCCGGCAGAGAGCCAGTGCAGCTTTGTCAGCCCTGCTCTGAAAACATTCAGGCAATGACTTCCCCAGAGAGCACAATCAGCATATTTCCACTGATCCGCCCTGAACTTTCTCTAAACATCCCCAACCTCATATTTTAAGCATTTATGACGCTTGCCCCCCAGGAGACCTTCCCTTCATGGAGTTTGTTTTTTAAAAGTCACTCCACATTTCCCCCCTTGTCTCCCTGCCAGTCCACCGGCCTCACTCACTCTCCTGTTGTCACCGCTCGCTCACCGTCTGCTCCCAGAGGTTGCATGGGCTCGGCGGAAAGCTTGTTTTGACTGGTCATTTGCTCTCTTTTAAGCGGCGCTTTGATCACAGGCCACAGCTGCTGTTGACGTCCACAGTCTGACGGGTGGGGAATGGAGAGATGTTCCGCATCCCCAACTGTTGCACCGAGGATGTTTACTTGTGAATTTGTGTTGTGTCGGTGTTGCTGTTTACGGCAAACCAGGCTGCTGTTCTCTGAGCGTTTGGCACAACGGTGTGGAGAGAGCTTGTGGCCACAGGAGCCCTCAAATGTGGGCAACTACTGTATGCAGATGACTGTCATAAATGGACTGGTAAATGGACTGCACTTATATAGCGCTTTCCAGCACCTTCACAGTACCCCAAAGTGCTTTACAATGACCTCTCATTCAACCATTCACTCACTCACTCATACATCAATGGGTGGCTGCTGCCATGCAAGGTGCTGCCAGTCCCCATTAGGGGCAATTTAGGGTTCAGTGTCCAAGGACACTTCAAACATGTGGACAGTTGGAGCCGGGATTTGAACCGCCAACCCTTCGATTCATCAATTCGCTGCCCGCTCTACCAAGCCTATGCATCGACACTGGAGTGCGATGCAAAAGGATGAAAATTAAATTTTAAGTTAACCATCCTTATAGAATCCAAGTCTTTACATGCAGCAGTCAACCTGGAGTTTTATTTTTTTTTATTTATGTATTTATTTTTGCAATGCACCACCTGTTTTGCAATCACTCCCACACTCACAGCTCGATGCAAGAGCCATGGCAGCAAATTTAAAGTTCAGCATCCCACCCAAAGATGGCAGGGGACCAAGCCACTGTCAATCTGATAAGTGGACAGCCACTGCACCTCAAATTGACTGAGTCACATCGTTACAGTCTGTCCAGTTTCTATTAACACTGGCGTTTAAGCACAGTTTGACACACTCCCATGCCTCATTTCAGAAACACGCAGACTGATGAGGTCGTTGAGCTGAATATTAGACGTTGCAAATTGGAGCCTGCAAACCCAGAACGAAACAGTAACATTTGCAAATCAGTCTTGTCATTATTTTCTTTGTTTGTTGGGGTTTGTTGGGGGGCAACAGGAGCTCGCATGAGGCATTCAGAGCCAATCAAACAATAGCAATTACTGTGTCTGTAATTTGCAGATTTAAAGTGGAAGACGTCAGAAGTTGGGTAGGGAGGACATAAAATATTCAACACACGTTTGGAGATCAGAAAGGTGGAATCAGTTCAACAAGAGTTTATTATAAAGCAAGTGAATTTAGTCAAAGTGCAGAGAGAAAGGCTGCCAAAGCAGGACAATTCACCTATTTTTAAGGTAATGAACTGGCACCGTGTATTCAAAAGGGCCATCTGTTGCTGAGCTATGCCAGAGGTGATGCAGGTATTTTTTGATGGAGGTTGACCACTTGTGCTCCATTCCGTGGTTGATGCCGTGCCATAATTTGCTCTAACCACCAGCCAGAGAGCGCTGAGGGGAGGGACTGTCTCACCATGTTTGAGTGGGAATCTGTTATTGAGTGACATTGTAGTCTGGTAGCCATTTATAAAAGGGAAAAATCTGCATAATTGCTGCCCTTAAATGTGACAGGCTATCATTTGCTCTGGACGGCATCTCTCTCCGAGCACAGCCAATCTCTCTTTAAACTTTATTTGGTTAAAAAATGAGCGAGTGAGCGGAGGCAGACGGACACACGCACGCACGCACACACACACACATACAGCTCTTGTTCTGTTCAGTACCAGAGTCCCTCTCATAACAAAAAGAAAACTCTAAAAAAGTTGCACTGCCGCAGCCATTACTGTCTCCCAGCTCTGATTTTTTGCCAAAACTCGGATGTTCTAAAAAGCAGAATCCATACGTCTGATAAAAGGCGACAAAGTCATTTCCCCTTGATATGTTTTCGTTTTTTATGCTGCCGTGCATTATGTGTGCATTTTCTTCATGGTCACGGCTGTCTGAGCCGGGAAGAAAAAAGTGCCAGTGTTTTTGCCATCTTGCCGCGAGGCGTTCTGGGTAATGGCATTTCCAGCTCATCTAGAAAAACTCCACCAAGTTCAACATGGAGGGAAAAAGGACGTGAACTTCCCTCAAGCAAAGTTCGGTCAGCTGCCTCTAACACATTAACTCGTAACTTCCCAGCAGTCACTTTCTGGGTTCTGGTTGTTCAAAGTTGTAGATTGATGGAGGATTTGCAACGTTTTCAACTGCTAAATGCTTTAGTTCCTGGTACAATTAAAACTACGCAATAAATATATGTGATACCTGCCTGATTCAAAGGTAATGTTTAAGTCCTGTTGACTCAGTTGACTCTCGCATTAAGAGGATCTTTCTCCCCGCTGCTTATGGAGTACCATGTGACTGAGCAGGCGCCATATTGGCCGTGTTCCAGGCGTCGCCCACTGCCAGACTTCCGAATCGACAGGGTGATTATTGTCGTTTTAAAAGCCTCTTAGGGGACTGGAATTTATCGTAGACCGGTGGAATCAAACACGGGCCGCAGTTGCGATATTTGTGCACAGATTTGTCATCTTACAGATGAATAATTAATAGCAACGGGGGGAGTTTTAAACCAAAACTCGACAGCGTATACAACTCCAACTTTTGCTGGCGTTGCTACAGAGAGGGAGAATCCCATTAGCAGCGGAAGCTCTGCGGTTTTCTCATCACCAGTGCGAGATGATTGATTTTGCCTGCACCCTGCTCTGTAATTTCCAGTAATTACATGTTTCCCTTTTCCTGTCTGTGTTTGCACGTGTTGTCTTTAATTAAACATTGCGCCATTAACCAATTTCCTGTCGTTATTTGCTACGGCAGAAATAGCTATACGATGGGGGAGGCTTTAAGCGTCGTTTGCATGCGAGGTTGTCCTGCTTCGCTGCTGCTGCTGCTCTGCTCGATGTTGAGAGATTGAAGGCAGAGTGAGGAGGAGGCTCAATGGCAGTTTTAGCCGTGAAAAGTTGATTGATGTCGGTAGTTCTCACTCTAAATGTTTAAAGCATCTGAAGGAATGTATCTTCAGAAAAAAATCCCATCTTTGTTTCTTCACAAACACCAATCATTATTTTTCCCCTGACTGCCAGCAGCAGGGTGCTGGCATGCTGGAAGTAGAAACGCACACATTCTCACACAAAGCACAAAGACTCAAGACTCGTAAAGTATTGATTTGAGCACGTCACCGTGCCTGGGTAAACTCATGATTTCCCATACAATTAAAAATGCAGTAAAAAGAAGTGAAGTTAGTCTCTATTCTGTTCTTTACTTGGGTTTTCTGATTTATGCCACATCTGACCACAAACACATGAGGGGAAAGGGTAAATGCATCCAGAGTAACAATGATTTTGACTCCGTACTTGAGCTTAAATTAAGTGCGTCGAGTACAAAATATGACCATTTCCTGCATAAACCCTTCTCTTCTGATATCAGCACTCCAGCATGAGATGATGGCTGTGAAAATCAGGATCCAGATCTAGAGGCAGGATATTGGTCGATATCCTGGTGTCAGATTTATTCTCCACCTCAGTGGTCCTCTATCTGCTGGGCTCTAAACTGGCCGTGTGTTTTATAGATTTTACACACATCAGCTGCGGCTTTTAGCACCACTGACAGCAAATGTAAATGACCCTGATCATTTCCATGCCTACAGTGATGGCACGCATATGACCTTTGGCTGGTGAACCCGCCGAAGAATAATTTCACACAAATAACCTGCAAACGGAACAGCATCAATTTTAATGATGTATCTCAATTTGGTTTTAAACCAGGGTCCTTAAAAAAAAAAATGGTCGCGGTGAACCTCCCCGACTTCACACATTCAAAGCAGGAAATGAGAAGCTGTTGAAGAGCTGAAAAGTAAAAAACTAAAATAGGCTGGCGTGGCACTGCCGAGTGCCGCCGCTTCCCCAAATACAGGCAGGAGCTTGGATCAAACACGGATAGCACAGATCTCCTCGCACAAAGGCAACTCAGCGGAAGTGGCAGCAGGCACTGAATGGCGACGGGCTTCAGTCAAATGTTTTTTGCTGGAAAGTATTAAATGGCAACAAAGAGCCGTGTGACTCAACACATTTACATCTCGGTAAACAAAGCAGGCGATTCAAGTGCTGTTTGAGACGGCGCGCCGCAGCGCTCGCTGTTTAGATGATTAAATTTGGCCTGCTTGGGCTGCTTAGTAAAATCGGAGCGCCGGTGTGGATTTCCACCCCCCGCTACATCGTCGAGCTAGCCGCCGAGCCGAGCCGTTGCTGTGATCTGGACGGGGGAGCAACAGATTCCCGCTGACTCATCGCGCTTCGATGCTTCTCCTAATTTGCTGGCATGCAAAGACACGGCCGACCACACTATCATTCCAACCCTGCGAACCTTGCCACATGGAAAAACCTGACAACACAGAACAAAGATCAGCTAAGTAACTGAGGTGAAGCCGGCAACAGCTGCACTTAGTTTGGCCTTTATGCGGAAAACAAAACGAGAGTGACTAACGGGCTGCTAGCACGTTTATCCTCTGCTGTGCTGTGGCATTTTGCTTTGAGAGTCTGTGGAGATTGGCTCGCATGTGGCGCAGTGCTTTGTTGCCCTTTGTTTTGTGTTTGTTTGTTTGTTTGTTTTTGTTTTTTTTTTTCAAATGCAGGCTTTGAGAGCCTGGAGAGACGCGCTCATCTACAGAGGATTATAAGCTGTCATTAGCGGCCGAGCCGGTGTAATTATATCATAGGGTTGTACCAGGGTGGTAATTGAAAATAGGTTACAGTTGTAATGGCATGCCTAATCGTGTTAGAAATGTTTCCGATACGCTGTTGGCCTACATCCATTTTAAGCACCGGCGATGAGGTACCCAAAGTGGCTAGTGGAATTAGTCAATAAATGGATGGATGGATGTATGGATGATGGATGCATAGATAGACCTTCTCAGTCTTTGTTTATTATACCATTACGTTTCCATTTTTATCTCTGATGTATTCCTTGCTATAGGTGGCTTTCTATGTTCAACTTAACTTGAGAGAGCTCTGCAGTTGTTTAAACTTGTTCCGCTCTTCATACAACTTCAAATTATTTCCTATCAGTCAAAGCAGCAGAGACCACCTCTGCCCTCTAATTGCTGAAAAGATTGAACAACGTCCTCTTTCAATAGCTGAACAGGTGTTTCCTTTTCTCCAAACCACTTTGCCTGGTTGTTCTTTGCTGTCTTTGTGTCTCTTGATCTTTGGCTGACTTTTTGCTTGTGTCCCCGATATACATCACGAATTGAGATGAACCTGCAGACTAGAGTTCAGTTTTAGAAAGACATTTTGAGTCTGTAGACTTTTTTTCTCTCTCTTTCTGTGCAGCCTGATTTAATGGCAGTAAAACCAGCAGTCATGGGAAAACACACTTGTCACTTGAATTACACAAAAACCAAGGTGAAAATATTTGTCATCACCCAGAGTCACAATAATCTCAACTGCCGCCTCAACTGCCCATTGCTGCTCAAAAACGACTCAACAGGTACCTTAACCTGAATATTAGGTCATATAACGCAGATGCAGGTTTTGCTTTGTCTGTTTAAAGAAAATGTGGAAGACATAAGCGTGATGTATTTTGGTTCAAGGTCAGGAAGGAGTTGCTGACTGTTTCTGTGGTGAGTTGCTGATGTGATTGCACTGCGTTGTAATTTTTGTTTTTGGTGTATTATACACATCTTATCTCATGTATATTCCAACAAGGGATGACTTGCACAGACAGGGAACGAAATGAAACATTTATTCCTTCATTCATCCCTTCATACAGTGGCCTTGGTGCCACAGGAGAAGAATGAAGACTGACAGGAGTACACTGAAGCGTTTGGGGATGTTAAATGCAATTTTCCTCAGTGGATGGCACTTGCAGAGGGGACACTTCTTAGAAATTGCCAACAGCACCTGTGTCTATTCAGGAGTCAAAGCCACCCACACGTGACAAAGAGAATATAACAACAGTTTGAAGTTGTTAATACAACTACTTAAAAAAAAAAAAAAATTATACCAAACTCTCCCTTTGCTATGATTCTTTCTGAGATCAGAGATTGAATAGCAGATTAATTAATTTCTGATAGAGCTGAATATTTTGTGCCACTAGTGATTGCTCTTTTTTTTTTTTTTGTTTAGGTTTTCTCCCAATTTTTCCTCAATATACTGGTGGATTCTGCCGGTAAGACAGTGGAGTGTTTTTCTGCTTTCCCAGACATCCATTTGCCAAACAGCCAGTTTTTTTTTTCTCTTGTGGCTCTGCTACCCTCTCTATTCAACCGAGATTGCTTTTTGATAACAATGGTCTTGCTCCTCAATCGGCACCACACATAAGCACATCCAAGATTCAGAAATGGTAAAAAAAAAAAAAAAAAAAAAAAAAAGTTATAGGAGCAGTGTATAGGTTTTGTTGTGGAACGCATCACTTACACACTTCAACAAAAGTTTGCACCTCTGTTCTTAACAATAGTGCGTTAGCACCAACATCACAGACATTTCCTATTGTGAATCAGTGGAGTTGGAACTGGAACAGCTGCTTTCCAAATGTGGGCTCACAACATGAGCCGCGAAAATGAAATAACAGCAGTTTATTTTGAGCTCATGGGCTTGACATAATTCATCAAATATTGTGTACAGAAGTATTAAATCTTAAGATTTGAATTTCAGCCATATGCCTTGTCTGACAAGACAAATCTGGTTGTCGAGAATCGGTTTTAATAATGATCTAACTGCTTCACTGCTACTAAATCCATTTTCTCATGTTCAACGTTTAAACACACAATTTTTTCTTGAGGTCCATCAGAATTTTTATGTCTTATATTTCACATGTCTTGTCTTATATCTTCTAATGGAAACAATGTTGGCAGAAGCCAGTTTATGAACTGCTTCAATAAGGTCTGCTTGCTTCAGTTGTCTGATTTAAAAATTGACATTGAGCTTATTATTAAGGGTTGAAATCCAGAATTCAGCCATGATAAACATGCCTTTCTTACCAATGTCACACTGCGGTATAATTATTCCGAAATTAAAGGGAAAAGCAATTAAAGGCACTGCTGATCAGAGGGACTGCATTACTACACTGGCAAAGTTTAATTAGAGGGTTCCATTGCTTATTATTTTTCTGTCATTTATCTGCAGAATATTTTGACTCTTGTTTACTCTGTCAGCTGTGTGTCTATACATTTTATTTGGTCTGCTCTACAGCACCCCGTCATTTTAATTAAACCTCAGTTTACTTTTCATTTTGTTGCCATAACATACATTTGAATTATTTTAGCAAAATAAAGATGATAGTTGTAAATGAAATTAAAAAAAAATGTATCCAGTGGGTTTGATCAATTTATCTTAAAATGAATATGTCAGAAACTTGCATGTTTATTTTAAATCGGTGTGATTCATCATTTGGCCGACGGCCTATGAGTTAGAAAAGCAAATAAACAAAGAAAGGGGTAACATGATTTCCATAAGTGTGAAAAAATGAATCATATAACAAATAGTCACCCAAAACCACAGAGTGTTTTTGGGTGTTTAGAGACTTTGTCTGTAGGTGGTTGTCATCTGTCGATAGTACTTTAAAATAGAAGCGACCAAACACATTGTGAACTGATGAGCTTTGAAGCAATTAGCCACAGTATTTTAATAGCTGTGTTTGTAAGGATTTAAAAAGCATGCTGATTTATTTTTGTTTCTTGGATTTACACTTGTTTTAATTTTGGAAACAAACCTTTGACATGCCAGGAAGGTAGGCTAGTGCTATGGTGCTCATCTGCCAAAGTGTTTCGCTGGTCAGTTCTTATTTGGTAGGTTGATCGTGAGTGTGACTAGTCGAGGTCTTCACAGATCCACATTCAAACATGTAATCCAACAGACGTGGAAATGTCGTTCCCTGACCCAGACTTGACCTGTTGAAACACACTATGCTTGCCTGGACGAAACCAGGACCTGCTAATGTGACTTACCAAGCCCACTAGTAATATTTGCGAAACAGACAGCTGTGGAATTTTTTTGGGGGAGGGTTTCTACTCCTCCGTGTCCTTTTCTTCACCTCGCCGCCGCTCTCTGCCGAGTTGATTGTTTGGAATTTGAATTTGGGCTCTTCAGGAAACGCAGGCAAAGGGAGAGTTTCGTCGCATCACGACATTGTGAGTGATTTCAGCAGAAGATCATTTCACAATTCACTTGTAATTCCTACGCTCCAGCGGTGAGGAGTGATATTTCTGGCAGATTAGTATTCGCTAAAACAAGAAAATAGGACTCTGCAGATAATAAGGTTGTAAGACAAAGACCTGCACTAGCCTGATATGCCTTCAAGACAGGATTGGATTCAGAGAAGCCCCTCTCTGAAAGGATGTGTCCCACAGTGACGTCTTCTTAAGAGAAAATGGGTCATATAACCCAAAGTTATCCCTTACAATGACATTCGGGAACAGTCCCCTTTTTCATCCTGTGCAACTGAGCTTAGCAGAATTACTTTCTGTCCTACTTGAGCGGCAGCAGAGCACACACTCACGCACAGTCGGGTTTACTCACTCTGCAATCGCGTCCGGACAAGCCAAATTCAAATCTCCTAATTACCCCGGCTCATAAAAATTCTCGGAGCCTGTCCTCTCCGCTGAGCCTCAGAGATAGCCTAACTGGCAAGAGTTCAGGGAGTGGGAGCAACACTCACCTACCTTCATCTCCATTTATCTTCTCCTAATACATTTTGCATTAATGCAAATATTTGTAAATGCTGCGGCTCTGCGTTGTTTGCTGAAATAACTCACTGTTTGTGGAAGCGGGGCCGAAATAGCGGGGAGAACGGCGAGAGGAGTCAGCACGGGCGGACCAGTCGCGCCGGAGTCTCGCTGTCTGAGATAAAGACTGGATGGACAGCCTCGGCGTGTCCAATTATACCTGAGCGAAGGTCAATAAGAGTGAGAGGTGGTGCTGCCGGGAGTTATTTCACCCTGCAAACAGCAGTCCAGCATTATCTTTAATGGATTCGCTGTGTACACAGCCATCGCTTAGCTCAAATATGTCTGACATGGGCTGAAAATCAGAAAATGTTTATTTGATGCTTAAAGGGTCCTGTGTAATACTGAGTTTCATACCTTTATCTTTGACTCTGGACTCCAGCGGAGCAGCTGTCAGTGATCTAGTGTCCAGAAAACTATAGATTTTAGCATATTTAGCCCTGTGTTTGCGGCCTTCCTGAAAAAAATACTCAACTTTAGTATCTGGCTATAGCAGGAGCTTTGTTGGACCTTGCACAGCAACAATGTGCCCCTAGACTGGAACAAGCTGCTGGCACACTGCCTGGCAGTGTGGTCACTAACTAGAAGATTGTGCCCTTGGTGACATCACTAAATGGTGATGTCACCAAAAAATGAATGTTTTAGCACTGATGAAAAGTGACTTAGAAAAGGATGGACTTCTCTGTAGATCTTATGTAATTAATAATAAATAATACATGAATATAAAGTTATGTGTCCAGACATTTCAAGTTGTTGTCATGATAAGAACATTGTTATTATGTTTTACCTGAAATGAAGTAGCCGCTGATATCATTTCACAGATTTGGGTTATGGATTGTAAAGCCTCCGCAGAAGATGGTATGGAGGCAGCCACTTTACAATTCAGCCAATAACGTGTGAAATGGCAACCCTTGTTCTACATGCAGTGATTCTGACCTTTCAGTTCTTGCAAAGCAAAAACACGATAGCATTTAAATAAATTGTCATGTAACAAGGTACCTTCAACTTTCTTTCCTGCCCTTGAAAAATGTAAGAGTCTAATGACCGTTTTGCTGTGACATTTTTATGGTTGAAATGTCAAGCTTGGGTGGAAAAAAAAAATCCCTATACAAATGTTGTACAATCATGGACTGCATAAAACACACCAGGCTCAAGGGGAATCTAATGAGACTGTGGATGTAACACATTTACGTATTAAGCTCACTGAAAGTTTTTTTTTCTAACCAGGACAGTATTTTTTTTTTTTTTTTTTTAAACCAGGGCAGGAGGAGGAACTGCAGTATATTTTTTCTGCATGCGCTTGTGCCGGCCCTCCAACACATGCATGTTGTGCGCTGGTTCGTCTTGATTGCGTAAGTTTGAGCGCATGCCTGCTAATTCAGAAGGTGTCTCCTGCGGTGGGGGTGAGGGCTGTTCTGAAAATGTCAATTATTTTTCATCCGCATCTACCACTTCATATTAAGCGCCACCGCATGCATTATAATAAATTACCGGCATCTTCACACTGACCTCCTTCACAAGATGCCACCGCAGAGTGTTGTTTTTAAAAAAATGATTTTCTCCCTTTTTAATCACCGGCGGCGGCTCATCGGGTTTTGTCGTCTTGGCTCCACCAGGTATTTGATGTTTTAGTTTGCTTTAATCTGGAGCAATAAAAAGCGGAGGAGAATAACAGGGTCCTCCCACCGGGTGGCCCCGTCACCTCCGAGACGGAGAGGAAAACCCTTTAAACCTCTCGGCGGGGAGGCTCAACAGCCTCAACGGCAGACAGGAGATGTGTATAATGGATAAGGAGGAGAGGGGAGAATGGAGCTGCCGAGTCGATGACACACCTGTGAAGTCACGAGACGGCCCTCAGCCGGACAGAAAACCCCAAAATGTTGCGACGCAGTGTAAAAGTCTTCCGCCCGGTGATGAGGAACCTGCTCTCTCCCTTTCCCTGAGTGTTTTTCCAATTTCTCACGTCGCCCGCCGTCTAATGCATGGGCTGCCGCGTCCCGGGAGGGAGGGAGAGTCCCTCAGAAAAGTCATTGCAGAGCCGCACAAGAATGAAGAATTGACCCGCTCGCACAATGGCTTGTTTAAAGAAAGCTTATTCAATAATTGCTTATCTTTAAAAATACTTTGTGTGCTTCCTCGGAACAACGGCCCCATTCTGGCTCTTTTCTCATTGTAAAATATGGAAGTGACTATGGGATGACCCTTTGTGGCGGAGGAGCAGGGGGAATACAGACGTAACTATCGGCGGGCATGGAAAAAGGTAATTTAGAGGGACGCCAAAGAAAGAAAAACGTTTTTCTTTTCATAAAACATTTTTTTTTTTTGCCTTTAAGTGGTGGGCTTCAGCTCTGTGTATGCAGAGAGGCGGCAAGACGACACAAAATATCTATTTGTCACCAACGCTGCCTTTGATTGATTTTCTGGCCAATTCTTTCTGCGGAGCAACAGCGGAGGGCTTGTGCACCGATGACAAACACAGCCGTTCTAAATAGCCTCGAAACGCGGCCACAGAGCCGCACAAGTCGATGGTGACACGGGGGTCTCTCCATTTATTATTTCATTATTTAAAAATAAATAAATAAGAAAACACACCATTGTCTGCAAAAATGCAGCGGAGGCGGGCGGCGAAATTGCAGACGCATTACTCGGCCTCAATTACGGCTGGAGGGCTCGGCCGGCGCTGTTCCGAAAATAGATGAGAGACAAGAGGTCAGTTACAGTACCGTCATCCACTGATAGCGGCAACTCATTCGGAGCCTGCCCCCTTGCCCACCACCACCACCACCACCACCGCTCGAGTCGGCAGGGACCGCACCTGCATGCGTGATGGACACGCAGGCTGTCGTCTTGATTAATGGGACAATAACATTTACGGCCGTCATCAATTTTTATTTCCCCCCCTTAAATGTCTCCCCTGACCTCCCGGGTTTCGCTGGCTGGATTTTTGGACTTGAAGTTTCTCGCGCAGTTGCCCGGGCAAGGCGCGCGAGAGCGTCGCGGGAAGATAATGGGTCGGTGCGAAGCCTCACGCGCCACATCCGAAGCTCGACGGGTGGAGATTTTGCGCGCCTGCCCGCGTTCCTGCATTTTGGTCCTTCACTTTGTGTACAGAGATGCCTTTGCTTCAAAGCAGGGAGAAGTCAAGTGTGACACTCTCGCAGAAAAGTCAAAGTGTTTTATGCAAAGCGTTCCTTCGAATCGATACCAGCCGTCCATTTCCTGTACATAAATATAGTCCTAATATATGCACATGTAAATGCAATGTCTCTCGGCTTTACAGGAATGCTAATTTGTCTCCATACAGAAATGAAAAAAACGAAGAGGCGCACACCTTTGCTCCGTCAACTGAGTTTATTTCTGAACATTTAAGGCTTTTTTCCCTTGTTTTATTCCTGCCACACCCCAAAGGGAACCTTTTGCCTTTCGCAGACGATGGGCTGCTTTCATTTTCTCAGTCCCCCATCGCCCTGGCCCCTGTCTTTCCATCCTCCCCCCTTGCGACCTGGGAATCGATTGGAGAATGCCATTTTGAAGGATGTCTCAATTGCAAAAGTGCATCTCGATGAGAAGGGAGCGACGGACGCCTGCAGAGGAATTGCGCGCGGACGTACAGGTGTATCCCGCTTTTTGGCATTTTGGCAGCACATAAACATGGTGTGACACAACCGGAATGGACAAACAATGACTCCTCGTTTATATTCATGGGATGTAATATCCAGTCCGGCCTGCAATAAATCTTCCCAATCTTCCAAGGCTTTTTTGCGGTGCCTCAGCCTCGTATTTTTCAGTATTTCTCACATGGATAACTGGACTCAGATTTGGCCATTTTCTGCTCTGAATTAAAGGTAAATATCTCGCAGAAGACAAAAAATAGATCTTGTAAAGTGAAGTGTCGGGTCAGACAGGGACATGAGCTATTTTTCATTTTTTGAGTTTCGTCTCCGGCCAGGAAGGTGACCTGGTTCACGCTCACTGCCTTCGATCCCTGAACTATTGTCTCTGTCGCTGCTTCCTACGACCTCTCGGACAGCTGAAATCCTCCAGCTGGATAGGAAAGGGCAGATCATGTCTCGCACCTCCCAGGCCTTGGGGACTTTCAAAGCGTCTGTAACATCCCCTCAAATCTGCGACTTAACGGTGGCGGTGTTGAGCGTCTTTTAAACTGGGGATCTAAGTTAGTGGGTTAGTGCTATTAATTAAGTAAATATTGAGCCTTTAAGGTACCTGTGAAGTATTGAGCAGATAAAACCATGGCAAGATAATGTGCTGATCCTGTGAATACACTCTGATTTGGCTTAGGGTGGGAGTTTGACGTCCTCTGACGATTTCCTGTTACACTTAAGTCTTTCAATTATTGACAATCAGACCAACTCAATCCCTCCGACTGCAATATGACAAAGTGGATGACTGACAGTTTTAGGCTACAACAAAACAAAAGAGATGACAGAGTTCAGCCAAAGATGCTTAACTTGGACATATATTTGATTTTGCATTGAACATCCTCATGGTTTTATCTCATGTCCATGATGAAGAGACTGACAAACTCGACAAATCTCCTATCGCTATCAAGCCGCTCCTTGTTTCTGGAGTGGCTGATGTTTTTCGTGGAGTGGACCATCGATACCCCATGTGCACTGCAATGTTTCATGAGGCTTTTGCCAAAGCCAGTTGAGAGGAAAGCAAAAATTACAATTCTTAAGAAATTCATGTTATTCTTCTCTGATAAATGCTTGAAGGTTTCGAGTTTCCAATTGGCCTTCAGTGGTCTTACTCAACATCTTTCTTGCCTGATTGTCCGGACTCTCCTGATAACTACCTTTTTACTTGTCTCGTCTCCTCCACTGTCATTATGGGCTCAGTGGGGAGCCAAAATAAAGCCCCATCAGGTTGGACTCCCAGCCAGGGAGCATGCATGTTGCACGTTAGCAACTCCTCCTGGCATATTGATCCCAGTCCAACAGTCCGTTCACGCCTTTGTGCTTCACCCCACCTTCTAATTTACGCCAACACATCTCCCCTGCCATTCCAATGGGCTAATTTACTCCCTTAAGTGACACAATGGTCCTGAATCGCAATGGACCACTCCGAGTCGCTGCGTTTTTGCAACGCGCAAATGAGCTCAGTTAGCCTTTTCGTGCAGTCGATGTTCCACATGCATAGCAGGCTGTGCAGGGATTTGTCAGCTTTTTTTGTGCACATTCATATCAGTGTGTGTGTGCATGTGTGTGAGTGGGAATATTGTGTTTACTGGGCTGCCAGCCTAAAAGCGGGGAAGTGACAGGTCCTGACAGGAAGATTGACAGGCCCACTGGGAGTTGGACAAGAGATGGATTTGGCTCCGCTAATTGAACTGTAAAGGCAGCGAAGCCTTTTAAAAAAGGAGCCGGGCTGAGCGATACTTTCACTCACGATACGTTAAAGCACCTGTGTGCACCGACGCGTGTGACTGCATGTGTTCCTCTCATTTGTTTCTTCATTAGCAACACCTATTCTCCGTCAGGACATAAATCATAAAGTATTGATGTGGCCCACATTCACCATGAAGAAAGGCCTTGGCTGAGATTTTTCTCAGACGCTGCAGATTGTTTTGGACAATGCAGCAATCTCCCGGCGTGCTTACCTCTTCCATTGACGCCTGGGGCTTCAGTAAAAAAAATTTTTTTTCCGCTATTGATATTTATCGGTAGCCTAAAAAGCCGACTTTATTTAGCCGCTTTTTTCCAATCTAAGATATCAGCGAGGAACTTATTTCAAAAGAGCTGAACTACACAAAGCTGCACTTCTGCGCGCACACACACACACACCACGGACTCAGCCCGTGACAGCCTGATGAATCTTTTATATGTTTATCCATTTTAATACCTCGGCTGGTGTATTATTAACGTGCTAGTTGCGTGGCTAGCGTTGGCCCTCTCAGACAGGGCAGGCGCGGCGGCTCACGCGGGGCCAGTTTTCTCGCTGTCGCTCATCCATCATCATCTACTCATCTGCTCCGCTTTGTTTACTAGCATTGTCTCTTTTCATCACTGTCCTGCCTCTCAGCGCTTGTCACACAGATGCCTGCCGCGCACCTTGATGCACCTCCGCAGCGTCCTCCCGCCCCACATCACCACATTCGATCCCAACACTTTTTCTTTGCTGTCACAGACTCGCCTTTGCTCTCTCGGTCTCTCAGGAGCCATCTTTCAAGATGCTCCATCCCTGTGTCTTTTTTTACATTTTTTTTACTGCCACTGCGTCAAGAGACCCCGGCGATGTTGAGCCTGGGCTCAGCTTTGGCCGCGGTGCTCTGACAGAAAACTTTAGAGAGAGCCTGTCTGGAGGAAGACAGTGAGGGAAAGAGGGCATTGATGGGGGGTGATGAATCCCTGTGCCATGTCTGCGGCTGACAGTTGGCTCAACCCTCAAGCTCCCACACAGAGGAGACGAGTGTTAGAGATGGGCAAAAAAAAGGCAGAAAATGCAGCCCTGACTGAGACGGTATAGCAAAGTCATAAATAGGATGATGAAGGCGTTTTAAGATGTGTGATCGTGCAATCCCCGCGCAGCAGCTGCGTCGCCATCGTTTCCCTTCAGAGACGGATTTCCAAAGGATATTCCAAGGCGCCACGACCCGAATCTCATGATGTGACAAACCAACTGGGAAACTGCTGCCACAAACTTCCTCCTTGGAAGAAACCACATGAAGTGCAGGATATACAGGAAGACTGGAAGTCCAGCTAATGCTAAGATTAGAGTCATTAGAGTCGTTTTCACAGCCAGAGACAAACAGCCGTCTGGTTTGCGGCAAGAGTTGAGCTTATCGTTTTAGCCCTGGCTTGCGATGGCGTGGCGGCAGACATGAAATGGCTCTTTGCACTAAGTAATGTGGAGCCAATAAAGTGTAATTGTCATATTTATTATATCATGACTAACTGTAAAAAGACTAATATTATTCCCCAATATGATACAGTAACAGAGAGGCTTTGGCTGTATTGACCTTTGTGAGTGGCAGGTTCCAATCGTCTTGCATTGCTTTATACGTTTGCTGTCTTTGGCCTACCTGACCAGATAAATATGTGGGATGAATCCAAAGAATTTAGGAAATGTTTTGTGTTTGTAGGTTCATATCTGTGTTTACATTAGCATGGCTGCGGTGTGTACGGGCAGCACGGCGTCAAAGAGGCCATATTATACCTGGAAACCACCATCTACATTTAGAGACCGTGGTGGTCTGCAGCAGGGCAGAGCAGAGCGTAATTACATGTCAGGCAATATTAGGCCTCGTCATTTTATTTCTTTTTTTTTTTTTTATGGTGGCCTCTGTCTGTCACTCTAATCAGTCCTGCCCGCCTGGCACCGGTTCCAACTCTGCCCGTCCCCACCTGGACCCCCGCAGGCCCCCTCCACCGCTTTGCCCCCTCCCCCCTCCACCCTCACCTCCACTCCCCACTGACTGCAGCCGATTGATTGTCATGTCAGAGGCCATATTACACCAAACCCCCAGTTGAACTGGCAGAGGTTTCATTTAGTCTGTCTCTGGCACTGTGCAAAGCCAACCAATGGCATTTAACTGAGGCCGGTACAGGAATTTTCCATCTCACTTTAGAGAAGTTGGCTCTTTTTCTTCTTGACTTTGGTCACGAGAGGCGACGACAGCTTTTTGACTCGTTGGGGTCTGAAACGTGGGAATTATTCTTTCAAGATTCCGCAAGCTACAGATAAAAAGGAAAACGCTGTGAGAAAACGCAACCCCAGCATGGAACAGAGTATTTCAGGCTTGTACAGTACAGACGTGTACGTGTAATTCTCTGGGTACCAAGCAGCGGTTAGTGCACTCTTCTAGGGAACATAAAGGTCACCCTCGTGCTCAGTAATGCATGCAGCACCCCAGGGGACCACCTCAGTGGAAAAAAAAAAAAGAAAAGTTTTACAGATAATCCTCAGCCGGCGAGGGTTGCGCTTCCTATTAGCTGCCAACCCACTCTTCTCTGTGCCGCAGAAGATCAGTCAAGCGCACCGGCTCATTTAAAGCCCATTCAGAGAGAAATCAGTCATTATTGTCACTATTTGAACCACCTTGGTGCACGCTGCCGCTCAAAGACATGTCATAATTGGTTTAACGTGCATTCGGATCCCTCCCGATACATCACGCTCCCGTGGAAATTGATGCTCTGCTCACGTGCGTGGGCGGAGGATGTGGGCAAATGGGGAAAGGGAGGATCACCTTTGATAACAATCAAATCTGATTGTGCAATATGTAGATGGTGACAGGAGACAACGGATCAAGCTGTTTTGAAGGCTGAAGCAAGTCAATATGACATTCAGACGGAGCAGACCCGCTGCAGGAGAGCATCTTGCTTTTCAAAGCCACAACGAACGAGCAACGTCGTTAAGCTCCTTGAAACACCGAAGAAGACACTGTAACGTGCAGCGCAGTAAAGCGTAATTGTCATATTTATTATTACATGACTTACTGTAAAAAGACTAATATAATTCCCCACACACAAAAAACATCCCTGCAGGGTAATATGATAAATTAAAAACTTTGCACATGTGTACTGCGTGATTGGAATAATGCAAATGGGATTTCTTTAATGAAAAGCTTTTAACTCTCATAATTATTTTTCTCTGCCTTAAATAAGTCCATAACGCGCTGTAATGATATTCCTTCCTGCTGCTGTATATAACCATCTGGTTTTGGGGGGGCATTTTATTGTATAGGCCATTTATCTTGTGCAATATTTTTCTCAATATTAGCGTGTTGAGTCCTTCTAATATATATGTTAAACATGTCAACACGCTCACCAGGGAGGTTTGTTTTACACCTATTTTCTACCTTCATATTACGCACTTTAATTTGAAGGCCTGTGCTTTATTAGATGTGTGATTCATCCATGAACATGTTGCTCCAAAAGCTCAACGAGCCACTTCCATGTGATTCAAAGAATCACAGGTAGATCTTTAAAATTCTGCTTAGGTTTTTAAGACACACTTTTCTTGAGTAATAGACCAACTGAAAATTTACATGGAAAAATGGGTAATAAGTGATGTGCCAGTAAAGCATAAAACATTATGAAACTGTGAATAAAGTGGCAAATGTTACTTTTCCTTAATGTGGTCGTGTTAAAACATCTGTGTTCAGTTTTAATCTATTCGTGACTGCACTTCTGAATTTTTGCCTCCCATTTCCTCCATGCTCTCACATTGATTCGCACTGAGAAACTCAATTCTTTTTATGGACTCAAGTTTCTGAGTCACTCAACAAAGAATTGCCTTTTGAATCATTTCAGCCAGTGAATCAGTCCAGAACTTAAGCAAGTCAGTCGACGCGTTGACAGAGACGAGGAAACATGAGACACGAGGAAGTCAAGTGACTCGGTTCAGGACTCGCACACATCACGCCGCGACTTCTCCAAGTGGTGACGCCTTCCTTTTTTTTTTTTCCAAAGGAGGGTCAGAGACAGATGGGAATACAAAGCAGCTGCCACTGTTAAGATCTAGTAGAAGCTTCTTCCTCTGTGGTTTTTCAGAGCAGCTTGAAGAAGTCACTTGCTGCTCTGGCAAGATGGATAAGCGATTGATAGAGTGACCCAGCTGCCGTGCAAGGCGGGAGGACAGGAGCGGAGGAGGAGAGTAAGATGGATCTCTGCAAGCAGTCATGTGAAAATGCACAAGCAAGAGTTGACAACACCTTATTTATTTTTTTAAAAAGCCAAACATTTATATGCAAGAATTGACGGAAATACACAAACACACAGCCGCATCTTGATAACGCCTGAATGGAGCACAGGGATAATGTGCAATTTACTATGCGGTTGAAGGCTGTGGGGCAGCTCGAAATGAATTATAAATACAATAGCGTTCTCCTGCTTTAAAGATCTTTCATCCCAGCCTCAAACATGGACCCAACCTCAGCTGTGGGTCTCATTGAGGATGTCCTTCCTCCTCTCCTGCCTCAACCCAAATCATTTCCCTTCCAAACTGAGCTTCGGGGTAATAATGCGGCTGAGAAAGAGAAGGAGGAAGGGAGGGAGGGAGGGCGAGCGAGGTAGAGTGTAAATGAAAACAGCCTTGGTTTAACATCTTCTCTTTCTGGGGCACCGCTAAGCTTTATTGGATTTTTTCTCTCTCTCTCCCTCTCCCTCCCTCTCTCCCTCTTTGGTTCCATCGTGTCAGAGGGACTTTTCTCATAACCTTTGGCACAAGAGCAATGTCAACTTTAATCACGTTCCTTGTTGGAATGCACTGTACATGAAATTAAAATGCAAAGACGGGGACAAACAATAATTTAGTAGCTCGCAAGAATCGCTGGTCCGTCGACACCCCGTCCTTCATGTTCGTCACAGAGGGGCTTGAAGCCGCCGCACTTCATCTCGGAACTAATCAAAATCTGTATGAGATTTGTACAACCATGGATCTCCCTAATACCCATCCAAATTGTTGTTACACCGAACGATGGCGGAAGTGTAATCCTCAAACCTTGTGTTTTAGATTGGAGACGACACACAAGGTCGAGCTCAGGTGAGAACATACGAGGGTCGAGAGTCTGTGGCGAAGAAGATGAAATCCTTCAGATGAAATGGCATGCGCAGGCTTGGTGGAGTGAGTGTCTGACACATTAATAGTGACGATCATATACGAAAAAGAGGGGAAACTTCAGATGCACCATTTTGTTTCGAAAAGATTGTCTTATTCATTTATGTTTCCGCCAAATTGCTGTTGATGCCAGCAATATACCAGCAATATGGCTGCTTGAAATGTTCAATAGCTGCTGTAATACAAGTGGACATCATGACATCTCGTTGTGAGATCTGGGGTTAATAATTGAAGTGGATTATAGATAAATATTGAATCAAGCAATTTCTGCTCTGTTGTGCCACATGCAATATGACATCACTGCCAGTGACGTGTCCCGGACTTCCAGCGCCTCATCTAATTCACTGTTTTAAAGATTTGTTATTGTCCAGCCGTCCTTTTGGACAGCAGAGGCCCACTGGAGCCTACTCAAACCGGATCAAAAAATGAAATCAGGTTCCAAGAGCGATCTTCGAAAAAAAGGAAAAAAAATTGCAAGCACCATTCTGTGAACTGGCAGAGCAAAGTGCCTGTGAGCACGGTGGTGTTATGGCTCACTTCACCGCTCTGAAGGAGGAGGTCTCATGCAGAGGCACGCAGCGTCTCTTCCTGTCCCAGACTGCTGCTCCGGTATGTCATTACCAGCCTGGCGCGCAAACACCAAACACTATTTTTCAGCTGTTTCCACACACAAAGGAGTGACTTTTCAAGTTCTGGTAACTTTCATCTAAAAGTGGCCTTCAGCGAAAAGTTTTATTCATAAACTTATGGAAAACTTTATTCCCCCCCGAGGGTGACAGTTCAGTCTTTACCGTCTGATCAACCATTCAGAAACAGAAAAGGCACATCACAAAGAGCAGGAAATCCTAAGCATTGCACTTGCAATCTACCAATAAATAAGCTAATATTGATTTTAAGCATTGTTTGTTTGATTGTCATTTCTGAAGGCTGCTGCCAAGGCTCAGCAGCCTGATAGCTGAAGGAACTGAGAACCTTGAATAATGATTTGTTTCAGCATAATTTTGGTGGATGATATTTTTTTTTTCATCTGTTGGCTCATTTAGAACCAAACATTGGTTCTGAATAGTATCCACCAAAACCTGCTAAAATATAAAACCAAAGTTGGATTTCATTTGATAGCTTATGCTTTCATTTTGTCATCGAAGCAACTTTTTAACTATTTTTTTTATCAATTGTGTTGTCTTCCGGCTAAAGCCACTGTCATTCTAGAAACAGCAACCTCCAATTTGGTCTCTTCCCCTCTCTTGCTGACCACCAACCCAGCCCTGAGGGTGGTTTCCTGCCCTCACGCCTACTCTCTTACCTGACGGATCCCTGTCTTTTTTTTTTTTTTTTTTTTTTTACTGCTTTGAAGATGATTTTTCAGTCTTCCCTGACCTCAGGCACTGAAACGGGAGGTCTTTGCTCCACCTCCGCCCGCCTTGAGCTTCATCTTCATCTGCTCTCCTATGCCTGAGTTCTCCACCATCTTTTGAACCTTTTTTTCTCCACCTTTTGCTTTTTTTGGATTCTGAGCCGAGCTTCAGCATTTTTCCTGACTTGGACCTGCAAGTTCTGTTTTTGGCCAGCAAGCAAATCAAACTGCCAGATTACATAATCTTTGCTTTTGTTCTCCATGTTTCCATTCATACATCCACTAACATTCCTATACATTTAATTGATTAGCGTGGCCTTGAATTTACCCAGTTCTAAACTGAAGTGTGGCACTATATCTTCTATTAGAGTGGGTCAATTTGAATGAATAAACCATTTTCAATGGTCTCATTTGTTTTTTGTTTTTTTAACGTGGGTCATAATGAGCTTATCCTTCTTACCCTAAACAGATCTTAGTATTTAACACAAAATGTGGTGATTTAGCAGCCCAAAGACATGCAAAGAAAGTCGTGGTCAGCACTTAGGCGAGTTTCTGCTCCCCTGGAGAAAATGAACTGTGAAACTCACTCCACATGGCATTTAGAGGTGCTGATATTGATGTTCGAACCTCAAGTCTGAAACTATTTCTTATTTATCGCAATAAATAAATAATGACGGCATTAAACGAGGAAATAAAAACTATTAAACAGTCTGACCAGTGCATTAACTCCTGTGCCGCATTTAAGAACACGTTCACGTTGAAGCTCGTAATAAGGTTCATTTCCTGCTCCTCCCATTAATGGAACATTTCTCATCGCCAGCCCAGAATGCTCTCTACCCCCCCAAAAAAGGTACTTGTGCAAGTCACTGAAATGGAAAAACTATTCATTAAAAAGTAATAAAGTGCACACTGTAACGGAGTGTGTGTTTTGCATCAAGTTTATAAGATCCTCAGGCAGTGAGTATAAACCATGCTGCAGACGCTCCAGGCCACAAACTACCATCAAATCTGCAGAATTAAACCAATTCGGAGAGTGTTTAGAAGCAGTCCTTCATCTCGTGACCCGTGCACTGTGCACATAATAAAATGTAAGAGCTCAACACACATCACGTTGCAAAGCCTGCTCTTTCAGTGCAATTTGTATCCACAAATGGAGATACTGTAAGTCCTTTTCGCACACAAGTGTTCATGCAACGTAGAGCATCTCGAAGGAAATTAAGCTCAGTGATGCATACGTGTATCACAGCACAAAAGATGGAACCCAGAAACCTAAATACTGACCAAAGGTTTTACCCCAGGAGATGCCTTGTCTGGAAACACTTGATTTAAAAAAAGTAATTCTCAACCACACTCCTGTTTCTAACAGGAAGGATGGTTGAGACGTTCACACTCGCGGGTGGGTATGTCACGGATCTCCCTGTGAAGCTGCTGCAGATGAGCCGCCGACTGTGACCACTGATGTGGGCAGTGAAAATCTGAGGAGGAATGGAGGAATGAGGGAATCACACCTGAAATGGCAATGTTTTCTAATGGGATCTCATTATGAAAGAGGCTTACTCAACTGAAGTGACAAACCTTCACTTTTTGTCTCCCCGTGGGTGGCCGATATGTCACTAATGTAATTGCGTAACGATGGACACAGAGAGAAGCTAGCACAAGTAGTGTTAATATTTGGGGGGCCATATTGTAACAGCTGAAGTACACGGCCATTGTTGTTCTTCCCACTGTCATGAGGACTTTTGAAAGTAGAACACATGGTAAGTTTGTTTCATAATGTATGTTGACTCTGCTGAAGTAAACCTAAATTATACATTCACCTTCTATTTACCTGTTTGAAACTTTATGTCACCAAAAATAAGAGTCACTTTGAAACGTTTGAACATGTTGCACCTGTTTCATGGCAGAGTAAGTGATGAAATGACAACACAAAATAAAGAGGTCATCACTTCAGAGACAGTGCATACGATAATTTCATATTGTACATTAATATTATACTGTCTGCACATCATCCAGACAGTACTACTCAGGGAAAGTAGTGACCTTGAGTTAATATAATATCGCTACATTGTTGTGACATTTGTTATTAATTAAACTCCCTAATATACATGTACCACCTCAATTTTTTGGTTTTCATTCATCGTAATGAAAATATTTCTGTTAGTGTTTGTTGTTTGCTTTTTGCTGCAAGTGGTCCTCGCATGTATCAACACATTTCCAAATGTTGTGTTGACACAATTTGCAAAACACAGCACCTCACCCAGCACACAGAGGTTGTTTGGAAACTGCTAGGCTATTTGGAATTAATGAAGTGGATTTTTATTTTTTTATCTTTTTTTTTTTTTTGCTGCTGACTTGGTGGTGTCTCGGCCAGCTGATTTCAAATACTTGCATCGCTTTGGAGGGGGCAGCAAGTGACAAAACAGTGGTTTCATGCACTACGGAGCCGTAGAATAAATATTCCCCTATCCTGTGAAAATGACACATCAGTCAAATAACGGTCAATAACATATTCCATTTTATTGGCCAATTAGGCGATTCTGTCCACGGTTCCCCTGGTGGCGGAAATCACAGGCCCTCAAATATCAAGGAATGAAAGGGGAGGAAAAAAATCACAGTCATTAGTCACTCTCTCTCCCCCCCCCCTGCCACCCACCCACTGTTCTCACTGTTTTTTTTTTTTTTTTTAAAGACAACCCTCATCCATTGCTCCCTGAAAAACCCTTTTCACTAGAGTGCAGCATCCTGCACCAGGCGGTCAGCTAATGGGCCGGCGTGGTGCACGGCAGGAGAAGGCGTTCCTAATGACCCATAACTGAGCAGCACTTGGCTGTACGGCAAGAGCACTCAGGAGCCTTGTGAAATCTAACCCCAATCTTATTGTGTAACAGCGTGGCGTCATCGGCGTATGTGTGTGTGTTAGAGTGTATGTGTGTGTGTTAGAGTGACAGCGGGAGTCAGGATCCAAGCACGAGTTCCGGGAGCATTCTGTCACAGTGCCCCTCCTTCGTGTCACATACCAGCCGCTGACCCTTTGGCATTATTGTGCGGCTAGAAAATCAGCTCCGGCTCCGTCCGAGACCCTCACCGGAGCCCGCATTGATGGAAGTCTCTTCCATCCGCGGCGGCCCCTCTGAAGTCACTCCTACATGTGTGCAGAAGGGCTGAAGCGGCTCCATTGTTGTGGGAGGGAGAACGAAAGAGAGCGTGCTGATGCTTCACACCCCCTAATCCTATTTATAGGTTCGGCCTGCTGTTTGTTTCTCTGTGTTGGCCCTATCAGTCACACTTAGATGAAGCCTGAGGGGATGTAATGTGTCTAGATTGGGCCTGAGTGGCACAGGGAAGTTGCCAGGGCGGGTGGAGGAGGGGCGACTGCAAGAGACACGGCTAAGTGAAGTGCCGGAGCCAGAGGTTCAGTTCGCCGTGGATGGACGTGTAATGGTAATGAAGAGCGATGATATGAATCTCCAACTCGGAGGAAGGGAAATGTCTCACGCACGCACACAATGCTCCCAAGAATTGGCCCGATGGATTATACGCCGTAACGCTCGTCGGAGATAAACATCACTCGGCACCGTGCGGGCGTTTCTGCAGTGTCTCCACTTTTATATGTTTCAAGAGAGACGGAGGGGAAACTTAGAAGAATAGCGCTCCCAGAGACACCGTGCGAGCGAATGTGCTGACATGATACATACTCAGTTTTTTAAATCCCGGATCCCTTGTAAAGGCTTCTGTGATAGGCACACTCGTGCTGTTGGAAACCGGTAATGGGTTTCTTTTGGTAGGCAAAGAGTCATGAATCTGTAGGACGGCGAGGGATATTGACTGGCATTTTAAAAAGCCTACATCCAATTCAGGCTCCCTCGCGAATTAACGAGACAACGCCGTCAACAGGATGCTTCAGCGAGGAGGGTTTTTTGGCATCCATTTACTTCATTTACAGAAATGAATATCAGATTCAGCATAAGCATGTTTAATTTTTTGCTGCAAATTAATTCAATTTCAATTTGTAAAAGTGTTGCATTTTCTTAACCTGTGAAATTTAAAAAAAACCACTACTTTTATCACAATCTTTAAGTGAGGCTGTGACATTAGCTTTCAGCTCATTAAAGGCAAAACAAATCCAGTCCAGTTCGCAGTTGATTCGCACCCCCACTCAGCGTTATAATGAGAAATAACAGAAGAAAGAAAAAATGATGTATTCTTACCTTAGCCTGGCTGCTAATGAGCACTGAGTGTCTAACATCTCGACGTCTCGACTAATGGAGATGGCCGCAGAGGAGCAGGTGTGTGTGTGTGTGTTTAAAATGAGGCAAAAGCAATCAATAATATATTTTTAAGTCTGTTTGCAGGTCACGGCATTCGTACCTTAAGAGTATCCCTCCAAACATCATGACGGCTCCAAAGAATCTTAAAACAGCTGCTTTGTCTTATTCTGCCAGCTAATGAAGATTTATGGCTGATGGTGTCAAATCAAATAGATGATTTACATAGTGGCGCTGCTGCTACAGTGGCTGCTAACCGTGGAACTGGGGGAGGGGAGAGATGAAGGGGGAGGAAAAGATCATTAGGAGGTTTCGAGGTTTCCCATCAGCCGTGATGCATCGTTTACATGGGCGCACGCTGTGTATTGTGCCGCTGTTATACAACTGGGGCAGATGATCATAACCCTCATATATCTGATGCACATCTAGGACAAACAGTATAATGATATTTAATGTCTCTGGGCAAAGTTGAGCTAATGTGGTTTGCTCTCAGCATTCTACCAAACAAACCCAATGTAGCATATGTTCCTGTCATTAAATAACCGGCAAATTAAATTTAGTGATACCAAACCTTTGATTATCATCTCCAATTAACAAAGCCAGGTTTCAGAAACACGTTTTGCAGATTCTTCCGACCAAATATTTACAGTTGGTGCATGAAAAACCGAACAGAACAGAACAGGTGCGTCTGATTTACAAAACATATGTGCTGTGGAGAACGCGGCCCTCATCTTTCATCCAACCCACTGATCAAGAAAAACCAACAGTCATCAAAACTTCACTCCACTTGGCCCATGAAAGGGCTGAAGATGCAGGTGGACAGTCCAAAGCCCGGAGCCTGGAAAATCAATCACCAACGTAAATGTGAGTTCCACACAGTGCTCTTGTATGGCTGTCCTGCTATGTGCAGGTTAGCTTTAATCATCGCTGATCCCTCTCTGCTATTCAGAAGCTCACAGCTCCTTCCCCCTGCCCTGAAAGCCTTTGATATGGATAGGTGTGAAACCAGCTCTTGCTGCTGATCCCCGCCGCAACCTGGCTCGCCATCCAAGTAATTCAGTTTGCAGTCTCCGGTTTGTGAATTGATTACTTTGCTTTGCCTCAATAAATGGGCGTCTAAGAGTGCATGGCTCTTCTCTTCTCTTCTCTTCTCTCTCTCTCTCTCTCTCTCTCCCCCCCTCTCTCACTCCCCCATGCGCCAAAAAAAACACCACCTCCCATCAAATCCAATACAAATCTGATGTTTCGGGCTAATGGGAATGGATGCTGGATGACCTGGAGCTCTGAACAGCGGCAGCTGATGATTTGATGTGTGCCCAGATGAATCCAACAGCCGCCCGCGTCCCTCCAGCGAGCCTCCGACACTTGGAGTTCGCCCCGGGCGAGAGCGGAGGACTGGTCTGCCCCGCACCTCGGCAGCGTGACGAGGGTCCAAGGTCAGATTCCTTGCCCAGAAACGCTCCCGACATGAAAATAATTACGACGGCTCCTTTGATTCCGGGACCTCCTTCTCATCTCGCAGGCCTTTCTACCCCTTTTTATCCAAGCATGCACGGAGCAGATGAGACGACTCGCCGAGCAGATGGCGGTGCACCCTGTGATCCCGCGCGAAGATTACACGCTCCATGACTTTGCACGCAATACAGCCGGCGAGGCTGTTTGAGGAAATAAAAAAAAAGGGGACGGTGGGATGGGGTTGCGGAGCACACGGCGAGAGGTGAGAATCGAGGTGACTATGAATAATTGCACGACGCTGGCACGTGCCGCCGTGACTAACGTGCGTCAGAGCCTCGTCTCACCTCTCTCGCGTTAAGCGGCTCGTCGAGCGGCGTGTTTGCTCGCTTGCCACGCCTCTTTCGCTAAATATAAATATTCCCCACCACGCTGTCATGTCTAGACAGCCGCCGCCGAGGCCGAGTTACTGATCGATGTGTCACCCGAGGTAACCCACGCCGGTGCGGCCGCGCGAGCATATTTTCCCTTGACCACACAAAAAGCAGCTCTCTTTCGAACCAATCAATGCGCCCCATGCCAGATGTCTTGCCGCGACGTTATCCCTGTGTGAAGAACGGCCAGCAGGAAACACTTCCGAAGTGAAAGGCCATCGGAAGGCCAACTCCATCCCCAATAGGTTGGGACGCAACCCATGAATTACTTATGGTCCTGTTGAAAGTGCCATACTCATCGTTCTCAGGCCCTACTCATCTTTTTCCCAGACTCTTCTGTTTTTTTTTTCACATCCCCAGCCTTGGCGAGACTCAAGGCACACAGCTGGAGCCAACATCAGCTTTTCTTTTCCTTTTTTTCAGTCTCTACAGACAGTGTATTGACATCCAATTAAAAGAGAACAGAAATGCCGTTTGAATATTTCATCATGTCGTGAAAGATCGGACGGACTGGTGTCAGCTTGAGCGCAATGGCTCCGTCTTTTTGAGAGCCAAGACGTGTTTCTGTGGCGCAGCCAGTCATAGAAGAATGGGAGAGAGGGAGGGAGATTGATAGATGGCGAGGGAAAATGTGACAGGACAATGGAACATGGGAAAAGTGAGTGAGAGGGCAGAGAGTGTAAATAGAATGAAGAAGTCAATATGTTTTTTGCTTGCCGACACGGGGAAGGGAAAAAAAAAATGGGTCGTGGCTTTAAGGTTTTAGCTTAGCCACACAGTGTGAAATTATTAAAGACAGAGGGCATGCATGGATACGAATGATGCATGAACTCATGTGCACATGAGTGGCGGCCATAATCCAGACACGATTAAATATTTAAGATGGATGTGCTGTAAAGCATTTTTCAACCAAGGGAAAGGAAACACACTCAAGGTCAGGCTGAAGGTCGTCCCTTTTATCTTTCCTGTTCTCGCTTATTTTTCCACAATGAGCGTTTCATTTCAACCTGCCACTCCAGACGAACCTCTCCTATGGATTGCACCTCATGATTGGATGAGTCATCACATTCAAGCAAACCGATCAGATTTGTTGCAACCCCCACCGTGATGAAGCGTAAAGCACCGGAACTGTCAATGAGCCTCTTACCAAAGCTCGCTGGGAGTAAACTGGAAGAATGTTGATCGTTTTTGCACCGAGAAAAAAAGCCTTCAGTGCTGGTTAATGTTCTGTCTTTTAATGTGAAAACACCCCGCACTTCAGATAACACTGCCATTACTGTATCATCCGCTTTTATCTCCTTAGCAGCGGTGCGGCTCGAGCTCACTTCCTATGTTCTTCTCCAGCATCCTCTGGGGCTTTCAAGGGCAGTTTGCAACAGTTGCTTCCTGCTTTTTCCCCCCCGTAAGCAGGGAGAGGTGTTTGTAATGGAACCCGTGCACAATTATGGCAAATCAAAAACGGTGTCTGTTTCACGTTGCTGAGGCAGATGAGTGAGACTTCAGTGGTTGAAATCCGTGCAGACACAGCTGCTGTGCAAGGTCATTCTGTTTCAGACCTGAATCAAAGAAATTTTCGCATCGAGGTTGGCATATAACGCACAAGGTGTCATCCTGTTGGTGTGTCTTTTCACACCGGCTGCAGGTGTCTTAATGAGTGACTCAGCACACCTGTGTGATGAGTCTGCTGAAGCCACGGCAGTCAAGATGCCGACTCTCCCTTGGAGTGGTGTAATAATGCTGTTTTAAGTTGCCCTTTTTTACTGCGCTACACATCAACACATGCAGAAACACACTCTTCACCTCCCACTACTGACTCTACTGACTCCCCTTAACAGAAATATTCCATTTTGCATGTTTCTCCCTGTGTCTCCATGGGTTCCCCCAGGTACTCCAGCTTCCTCCAGCAGTCCAAGGACACACACTTTCAATTCATTAGGTTCACTGGCAACTCTGAATTGTCTGTTAAAATGAAATGAAGTGATGTGAACGGTGTAAAGCAGATTCTTTTGAAAAAAGCCAGCGTTGTAAGACTACCATCAAAGTGGAGCAACAAGAACGAGTCTTGGAATGAGTAATAAGATGTTCTCTGTTTTTGGATTTACTTTATCGGCATGATTGAGATGTTGGTAAATACCAAGGAGGCAGATGCCTACTTAAAAGACTGAACATTTTTTTTTTTTCTTGCTCTGGTTGTTTTGTTCCGTTCACTTTGTTTTTTTAGGTCATTCCACGGCGCCAATGATTGCATAATTAGTTGAGGCCTTGAAACTGAGAACAAAATGATTTCAGATAACGTTGCCTTCATGCCTCCCCACTATTGCAGGACATCTTCATCACCACCCCCTCCACACTCCACCCTCTTTAGTTTCCCTTCCAAGAGTAAGAAAAAAAAAGCCATAATTAATAATTGCCTCAATGCATAAGCTTGGGAAAATCCCATGGGAGTGTTAAGGTAACTGTGATGCTGTGCAACACTTGCTCTGAGTGCAGCCTAGATTTGTTCCTACAGAGATTTTAGTCTCCCCAGTGACTGTCTGGTCCAATTCCAGCCACTGCCTGCCTGCTAAATACCACTTCCTGAAGCCACTGCAACATTCCTCAGACCTTTACTTCCTCCCAGAGGTGCAAAGCTACGTAACATATATGAGAAAATATTACCATTTTTTATGAAGCATACAGCTTATACTGCAGAGGTTTTTTTTTTTTTTTTAATTTACACTTAACTCCAGTGAATAGGCAGGATAGCTCTAGCTATGTGATCATTAAATGTGAAATCTGGCTTGTTTTAACCTGCCTGGCAATATTCCATTATTTCTGTCCATTGGATTTGGCCATGTGCTTGTTACATCATTAGAACAGGTTGCCTCTGTTGGATCGTCGACTTGCCTCTGACATTACTTCCTGCTTTTTGCTCCCTTCAAGGCCAAATAACGTGTGGAAGGAGAAAAATCAACTTTGGGCCCATTGATCTAAAAATAAACCATATTACGGTCCAAGTGTGCAAAGCTGCCTTCAGACGAGGTGACCGAGGGTCACTTTCTCGCTGTGATTCATGAATGTAAAAGCCACGGATCACAAAGGCATTTGTTGCCGTGTACAGAATGAAATCTGTTGTAGCTTTAAATCGGCCAACAGTGACGAATGTGCAGTTTTCCACAGTTTAAGCCAGTAGCTCCTCTCAGCCACACGGCAATTTGTTTCTAAATAAAGATCAATACAGAACAAGATATCCATGCAGATACTAGTACTGAGGGACACTTACTCATTAGTTCAGCGCATTTGTGTTTGAAACGCATGTTTGTACACAGGGTGGGATGAGAAGACAAGGAAGGGAGGTTCCAAATCAACAAGCACAAATGAATAAAGTTGCTTACACCAAATCTGACACTGCGGTAAAGACACAACATTTTTTGTTCAGTGTTTTTAATGAGACTAAATGTTTTGTATCGTCCTGTGCCAGAAGTTGACTGAACTTACAGGTTGCTGACTAACAAGGCTGCCAATCAAGGGCCTGATTTACTAAGATCCCGGATGATGTGCACAGATTGTGTCCGTTATTAAATCGACGAAGATTGCACACGTAAACAAACAAGGGCAAAAGTGATGCAGACGGCCCTATTTAAATGAGGAATTTGATTTCACGACATTCATATCAGAAAAGGATGACTCACAGAGGTATGTAGACCCAAACCAAGCAGACATTTTTAAATCTGCTTGGTGAAGGCTTTTGTAATTGTCTGGGTCTACGAAGGTTCAAAAATGTTGAGAATGCTTGCTGAGACTTAAGCTTCACATTATTTTGAATGGTGTCCCGCATCTGCAGACAGCACAGACATTCTCTTTGCCACAGTATTAGCGCCAAGCTGTACATACATCGGCAATAGCAGACAAAATTTCTGTCTTGCTTTTAATGGTCCTTGAATAACGTTTCAGCCACTGCAGCCATTGGTGAATAGCTTTTTGTGCTTCCTTAAGGCTGCTGCATTGGCCTTCCTTGTTGGTTTGGTGAACAAATCCTGTTGTATTTGAAGCGTTGTTTTCAGCTCTTTTAGTGTTTCTTTTCGGAGACTGCTACCTGCTGGAAAGCCTCTTGAAAGGTTGCTGAGGGCTTTGGTGAAGTGGCGTTCCACATTTCGCTTTTTACCAACCGACACGCTAGCAGTAGCACCGCAGAGAGGACGTTGTTAACGTTGATAAAACAAAACTCTGTTTTGTTGAAATAATATGTAGTTTTTTGCCTCTTACTCGTATGAGCTGCAACCCGTCTCTCATCACCACTGACACATCGAGATTGACAGCAGCGCGACACTTTGATTTACAACTAACTGGCAAATAATTACCCTGTGTCAGAAGGGGGAGGGACACCTGTGGATTTCATTGTACTGTATATAAGGTGACAGTTGGCCGTGTGACCAATCAAGTTTTCACATTTATGTACGATTCATTTATCCTTTGGCGAACTACTTGGAAAGGGGCCTTGAGCTACTGGTAGTTTGCGAGCAACGTGTTGGAGACCCCTGTTCTATCGGGACAATGAGGCAGCGCCGTATCTGGACTGACAATAGACACCAATGGCATGAGGACATGTGACAAGGATGTAGTCCTTGTGTGAAAAAAATAAACATATAGTTCCAGTTGTTTCAATATTTCGTGCATTTTGTCAATTTTCTCTTTCTTCATATTCATTTAGCCAAATGCGCCAAATGGCCGTGTGACAGAAACGACCTTCAGTGTGTTCCCTTAATAGATAAGCTTTGTCATTAGTTAGCACGTGCAGTGATGTTTGCCTACATTTTTCGCACAAGCAAGCCTTGAGTAAATCAGGCTACAAGTGTACAAACAATGTGGCACAGCTGACTCAGCCTCACACAACAGCCGCACAACCCTGTGTTGTTTCCTCGATGTGTGACACTGGGAGAGAAATGCAGTTAGATTCTTTATCCGTGGCGTTCCATAGTTTAAAAATCATCAACGGGTCAAAAGGGTTTCCCACGGAAAAGTAGCCTTCAGCACTTCCGCCAGTACATGAAACTAAATACGAGCGAGAGCTGTTTGTGCTGTTGTCATCACGTTGACGAGGACAAACAGAACACGTGTCCTTCAGGTCCAACGCTCTCCACAGCGCAGCAGCACAGTCGGCAGCTTTTGCAGCCTTCTACCTAAACATTTCCTCTCCTTTTAAATCCGTGTCCCTCCTGGATTCTGGATGTATTAAAAAAAAAAGCAAAAACAAATACTGCAGAATATAAAGAGCCACTGGTGGTGCTTGGCCTTGTTTGCTGTGTTTGTGTTGTTGTTCCAGACACCGGCACTAACACAACTTGCCTCGTCCTGCTGACGCCATCTATCGACAAACCCATAAGTGTTTCACTCTTCAGTGGAGGTCCACCTAATAGAATTAATTGCATTCCACTCTCTGTTTGCATTTTCAATTGCTCGGGGTATTATACACTCTATTAACTCCGTATCTCATTTGTCTTTATCGGAATAAATCTCGATAGATAGACCGTCCGATGACATCACACGCTGCAACGAACGACTCTCTCCAGTCATCCGTTTTCTTGTCGCTCCTCTGCACTATCTGTGACCTTCGCCACATCCCTCCATGCAAACAAACCTGGCTGATAAATTGATAATGGCTGATAAATGATTGAATCACCAACGGCTTTGCATCGAAGAGCCCATCTCCCGCTCCCCACTGCTCTCCTTCATCATTTACTTTTCTGTGCACCAGCCTGCAAAACTTGGCAGCTCTTTGAAAAGTTGTTAGGTTTTTTTTTTTTTTTCTCCGTGTTACCAGAATTGAACGGTATTACTGCAGCAGGGGCACCTCTAAACCCTGGACAATATGTCACCGGTGTCCTCCAAGGTCCGGTTTTGTGGACAATGTCAGAATAGAAATATATTACACACACAAAAATGCACACGCACAGTCTATTAGGCACTGCAGTCCCATTTATTTATTTAAAAAAATAAAGCCTATTTACAGTGTTGCCCTTTGTGGAAATTCAGGGGACTATTTGTCATTTGCTGCACTGCCTTTTAATGATTTTTCTTTATCTCAACTGGCCATTATGGCATGATTCTGGGGGCTAAGCTGGGGGGGCTTCTTCAGGTTTGTGTTAGTATTTGAGGCTTTGAGAGTGGCAGAGAAATATAATAAATATGGAGTGACTCGCTTAATCACTCTTTATCAAAATGCCTTTGGGACTGCAGCTGGAGCAGCCAGCACACACGGACAATTGTAACCAGCGGTTTATGACGCTAAATCTGGAAGAGCGGGCAATATTTGAAATTGAAATCGCCGTCAGAGGTTATCCAATTACGTGAGAAAATAAGGCGGCCATACTGGAATCAGAGCCTCAAATTGTCCACAGTGTGTAAAGCTTGCCGGTCCCCGTGGCACCATTGTGGCGGGAACAAAATGACTGGTGCATTCAGCTATTGTGTAAAGTCAAAGCCCTTCTGAAAGGCATTAAGAGCTTTCCTATGAAGTTCACGGGGGAGGCAAGTTCATTAACGGCTTTGATGGAGGAGGTGGTGTGAATCAAACCTGAATCACAGAAAGACCACGGCTTGAGCAAAACTCTTAACAGGCTCAGGTGGGTAGGTCCAAGGAGTCGGGCTCATGTGTGCAAATACACGCACATTTACTTTCACGTGTGGCACTCTTGCGAGGAGAACAAATGGAGGCAGCGCGTCACTTTTGGCTTCAGATGGGGATGAATGGTTTTCTACAGTAACTTCTACTTTTTCTTGAATTTCAATGAGACCCAATGCCTGCAGGAGATGCTGTTAATGGAGTCTCACTTCTGAGAGGAGAATTTGAATTTCACTCCTTTCTCATAAAGCTTTAAGCCTTTAATTTCCCCCTCAAGTCTACCAGTTAAAGTAGGTGTTCAAGTAATTCTTAACCATTTGGCTGCTGCCATTTACAGAGAAGCTTGTACCAAATGGAAAATAAGTAATTTTTAAAATTCAGGTGCTCTTCAAAATCTGCATGTAGGATAGCAAATAAGGTGAGTGTTTTCGTACCTACTTTTCACGCGTGAAGCCGTTAAGCGCAAGCATAAGGAGGTAATTTTACAAGAGATTGAAGGGAAAGAACATTAGAAAGACCAAGGATGATCTTAGAGGGATCATTCAGGCAAAAGTGAAACTTAATACATTTTCCACAGACCACTATTTCAATGGAGGCTCTTTGACAGTTTCAAAAATTAAAAAATAAACATTCTGGAAATTAACTGAGAATTCAGCCCTATACTAGAACAAAGGAAACTTGGAAACAAACATTTAGTAATAAAAAAAACACATAGGAGTCACATACATCAAAACCCATCTTAAAATTGACACTTTTGATAAGTGAAAATGCAACACAGCTACCAGAGCTGGGAGGGTACGATGGATATTTTCACTAGAATTGGCATTAATACCTGCGTTTGGATTCAAGTTGAAACTTCATGGCTTCCAAACACTGGGATGGCACCATGCGAGCAGCACAATGATTATCTACCTGTGCTACGTTAGAATTCATTGCCCCTATAGGCTTCCATTGTATTGGCATCGAGTCCAATTCCTCCCCTCTGTGAAACCCAAACACTGTTACGTGGATGGAAAAAATATTACCAGAGCCCCCATTGACGCAATGGTGAGCAGAGAACGGGTGACATTTCAGCTTAGGGTAAATGATAATACGAACTATCCCTTCAGTGAAAGTAATTCACCTGAACAGAAAAATCAATGAGTTTAGAGAACAGGATGTATTGCCAGCAACACAATGTAAAGAAAAGGCCCCTTTCTCCTCTCTCAGCATCAAACAAACAGGGAAACAACACATTAAGGTGAAGAAAAAAAAAATCTAAGGTCACTTGTGCAATTTGTTGATATTTCCAGAGTCTTGTCTCCCTTTTCTCTGAGCCCACAGGCTGAAGCTGCAATGTGGCTGTGCTAAAAATTTTCCTCGTCCTCTGTTGCAGTATCAGTGTGCATGACAGTCGAAAAAAAAGAAATATAAGCTTTGACCAAAATACACTGTTCTGGTAAGTCAAGTAGGATCCCAGCACTGTGCGACCTCAACACTGAAATTCAATCAGCACTGTGGGGTAGAGGGGAGGCAGGCTGGTGAGAATAAGCTAGCTGATTGACAGTGCTAAAAGGGGTCAGAAAGTCCAGGAGCACCGATCAATACCCAAGTATTCATAGGATACATGCTCAGAAAACACACACACACTCTCTCTCTCTCGCTAACACACACACACACTCACAGTTGCCATCTCCACAGGAAGCACTCCTTGATTTATGTTCTTCATTAGAAATCACTGGAGCTTCTTTCCCCACGCTGTCCCACAGAGCAAAAGACACGGGCCTTTCAAAACATCAGCCCTATGAATGGCTTTGCGTTATCTCCCAGAGGCCATTACGACGCAGTATCAAACGTTCATTATTTCTGATGGCTTTTCGCAGCCGCGCCTCCCAAAAGTGGGGGCCTTGCGCTCGGCAGCTGCCAGGAGAGACGACGCAGACGGAGGTGAGGGCGTCGCAGACGGAGGTGAGGGCGTCGCAGACGACGGCGGCCCGGAAAAGAGGTGGGTGGGAATCTATATGTGTAGCCGAGCGAAGGGGAAGTCTGATCAAATGAGCCAATCCAAATGTTTCGCGCTAATGACGAGCCCGGAGGAAAGCTGTGGTGCGGCTGGCTAGATGAGTGGCTGATGGTAGCTGGGATGATAAAAATAAAAAAAGAGACGGCGGAATCACAAGCCCATTACAGCTAACTGCCTACTAAAACTTTTAAATGATGCACTGACGAGGCTTTACATTAGTGTGAACAATTTCCGCAAAGACGACCGCAAGTTCCTTGATTGATTTTTTTCCCTCCACCTTCCATGCAGCGATGCAGTTTACTCGAATGCGCTATTAAAATCATGTTACAGGCTTAATTTTGTAATTTCCCGCACTGGATGGGCTTCTGCTCAGCGGTAAACTGTGGAATTTATATTAATTTATTCTGTCTCCTGCCAGAGGAACATGTAGTTTTAACTGAACTCCTGTTGTCTTGCAATTTCCTGCAAAGTCTTGCACATGAAACATTTTGTCCTATTTTTTTTTAGCAAACAAAGTATGTAAGCTGTGCGCAGTCATATAGAATTGTGACAGCTAACATTTTTAACGGGGCACTGGAACCATGTCTTTGGAATGACTCAGTTTTTTGTTTTTTCCAACTAGTTAAAAAGGCAAGTGTTGCCCTCCATGCAAAATCTGATCTATAATGCGGATTAAGATTTTGCAACCTTGTTAAATTCCTAATGATCACGTAAACAACATTTACCCATAAATATCTAATGAAAGTATGTATTAACTATGCATTCATCTGGGTAAACAGGTCAAACAATAAGGAAAAAAAACACTGCTGCATCCAGGTGGACTCCAACTGAAATCTTATTATGTTTGTCTGCAAATAACTACTTTCTCTGGGCCCAATTATTGCCTATTTATTGAACAATGTATTTCTGATTGATGAGTGTTCACAGTGGGTGAGCGTACAATTCAATATATATATATATATATATATATATATATATATATATGACGCTCCACATGTGCCTTAATGAGTCAAGGCAATAATTAGGTCAATGAATAATTCAGAGTTTTGTAAAATTTATGCCAGCATATTATACATGCGTCAAACTCACAACTGGAGCGTGTCCTATTGCACCACTTGACTTGAATAAAGCCATTAAAAGAGAGCTGATTGTTCAGTCTTTAGCCTGGTTTCCTTTTCAATGATGTGTAACGATCGCTCGCTGACGTATTGTCTGAGTTTGTCTGTCACAGCTCATATAAGACATGAGTTACACCATTTAATAACGTATGTGTTTGAACGTACAAAACATGTTTTATGTCTGTCTTCTAGCAGTCGGCATTGAAGATTATTGGAATCGGTTGTGACTTTAGATGAAAATCTCAAAATGTAAGATTTGAAAGTAAGGCCAAAAATTCTTGAATTGCAAGAAATGTTTCAGGTTGAGGTGAAATCTACTACCTCCCCTTCCCTTTTTTGGTAAGAGACAAAGTACTGTTCAGAAAAGAAATTCTGCAGAAAGCTGCACTGTCCTAGCAATGCTAACCTTGGACTCTTTTTGAACAGAATGCAATTTATCAATTTGTTTTTCAGTCTTCTTGTAGTTGGAAACCTTTAACATTGAACTCCCTTTTTGACATCTAGTGTGATTGAGGAGAAGCCAAAGCTGTTCGAAACATGCTAACAAAAAAAAAAGCCCCACGCTAGCAACGTCTGGGAGTTGTAAGAGCACAGAGCACCTCCAGGTCCCAGCAATACTTCCATCTGTTTACATAACTGATGAGTTGCTGATGCCTTGGATGGGTCTCTGTAGCTGTAGGGGCCCCCTGGATTCAACAGAATAGGTCTTCGCTGATAATAAATTGCATAGTATCCCAGGAGACGCGCTCGTAAACAAGAATGCAGACGCTATCGTGCACATGCGCCAGAGACGCCATGTTTGATTGGTGGGGATGGGCAGGGGTGTGGAGTGCGCCATCTATGCCTCATCTCTGGATTCTTTTGCCCTTTGCTCCTCTCATTTTCCACCTGTCTCTGATCCTCTGCCTCTTTTACATTTCAATCCGCCGCCTGCTCCTCCTCGTCCTGACAGGGGAGCGGGCGCACAGCGGCAAAGAGGGAGTTGTCCCCTTTGGGTAGCTAAGCGATTTACCGTCTGAAAGATCCCAATCCCTTGCATCATATCTCTCACAACCTCCTCTGCTTCCCCGTGACTCTGCGGGAATCCGTTTGTGCCTCCTCTTCGCGTCTGGCACCTCCGCTCCCCCTTTTTTTTCTCCGGCTCTGCCTTATCCGTTTATATTTACTCCGTTATGTCTCTCCTCTTGTTGTGTCTAATCCCACCCACCAGCGAGCCATTTAATTCATGCTCATTGGTTTTGTGTTTTTCGCTGCCATTTGTCTCCGTGCGTGTTGGTAGCAGAATGAAAAAAAACTCTTGAAAACTGAGAAACTTTATGAGCTGAAGAAAAAAAAGCGATGTGAAAAAAAAGGCATTCGCACTGGCCTCTATCTGCACTAGCCCACTTCCTTTTCCTGCCACGTACTCGCGTTTGCGAGAGTTTATCCAAGTGAGCGTTGCGAGCGTATGTTTTGAAGTGCTTCAGGAGCCATTTCTTCTTTGCCTTATCTGGCTAAGTGAAATTGCCGGCTGGTCCAGCCAGCAGAGAGGGAGTCCACTGCCCACTGCTTCAGTGGTAGAGGACTAATCCCTGGACTCGCATCCCACTCCAGTAAACACTGCCTCTCCAAAGCCACCCATGCAAACGCGGCATGTCCACTCCGGCGACGATCCCCGCTGCCGTGTGTGTAGGTCCTAATCTCATATCAAACGATTACAGCCATGTGTTGTCAAGAGTTCAGGAGGGAACGAGCAACTGCATCACCTGGACCCTCACTCGATATTCCTCAGAGATGCAGCGTTGTGTCTCACTGCAACATGCTTGTGTGTTTGGCCATATGTCCTCAGCAGTGTTGTTCGATTTACTCCGTAAAAGTAATGCAACTACCGATTACTGATTACTCTGTAAGTAATCCAATTACTTATTTAACCACTTTGTTTCATAAGTAATCAATTACTAATTACTTTAGTTAAAAAAATATAAAGTAATAGTTGCTCAGTGCTTTGGAATGAACTTTATTAAAGTGCAAATTTTGCAATTCCAAATATTGCCTCTGTCCTCTTAACATGAATGAATGTTTGCTCTCTGAACACAAACTTCACATTTCACCGAACAAACTCATGTACAGCACTTGTGCCCTTTGCACAGCCCATATTGTTAAAACAATTAGAAGATTTCGGAAAAGTAGCAAAGCCGTTAATCAAAATAATTACCAGTTTTGCACCAGCAATCTAGTTACATTACTCCATTACTCAAAAATGAGTTTAATTACAGTAGTGGATTACTTAGTAATAGATTACTCGCCAACACTGGTCCTCAGTGTAAATGTATGTATTGTATGTTGTCTTGCCGCATTTCCACATTGACATTTCGGCCAGAATAAATTCTTGTCCTGCCTTCTGGGACTCGTTTTTAGCATCTGTCGCCACCAGGGTTCGATGATAATGACCGAGCTTTCGTTTATTGGGGTGAAGTGTTTATTAAAGCTGAGGGCGAGAAAGCTGCAGGCATTCCGTACATGGAAGCATTCGCTCACTGATTTAGGATATTGTGAAGTGTCGCTCTCTTCGGGTCTGCCCTATGCACTGCAGAAACAGTTTGATGGCGCCAGCTGCTCATAAGAGATTTCTCGCGGCTCCGGCGGAGGCCTTTGTGTGCTTGCATACCTGCTGCCACACAAGGTATTTAATGGGGGAAGGTCGAACACAGAAAAGAGAAATCTGCCACGCGCCGTGACGAGTCTGATGAGGAAATTCATCAAGAGCGCCGTCGTGTCTGGCAGCCTTGTGATTCTTCACTTCAACGCCCTCCCATCCCAGCCATTTGGGTTTCATTTCAAAGTGAGCCCATGATTGGTGGAACGGGGTGGCTGAAATTCATGAAAGTGCGCTTTAGCATGCATGCGACGCTTTGCGTGGATGGTTGGTTCTTGTCAAGTCTGGTAAGAAAATTGACCCCTCACTCATTTCCCTGCTGTCTAGAACAATGTTTAATGTGGCATCCTTTTTACATTAAACATTGTGCATGTTTTTTTTATGTTGGATTGCAGCTGGACAGGGTCGTAAATGTAGGGCAACTGTACCGCTGCAAAAAGCACAAACATGTCCGATTTAGTGACGCAATTGGACACGATAATTCACATTCCTTATTGGAGAGGATTACGAAAATGTTCTCATCCTGCTTCATCTTCCAACCGAAGCGTAAACAACACTTCACGAGGACGCAAATAAAACTTTTGCAGCATAAGCTTAAATCCACGGCCTTGTAAACAAGTGCGCTGGCGACTTACAGTCTATAAATACAACTGCAGCTGAAAAATGGTGGGAAACAGTTAGTTCCAGTGAAGCAGGAAGATTCTACAAAGGGCTTGCCACAAGTGCTGGTACAGAGCAATAGCAAGTGCAGTATTACTTCCAACCTCAAATATCACTTCTTGTATCACTTCATGTCTTCTGATCTTGTATCAGAAAGTGTTACTTATTCGGACCAAATCTGGCCAACTTCTGTTTTTGTGCTGCTGTCTGATTTCCTGGGGGTGTGATTGGCAGCTGGGCACTGACTGCGGCAAGGGTTGACTGAAGTCCCTAATATGGAGACCAAGCAGAAGCGAGACAGAGAACTCCTGCAGCAGCTGTCTCGGTCGGCCACATCGAACCACGGGGGTCGCATCGAAAATTAATAGGAGATTGTGTTTTTGCAGCACAGATTCCAGAAAAATACGTTTCAGATCACCAACAGTCGGCCCGGCCCTGTGAGCGACCACTTGCCTCAGCTCGGCCGAAGAAATGGTTTAACAAACAGATCATCTTCTCTCTTGTTCCATCCATCCATCCATCTTCTATACCCGCTTATTCCTATTCAGGGTCACGGGGGTCTGCTGGAGCCTATCCCAGCTGTCTTAGGGCGAAGGCAGGGAACACCAGTTCATCACAGGGCCACATATAAACAAACAACCATTCACACTCACATGCACACCTACGGACAATTTAGAATGTTCAATTGACCTCACATGCATGTTTTTGGAGTGTGGGAGGAAGCCGGAGAACCCGGAGAGAAGCCACGCAGACACAGGGAGAACATGCAAACTCCACACAGAAAGGTCCCAGGCCCGGTTCGATTCCCAGGCCCGGGCCCCAGAATCGAACCCACGACCTTCTTGCTGTGAGGCGGCAGCGCTAACCACTGCGCCACCGTGTCGCCTCTCTCTTGTTCCATTGTGCAAAAGCAAAAAAAAACCCTTTCATTCCCCTTGTGCACCATTGCTTAAATACCATCAGGCCTAATTTATTCCCTGCATGTACAGTTTTACAGCAGACATTTTCAACCATCCGCCATCACCTCTGCACCGGCTGGATTGGGGTTAATCGGTGTTAAAGTCTGTTCAGATCCCCGGGAAGGGTGTGGAGGGGGGACTGGGGCGCCGGGTTCTGAAGGATGTTGTGAAACACATGGTGGAAAAGGTAGCGTCCATAAGGCGGGGTGAACGGGAAGACTTGAACGATCTCGGGAGTGCGACTGTTGAGTCAGGACGAGACGGGTCCGGGTCAGTGTGCGTCAGGAGGAGCCATTAGCGCTCGGCAGCACCTGCGAGACGACTGCGCGCTCTGTCTGCTCATCAATCTTTCAGGGCTTTAACCGTCAAGGCGAGGTGGCTCCGGAGCTGGGTCGGAGCCAAACCCTGAGCTGGTAAAAAACAAAGAGTGAGAGAGAGAGAGAGAGAGAGAGGAACAAGAGACAGCAGCTGGACGGCCGGGCTTGGCTGGAACTCTGTGGTTCTGTCGCGAAAAGAAGAAGAAGAAGAAGAAGAAAAAAAACAAAAACCTCGAGCTGTTTGTTTGTCTGCCGTGGCGACGGAACAGCTCGGCTCAGCACACGGAGTGAATTTTTTTTTGTCTGGGCCGTTATGCGTGAATGTGAGTCAGTGACGGCGTCGGAATGGAGAGAGCTGGGAGCCGCGAGGAGAACGTCGTGTCGAGGGTGTAAAGTGCACTTTTGACCGCCGCTGCTCTTTGCTCCCTTCTCGGACTCGTCTCACCAAATCCCGCCGAACATCAAGGCCGCTCCAGACAGTCTGACAGCTGTCTGAAGATTTACCTCAAACAGGTCTCTCTCTCTCTTTCCTCACTCCAGGCCTAAACCGGCTTTATTTTTTTTTTCCTTATTTCCTATCAGGAATGCTCCGTAGGAGCAGCCCTCCCATGTTTACATTGAGGGAAAAAAAACACCAATAAGGGTGAAATCGTTCGTCACGGCTTTTTCAACTTCAGAAGGCGTATGTGTGTGTGTGTGTGTGCGCACGCACACACACACACACATACGCACTAACGTTTCTGCCAGCCGACGACATGCTATCGTACACAGCAGGAGCCGCCGCCCTGTTTGCAGCTGATGCTGTTTGTTTTGATGGAGTCGAGTCGGGTGCACTCGCAGTACTGCGAGCAGCCGCAGAGCGTAAATGATCTGAGACTTGCTTTTGAGATTTCCTTTCACCTTGCCGTGCCCCTTTATTGTCACATCTTTCATAATGGAGAGAGAGAGGTTGCACCTAGTATTTATTATTTGTTGTATTGCCAGTCCCGAATAATTGCTTCCTCTGAATAAATATGTTGAGTTTTGCAAAGCGTAATGGAACACAGCATCCTGGAGCGCAATTATGCCTTTTCATTTTAGAGTGGCTTTAATTAACCTTTTAAGTGATTGCTGCTCAACACGTTGGAGCCCGTTGTTAATCTAATAATTATCATCTGCCGGATGTACTTGACTTTGCTCCATTGGCGAGCTCATTCGCTTCTACTTCTTGAGTCAATAAGTCCTGTGATGAGCATTGGATTTGCTGTTTAAAAGGGTGAGACGTTGATCAGGTTGTTATTCACACTCCACTTACCGTGCCAACGGAGCACATCCAACCTTGTCAAGGGGAGAAGTGATAAACACCCGCGACAAAAAACCATGTCATATTTAATGAACTGCTGATAGATGGGGAGATATTCCTCTGGGATGAAAGGATGTTAAGTAAACTAGTAAAATCAATCTTTTTTAGCAGAAAATATATCACTCACAATTAGGCTCAGCTGACGTAATGTTTTAGCTTCATCCCTTCATTTTTTTCAAATGGTTTGAATATCAACTTCATATCATTACTTGCATTTACAAGTTTACGGGTTGTGGCGATATCTGAAAATCCACAAAATTACCAAAATTTGGGTATTTTGAAGCAAGTTCTTGCCAAATTCAGGTTGTAGCTTCCATTTTTTCCTCATCATGTGCCAAACAGACGCTGATGCGAAAAAAACCCATCTGGTTGCCATTACAGAGTTAGTCACAAACTTAATTTAATAAACAATGAGCCATGCACTTTCTTTTTTAGCATTGTTTTCCTATAATCAAACTTGCTTATGAGCTTTCGGACAGCTTTTAGACAAGTGTGGGGGCTGGTGGACTGCTGCGCAAACTGCCAGTAGCACTGAGGTTGTGACCAGACGATCAGGCTGCAGAGTGTGAGGATTGATTTACTTTGTTTGAGTTTGAATGAAAAAAACAATAGTCTTTCTAAAATGGGACAATAGTAAACCCTGGAAGCATTGTATCAAACTAAAGAAGCAAATATTAAATCAAGAAAATGCAAAGTGAGTCATATGGCGCTGCAACAGAGAAAGTCGACAACGCTTCCAATAGATTTGAAAAGCCACTCTCTAAAACATTTCCCCAAAGTTGAACCGGAAAAGCTGTTCTCATAAAACCCAGTCAGGAGGTATAAGATGGTTAAATAGAGCCCAATATTATGTGGTTTTAAGAAAAATTAAATAAGCAAATGTAATGATTTTTAAAATAGTACAACTTGCGTCTTTCTTTTTTTGTTGCTATGAAGCAGAGACATGCTGACTTTGACCTTTAGAAAACCCTGAGATGTTTTCAAATCGTCTTGAAATGGGTGAGAGAAATGGCGTGGTTGGCAAGCAATGAGCTCCCAACTGCTATCATCTGTATGCAAACATTCGCAGGATAACAAGACCACTTGTCATCCAAAGAGCACCTTTCGCAGGCCACCGCGACGTGCATTGGGCCGCGACACAGCCATTAACTTCCCAAGTTAAACGGTGCATGATTTGCTGTCATGGTTCATCCAGCACGTTTCTGGCCAAACCTGACACGCACGTGGAAATGTAATAATTATTGTCCAATCCTGAGGCCGAGTTACAGCAACAGCCACTCATCAACATTCCCCCTGTGCTATTTCCCCTTCTGTCCGAGAGACCCATCTGTTTTTAGAAATGCATTTATTGATTTTTTTCCAGCTTTGCTTTTCTTGCCTCGGTTTTGCTCGGAGTCACTCAAGCATTCCAATGAGTCCTGCGTCGCAAAGTGTTTGACTTCCAATTGGAATGGGCCTCAAGTTTAACTTTGAGCTCTGCCAATGGCTCGCTCGGGGACGTGCGGAACCTGGTCCAGTTGTAATTGCAGACTGAAATTTGAAAGCCAAGCCTTTTTGAAATGGTTAATTCATCTTGAGAACTGGCTCACACTTCAACAAAGAGGGAAAATCCGAATCAAGAATCAGAAAAGTATTTAAATGCTTCATTACAGTCTCTTCACAATAACATTTCTTTTCTCCACTTTATCCCGCGAAAAGCCCAAAAAAAAGGCTCAAGAGCTGGTGCTAATTGCAATGACAGTGGGTCTTTAAATCAGGAAATTGCAGTCTCTGCCCCATTTTCTCGCTAATGAGCCCGCAACGATTAAAATAATTTTTTCACATTCGGTCTGAGCTATAAGCCAATGAAAGGGTTTGAGGCACAGAATCCCAATAAAAAAAGGGAAAAAAGACAAGAGAATGCAAATCATCATGGGATGTCACTGTCGAGGTGGAGGCGGGGCTGTCTGGGTGTCAGGAGAGGTTGCTTTGAACGCCAATGAGATATGGAGAAAATGAACATGAAATCCTCTACCTGTGCAAAATGGCCCTAATGAAGTGTGGCAATTTCAATTAATGCAGGCACGGAGGAGGGCTGAGCCGAGGCAGAGGAGACTCAACGTGACGGCCGGCAGTGGATCAGCGGGAGCAGGGCGGGGAAAAGAGGGCTTGGACGGCGGGGAATTGAGAGCGCCACGTGGAAAGTGAACATTTGAGCAAAAAGATCATTTACACCTCAGCGCGTGGCTAAGAAGGTCAATTTGAGCGTGACAACAAACAACTGTGTTTAATGATTTATCTGCCTAATCTGATGCAGATCATTAGGGGTAAGCCTCTGAACAACCAAATCTAGGCAAGCATGAAAAGACACCAGCAGATCTGTTTTCTTTAGCAAAATAACACATTTCCCTGCTCCGCTTGGCGCGGAGCGGGTTCAGCCGCTCTGTTAAATCGCACACATCTGCACTAAACAATTGAAGCTCGGAGTGCATAACTGCCCGCGTGCGGGAAATGTGCAGCGATTTGGAAACGCCTTTGGCTGCCAAATACGACCTCTGCAGTTCGGATTCTGCACGGGTCCAATTAATTTCCCTCTTTACTTGAGCTCATTCTCGCAGGAAGTGGGGAGCTTAGCCGCCTGTGATGGCCTGCTGATTGAATTTTCCTATAAACGGTGAGTGATCAGGATGGGTGCGAGGCAGCAGGTGGTGGGCTTTGAGGGAGAACCAGCCCCCTCCGCCGCCAGGGAGCCACCAGCAGGACAGACACGCATGTGAGGAGCGCTGGGCTCCCACTTACTGGAGATTTTAATGGTATGTGTGCGGGGGAACGTCTGAGCGCGCTCACGCCACTACCTGTCATGTAAGGCTCCGTTATAAATGAGCAGAAATTGCCGGGGTAGCCAGACGGAGGCTGAGGCAGATGGGTAATTTGGAGAGTTGCGGAGAGCGGGTTGTTGACCCAGCTGTGTTCGCTGAGGTAGTGAGACAGTTGGTACTTTAAAGCATGTGTTGTTGACTGGGTATGACGATGGAAGATGCATTAGTGCAACCAGAAGTGTCAATTCGGAACTGAAACTTGATCCATTTCAGGACTGGTTTGAAACTAAATTATTTTAATCCCACTTACTTACAAGTGGCACAAGCGATATGTTTAAGCTTGTGCCATGTGTGTTCCAATAGTCTCACGGGCTCATTTAATACTGTTTGGTGTCCAATCTCGATGCTGCATTGATCTAATCCGTTTGGCTTAACATGGCTACTTTCCTGTTTTAGCAAGGAGAAAGTTTATGTCATGCATTTACACAGAGCAAGGAGGGCTGTGACTGTGTGACAAAAACAACCCCAAGAACAGGCTGCATCAAAGTTTAGTTTCTCTGATAAATTAGGGTGGTTTTGTATTGCTCAGGTGTTTATTTTTATTTATTTTTTTATAGTTTTTGATAGTATGGAAATGGGCTGAGGAATCAAAACAGCTGAGCCCTGCTGATGAGTGTGTGGGCAGGTGCACAGGCGGAAAACCTGCTGGCTCGTCACGACACACGCACGCGTGCACACACATACACACACATCGAATACCTCTGGCAGGGTTTGGAGCTTCATTTTTGTACAGTGGGAGAAAGTGGATATTCCATCTTTATTTATGTCAGCGTTTCTGCGTGCATGCGCGCACGTGCACGCGCAAGTGAGTCCGTCCTCATTTGTTGGCAGCCGTGCATGTGCGTGTGTATGCATACGAATCCTGCAAGAGCAGGAGCAGCAGGGGCAGCCCAACTGGAGTCCTTAATGTAGACATTGGGAATAAACAGGTCTGGAGACGGAATGACACTTTGCTGAAATATTGATCATCCTCGGCAGCAGAGGGAGAATGCACAGGGAACAGACACACACAAAAGACAAATAGATGAAACACAGGGAAGGAAAAAATTACAGGACAGGGTGTTGAGCGGATCTGGCGGCGATGCGCAAACACGTTTTGAATTTGCCCCCGGAACCGTAACCTGATAATTTGCAAGCGGTGTCATCAGGTCGTGCGCAACTTACCTATTGAGTTGTTTGTTATTAGCAACACGCATGAAGGGTCCAGATATGTATAGCTAAAACGAGACAGAAGATGAGCAGTCTTGCCAACCCCAGAACAAATAAATAATTGATGAGTGAAAATTCATCACAGAACCAACTCACAAGCCGCCAGGTGCACCAGTGTCAGGTATAGACAGGAACAAAACAGGGAGGAGTTCCTGCGGCACAGCTGCTACCGTCACATGGAAAAAATACTGTATTTTTTTGAATGGGGTGGTTTCGATTTTACCACCTAAAGTCCCCAAATAACCATGAGAATTCAAGTGGGTTTTAACAAATCAATTAGCGCTATCTGCCTGTGATCCAGCTGACTGGAGTGCAAGGGAAGAGGAGGAGGAGTATGAGGAGGAGGTGACGGGAGGGAAAATCGAGAGGCGCTGAAAGGAGGGAGCGAACATGTGGAGGGAAGCGAGGAAAAAAAAATCAGAACAGGAGAGGCCTTTGTTTTTTTTTTTGTTTTTTTTTCCCTGCCTCACTCTAATTAGGACGGGCCAATGTGAGCAGAATTCAAATGGCAGGATGCAGAGAGTATCAGATGTAAAGGGGCGGAAGAGAGGCAAGAGAGGAAATTATGCCGAGACGACCGTCTCTGTGACGGAAGAAACAGAGGAAAAGGTAAATATGTTTTGTTTTTTTTCCCCCCGCTGCAATATGGGATCATAGAACGGTGGCATACGTAAAGAGGACAGATGGAGGAGGCCGACGAAAAGAAGAAGGGGGAAAGAATGACGCCATCCGAAGATCGACTTGTGTGATTGCGAACCGAAAGTAATTTAAGAGCGACGCAGCCGAGCGGCGGCTCCCACCTTGTCATATACTTTGGTGCTCTTTGTTATTCACACTCCAGACTGAGTGACAGGCGCGCTAAAGAGACATCAGACTCTCCTTGGCACCGCAGCGCAGCTTCGCAGAGCGAAATTGCAGTGTCATCCGGGTTATGTTGTTTTGTTTAGTCATTTTTTTTGTTTTTGTTAAATCAGCAGCTGCAAAATCTCCACCAGCTTTTTATTTTATTTTTTTACAAGATGAGCTTCTTACAAAACCAGTGGACTTGACCGTGGAGTGAAATAAGAGGCAATTCATCCAGCATCATACATCAACACAAAACGTCACCATACTCCCCACGCTCTTTTCTCGCTCCCGAACAACATTCACACCATCCATAGATCAACTGCATGTCAGGTGCACAGTGCAGTATGTGAAAGGCGACGACACAGAGGGAGCCCTTTCACTAAAAATAGATGGACGTGGCACACGCAGCGCGTGCGAGACGGCTTGAAATAAAGGAAAAAGGCAGAACTGGAAGCCTCTTTGTTCAAGGACCTAGAGTATGCGCTGTTCCTTTGTGCCCGGCTGAACACAGCGATGTACTAACGTGGCATCTCAGCCGTCCTTGCTTTCAGCAGACCAGTGGGTAAACCTTTAAAGCCCAAGAGGCCACAGCGGCTCAATGTACTGCCGTCTTGATAAACACTGAGCCATTAACAAAGCACCACATCATTAGCTGCATTTACATGCGGGAGTTTGGCTTCCTCATTAGGGGAAGTATCCATAATACGCATATATTCCCCAATATACACATCCCTGAGTACTACATCATTAATATCAGTATCGCCCATTTATTTTCTCTTCCTGTTATTCTTTTAACAGGGTTGTGATGTTTATTTTCTTTGCCATTTTTTTTGTTCATTCATTCATTCATTCATCATCTATACCCGCTTATTCCTATTCAGGGTCACGGGGGTCTGCTAGAGCCTATCCCAGCTGTCTTAGGGCGAAGGCAGGGTACACCCTGGACAAGTCGCCAGTTCATCGCAGGGCCACATAGAAACAAACAACCATTCACACTCACATGCACACCTACGGACAATTTAGAATATTCAATTGACCTCACATGCATGTTTTTGGAGTGTGGGAGGAAGCCGGAGAACCCGGAGAGAACCCATGCAGACACAGGGAGAACATGCAAACTCCACACAGAAAGGTCCCAGGCCCGGGCCCCAGAATCGAACCTATGACCTTCTTGCTGTGAGGCGGTAGCGCTAACGACTGCGCCACCGTGTCGCCTTTTTTTGTTCAATCTGGTTGAATTTATACTACAGCGGCTTTGCACTATTAAATACCAACATCACATCACGTCACATTTAATTATTCCATGAAGGATATATAACAAAAATTCCTCCCCCTCATTCCAGAAGTGTTGCTGTTGGCATTTGTGTGTTTGTTTTGTCAAAGTGTCCCTTGGCTGAGGCTACACCTGCAGTTGGCAGCGTACACATGCTACAGTATCCTTCCAATGCTGCTTTCTTGAAACCACAAGTTTCTGTAAACCATAAACTGTAAAAACCAGGTCACAAGATATGTCATTCCGTTTAAAATTGGGGCATTTTTAAATTAAACAACATATTTGCAAACTGGGACCAAAAAGCAAACATACTTTTTTGCTACAACTCAAATCTACATTTCCATAACGATGCAATGCGATGTCATATCAAAGACAGCAATTATTATCATACCTTTTCCTATGTGACAAATAAAACTTTGAGACCTCAGACACGTGAGACTTGTGTAAGTTTTAATGAGTGTCAACACACTCTGTTCCTCTGTAGCCAGATTGCAAATGTGCCTGTCATCTGTGTCAGCAAAAATATGGTATAGACATAAAAGAATAGTCGTCTATTTTTGAAATGAAAGAAGAAAAAAAAACTCAAATGCCTCATCATCAAAAGCCTGATTTGTCACTCTGCAGGGTACATCTCCCTTCAAGCCATGAAATTGTCTCTCTGATTTGTGCCACTATCTGGACCGCCAAGCCCGCTGATGAGTCAGCGAGGCAAATTTTTTCTTCTGTCGGGAGTTGGTGCAAAACTAAATTTAGGTAAATTGGACTTAAATCCGGTGTTTGTGAAGAATATTACTTTAACAAGGGTCTCAGTTGTACATATACACTGCAAGCACTGAAAATTATGTAAAAATTCAACTTATTTTGGCAAAACAATCATACAGATTGTTCTGCTGTACGAGTGCTGTAAGTCCTGGGAGTGCTATTCGCAAACAAAGCATTGCTTTTTCTTGCTTATCGGGATTAGACAACAGCTTGAAACAGTAATTTGACTTTGTAGCTGAGGACAAGATCTAACATGAAGCACATTTAAGTTGCAGAGGTAAAATGCTCAATATCTATAAAACATTCATCTCGTCTTCACTGAAGTGTTTGAATGCAATACTCAAATGTGGTTGAGTACAATCGCTGCACAGATGCGTGGAATTTTCCTGCAACACACCAATTGTTCTTGTTTAACGTTATGTTTTTTTCACCTCTCTCAAGACTTAACACAGCTTAACCTGAACAAAGTGCAAAGGCTAAAGGTGCTATGGATAATCCAATCCAGGACGTAATTATATTTTTTTTAGCAATCAAGCCACAATGGACAAGGAAGGCTGGACCCTGAGTGGAAGTGAAGCTCGGAGGAGCGAGAACATCCATAATGAAACTTATTCATGTAAACGACACGTCACACCACCGGGCAGCACTATCTCGCTCCCGCTGTGTAGCCGCCAAATGACCTGACAAAAACGAATGATACCCGGTACTGTATGTTTCCGCAGCGATGATTCAATTTAAAACAGAACCTGGTGCTGATCACCAGGACCCAACACATGTTTTTTTAATGAGGGAGGCAATTAGAATGTAATTCTCCGAGTTTGCATGCGTGTGAGATTGTTAATTTCAATTACAGGATACATCAGTACGCAACTCAGCTCTCTCTTCCCTCTGAGGAGAAATTCCAGAAGCTCCACTATATTAGTGTGCACAACTGTGTAACATTACATGTGGCAGCAATCACGATCAGCAGCGCACAGCTGCACGTAATAAAAGCAGGGCAGAGTCTGCAAATAGCTTTTGGAAACTTTGAGGTTACGCTGCTGATTTGCACACAGAGGCAAACGACGGTCTTCATCTTTCCACAAAGGGGGAGCTACCTTGGTGCCTTGTGTTCATGATTGAGGGTAAAACTGAGCATTTGATGAGTTGGGTGACCGGTGCTCCGCGGTGAGGAAAAGGACTTGAGAGCGGGGCCTCTAAATCCCGGCGGTGATCTCAGCTGCACCTTAGTTACTGGCCACAAAACCTGGTCAGCAGCTGAGAGGATAAAACTGATCGTGGTGAGAGGTTGAATGTCTCCAGATAGGCTCACTGCTCCTCTGTGGCGAGAGAAAGTACAAAATAAGTTGTTTCGGGTGTCTGATTGGAAAGCCTGTGACAGGAAGGAGAGCTAGAAAAGATCCAATCCAATTGGAAGTGGATTATAGTGTATATTACTGCAGCAATAAAAGAGCCGGCGGGGAGACACACAGGGCGGCCGGCTTCAGGGAGAGTCCACAGGCCTCCGGTCGATGCTCGAGCCCGAAAGGCACAGAGCCAAGAGGGAAAAGGTGACAGTGGCCATATAGATTCACATCAAGATAGTCCTGCTGCCCCAGACTTGATCCTTGACAGGCACTTAAGAGTTCAGAACAAGGGACCAAAGGCTACACTGGCCACCCACAGGAAGGCAGATGGTCTCAGACGAGTACAGGCTTGATGGACAGGTAAAGCTCCCAATCTGTGTTTGGCACACAAGTGCAAGTTTGTTTGCTTTGATAAAACATTAAAGTACAAAACTTTCAACATCAATTATACTTTATTGATCCCTTGGGAGAGTTCCCTCAGGGAGATTTGTTAAAATTGGTTAAACGATTTAACTTGTAGGCTCATATTGCAGAATTAAGGTTTGTTGTGATGTGGGAATCACAGATAATGAAAAATATTCAACAAAATGGCTTTAAAATAACTTGACTGACTTGATTGTAAGGTCAATTAAAACAAGGGTTGGCCTTGCTGTATTTATGCTAGCCTTGCTGCACAAGTCTCATGCGCTCCTGGTCAGTGGAGGTGCAGGAACGGCTTTGTATGCAGGAGACCATGATTTCATAATCCTTCCATGACAATCCATACTTTACACAATGGACCAGCTTTTACCATAAGCCTATTACAGATGACAGGGGAGTCATGGGAATTTGCTCGCGACCTGCGAGAATGTAGATTTGTGAAACACATTGGACATATTATCCGGATGAAGAAGAAGATAGAAGTTCTGTAGAGGATGTTTAGGCGTTTCTTCCAATTTTGCTGCTGAACATCATGAGGTGAAGTGCTCAAGCTTGGAAGCGTGCATTTTTTTCCTGCGTCTCCATTCCATTGACGGTGGGATCCATGCCATCAGAGCCCTACTCATGTGTCACCGTCTAGAAGAATGGTATGATTAATGAGGGGCGTCGGCAGCACTTACCGCAGGTGTTACATGTGGAGGGAAAAACGTGATCAAGGCTTTCTCATTTTCCGCTGTCGGTCATTTATGCTTATGAGGTGCAGCGGATGAGCGGAGAATTGAAAGGCAGTGATTAAGTTTCCCCGCGAGCTGGCTGACCTCACCCAGCACGATAACACAAGGACGCACACACACACACACACACATACTAGGGGAGGAAAGTAGAAGTTGTGTTTAGGATGCAACATTGGGGTCGCCTCCCCATCTGGAATAATGCTAAATAGAAGATGGTTGGATTAAAGGATACAACAATGAGGGCATAGATTAGGAGTTGAAAATCCACACAGCCACTTGCACAACTGCTGGGGAGAAAAAAAATCAGAGTGCTCCGCGATGGCAACAAATGACTCAACGACATAATCTTTTGCGTAATGCCATTGTCCTCTGTGACACGGTGTCAGCACAAAAGCCGTGATACGCTGCATCACTCCAGCTTCACATTTCACATTTGGATTGGAAGCGAGTGGCGTGCTTGAATGAGAGAGAGAAAAAAAAAGGAGGGATGGGGTAAGAAACAAAATTAATCTAATGAGCTTTTGCTTGTTAAGTATGTGCTCTGACTGCAGCAGAATGACAATGACGGGGCATCCGCTTACCACGACACACACTCCGTTGTGAACAAATTATTATGTGAGCACGTTGCAAAACAAAAGGCAACGGGTGGGGGAATTAATTCAGTCAAATGAAAAGCCTGCGTTGCCCGATAAGCCGACAGGCCCGCCTCACTCTCCGCGGTGTGAGAAATGACAGCCGTTTGTCAAGCCACGGATACGGAGGCTGGGTCGACATGTGACAATCTGTCTGTGATGCGTCCACTGTGGTGGGCCTGCAGCTCGGGCCAAAGTTTCTTGCATCATTAATTCAGAATATCCTTGGCATTGTGTTTGAGCTGTCCTCTCAATCTTTTTTTCCCTTTTTTTGCATGCATATGCCGAAAAAAGAAAAGGCCGGGACAAAAACGGGACCAGTATGAGACGGAAAGAGGAGCTTTGGCAGTCTGACTTGCATTATTGGCTCTGGAGCAAAGACTCTTAAGAATGTAAAATCACGATTTTCCTACTTAATGCGCATCAGATGTGATTATGAGAGGATGTGAAAGCATGAAAAGTTCAAAATAAATCTGAAACTACACAGTTGCACTCACCTGGAAATCCTGAAATCAGTTGAGCAAACTTGACAGCATACATTAAAAAGCTAATTTAAAAAGTTTCTCTAAAATAATATATCTGTTATACATGCGGAACACATATAGGTCACTAAAAAGGAAATATAGAAGTAAAATATACATTTTTGATACTATTGGTGTGAGATGAACTTCAGTGACAGTTTCACAGTCCAAAAAAAAACATCTGCATTATTAACACATTTTGATAAGGAGCACAGGAAATGTTGTTCATTCATATCATTAAGCTGGCAAAGACCTTTCCGTGGCACTTACCACTTGGCTGTTTTCATGCATTCTGTATTTTAACAAAACTGTTCAATTAAAGCTGTCGTCCACTTCATTGTTGTAGGGAAGCACACATTTTCAGCATTTGCTATTAGTGTGTCCAGGAAATATTGTGACATAATCATCCATCCTTTTTCTATGACCGCACATCCTTATTTATGCAAAACCAACCGTAAGATTAAATCTGCCTTTGCTGTTGTCGTTGTTTTGTGTGTGTGTGTGTGCGTAGCTGTGTCAGCTATAGTGGAAAGAGGTTCCATACCGAGCTCAACATCCAGTCCTACAGCGCCTCATCAAAGCCAAAGGTTGGCCAAAGGGGAGCCAGCTGAATGTCCCGCTGCAGCAACACCGCCTGGCTATGAAGACACAGAGACTGAGCTCCAAAGAGACCGGCCCCGCAGCGTAATCCTGTGTAAGGAGGGTGGCAACATGGAAAGTCACCCTGCCAAGTGTAACTCAAAGCATAAACTGGGTACACGTTTTCGAGTGGATCAGCCGCGGAGGGGAAAAAAAGGATGATAAAATACACACAAACACACACACGCACGCACACCAAGAGCAGAGAGAGCTGTAGATGGTTAAATTATATAGTGTGCTGAGTAGCTGGACTACAGTGTGATTAATGTGGAGGAGCCCTTGATTCTGCTTGATTTTGCTTCTTCTGCCTTGAATACCATTCCCTACACTGCAACTATCAAGGACTGTGGGCGAGGCCTTGGATCTCCCTACGTCTTTGCGGGGGAAAAAAAGCATTGAAACTGTCACAAAATACATCTGTGAGGTCAGCAGGGCTGAGGTTTCCATCTGCTAGGAGATCAGGAGAAGCGAGTGGACAAAGAGTGTACAGCGTGTGACTTTATCCACTTGAGCAGTGCCGCAACATCGCTTGACTCGAGATAGATGTGTGTTGATAAAGATGAAAAGAGTACTTATGTCCTGGAAAGCAAAGCCAGCGTTCGGTTTCAAGTTAATATTTTGTATTTGTTTTTTTCATAACATACAAGAAAAGTATTGTACGACTAAAGAGAATGCACAAAAAAAAATAATGAAGCAAGCCCCTGTTAGCTTTGCAGGGTCAAGATGTTGACCAGGATAGGGGCTTAATTGGGGAAATGAAGTATTTAGTCTCATGTAGGAATCTGTTAGAACAATGCAGAGAAAAACATTCAAAAATATTCAAACAATATTCAAACACCAAAGGCCATGAACCCATCAGAGTTTGTTTTTTTTTCATTGCAAATTATTGCTTCATTTATTTATTTATTTTTCTGCCTGTGAGATAATAACAACTACAATGCTAGACCTGACGGTGGAATTGTAATAAAAAAAAAGGGCGAAGTAGCAAAAGTATTTTTCAAGAACAAGAACAAGAAGCCACATTTGAATGCAAATCAGCAAATGCTCATTCTTTTAGGCCTGCAGTCATACAGGAGGGAACAGAAAATGCATTATATTAAGGGTATCAATGCAGATTAGTGGATTTAAAAGAAAAGGGGGAGCAAATTCAAACGTTTTCTGTCCTTGGCTCATTTTTTTCCTTCTCTCTGAATTGTAACCAGAATGAGAAGATTTTTTCATGTGAAAAAAGTTCTGACACGCATTAGCACTAGAATTAGTTCAGGCTTGAGAAAACATAAAAATTCCTGCTGCTCAGACACAGCGGAAGTCTGACTTCTGACCTTGAGTACATAGATATGTTTACGCCAGTGGCCAACTCACATTAACTATGTCTTGAATTTCAAATGTCTCAACACAACATCCATTTAACCTCCACATTGCTGGAGTGTCTCCTTGCACAAATATTTCAGATATTCCACATCATGTTTGTCACGACCAGACCTGAGAACCGGCACAAGGCAACCTCTAATGAGAAGTTTTCTGCTTTTATGAGACATCCAGGAAAACAGTCCAATTGTACAATGACAGCGAAACTAGTAATTGGTCAGCTTAGGTTGACAATGAATAATGAAACTTCTTCCTCTCCCAAACAAATCTGAAATACATACAGATTTGGTGCAGCTGTGGCACCATTTAATGGTCACACACAGGTTTGATTCCCAGTTCTCTGAGTCCCGACTGCTTGTGATGACAATTCATCAGTATCTGAGCGTGTCTAGTTTCTGAATGGCGAGTTAGACGGCAGCATCCACCCGTCAGTGCATTAATGGGATGGGAATTGAGTGAATGTGATCCGTAATGTGTGCTCTTGAGTGACTGGTACTCTGCAAAAGAGCTATATAGGTGGGGACCATTTACGTTTTTATTTATTGATCGCCGAACAAAAACTGTTAAATGATCTGAGACAAGCATCATAAAAAGCAGTACATATATTTTTCCTTTTAAAAAAAAATCCATCTGAGTTGTAGAAGTGTCTGTTAAAGTTATGACCGCCTCCAAAACATTTCTGGAGGAGATATGAGTCAGGCAAGGACGAATGAGGCAGGGGGACGATGGGGACAATTAACTTGCCGATAAACAGTCCGGTCCAGTCAGCAAAAATCCACTCCAACATTAAATGGTGCGCAGTAATATTCATGTGCACACACACACACACACAAAAAACATACACTCACATGCACGGTCACACATTCACATTCCTTGAAGTACAAAATAACTGGTCACTTTTGTAAAGTAAGAAGAACAGATGAAGAGCATTGGATTAGCAATCTGAACTGGTGCCCTTCATCCAATAACATACCTCTCATTTGTCAGCAGTAAAATAAGACTGAAAATTTGCCTTCAGTCTGAGCAGCAGCCTTATATATGTCAATGTCATAACAACGTGCTGCTTTTAATCGGATATATGAACATAATACAAAATCGCATCACAACATTTGGACACATTTGCTCACACACTCACACAAAATCCAAACACTGAATCATTCCCCTCGAGGGACAAAACACAAACAGAAACATGTTTTTCTTTGGCTAGAGATCAGAAAGAGTTTTTCTTTAAGAGATGTGCTGGTATGTACTGTACATGTAATGGCAGCAACCTTTCGTTATTCTTGGCGGGTGTGGGATCTGGTTATATAACTCTGAGGTTATGCTCTACCTTGGTGTCATTCAACTTTAGATTTATCGAATACACTTGTGGACCAAAGACCTTCACATTGTGCGACAGACCAGTTATCTGCCAGTATCATGTCACTGGTGTGGCAGCTCACCTTTTCCTGAATTAGTTGCTGAAGTGTCAGATTGTCTGAGGGAAAGCGCTCTTTGTTCCTCTATTTGCTAATCATCCTATCAGGACACAAAGCTTTCTGTTGGTGTGGCTTTCTGCATGCAAAGCTCCACAAGGACGATTGGCCTCACACACCTGCCGGAGGTGCAAAGCTATTACAAATGAGTGGTGGCACTGCAGATATAACAAAGCTTTGCACTATTCACACAAGTGAGAGTCCGCCTGTGTTTTTGTTGGGTTGTAAAAAAAGAAAAACCTTTTAAAGTGTTTATGGCATTCCAGCAATGAAGGCATAAACATTTACAGTATATGGATTGTCTCAGCCCAAAGATGCTGCTTCAATCAAAAGTTGTTTTTTTTTGGTTCTGATTTGGGAATATAGTGGCCAAGTGGTTTTGTCTGCTTTTTGATTGTGGCTTCTAAAGCAATGCACAAAAGAACAATATTTTCTAGTCTTTTCACCTGCAGCCCTGCGAGACAGACTTTCATTGTTGAAAAATAATTCCTGCAGGTAAAGAAATACATAAAAAAGGGGGGAAAAAGAGGTTTGGAAGGTCGTAATGAAAATAGTCCTCTTGTGTGTTTTCAGTAGATGTGCTGCATATCTTTTCAGTATGCAGCCCATACTGGTATCTCTGTATGTAACATAATTGCATGAAGTGATAGCAAAAGGAAACATAGATGTAAAAATATACTTGTAATAAAAACAGTAGTATTATCCTTTAAAGAATTGCCAACATGTGATCTAAACTGTTTATTTATTCATACTGTCAATGGTGAATAAGTGAAAATTGTTTGTCAAAATCAAATGAACCATTCATTTGAACGTAAATAATACATAAATAAAATAAATAAATACATTTATAAAGGAAGGTGAATTTTATTGTGAAACCAATGGAGCGGAAGTGCAATGAGTATCGTCATTTAGAGCACGAGAGCTGAAAACCTTTCTCCGGTAAACTGTCGATGTTTCAAACTTGTAAGCGAAAAGAAATACTAATAGTACAGACAACAAGCCAGCAAATGGTCAGATTAACGCGGTTCAGCGCAGGTAAATTTTTGGATTAACGTTTTTGTTGTTTTTTTTTCTCTGTGAGTTAAACTGTTTTCGATTCTGAACAGGTGATAAATGGTCCGCGCTCAAGTGTTTCACTTCAAGCTATAAAAGCTCATTGTATTTAGAAAGTTGACAGTTTAGCAGAGGATGCAAGCAAAGGTTTATATATATATGTTTATATACAGTATATGTTTAAATGTATAGTATGTATAGACAGAGAGAGAGAGAGAGAGAGAGAGAGAGAGAGAGAGAGAGAGAGAGAGAGAGAGAGAGAGAGAGACAGAGAGAGAGAGATCACGCTCATTTGTTCTGTCCGTGTTAATGACAGTAAAGCCGACTTCCAAAAATCACATTTTAAATCCCAAAATGTATCCACAATAATCATCTACCATGTTAAACTGGTATTTAAGATTTTCTTCAGAGTCGATCAGCTAGTGTGCCATACTGACCACAGTGCTTGAAAATCTGTGATATCCTGGATGTATTTATTTTTAATCCGTGAAACCTCCCCCCACACACTGATGCAGTGGAAGTGCCCTCTAAAGTCAGTGAAAGGGTGAATAGCCTCTAGTGCGAGAAGGAAAACCAAACCTGATCCAACAGTACCTGAGGCACTGGGTGTGTGGCTTCTACTAAAAAGCACAAAAGAACTCTCTCTCCCTCTCTCTGCAGCATTCTCACTGGCACTCAAGCCCATTGATAGTGTTTTTAGTATTTATTTCGTTTTCAGTCTTTAGTATGTATTGATTTGGACGCTGTCGGCCAGTCTGCTGTGTTTTAGTGCAAAATTGTGGAGGAAAACAACAGCGGGGATGAGTTGTATTGCCTTTGTATTTGGTGTTTTTTGTGCTAGTGGCATTTAGATTGATCACCCCGTCTCTTTTCCCTTTCATTACCACAAAATCTCACACTGTTGGAGGAGAAATCCATCCTTGATGCTCTTTCACATCATCAATTCGTAGCGCTCAGTCTGCGATGATATGCGGTGATTCTCACCTTTTTTGCTCTGCCCGCTTTGTTTCAACTTGCCTCATCAACTTCTCACTCCCTCACTGATTTCCCAGGGTGACTTTAACCAGCTGCCATGCCGGCGCCGACGGCGTGTCTCACAACACAAGCAGCCACTGATTCCCCACCCCTCAGGTGAGGCAACGCTCATTGATTGTAAACTAGTAGGCACGCATATCATTACAATCACAAAGGTGGAATTTCTATTAGTATGCAGTGGCCGGCACATTTGAGGTTGCTGTTTTTTTCAGAGTTTGTCTGCTCTCATGTTTAGTGGCTGCTACATTTGCAAATGAAAACCTTTGCTTGATATAGAACCAAATACTTGTACAAATGTATGTTACAAGTAACTGTTGTGTTTGTTAAATAGAAAACAGGTATGACACTGTATAAAGCAGCCATTTGTAGCTGTCTCATGTTAATAGTTGCCCAAAATGTGGATCTTCTCATCAATTTCTGATTTTTACCTTGACACCACAGCTGGTATATGAAAGGCGTGAGATCAAGTGGGACATCAGAGAACAGGCATTGGCATTAACATTGACTGTAATATACCTTTTCACCATTACAGTACATGCTACTAAATCTTACACAGCTTAACACATTTAGTTAGACACTGACTAATACTGCATTGGGCTGAAGAATCGAACTTTAAATTGAACGTTGACCGGTTTCCACTTTATCCATACTTAAAATAAATGAACTAAAAACAACCTGACCGAAAGGCTATCTAGCGTATTACACTCTTCACGTCACGATCAAAACGATGACAATAAGAAATGGTAATCTATAAAAAACTGGTCTTGTACTTATGGTTGTAAATTTGCCAGCATTGTACTAACTATTAAACTGAAAAGGGCCTGTTCCTCCAGTCACATCCCATGTTTAATGTCAACAGTCGCATGCAACACTGCTACCATGCTTTGATGAATGGTGAATGAACAGCGGCAGCAAAACAAGACCTTCTCATTTAAATAAGATTCCCTTATATCACCAGCGGGAGGCCACATTCTTTAAATTTCAAATTATGCGCATGGCCGCTTGCAATCAACAAACCGAGGCATTTTGATGCACATCCAAAAGGTTTTCGCCCTGCTAGCAGCTAATACTTCTTGATGATGGATTCTACCACTGTGTTTTGACATTTAAAGGAGGACGTACCCTGATTGGCCTGATGGGTACAATAAAAGGTCAACATTTCACATTTTACAATTCACAGGATGAGGTATCCTTTCGCTGATTTGATCCAGCAGGGGCACTGCCTCTTATTAATGCCGTTTGAAATAAACAATGAGCGCGCTTACTTTCACTCTTCACGCCCCAGAGGACCTTGTGCCATGTCAGCAGCTGCCACACGCACGCTGCCCTCATTATGCAGCTTTTATGATGCCGATGAACGAAACAAAGCGCCGTTTAAGGAACACACAGGACATAAATCAAAAGACAACTCGGCCAAAAACTCCTGCGCTGTACACAGGTGGCATGGCATCATTCATCATTCCCCTGACAAGCGACGACTTTAGGTAGCCCTGGCATCCTTCCCTCTTGAGTGCTTTTGCCGGCGGAAAAGTCAGCCGTGTCATTTGTATCCACTTTGTCAGCTCACCCATCGCAAGGCATTTACAGCAAGAAGAAGAAGAAAAAAACCATACATCTGCTTCAGTGAATAGTCAAGGCAGGGGGCGTACGGGGCGGTGGTGGGAAACTGGGATTGCGTCCATAAATAGCTCCTCACGTCTGAAGGTGCAACTCTGAAGGGATGCACACGTGCTTCTTCTGGCCGCCCATCACGTCGATGGCGACGCGTTGGACGCAGCCGAGCCAGAGAAAAACATGCTGCCTCTTATCCGCCCCACTTGGGTACAAATAATAAACTGTGGCTTACTTTTCTCTGCATATGCATTTAGGGGATTTGGAGGAGTGCAGTTCAAAGCGATGCAACAGAAAGCTGCAAAGTCTGCTTACGTCTTCCGCCCCTTAAAAAAACAAAAAAAAACAACCAAAAAAACAGCAGAGATGTGGAGCGTTTAATGTGATTAGATACGATCACAGCAAGAGAAGCAGCTGACAAGAGTCCCGACCTGAGCTGTGAAGATTCTGCTTTAACCGTCCTTTCAGGGCTTTTCTGTGAGCAGCATTACATGGTGATTAATAGCTTTAATGGAGCGTGCCCTAATCAACCCATTCACACATCATGGGACGCACTTGCCTCTGAAGATGAGCCTTTGTGCGCATCAGTGGCAACATCTTTTTTTTTTTTATTCCTCCGCAACGCAGATTCACACCCACCTAGCATTGTCCTAGTTCGCATTTCATCCGATTCAATCCAGCAATATTCCTCACTCCTTCCTCCAAAGACCAGACCTCGGTTCTTGGTTCACTTCCCCGACAGAGAACGTGCTGATCAGCACTTCTGCCCGGAATTACGATGCCTCAAATTGCCCATTTGTTTCTGTGTATTGTGTCATTGTAATCGTAAAGGTTAGTAATTACTACATAGAGAGAATGGATGACTGTGCATTGGCAAGGAAGCCAGTTAGTTGTTTGGATTGTGCACAATGAGTGAACAAGCCCTTTAAAGTTGTTTATGTGGCACATTAGTCAAAGGCTATAAAGTATAAGCCACGAAATAAAAATAAAAATAAAAATTATTGTGCATATGTGCACAATAATTTTTGAAAGATCCCATATTGTGCAAATCTAACATAATGTGTCTAATCAAAACTGTATTTTTCTGCTTTTCATAAAGTGCGTGCTGGAATACCTCGTTCTGGAAATCTGCCCGTGGTGATGTCACAAAAGACAGTGAGACACCTCACAGGTGAGTGACAACAACCAATTGTTTCAGATAAAATGTGAATTTCTCGGTAAACAAGGGTTCAGTCTGGGGCTTGTCATAGTTTTCTGAATAATTAATGTTGCAAGACATAAAGTCCAGGAAGGAAACTAAAATTCTGGAAAAACAGTAATAGAATAATATTTTTTGCACCTTCAAATTTAGTCTACTCCAAAAGGTGTACATTGGGCAAATGCAAATGCACTAATTCATGGACTGAAAAGTGTTTGTGCAACAAAGTTTGTACCCCAGAGCGGTGTCATTTTTTATTATTAAACTTGAAAAATTGTCCTTCAAGGTGCCACATTGAGTTTATGCTTAATAAATGTGTTTTGTGTAATTAATTAGGGCCTTTTGTGGCCGTATTGGTGGACGTGAAAGTAACCGGAGTGAGGGAGAGAGCGAGAGAGAGAGATGCTCGTGTCTATGACCTCTTCAAGCAAAAACTGTTTATAGACTGATCACTAGTCATGCAGCCAAACTGTCTTTCAAGGGCAAGTGATGTAAGAGTAATGCTCAGGACACTCATTGACACACACACGCACACACACACACACACACACACACACACACACACACAAACACACACGTCTCAAGTTTTTGCTTTCACAGTTCTCTGAAGTACACTCTGCCCATCTTTGCGTTTGATGACAAATTCAGCACTGAAGCAGCTGCAAACACAAAGTCCCTTTAAGAAGGAAAAAAAAAACCTCACCAAGATAGTCAACAAAGTCAGAGCCAGCTGCTTCAGATGGGGTAGCAGACATCCTTAAACTGTTATTTCCCCCCCTTTTATGTATAAAAACTGCTCTAAATGCAGGTATCATACAGGTAAATGCACAACCGCCTTTGCAGCCTCGCAACAGGTTCGCTTGAAAAGTTTATTTTTACGGCATATATTATATTCTGGACGGCGGCGGGCTTGAAAAGTTTCCTTTGAAGACGCCTCGCTTGCTTGTGAGGTGAGGCCTCGGCGTCCTCGTGTGTTCCGCATCGAATTTCTGAAGACCTTTGTGGCTAAATGGATGCGACTGTAAAACCCTCAGAAAGCATAATGGCGGATGCTTTTAGCGGCTTTCTCCTTTAGCTCAGGCACATTGACAGTGTCCCAGAATGACAAAAAGCGTGCAAGGCAACTCAATCGCAGTATCGCTGGTGTTCCTGGTCTTCCATCTGTCTCCCCTGCTTCTCCTCGGCCTTCCCTTGTGTTCCGACCGGCGCCGTCCACGCCGCCGCACCTGTGCGTCATGCAAGCGGCCGTCCACATCAGCCTCACATTAGATGGATATAGATCTACCTATTGTTGTTCTTGTTTTATGTATTATATATATAATATGATTATTTCTACAGTATCTATCTATCTATCTATCTATCTATATATATATATATATACATATATCTATATATATATATATATATATATATATATATATATATATATATATATATATATATATATATATATATATACATACATATATATTCTGTACCTCCACCGGCACGCTTCAAGGAGGTGAACCTCTGCCGGCGTTTTGCCTAACCCACATTCCCTTGTGTGCCCGGGGGCGTCTTTGGATGATGCTAAATCAGCCGGCGCTTCGCTCCGAGGGATTATGGATATGACAGGCCGAAGTGGCGGTGGTTAGGGGTGGGGCCACGGCGTTCTCCCACGGCGGGATGCGCAACGAGCAGCGGTGGCAAGACTCCGCCGACCCGCCACGCGTTATTTATTGCGGCGCCAGCTAACATCTCAGCGTGGTGCCCGAAAAGTGGGTCAGCAGATTATCTGTGTCCCTGCTTTTATTCCTCTTCCTCAGTCACCACCACCTCCTCCTCCTCCTCCCCGTTCTCCTCCTCCCCATCGTCCGCCTCACGCAGACACAGACTCCATCAGACGTTTGGTTCATCTCCTAATCTCCCATCTTCCGTCAGTCCCTGCCTATTTATCCCCTTTTGTTTCCCCCCAAAACTTGAGGCTCCTCCCTCACGTGGACGTGCCTCCTTTTATCTCCGGCGCTGCCCCTCTCTTGTCCCGCTTGTCCCCTGATTATTGCAGGCGTCTCCGCCGCTTAGCGACTTGACAAGAGCGAGGGAACGGGAGAGCGGGGAGGAGAGAGAGAGGAGAAATGGGGCCGAGGTAGCCCGGTAAACAGCGGGAGCAGACTCCGCGCAGCTGAGACGCGCGATGAGCTTCATTAGCAGCCCTCCTCTGTGATTCAGGAATCGCATTAAAAATAATAAATGCACAGCGTTCACAGGAGGATACACACTCACATGTACAGCTCAAAGGCTTCTCCATAAACTCAAGTTCACGGACTCACAATTAAATCCCCCCGCTGCACAGGAATATGCTCGAAAATGCTCAAACATGCTCTTAATTCCCTCCCCCCACTCTGCCAGTGCTCCTCTGAGCTCCGCCAGGCCACGGGGCTATCAGGATGAAGCCTGCTGAGTCATCAAGGTTCCTCTTAAACGGTCGCTGGGTTCGGTTTTGGACCCTCAAGGCTTGAAAGCTGCCAGGTTCCCACAGTTCTTAAGTACAACGCTGATTATTTGCAATCCCCTCCTCGCCTGGCCTAAAGCCTTAATCAGAATCTCAATCCCAGCAGCCCCTGGGGCATAGGCGGGGTACCAGCCTATTCCCAGAGCCAGCCTGACAGGATGCACCACTTGGATCTGATGAAAATGAGCACCTGTGTTTGACTTGAACCAGCGAGTGAAAGGGAGAAATTATTTAAATATATTCCAGAACTTCTCCTCTAATCTTTCCTCCCTGTTCCTCCTCATTTGATGAGAACTAGTTCAGTCTCTGCAGTTTCTCAGAAAAATCCGTCAACAACAACAACAACAACAACATACCCGGTGTCTCCTGCTGCTATTAAAGACACATTGTCTCAACGTTTTGTGTCTCTGGGCCATGTTTAAATAAAGAAAAGCACACAACAGCAGAGCCGTGCAAAGTCTGAGCGGTTAATATTCTGTTTTTGGAAAACACGTGGCGTAAATAGCCAGTGGTGAGAATATGGAAATTAAAAATTAAGATATTTCAGCAATTCCTCAAGCTGTTAGTTTTTCAGAACCTCCTTCCTCTGCCTCTTCCTTTATTTCCAAAAGTTCCTCCTTCTCTTACTGTTTTACCCCCGACACCGCCGCACGCACACAAACGCACTATCGCGCACACACACACACACAATACACACAATACAGAAAACGTGCTGGTCCTGCAGATAGAATAGCTTTGAAGGGATTGCAACCAATTAAGGGGGAGCCGCGCTGCACTTTGAAGAAGTGCTGCACACAAGACAAAGCAGCGCGCTTGTAATCTGGCCCCGCGTCTCCCCGCCGGCCGGCGCTCATCAATCCTGGCTGCGGCGGGTGGCAAAAGAGGGGCAGGCAAGAGGAGAAGCGGTGCCTCGCACCAGGGTCTCCTCATCATCACCCCGCCGCCGCACCTCTCACCCCCGCTGCCTCATCCTCGCTGCGCTATAGGTGTCAGCCGCGCCGCGGCCGCTCCACTTTATGGTCCGAGCCCGTATACTAAGAGCCAACCTCGTGGGACTCCATACACGGTTTTTGTCCTTCTCTGTCCACCGCGGGGCTTCCCCAGAGAGCGCCAGGCGGCACCCAACAGCAGAATCGTCGCCCGGTCTTGGAAGCTCGATCGTTCAGGCGGCTGAGTGACGGCAACGGTCCTCACAGCCAACAGGATGCAGCGGGTTCAACCTGCTGAAACCTGACCATTAAAAAGCAGCTCCCACTGACGTTGCCTCTTATCATATAGGCTGTGCGATTCCCCACCCAAAAAAATCAAACAGTTGTTCACATCATTATCACTTTACGTAGGGGCCCAGAGGCCTCATTCTCTGGCAATGACCCTGATTGTGTCTTGCGGCTTCGACAAATAGGTGTAGTGGCACTGTAAAACTATAAGCAAAGCTAACACAAAACGTAGGCCTGGGCGATATGACAATTTTTTTTTTATCACGATATGTTTTCTTATATTGCTTGATGTCGATAATTATCACGATATGAATTTTTTTTTAATCAATAATAGTTTTAATATTAGTATTCTCCTTGGACCGCAAAGAAACCAGAAGGATTATTTTTATATATTTATTGTTAGAATGTATGACAATACAAAACATTCAACAGCAACCCGACAGAACCAAGACGCGTTGTATTATTTTTTTTACATCTTAGATGTACTGAAATAAAATAACTTAAATGTTGAGGATTATGTGCCTTGTTTTTAACATCTCTCAAACATTTTAGAGGTAGTGTACTGAACTGATTAAATAAAATAAAAACAAAAATAAAAAGAGGTACAGACAGACAGTACAATTTTGCACGTCACTGCTCTGGTTATGTTTCTGTACCGCGTCGATTTTTCCCATTAGAGCAGATCTGGGCAAAGGACGGCCCGCGGGCCACATCCGGCCCGCTCCGTGTCCCTGTCCGGCCCGCGTGAAGCCTGTCATAAATCCCCCCCCTCCAACGTAACTTTGCCGACACGTTAGTGTAGCGTGATAGCGTGCTCCGCCCTCCGACGCTCCCCCGGTCAACGAAATAATTCCAGGACGTTAGCAAGATTTCCAACCAGCAGCCCCCAACCACCCAACGAAACTTTGCCAGCACATAAGCGTAGCGCGTAGCGCCCCCCCCCCGCGTCAACAATACTTACATGGCCCGCCGACACGATGCAGGTTTGTCATGTGGCCCGGTGCAAAAAATAATTGCCCACCCCTGCATTAGAGTATAGCTCCTCCCTTTCACTTGTCTCCTTGCTGACATTTACTTACATATGCTCGTACCGCTTCCTAATGTCATCTGAATAAATGTCCATCTGTCTTTTCTTTTTTTTCCATCCCTCCCATTTTCCTCAAGGGCGTAGATATTTTTTATCTGATGGCTGCATGCTTGGTCCCGTCTACGTGTAAAGAAAGCAGCTGTTGTTTGGCTCCACGCATTGTCTTTCAAAAGTAATTTAGTGTCAGGCAGAACTTCTTCTGAGGTTTATTAAGTAAGTCTGGTTTATGCTCTGTCAGATAGATGTTTAATGACCAAAAGTTGCTAATGTCCCACTTGAGATCATTTTTTGTTTGGTTGTCTTTTTTTTGGGACTTCCACTCAAATTTAGTACCCCACATTATCTTCCTGTTCCATTTACTGAGCCGACGTGACATGACTATTAGCTGGGAGGGGAAGCAAGCTGCATGAGTCACAAAACCCATCAAAACATGCATTTGCACGAATGTTGAATGGCAGCCTAGACAAAAAAAATATGCTTGTGGCATTGAACTTTGATGGTAAGATCCATCCATCCATTTTCAACACTCGCTTCTTCCTGAACTCAGGGTTGCGGGGGTCTGCTGGAGCCTCTCCCAGCTGTCATAGGGCCACGGTAGGGTTGGTGGTAACATAAATGTCTCTTTTCTTTTCATCATTCAGAGTCATCTGTGCCCAATGCAATTCAAACTAAATGAAAATTTATCGAAATAGCACCTTACATACGCAAGATTAAAAAAAAGAAAAGAAAATTGAAATAGTAGCCATCCAACATTACGTTAAGTTATTTAGCACCATTATGTCTATGTAAAGAGTCTCTGTGTTGCTGCAGACTATCAGCTCTCAGTCTGGGACAGCGTGACAGTTGCTGCCGGAGATGGAGCATTTCAAGGTTTTCAAGGTCTGCTGTCTCTCAGACTGGAGCTGTTTCTTGGCGACTGTTCGTTCTAGGAAGGGATGGAATGTTTGCAGTCGTGCAGATGCTGCTCAGGACCACGGACAGCTTAACAGGCGAGCCCACGCCCGTAGCTTTGACAGTGAAGAATATGCTACAATCCGGTTCGTGCGAGGATGATAAAAAAAAAACAAAAAAAACTCTTGTATTTATGTAAACAACAATACAAATTCAAGTTTGTAAAAAAAACCGAAGCAGCTATGGCCTGAATGTGTCAGGTTCGAGCATCACTCTGGGTTGACTGAGGACCAGAGCAGAAGCAGTGAAAGGCACGGGGAAGCTTTACGGGGGCGCCGTCAGCCTTAATGGAGTCTGAGAGGCAGCTATGTACACCACGTCCTCCAACACTGTCCCACTGCTTCCCGCCACCCAGCTCCCTTGTTTTTTTGCCCTCCCCTCTCCTCTCCATCCCTCAGTGGCCCGAACACACATTTTAGAGCTATTAGAGGATGTCAGCCGAAGCAGACACGTCGGACAATAGACGGGGGCATGAATATTGACTTGACACCCGCCTTGCGGGCCGAGACGCTTCGAGCCGTCGCATTTTGAATTAATGTGCCCGCGTAATGCAATCGTCCAGCTTTCTGTCACAGCATGTCTTGATAGTGTCTTTTGGTAACTCACCAGGCAAAGACGGTTTGGCATGAGCCACCCTGTAGGGCCTGTTGACTTAACGGTACGCGCAGGGCTGAGTCGACTCACACCTCCTCCGCCAATCCCTCTCACTCCTCGTCGTTTTATCTCCCTCTAAATGACAACACGCACTCCTGTCCTTGGACAGACCTGGGCTATGTCGCCATGACTACCGTCACATGTAGTATTTCTGCTAACGACGATGGAAAAATAATGCACATTTTACATAGAGCTGGCTGAGGACGTAATTGCAAGTCACATTTTTCTCACCTTATTAGAATCCCGCCTCTTCTGGAGGGAAACAGAAGAGGGACGATTGCTGATTGTGCTTTGTTTGGGTGGCCTTGATGAAGCTCGCCACCGTGAACGGGAAACGGAAACAAATCTGTCTGACTCTCTTAATGCACTTGTGACGTTAACTGCAAAGCCCCACAGAGACGCAGAGAGAAGAGGGGCGGGGGGAAATTAGCTCCTGTTGACTTGACCGTGGCAGGCGGACAGCTGATTGCTGCTGCTGCCTCCCTTCACACAGAAAGGCTGCTCGTCGGAAAATTGTGCCGAGTGCTATAAAGCTCCTTCCTGTGCACCCGAACGCAGAGGACACGCGCCGACAAATGCCTCCGAGAGCCACACAATGCAGGATAAAAATCTGTTGGCACAACAGGGTGGAGGCATTTCGATCAGCTTGAGTGCACGCCGCACTTCACTGTGGGACTCTGCATGAGAACCATGCATGAAATGAAAAAAACAAAAGCGGAATAAGGAGATGGATTTTATGTTTCTATTGCTGACAGTTTCACTGTTGGAGCAACATAATGATGAGCGCAGTTGGTAAATATTGTATACATATTTTTTTCTTCAGTGCTCAGCAAGGATGCGGTTGCTGCAGGCAATGCTCTCTTTGATACACACTGAAACTCATGTGAATGGATTATTGGCTTCAGGAGGGCCATTCTTTGAAACACATATTGAAAATGCATTTAATTTCAGCTGCAAAGCTCCGCGGGGGTCTCTTCCTGAAAAACGAAGGACAAGTTCAGAGTAAAAGCAGGATCAGTGGCTGAAACATGACTGGGCCCCGCTAGAGAGTTGCCAAACAATGCACACATATGATACTCGAAGTACACTCAAAATACAGCCCCAGACACCTCGCTGTTATTTACTTGAAAAACTACTGCCAGTACTGCAAGATTTACTTTAAAAAAAACAAATATAAGACACGCTTTGGATTTCAACATCTGACTTAACCTAGATACTCAAATGCAAACAAACTAGTCTCATTTATCATTCTTCCACAGCATGCGTGCACTGAAAAAGCGTCCTCTCTCCACACAGCTTACAGACTGCCTGTGAAGTGAAAATGCTCTTGGCTGCAGCTGCGGCGGCGTCTCGGAGGCACAGACTGGTTAATCACAGCATGCTCCAAACAAATGTCTGCGATGAGTCAGACAGTTCACCTGCGCGACTTAATGTTTGCACCCAAAGACACATAAGTGAACAGACTCACAGCTAGCCTGCAGCAACTTTGGAATACAGCAGTCTGATTATGATACTGCTAATTTAAGATGGTGACTGTGTTTATGAGGGCTTTACGTATCCCGGCCATGGTCAGGTTTTGTCTGTTGAAGGCAGAGACAACCATTACCATTCAAAGGTGGAGGCTTATTTAATATCTGTTGTTGCTCATGCTGCTCATTGCCCTTTGTGCTGTGCCATGTTGGCATTTCATAGTGCTAAGGCTGCAATAACTAACAGTGGTCTCATTTATCAAAGATATGAAATTGCAGTGGTTTGTACTATAATGAGAAGAGAATAAACTTCACCCATACCTAAGCAAAAAGATACAGTAATCAGTAGGCGTAAGTGGATGTTATATCTATAATTTCATTTCAAAGGTAAATTCCATTTTTTTTTTTTTTTTGCTTCTTCGCACCTTACTCTGAAATGATCAAACATAGGTTTGTAAAAAGAGCCAATGACACAAAATGTTGTTTATCTTTTATATGGGCGTCCCAGATATATATATAGTTTGTCCAGTGATCTAAAAACATGGGAGCAAATTAAAAACTAGAATCAAAGCTTTGCTGTTGTAAAGTCCCAGTTCATTGACAGGTTTGATCACTTGCTATCCCCAAAAGATGTGCTGACGTGATTGTTCCAAATGTATAAATTATAAAATATGACGGGTATATAAAAAAATAGTAAACTTCAGACAGAAGTTATGAATCAAGTGTTTAGCCTAATGTAAATATATTTTCATAGCATAAACAACACTTCATAATGAGGGTTACGCTCATGACCAGCTGCCCACGAGGTCGTGGTGCAGTGGTGCAGCAGCGACCAGAATAAGATATGTGTGCCTCCGTAATCATGAATGATGCGGCAACGGCCCATGAGATGGCTGCACGGCGGGTAACTGTAGGCGCGCAGAGGTTGGCAGATGTGCTGTGCAGCAGGAACACAGGTGCAGGCCAATTTTAATGAGCAAAGCAGGCCATGTGGACTAAACTCCCTCATCTGTTGCCATCGCACCTATGATGATTCCATTTTGGGCTCAGTTCTACTCCGCTTACTCCACCTCCTGGACGAGGCCGTCTCTAAACCCATCCAGATGTTGCTCAAAGTGGGAAATAGCTGACCTGTTGAAAATGGACCTGTGAGTGGCTATGCGTGGCAAGTTAACACTTAAACATCAGTGTGATGGAGGGGCAAGGATGATTTATTGCCCTCAGAGATGTACAAGTACACTCGATGTGTGTGAAAATATCATGCCATGGCAGTGAATGGTTGGCAATGGATCAAGACTCTTAATTGACGGTTGTCTCTGTCAAGTTCTGGCCATCAGAAAGTCAAGTAGAAGGGAATCACAAAAGCTTTTTCAGGGATCTGTCACATCCCTCAACAGCTCTTCCAAAAGATGCAATTTAGCATTTGCCTTCCATTCCTCGCCATCAGCATGACACAAGCACATAATTTAATAGCTGCTAGAACAGGCTGGGGTGTCAGAGGCTGCGTCACCTCAGAAAACTAAAGGTAACCTGTCTTCTATATTGACACAACCAGCTGATTTTTGTGCCTAAATCCCGAGAAAACAAGACTTTTTTTTTTTATTCATGGCTTTGAATCAAACCAGCCCCTGTGACTCATACACACAAACATTAAAGAGAAGTCTTATGTGTCGAGATGCAAGAAAGATATATCAAAGTGCATGTATTTGATGATGGTGGTTAATGACGTGCTGGTTCAGAAGCGGCGTTCGAGTAGACGGAATTTTCAATTGGAATTAATGACCTTACAGTGCTGGAAAATTATTTGCCCCCTTGCAAGAGGTGACCTTTTGAGACTTACAGAACAAAATTAGAGCCAGCCTCATATCTGCTGAAGTCTTGATGTGCGTCATGCAAACTGATCATTCATAAGCAAGTGAGGGCTGTGATGCTGCACTGCACCACCACAGATGGTAGCGTGGAAGTGTACTTGAGTGGAAGATAGCCTGGGCTGCCTGGTATGTACACATATTTCTGTGCTGGTGTCTCTGAGGGCCCAGAAAGTAATTATGGAAATAATGGGAAAAGGTGTATGTCAGACACTCAGCCGTGCAGGCTTTGGGTTGAAAATTAGTAACCAGCCTGAACCGTCCAATTACATCAAAACAAGGACTGTGTGTCGCACAAGTGGCTGATGCAAAGCTAAAGGTATGTGGGCACAGCAGCCGCCCTGGAGCCATTGCTACACACTATTTGTTTCGCTTTGCTCTGATTTACTGAACAAATACATCAGCTTTAAGATAGTGGCGCTCCATCATCGTTCCGCTCTGGGTCACAGAGACAAATGTGGGATGTGCAGTGGGCTTTTGGAAGCGGATAAAACATCATTTGTTTTTTTTTACCCCCTGCTTTTGAAGTCCTCGCTTGTCTGATATGGCTGGTGCGGATGGCTAGCGCGACAAACGGACTCGCGCCGGGGCAGTGTACACGTGGGAGATCACACATGGGCACGGACAGATGAAAGGTTCCGGTACCCTGCTTGTGACAACAGCGGTCACAGATCTCCGCTTTGATGGCAGCACCCCATCGTCAGCACCTGCCCCATCCGGCTAACCTCCTGGCATTCCTGCAGTGGAGAGAGTCGCCAGCGCCTCTCTTGCTTTTAGCTGAAGCCTGCTATCGTTATTAAATGTATTTTTCCTACCCCCAAAAAACGAACACTGATTAAACTTGCTATCAAATTTCTTCCTCGATAAACCCTCAGATGTGACAGGTCACCATGCATCACCGTTAGAACTAGGTGATATGTGAGATTATCGCGCTCTATCGGTGTTGGGCAAAAAACTTGGTCTGCATCGATTATTGTGACAGTGAAATTGCGTAGGTAATGGCTGCTGGTTATCACAGCCATTTGTCACAGAGGCGTCGCATCTCGTCTGAGCGTCGGCACCAAGCTGAAGGCAATATTTAGTTTGCTTAAACTTCGGCTTTGAATTGGAATACATTTCTAACGTTATCAAACCTTCTTAGGCAAACCGGTATGATGACAGCACCCAATCATTTCTATGGGGTGCTGAGGTTACCCTGAACTACATGAAACGCTATCTTACTTTTCATAGCACAGCCTGGTCTGAATACTGTAAGCCGCCAGGCGCTCCTGTGTAAGCCGAGACTCTCTCCGAGTCCATTTTGAAAGGCCGAATTTAGTTAGTCTCCCCGGATCCAGAGATGCCGATAAGATGCAGGATCACGGGGATAAATGGCTCTGCCCTCCTCGAGATGAGCGGAGTTATATGAGAGTGGATACCACAGGTCGCTCCGGCACAAAGGAGCAGAAGCGGGCCTTTTGCTTTTTTTTTTCTCTCTCTTGCGTTTGACCTCCGATAGGTACCCGACGATCCGCTGCAGATGGCCTGAATGCGCTTCGCTGCTCATTGCTTGCCCAGGTACCAACCGCTGTCACCCCCCCCCCCCCCCACCACCACCACCACCACCACCACCACCACCACCACGACTCACACACACACCCGTCTCAGAGCCAACCAACAGGGCAAAGAGTTGGCACGTGTCCAACAGCCTGGGGTCTGCGTCAGTGCAGCTGGGGAAGCTCTTCCCCAAGAGACGCAAGGTCGGTGTTCTGCAACCAGCCCAAATTCAAAAGAATGTTTTAAATGAGGAGCACAAATACAGTAAAAATAATCCTGCTTTCCAGCCAATAACTCATCTGTGAGGCATTTCTGTTTAATTTTTAGGCAATACAACTTCTTCTTGGGCTTCAACAACTCCTTGTGGACCAAATTCAGCACCAGGGAAACATTCTAATCAAATTTCTTAAAATTTGGATACATTTTTTGAGAGAAAATTATTTGTCTGTGATGTGATTAATACTGAACTCCACATGTCAGCATGGCAGAGCTACTTTGTTTTTTTTGTTTTTTGCAAAACACACACAAGCGTGTTTCTTCTTATTTTGTTCGGAGCTCCTCGGGCCTCAATTTTGCCTGCTTTGCCGCAGCCTTGTCTCAGAGAGCCGGTCGTGATTCCACCGCTCTGTGTGGAGAATGCACAACTAGGAAGCTCAGACTGCGTGGCTGTGGACTGCAGGTATACCTGGCGCCGGCAAGGTTACACCCAGAAGCCTTTGAAATCCGTCTGCAGCAACAGCCTCGCCGCCTACTCAAGATCCTCGATTTGTAAATAACGCTTCAAGCCACGTTAATGAACAACAGAATATTTACCGCATTAAAGTCGTTTTTTTTCTTCTCGCGTTTCCTCACATTTGAATCACAAACCGACACAGTACATCTGGCTCTAGCAGTAATTATGGCACGTAAAGGCTCCAACTAATCTGTTTGATGGAGGAGCACATCGTCCTAAACGGCAGTTGATGGTATTAAGCCCAAAACCCGGCTTTTGATTTTAGTCGATTGCGATCACAATTGTTGTTTTTTTTTTTTTTTTGTATGTGAGATTTTTCTTTCCTCAAGCAAGACTTTGAACCTCCATCGGGTCACATCCCATCCGGCACGTGTTTCGAAACATTTCCTAGTCTTACCGAAGTCACGTAGACGCGAATAACAGCGTGCGCGCCCTCGCAATCTGCCACCTATCGGCGACTGAGGTGCACGTGCCACGTCTGGGTGGCGGCGGCGCGAAAAGCCCCTTTTTTCTTGGCTAATTAGTAGTGACCTGACTTTGATCTGCGGCGGGGGAAAGTGGCACGGGGGTAGTTGGCATGTGAAAGGACGGACATGCGTGTCAGCGCTGTGTCTGCTTTTAGATGTCGGGGCTTAGAGCGCGTGCGTGTGCAGCGTGCTAATGTCAACACAGAGTGCAGTGGGTGAGGCTTATTGTCTTTGAAGACGTCAGGAGGAGATGAAAGGCCTTTCACTCACTTGATGCCCTCCCCGTCCTGCCCCCAAACCCCCACCTTCTCTCCACCTCTCATACCACCTCCCCCCTCGCCGTAATCCAATGAAGTGCAGTGCTCTCCCTACTCTTTTACCTCCTGCAGCAACGTGCACGCCGCCGTATTGACATGCACGGCCCATTTCGCTTTCTTCTTTAAAAGGAAAATGGATTTTGCACGAGGCACTCCGCGCCGCCTCGGCCGTCCCGTGGGGGGAGGGAACGTGAACGGTTAGATCTTTCCTGCCGCAGGTACGTCAAAAAGACTGCGCACACGTACGCGCAAACGCGGGGGTAAACACGGCAAGTCTGCGAGCAGGCGAGGCGAGGTGAGGTGAGGCAACAACGTGACGGGAACATCTGCGAGGCATAGATTTTAGTGCTCACTTACACACCTGTCTTGTTTTGTATAAAAGCACAATGCAACTCGGAGACTGTGGAAGTTGTGGCCCAAAGGCAAATTCATTTCTGCAGCCCCTCGCATCCAACAGGCACACTGAAAATAACAACACGCCAGCTGAGCAACACTCGTCGTGAAGATGCATCACACAGCTTTGTTTGGATTTGACAAGAAAGTTTTGATTTGTGCTAATATATAGTATGTTTCCAACTTTGTGTATCAGGGGTTCATTACTTTTTTCACACAAAATGAGGCGTTGCGTCGAGACTTGAAAGAATTGTGTAGAGGAGGAGCCAACATGGGAGTTATGTAATTTGCTGTGTTATTGCTGTCGGATCACCAAAAACCATCTGTGTTAGCGGAGGCACGTCAGTGATAAGCTACGTACCTACAGCTGGTTGATCATGATGACAGCAGCGTCACTTGTCGTAGGAAATTGCTTAAACGAAGGGTACCTTGACCCAGGTGATTTAAACCCTGCAATTTACTGAGGCACTTCGCATTGTAATAATTAAAGTAAATAAAACACCTGATGCATGAAAGCAAGTGAGTGAAATTGACATAGTGGAAAACAAAAACACCTGGTGGGTGTAAATTAAGGTAGAAATGCATCCGCCGCATGAGCAGACGTGGTGGCTATAATGCAAACAAACAAAAAAATAAAATGGAAATACATCGAGAATCAAGAGTTTTAACAAGAAAATAACTGCCGGACATCTTAGCATTAAGAGGCTGAACAGCTCACGCAGCACGGATGATAAGTACGCGTGTGGTCGCGGTGCGTGTGTGGCTCGCCAGACTGAGGCTAATATCTGGTTGGTCAGCGCGTCGGCTCCCTTTTTTTTTTGTCCGCGAGAGCGAAAGCAAACGGCGCGGCAGGCGCCACCGAGTGAGTGACAGGCAGGGATTAAAACGCTTTGCTCACTGTCTGAGCAAACCAGAATGTGGAGCAGATAAATAGTTGACATTTTCATTTGGAAAATTTAATTAAAATGAAACATAGCACGGGAACATTGCGCCGTTTTTCAAACATGTCATTGGAGTCCAAAAATTAAAGGAAAAAAAAAAAATCACTCCCTAATGAAAAGCGCTTGTTTAATTTTTGCGACGCAGCTTCACAAACACTTGTTAAAGTTTAACAGCAAACCAATGAAAAGTTTGTTGAAAATCATTGCGCTATGTGCTAAAACGTCTCGACACAAAAAGGCAAAAATTCATATTTTGACTCGCTAGGAAATCGGAGATGTAGCCCGTTCCCATGACATCAGAAAGCTGCCAGTCCTCAGTGGTGCGCAGATCGATGCTGAAGTATCAATACATCCCATCGCAGTATGGCATTGATTCTCATTATAAAGTGTTGATACTCCCTGGATACCCTACATGAGAAATATATAGCGCCCCCATCCCCCCACCTTCCCACCACCAGCTGTATTAAATCAGAGCAGAGGGAAGTGACGACTGCAGTCAGTCGGTCCAGACTTGCCCATCAACCTCAGCGTTTTGGCAGCTTCCACAGGTCTGGCAGAGGTGTTGAAGTGGCGGATGCTGCCAGTGGATAAACACATCTAAATGACAGAGTGTGTAAAATTACACTGTTATGCTGTTTATTGTCATTTATGTTTTAGATTTGCCGACACCGTGCTCCCCCTACTCCCCTCCTCTGCAGTCGGTGCACTCGTGTGCTGCCACTTGTCCCCTTGACCGAACTGCTGCTGGCTGATTGGCTGGCTGCTGATTTTTAACCACCACCCGATGTCTCTTCAATTGTTGTTTTCAAACCAGTCAACAGCCTGTGTGTGAAGTTTTTCTGCAGCTCGGTGACGGTACGACTCCTGAAACAACTTAGCACTCCGTGAACCCCTTTGTGACAGCCTAATAAATAATAACCTTTTCTTTTCTTGTCTTTGTAGTGCAAATAATTGTGCATTTTGGTGTTGGTAGCGCTGTAGGAGGGAGAAGTAATTTTAAGTTTCTAACTCACTTTCTCTTGCTTTTTGGCTGGTCGTTAGGTTTGTCATCATGTTTTCTTTTTAATTTTTTTTTTCTTGAAGGCAACTTGGAGATTTTTGTGTAGTTTTTTTGTTTGTTCTGCTACTGCTGCTCACCTCTGAAGCTGAAAGTAAACTTCTGCTACTGTGATCCATGGCTATTGTCGTTGACTAACTTTCACTGGAAGAGCAATGGCCCCTGATTCCCCCAGGCCAGGGCTAGAACAGCAATGTCAATGTCAACTTCATGTTTCTCGCACTTTTCCAAAGAAGCCCAAAGGTTTACAACTTCACTTTACATATAAAGCGACAATGAAAGCACATACAAGAGGAAAAAACAAACGTATACTGAAGTTAAAAAAATATATATATGTGTATATATATATATATATATATATATATATATATATATATATATATCAAAGTGTTGCCATGTATTTCAAATTTATTCTTCTCCTTCTTCTTCAAAGATCATTTTTAAGTGTAGTTGTTTCACCAAATGCCATTGAGAATAAAAAACTGTTTAGCATCGATTTAAAAGTTTCAAGACTATTTTCATTATGAATATGCAACAACGAGGAGTTCTAAGTTTTGAGGGCAGCAACAGCAGAAGCGCTGCCTTCTTTATTTTTCTAATGTAGATCGAAGGACATCAAGGACCATCTGCTTTGCAGACCTCAGGGCTTTGGAAGGCTGATGAAGATTTATTTAGTCTGATAAATATGCTGGCACCGGGCCATTCAGGGACTTAAAAACAAATAAAACAAGCTAAAATCATTTTTGAAAGGGGACAGCAAGACAGTGAAGGAAGTTATGTCCTCATGCTTCTTCCAGTGAGGAGCCAAGCAGCTGCTGGACCGACGATAATTGTTGTGGAGCAGACTTTTCAATATCAACGCATGAAGAGCTTCAGTAGTTCAATGGAGAGGTGATGGTGACTCTTTCAAGGTCACTGGCACAGAAAAGACTTGACCTTGGACAGAAGCCTCGGCTTCTTCCAACAGCAGATTGTGCAGGCAGTTTTGGTTTCCATGTGTAAAGAAAACTGAGAGAAGGTTTCTGCACATGTCTGCAGTCCAGTTAATAAGCTCAGGCTGCGTGTTTTTTTTTTTTTTTTTCAGGCATTTGTCTTTTCTCCTTTTAAATGCAGTGTCACAACCAGCTCCTGAACCATGACTCTGCAAACATTGCAGCTGACTCGTCCCCGACCTCACTCCCCCGTTTATTTTTTCTTTTTTGCTACAGTATCGTCCCTGCTCAGTTATTCTGTCACTGAAGTGACAGCGGCAGGAGGGCAAAAGGGCTGAAAACAGGTCCTCAACTTTAATCTCAGCCGCACTCCTCGCCGAGTGCCTCATTAGTGGCGGCAGCAACAGTTTAGTGGTTCGGCAGAGTGTCAGTGCGGACATAGGTTAATGTTGCAGCAGGCGAACCGCTCATCATGCCACAGGGGACAAACGACTGGCCGATTGTGCATTTAGCTGTCTTTTTAACTCTAGTATTTCCTCCTCTGGCGTTTTCCTCTGTTCCTGCTTTGTGAACAGGGAAATTCTCTCACTGAAGTATCTCCTGCTACCTCCACATCCCTGGCGTCTCAGATTGTTCTGTTGTTGCGAGATTAAAGGGGGGGAGGAGGTGTTTTATGCGAGTCTCCAGCTATTCAGATAAGACGGATAGGAAGTCGACGAAAAAACACGGCCACTCCTACGCGCGCCGCATGGTAACGCCGGGTCTTTAGCATATCCTCTGCCTGGCTGGTCAACCCTTCGTGTCGCCGCGCTCATTATTCTGTTTACCACTTAAGTAGCACCAAATGACCGCAATGCATCAAAGCTGAGGTCAGCTATCAGTTTTACGGACTTCGGGGTGTTTGTGCGGGAGTCTTTATCGCAGGTCCCTCTCCACGTACGTGTTTTTTATTCAGTAGCTCGAGGAGTTTATTCTTTTGCCGGCTTGATCTGCATTTATTTAAGTCCATCTGCAGAAGACGGGGAACGCAGCAGTACTGCAACACAGCAAGCAACGCGAGACACTTTGTCGTGCATTGCTAAAAAGTATTTTGTAATTTGCATACGATTTGCACTCCTTTTAATGCTGCCTCAAATGTCAAGGGGGCGGAAAGCAAGTCGGAACGCTCGCTTGTTCGCTTGCTCGCTCTCTCTCTCTCTCGTTACCTGCACGAAGTTTGTTTTCGTGTTATTCCGACAGGATCGAGAGAACATGGCCGGGGTGGTTTGAGTTTATAGAGAAGGTGCAGATTTGAAGATAAGGGTAGTGTTCTTTTTTTTCAGAACTGCAACCGAAGGCACAAAGGCCGAGGGAATATCACCCCGCATTACTGCGCGAATTTTCAATATAATTTGGACTTCAGGCAGCCACGCCAGCGGGACTTTGCTGGGTTGCCTCCAATTATGCTGAATTAGGTGATTAAATTAGGTTTGGGCGTCCTGTGTAACTCCCCTGGTGCTGCTGCAGCCGACGTTTTTTTGCGGCGAGCCTCCGAATTTCTTATTATTGTAAGGAATGCACCACTGTACGCCCTCCTCATACGGAATATCGCTGCATCTGCCTCTCGTCTCTGACACCTAAAGTAAGTTTGACTGCGCGAGTGCCTCCCCGCGAGTCCGAGGGGCCGAAGCCCTTCAAGGTCGTTTAAAAGGCAGGAGCTAAAGCATGACAGCTGAGGAGGGAAACACCTTGTAGAGACGGAATACATTATCTCCGGCGCTGCTGCCGCTATTTAAGGGCAAATAACAAATTCCGACTCACCCGACGTGAGCCGCGGTTATCGTCAGGGGAAATCATGTGCCGGGGAGAATTACAGTTCGCAATAACCACAAAGTGAAATGCCTCCGTCGCACACTGCGAACCCGCGGCAGACCAAAGATCTTGCTTGTGAAGCAATTTGTACCCCGTTGCACGGCGACGTCCCCCCCCTTGTTTTATTCTGCGAAGGATCTCTTTCGACTGATCCGGCCGGGATGCCGGCGAGGCACGTCTCGTCGCGGCGGTGGGATAAAGAGGGACGCGGGAGGAGGCTGGTTGGGCTGAGGTGGAGGTGAAAACCAAAAAAGAAACAAACAGTGAAAAATGGCAAAAGGAGGCAGCGAGTCGTCCCCGCTGTGTCCCGGTCTGATAAGCACCACAAGGCTGCAAACTGGCCACAGGTGCGCGCACAAAGCCCGGTGTTCTTGAACAGAGAAAATGGGACGACATCCCTCCTCCTCTTGTGTACCCAAGGGCTCTGCCTGCCTGCAGCGGTGGGTTATACCGCTATTATCCACCCTGCATCCAGCAGGTAATTGGTTAAGCCCAAGTAAGCACCCTATCAGGGCAGCAGGCCCTTCAATCCGCACCGCCCACATGTTTTTTTTCGTTAGTTTTTTTTTTTAAGCCCTGGCTCATTTCGCACTGGAAAAAAAATTTCATTTCAATTTGGTATTTTTAGCCCGGAATCAGATCAGCGCATTTAAGGGAGGGTGTGGGGGCAGCCTGTGCGGTTGTAATTAAGACTCGGTGTGTGCCGGGTCCAGTGAGGGGGAGCAAGGTCTCTCAGGTCAGACAACAATCACTGCCTCGCATGTGGCCTGCCTGCCCTGCTCTGCAGCGTGGAGAAATCGGAGCTTCCCGCTGGGCGACTTCATTATCAGCTCTCCTAATTGGGGGAACATGCTTTTCATAGGCCCAGGTAATGGCTTTCCACCCTGTCAGACAACAGGTTCTATTCAATTACCTGAGAAGCCTGTTTGCACTGCCATGAAATTGAGCAAAATAGGTGTTCAAAATCAGCCAAGTTTTTTTTTTTTTTTTTTTTTTTGTACCTGTTTAATTTTCCAAATGAACTTCCACCACGGACACCTGTGTAATTAAAGTGGTAATGTTAAAGCAAAAACAATTAAGTGGCTGCTGTGCCTGTGGTGTTCACGTAACATTTGAATCCCTGCTTTTCTCATTATCAGGGTCTTGAATTAGAGCGGTTCTTTTTCGCAGCAACCAACGCATTATATATTAGCCAGAAAATTGTACAAATCACCAGAAAAAAGTTTATTTAGTCCTCTGTTTTCAGTCTCCTTACAACCTCCTGCACAGTTTTAGCTTCCTGCTAAGACAAAAGGATGATATATTGGACCGTCGACATGTATGGAAGGTACAGTGTGATATCACAAATATTACTTTTCTGATTTTTTTTTTTTTTTTTTTTTCTAAAGCACTCACGTTCCAGAAAGTGGGACAAGCAAACGAAGTCAAGACGTACGTTCCTCAGTTCACTGACTGGTTATGGAGGCATATTATTAACAGAAAATGACTGAAAACTGAATTTTATTACTCCTTTATGCCAAATGTGTCTGATCTTGTCATATCCTCGCGCTCATATAATAATATTTCAGGGTAGATTTTGGCAATGCTGAAACATAACCCCCCAGATCCATCACGAGCCCACCTGGTGGAGCGTGAACACGTCTCGTGTCGCAATCCACAGTCACTGTCATTGGTTAACGTGGGTTTAAAACATGATTACACTGAAGTCTAACGGCAGGATTCATGTAGCCGCCCTTCCCATTGTTCCTCGCTAATGTCTTGTCAGGCTCTGCACGCACCGTGCCGGCTGATGACTTTCCGTACAGCCGCGTCCAACTTCACTTTATCTTTGTCTCCATTGTTTATATCTGACAACTTTGTTTTGTCAGCGCCGGGATTCTGCACCGCTCAGCTATTCCCTCGACGCCTCGGCTCCCAGCGCTCGGCTCTCCCTCGTTGCACCATCGCCCACTCCCCTAATGTCGGAACACCGCCCTGGTCCCTCCGTCGACTGCAGCGCTTCCCACCTGAACGGTGCCGCCCTCTCGAGCGCCTACTCCCTTGTGGGAGAGCTTGCTATTAATAGTGCAATAACGCGTGGCGGTGGGGCAACCGGCATTAAACCTGCGCAGAAAACCCCCGTGCACGAGACGCAGATGTGGCTGCCTGTTGCAGGGCAGGCCGCCGCTCCTCAGCCGGAGCTCTCCACAGATCCCGCTATTACACACAGCTGAGTCTCGTCCCGCACCCACAGGGCCCCGAGGGCAGTCTGCACCGCGGCACTCCTGCTCTAACGAACCTGTGTGGGTTTAACAATGCGCGCAGCGGGGTTTAGAAATCCCGACTCCAACACCTCCACCACCAACACACACACACACACACACAGACACACAGACCCTCCCCGTGCGCTGACAACATCTGCTCAGCATCACAGTTTATTCGTAACAAGCTCAAAGTTGCAAACAGGCTCTATCAGCTCGTTAAGAGAACTTGGGAGCGAGGAAAATGTGAAGCGTTCCTGCTTCTCCTCTCCATTCAAGAGCCAACAGGCCTTAGCGCTCCGGACCAACGTTATCACTTGTGTGTGTGTTTTTGTTGTTGTTGTTTTCAACATGATCTTGTTTCCCGTGTGGGGAATGTTTGCTCCATTGGGCGTTTATCTCATAAAAACAGACAGTGATTTCACCAGCTCGTGTTTCCTATCAATGAAAAGGCTATTGAGAAAATAAGGAGTGATGGACTGGAGTATGAAGCAGTTGTGATGTAGCGGACAAGAGGAGAGTGCGTCCCAAGGTCGGCACAGCCGGGATGCAAAAAGTAGCTCGGATACAAATCAAAAATGCTAATCAGAATCCATCGCTGGTTGCAGGTGTAACTTGTTATGAGAGTTATGTTAAAAAACAGATGTGCATTTTAAACCGTGGATCCATATGAATATCCTGTACCCCATCCAATGTTTTTTTCATGTTTTTGCCCCCCCTGTAAACTCCACTTCTGTTAATTTGCACCAGTGCAATATACTTAATGACTCTTCAGTCAAATCCTAAAACTAAAAACACCAGCTGTGATTTTTAATTACCGTAGATTTTGTCTTCATTTCAAAACTAAAGAGGGATAGTTGATAATAGACCTATTTTCTGCTCATCAACATGTCAAAGGCGACACTTTCACTATTCATCACAATTGTAGAATTTCTGTCATGGCCATGAATAGGAATTTAGAAATATGTCAATGTAAAAATACAACAGAAAAACAAAACACAAAAAAACGGAACAAGTCTCCGTACTGCTCATGTGGTGTCATCATGTGTCTAGAAGTGGTATAAATGACCTGCCAGTGTTTTGGCCACAAGGATTCGCAGTACTTACACACATTGTTTTTGCACAAATTCTTTACCTCTGTAAAACTCCAGAATGGTTACGTGGTTTAGGGTTCTGAAAATATCACCAGAGCCTTTATATGAGTGGTAAAAGGGTACATTTTCAATTTTGGCTGAAATACCCAAAATCAAAGTAATGATGTGAGATAAAGTAAAAATCGCAGTAATGTGAAGAACTGAGACTCGAGTTGTGCCGATGGTGCGCGCTCAGATCACTCATTGTTGGCGCACAAGCATTTTGTTGAGAACACAACTAATACATTTTTAAAGAGCGCTCTTTCAAACACACGCCGCCTGTTTTCATCATCTCTTCGGCGTGGCGGCAGAAACTAAAGATCTGGCGGGAAAAAAAATATGATTCCCCAGTTCTGCTGCTGCAGGTAGACAAGACGGTACCTCTGCAAGCAGAGTTGTGGGTCAAACCTAGTCAAACAATGCTCATTTGCATGGGCTCAGCCCGGTCGATCCCTTGGTAGTTTTGTGAAGCTGCAGCCGAACCGTTTTTTCGATGCCTGGGTTGCAGCGTCTGAACGCAGAGGTGCCTGAATTATGCGTTCCATTGCAAAGTCGCGGGGGGCCAGCGCAGAACAATGGCACATAAAAAATGAATGCATATCTATTGGAAACGGTTTGAATTTAACGCCTGCCTTCCTACCGCAGACCTTCCAGCGCCGATGATTTATTTCCCACGTTCGTTAAGGTTGCATCACTTTTTTTGCCGCACTTCAGGGTCCTGTTTTGTTTCCGCCACCGCCGCCGCCGCCGCTGCTCCTTATCAGCGTCACTCACTGCCGCTTTTGTTTATCTTGTCCCGCGCTGTTTTTTCATTCCGCCGTCAAGAATATTATTACGGCATCTCGCGGCTAATGACAGTTTGCGGTTTGCCGAGCCTGTTAGTCAATCCAGCAACCGCAGAGGGGCCGTTCCTCCGCCGAGCCGCAGGATTAACTCTGCGTGCGACTCGCGCAGACACGACTGCAGATGCGCGGGCCGACACGTAATCTTTTGACACACACACAAACAGAAACTCCGGAGGGGCGTTGAGGGGGTGGTGGCGGCGGCGGTAAGCAGTGGAAGTGTAATGCATCACCCCTGCTGGCGTGGCCTTTTCACACGAGCTGTTGTAGGTCTGTTATCGCCCACTCTTCCTTTATGTGCCGCCGAGATATTTCGGCGCTGAATGGCCGCGGATGCAGCTATACATCAGCAGGAATTGTCTGTTCTCTGTTACCCTGAAAGAGAAGCTGGTGCAACCCCCCCACCACACACCCCACCGACTGGCGTGATGAGTCAAGATGGGAGGAGAGGACGCGCTGGATGCAAAAGGGGGGCCGACAGCCGCTGTCTGATGCGTTTGAGTGCGCGGCAATACGTGTGGAATTCCCCCAAATTCAGTTCTGCTCAGGGGCGCGAAAAAGTGCAGTTGAGTCTGATTCAAGCTGTAAACAAAGCCACTTGCTGAGGGCTTGGGCTTTGTTCGCCGCTGTGGGTCAGAATGCTCAACTCTGACTTTTTTTGTTTGTTTGTTTTGTTTTTTTCACGTTATAAATGGAATAAGACTGCTATCAGACCTACGTTAACGGTGCACAGGCCTGAAGTCAAGGTGACACGCTGTGTTTACAGACGTAAATATGGAAGAACTCATGTTGTAGGTGACAAAATTATGACTGAGTGATGATAATACGCTAATTGCTGTCGCTCGAGCAGCTTTTGATCTCGTCAGGCTCTGTGTCCGACGTATACTGTGATTGTTATGTAAAAGTGACATGACCGTTAATGGAAGAACCTCAGAAATGTGTGTATGTGGTTGTGAATGCGGCCTGGGTCTGAATTTAAAGAAAGAAAAATCTGTCGTTCAGACTGTCATAAAACATGATAAATTGGTTACATGTGGACAGATATATCTGTGAGTACAGTCTTGGTGTGGGTAACCAAAGAGAAAAATGGTGGGCGGACTGAATTAAAATATAAGCTATGTCTTTAAACATATGGCCTTTCACCTTTTGAAGTGATTGAACCGAGCACTCTGCAGAACCTGTCTGCGGGCCGGCCTGATTAACCATGCCAGCGTGTTTGCTCATCTACATCTCTTCATAAATTAAAGAGGAGTGGGGGTCTATTCGTAGCCTGAAGCTTGCTAGTTGGCCATCAAACATGAGTAACATGGACACTGGTATTTTCTTCTCAACCAAACTATGTTGGCATGTAATACATTTGATTTCTAGCCTTCGTTATAAAAAGGCAAAAGGTGCCACTCATCTGGCATCTTTTAATTTTTCTTCTGACTTGGAGCAGAGCAGCGCAGCCATCACACGTCTCCACTGTGTGACCAATCGTGATCACAGCAGCAGAGGCTGCCGCCTTTTACACGGCGTGTTTAAACTTTAGAGACAGCTCGCTAAAATGCGTTCAGGCTTGGTGTAGATGAATGGAACGGTTGTTAAAAAAAAATGCGAGTGACAGACAGCAGAGACAGGGGGAACGTAAAGTAAATGTGAAAACAATTTGTGACAGGTTGTGTTGTTGTTTTTTTTCATTTTTTGTCCCAACTAACAAAAAATAAATGAATGTAAGGGAAAAACTGCCAAACCTCTGCCTGGAAATGGGCCTTCTTCTGAGGTAAGCTTGTTGGTGATTGTTAATACTGCACATCACAACCGTGCCTGAATGCACATCAGTCTAATTAAAGATGTCACAGCCGAGGTAACATTATAGGCACCAGGAGGAACATTAATGGTATCCGTAGTGGGATAACTGCAAAGGTGAGCTGTTGCGTTGACTGCCGTTCTGTGGATTATCCAGCCAGAGACCTGCTGGGATCATTTGTTGTTGCTTAGTTTAAGAAATTCTTAAGCTCTGTCTGCATTCACCCTGTATACATTATCCACTTTTAAATAAATAAATAAATAAATAAATAAATAAAGCAACAGGAGTTGAGGGGAAAACCTGTTGAGTAATGAATAAAAAAAAGAAAAAAAAGAATAATCAATTGCAATTTATTTGTGCATATATTAGCCCGGCAACCCTTTGATGCCCATCATTTTTTTTTTCTCCAAGCTGCTTACTACAAAAAAAATACAATTTACTTTCGTGTTCAGTGCTGTTGCTTTCAATTTAATCAACTTGTATTTCAACTCGCTAACCTGTGAACTACTGTCGCCTATGCAGGCAACGAAGTTACAGCTGGAGAAATGCTGCTCTTGGTACAACGCAGGTCACCTAATCAGGAAATATTGGTAATAACGGGGACAGTAATTGCTATTGGCAGGCAGACCGATGCTACTTTCTTCTGCTGCCGACCCTGACGCAGCTGTGCAATAGGCCCAGTAGTCCATCAGAAGTGACCCACAGGAAAATCTATATGTGCCTCCCCTGTTTCATTTTCGAGTCACGCTGTTCATAGACCATGGACTGTTTGTGTAACCTTGCACTGCGTCTATTTTTGTCTGCGACGCCAAGATTGTGCCCGAAAACACAAATGCAGGCAGAAGTCCTGTGACAACTCAAAGGGCCACTGCTCTATTCTAACACAATCAGCACAATCAGCGTCCGTGTGCAGGCACAGCTTCCATCTGCCACCCGTGAGGGTCATTTGGGCAAGTCTGGATTTAGGACATTTCTTCTGACTGGCCAAAAGGATTTTTTGGTTGTTAGTTAGAATTTTTTTTTTTTTTTTTTTTAAAGGCCACCTTCCATGACGTGATATCCGGACAGTTAGTTGGCCACCACAGTCACCATCTGGTCTCCTGCTTCCTACGGAGTTAGTGTCCCATCAGGGTCAACAAGTAGTCCAGTGAAACCTCCAGCAATGTCAACCAGGGGGAGCCGGTGTGTTTCTCCCTTATTAAACAATAACAGCGGGGCAGGTCCAAGCAGCTTTTCAAGAAGTAACTCTTTCTTTTTTCTTTCTTTCTTGGAACCTGCATGTTAATGTGAACTCGCAAGCAGAACTTTAATAGCTTCAAGAGTTTCTTAACGCACAGAGTCATCCTGATTTATGCCCTCTAATCAGGGGCGGACAGCTCTCCCCCCTCCCTTCCCAGACCCTGTCCTTGAGTGGAGGAGGCCAGTTTTAAATATATGCTAATCAAGGCTCATCATTCACAGGAGTTCCGACTATGTTTGCACTCGCTGATTAGCGTCGCTGAGTTGTGCCTCTCCATTACGACTTTTGTTGTCCGCAGATGAACCCGCAGAAGTGCAGCTTCCTGTCATGCGCGTGCACGTGCACACGAGGTGTGAGCAACTCTCCATGTCCGTGTGCGCACACCCACAGTAACATCTGGTGACCAGTTGGCACAGCTCTAAATGGTGATTCCTCCCATACTGAGCGCTGGTGGCTCCGCTGTACTCTGAAAGTCACATTGGTGTGAGTGGAGTTAGAATGTGCGTGATTTTGCTCTGCACTTCCACCGGAAAACCTCGATGTTCTAAGATACAATACTCACAAAAAGTGTAGGATATAAGAGGTGAAATTTATGGAAAATGTAAAACGTTGCGTAAATGATACTGTATCATGAAAATAGAGGAGTTCAAGCAGAAGGATGCATTGTTAATTGATTGTAAATTATATGTAAAATTTTTATTCAACACATTAAGAGAGGTTGAGACAAGCCAATACTGGCTGTGATTGACATGTTGCAGCAAACACGATGTCCGTGGCTTGACGTCAAGGCAGACAGAAAAGGCCGATAATGTCCGCGCGCCCCAGAACAAGCTGTGAATTTAGATTGACTGCTGAAGTATTTATCAGCAGAGAGTGTGCCGGGCTTGTACAGGCTATGACCTGGTGGAATTACAAGAGCCACAAGCGAGTTGTTAATCTGTGAAACTCCTGGAGGAGTTGTTTCCTGAAAGGCAGAAGAGGAGGAGGGGGAGGAAGAGGAGGAGGAGGAGCAGTGGCTTATTGACAAATACATTGCCTGTCTCACAATAAGGCGATATTGTCCTACCAGACAGGAGCTTTGATATTGTTGACACATTCGGCCTTTAAAGTATCTCTTAAAATACTGTCCTTCCTCTCTGGTGCTTTAATGGCTCCCAACACCAAAGAGCTTATAAATCCTCAAGTCTCTGTGCTGACTATGCTCAGAGGAAAACACTTTGTTTGGTCTTTTTCCAGGAACAATCCTTGAGAGACCACACTGGGTGAAAAATATCTCAAGTAAGCTTTTCTTGACTCACCCTTGTAAGTCTGTTGTTCAGTTTGAGAAACCTTCTTTTTACAATTCCCATGATCCAGGCAAAGTGAAGTACAGCTACAACATACAGCAGTGTTCTCCAAAAGGGTTGTTACAGTGTGCTTCTGATTTTCAGTAGAAGTCATGGAAAATGGAGAGAACTATTGATCGAAGGACACTAGATTGTTAAAATTTAAAATGTGAAGGGTTTTTACAACAAAATATTTTCCAATCTCAGAGCAGGTATTTTAGTTTGTTTTATTGAAGTAACCCAACTCAATAAACTGCACAAGATGGAAAGTATGTGAATTCATTTTGTGTTTTATATGTGAATCTTGAAAAGATTGTGGGTTTTTTAAGAGCAGTTTGCAGCAGCCCTCTAAAAAAAACAAAAAACAGATATACTCTAAATTAAATATATTTATAGAGACTAGAAATATAACTTCCCAATGTATTGAAATGCCCAGCCTGAGAAAGACGGTTAGTGGACTAACAAGCAAGTCAGTGATAACATGATCAAATTTAAGATGACAAAAGTATGCATTCCGTACACAACATACGTACTATACCTACAGAGCAGACAGATCTATGGTCACGCTAGCTGGATGCTGTGATTGCTGGAGCATTCGGAGCAGACGTGGCAGGACAAATGCAAATGCAATTGCAAAAACAAAAAAAAAAAAACACGGCCCAAGATCCTGTTAATGACAACACTCTGAAGACACCAAGTCTGAAGTCACAGTTTTTCACTTTGGAGACATGTAAATGAGGCTGCACTTGACGGTTGTTGTCATGGTAACGGGCCCATGCCAGTCCTTCATCCATCAAGCAGCTTCTTTTGGTTCCTTCGCAGCCCTTCAGTGTCATATCTTTGGCTGTGAACGAGCACTTGATCTCATGTTCTCCACAAGTGCCGGCGGTGACAGCTGACCAGTTCCTCTCCGGCGCCGGCCCGCTCGGCTCAGTGTTCCGTCACATCCACGGCCATTTTACATTTGTGAGAGCTTGCATCTGCCTGAACTGAGCCATCATGCCAGGATGTCTTTAAAGCGTCGCATCACGACAAGGTCTGAGACAATAAAGACGTCTAACTAACCATTTCGGTTGGAGGCGGCGAAGCTAATTGAACATCAACCTCAAGTGAGTCGTGAAACGATCTGGAGGTTTTGCCCCTGTGGCACTGAGCTGTACAGCAGTTTCGACTCCCAACTCATTAGAAGGACCTGGATGTTTTTAATACCCCTCTCTCTCTCACTGCACTGGAAGTGATGATGGTTATGCTGGGGTTCCCTCGCTGGAGAAATCAACCCGCCATCCTGTTTCGCAACACCTCGGCTTTCATGTGTTTAGGAAGGAGCCACATCTTAAAAATAGAACAAGCTGCCAAATTTAAAATATCACTGCTTGTGTGAGGCTGATAATTTGATATCAAATCCCCGGGAACCTTCCCAACACCTGTTGAAATCTGTGTGAATAAGCTGTGAACAAGGTGCGAACATGGTTTGACATATTTTTCAGATCTGGCAATAGTAAAGTTCTCCTTCCGATAGCATTTGGCCTTTATCAAGAGCTCTTGGATCAATCAAACAAAGTTCACGCAAAAATTGAAATTCACTCATTTTCTGCTCACCATGATGTTGGCGGAGGCTCTTCATGACCATTCTGGAGTTGAACAAGCAGCCAGCCCAACTACATTCTATGGCGGCCAAGGACTCTGACACAAACAAACATGAACATGTTTCCAAACTGCTTGCCTGGTGTCATCCAAGTGTCAAGAAGATTTGGCAGTTCAACTTGTCACAACAACAAAATTATGTTTTTAAATTATAATTTTCAGCCAAAACATAAATTGTGGCCTCCATTCATGTGGGCTGTCACGAGAAAGGCAACTCTGGCAAGTCCGGTAGCGTGCCAACTAATTTGCCATACTTAAGAGAGTTAACGAACTCTGGGCTCGAGGCTACAGTGATAGTCTAACTAAAAACAACCCTCACTGTTTTGACACTAATTGGACTGCCGCATCTTCGAGGCACTTGGATGATGGCACACAAGCAGCAGAAAGACACATTCTGCTCTTCCTCTGTTGTTTTTAGGCTAGTACTTTGTTACCATAAACTTCAACTCTCCTGTGTCACAGTCTACATATTGATGAGCGCCAAATAGGGTTCAAATTTGGCCCAACCGTCACTTCAAATCTCCTGCAGCGGTTGCTTCATTGATTGTTGATTGCAGCTGGATTGATTACAAAGAACAGCCAGAGCCAAACGGCACGGAAAACATTCAAGCACATCGCCAGACGCTTGAGCCAAAATAATATGTTCCTACCATTTCCCCGTTTATACGACTGGTCTCGTTGACACCACAAAGACCCGAAAAGACGCAATGTTCTCGGTGAGAGATTTTTAAAAAGGAACTCGATAGGGGCAGGCAGTTTTCTCCGCCTCTGAGTGCAGAGAGAGTTATAAGGGAATCATATGTCTCAGTGGGGTAACTTGCTTGATGGACGAACAGCATCTGACACCCACAGCTCTCTGACAAAGGAACTCTGGGGCGTTTTTTTTTATGGTTCTGTAACTTTCCATGGCAGAAAATCTTAACAGCATGACCTCCTCACACAGCTATTGGCAAGGTCTGCAGAGGGGAAAAGAAATCCTTCTTTCGACTCCGCACAGTGGCTACACATCGCACATATAACAGTGTGTGCCAGAGAGACTTAAGATGTCGAAATGCAATTAACAACATTGGGGAAATTAGGAGGGATTTTTGGACCAAACTTTCCCACACGAGTCTGGCGCACGCCCCCTGCATTAGCGTCAACAGATACCATTTTCCACCGCCTCCTGCGCGCCGGCGGCTGACAGATCTGTTGGAGGTATAAATTACAGCGGGAACATGTATGCGCGCCACTTAGCCACTGTAAGTGAAATAATGCACTCTGCAGTTGGCCTCCCCCATTAGACGTGTCTCCCGTGAAACATCAAAGAGTGTGAATTTTAAACGCCTATTATCCTCATATTAAGCCGGGGTTTATGGCACTCACAATGGAGTGCTTTTTGATTGTGTTATTTCATTATTTTTTCCGGGGGAGGCTTACATTTGCATGTGAGTAAACAGTCAAAACAAGTGACGGCGAGCGACGAGGGGTTGGAGGCGAGGGCGGCGCCTGCGAATCTCCGAGCATCTCGCAGCCGAGGCTGCGGCGTCGCCGCTCCTATATACCCCTCAACTGTCTGAGCAACAAAGACGAGCAAACGCCGCGAGACAAGGACACACACTGCGCGGGGTGTCCTTGTGTTGTGTAGGGCCCACCCATGGTCCTTTCATGTGTGGGCGCGCACGGGCACGCACGGCAAAGCACACAAACACGCCGACAGAATCGCGGCGGAGGAAAGATGCTGCGAGAGAGGGAGAGGAAAAAAAAAATTCTGATCCCGCGCCGCGGATTCTTCCTTCCAGACGTGTGACGTGTAGTCAGTTATCATGGCTGTCAAAACAAGTGTTTTCTCCTCTCTGCAAAAGCACAGGAGGCGATGGGGCCGCGTCAGCAGACGGGGAAGGGATGGGGGGAGGACAGGAGTCAAGTGGAGAAGAGGGAGCCAAAAACACTGATGTTGGGGGCGGAGGGGTCACCAGGCCCAGATGAAAGGAAAGTCAACGTTTTTAAAGCCTCTGGCAGGAATGTATTGCACTAAAAAAATAAAATAAAAAAAATCTCAGAGTTACAGCCGAATGTCACACCCTTGGGAATGACCAGCGCCCCCGTCTGGCTTGGTATTTTCCGCTTGCGCCCGTGCACGGCTCCCATTTACATTAACATGCGTGATGGCGAGCCAAGGCTATATCATTTTCGCTTTGAAAGGCTACAGTTGAACGCCTGTTCGTCTGGGACGCCTGTTGATTATGGTTGGCGGCGATGAGGCCATGGGCTACCCTCAGAGCGATGTGGAAGCGTTTGATTGCAGGAAACGCTGCCCTTCATCACATCCTGTTGCCAGGCCGCGGTAACAAGCACAGGTGGACCCGTTGGCCGCTTCCGACGCTCGTTTTAAAAAACACCTTGTCATCACGCTGCCCTTTTTTTTTTTTTCTTTTTTTAATGTATCAAAAACCTGTGACCTCTCTCCAGTTTCTATTTCTTTACGTGTCGCCGTCTGCGGCTCTTCCATTAGCAGGCATTGATCGGAATAAAGGGCTCGTTCAGGGCCGCCCAGTCCCATGGTATCCACCTACAGCCTCATTAAACTACCCCCTGTAATGCCGGTGGCCTTTAATACTACACTTATTCCCCATTATGTTCTCTCCTCGCAAAATATCCCCCGTTACCAATCACATTCGCGCTTCATACGCTGGGTTAGAGAGATTCAACATTAAAAAATAAATGGGATTTGAATAGCCTGCAGTGAATATAATGGAGTCAATACGTTCTGGTGCGAGAGGCTCTTGTGGAAAGACCGTCGGCCGCAACCATTTTAACCTTGATGTATCAATCTGAGAATGAAAATGAAGAGGCAGGAATATTGATCAAATTTGCATGCAAGCATAAAAGAAATTCACTAAATAACATGAAATACAGAACTTGAGGTACTGATCGCAGGCACGTGGCAAGTTTCAGTGTTTGTCGAGAGAGAGATGCAATAGCTGTAGACACAGACAGATGTGCTGCCAGTGCAGTGTTGTTTTGGCATTTCACCCTTATTTCCATTCTCCCTGTTTCTCAGGGTAACTTTTGAATGATCTGACTAAACATCAACGCCCACTGTAATTGAGTGAGTTTGCAGGCTCTTGACGGATTGCATGGAAAAGCCCACAAATTAAGGATTGAACTTTACAGTCTATTCTCACACAAACACATATTCGTAATAATGATGGGAAATTTTAAGGTCACGCTTGTAAAGCGAATCATTTTTAACACTTGAACACCAAGCATGCATCACTAATAGGATTTTCTGGCGTTAAATGAAACAACAGTTGTGTTTCCCTTTACTAATAATTGGCAGTTATATTTGGAGTGCGTTCACATTTAAGTCTGCGGCCATATGGTGCCGCCACATTTCTTTGGGAGCACAAGCTCAGGGTCTGTTCTGGGTTTTGCAGCTTTACCTTGAGATTAACTTTAGCTTTGTTTGCAATATGCTTCCTTTCCGTTAAGTTCTACCAAATCTTCTGAAATACTGTTAACTTCTCAAGTACATTTTTGATAAGTCTATCAATGTTGCAGATATATAGTGTTATAATGTGTTAAAAATAAATAGAAAAGCAAATTTGAAGAATCAGGCTGTCCTCCTGACCTTCTTGCATGTCTAAAATATATGAATGGGCTTCATGAATAAATCATGTTAAAATTCGTACACTGCCGTAAAAAAAAAAAAAAAATAAAAATCCTTTCTAATGGAACAAAAACACACACCTTGGTTTGGCCACTGTTGTTGGGAATTATACGCCGTAACCCAAAACATCTCCTGTAGGCTGTTATTCTGATAAAATGTGGATGTTTTTCATTGCGCGCTGCACTACTACAGAGCTCCTTTATTCCCACTCAGTGCTGTTGTTGTGCTCATTAAATCAGTGCGCTGCAATCGACCGGCGGCCTGCGAAGAGAAACAAACCTCAGTTTTCGGAGGCAGGATGGTCAGAATTAAAGACAAAAGGGAAGAAGAGGCGTGGGCACTGTAGCTAGCTGGCTCGGTGAAGACTGAAGGAAGACATCAGCTCGTGCTGCTGCTCTGCTACCAGGGTCATTGTAGACTTTCTTTACCCGTCCGTGTCCCTGCCCTCTCCTCGCTTTTGCATCTTCTTCCTCTCTTGTGCTGCTCTCTGAAGGGGGGCCTCTTATGTTTTCCGCACAAGGTGCACCTTTGCCCGGTGCCGTGTTAGGATGACTACAGATCAGTGCAGTACGTGTATAGCACTCGTTCGCTCATTCGATTTTCCAAAATGAAAGAAATGAAAGAATGATTTTTTTTAACGTAAAAATAAACACGCTTACGCTTTTCAGACAAGGTAAGAGGGTGACAACTTCCGTTTCACACGCCTTGCCTCAAACACAATATTGCAAATTGGACAAGTGCACGTCATGCGTTTTGTTCATTTATCAGTTGAGCGCAAAAATCTGGAATCGGTGAAACAATTTGTGATCCGTTTTTTTGGCTTTGGTTTTACTTAGAGAAACAAATAAACACATGACACACAGTATGCACTGTTTGCTGCATCTCAGACAGTACAACTGGCACGTTGGAATTCTCAGAAGACCCTACCCGCCCCCCACTCCCCACCACCCAACCCCAAAACAGCCGTGCGCCGCACCGACTGGCATGTCATCTGCGCAAAAAGAGAGACTGAGCGGGCAGAGTGGGGGGCGATGATGAGTCGGGGATACTCAAATACACGGTAACACCGCATGAATTTTTCATCTGCCGGCAGCTGTTTTCATAACCTTTCCTCGGGGCACCACAGCACCGCCTCGGCGTTTGCGGTACCGCGCCATCGCGGCACCGCGAGGCCGCCAGCTAGCGAGAAATGAACTACAGGCGGAAAAAAAGCAGAATAGGAGAGTCCACCACCAGCCGTGGCGGCGGGTCAGCTGCAGGGTCGGGGGTGAGTCGGGGGGATGGAGGGGGTTGGGGGGGGGGGTGGGTTGCTCTCTCGGGGGGGTCCCAGCTCGTGTTCTGAGACACACAACGGGCGCCGTGAATGGAGGTCCGCTGGCAGGTTTCCCTCGGAGGGAGTCCGGACGAAAGGCAGGACACTTATCCCTGGAGAAACTGCCCAGCCCTCTGTGCCAATTTGGGTCCTGCTGCTGGTGCATGATGGGAAAGAAAGATATCCCTCCTTCTCTCCCTACCTCCCTCCCTCCCCTGTGAAAAGCACCCTGACCTGAATACAGATTCAGACGAATAATTCCCGCTCTGTCGACGAGGGCAGACGAGACTTCTTGAGTATTCATAATCTCACCCCTCCCCACCAACATCCTCCTCCATCCCACCGTCATCCTGCCCCCTTTCAAGGTGAGATGTTTTTTTGATGGTGGTGAGGGGGTGGCACAGGGGCCGAAACGTCAGCGAGCAGAGCGGAGCGAGACGGCGTGCGGAAAAGACGGGGTTGAACACGGCGGCGAGGAGTGAGGAAAACAAGCAAATGTGACTGCGCAGTTGAGAGCTGCAGCCCCAGATTCACAGTCATACTGGGAATCACAACACTTTTTAATAATTCAGGATGAATAGAGGAGAGAGAGAGTGAGAGAGGGTGGGAGAGAAAAAAAAAAGATCTGCAGCAAGCACAGAATCCGAGAAAATGACAGGCAGGGAAGGAATTCAACAACACTCTGCTTACAAACTCGCCTGTTCTGGAGACACGCTATAAGGTTGTTCTTTGCCTGGGTGTGCAGGGAGCTCGGCGAGAAACAATGTGCAACTTGTTATTGATGACCTTGACTCGCTCAAACTGGCTCAAGCAACAGCAAGCACCGCCAGGATTTCTTCCTCTATTGAACTTGCAACTGTGCTTCAGAGTGAGATTATTATTAGTAGAGTCTTCTTTTTTTTCTCCTCGGTGGTGCTGCACAGGCAATAAAAATTCTGGTTCTGAGTGGTAGAACAACTCCTCTGAAATCCTCAATTTGATTTCCACGTTACAGTTGTTTCCACGGCAAAATGATTTTCAACATATATTTAACAAATGGACCTCATAAAATACGGTGAAAATGTAATTCATTTAATGATAATTATAACAAGAAGTGCACAAAACATCTCAGCATTCGTACTGACTTTAATTGGTCGACCTTGTTTAGCAACTGTTTCTTTTTTAGCCTAGAAAATTGAATTGTACAAATAAAAGATTCACACCAATTTATCAAGAAATCAAAGGTGATTATGCACCCAAACGTACAGCCACGTATAGTTGAAAAAGCTCCACGCTATTCTGCTCAATGATTCACCCTTGTCAGTTTAATGGCTCGAATTCCAACTTGTTTTCTTTTAGCTCAGTTTGAACGCTTGGTCGCTCCGCTATTCCAAAACCATCTTACATTCCGCCTTTTTTTTCTTTCTGTATTTCTTACTGCTGCCAACAAGGTAGCGAACGTGTTGCAGACAAGAAAAAAAGTCCATGTGATTCTGCCTGGCGAACAATTCCAATATCCATTAATTATTCATTTTGAGGTTGCATGAACGTCTGTCACCACCGCGAGGGCTTGTAAGAGGAAGTGCTGCGGTGAGAACTGAGCGTTTGCGTCGACGCTTCTGCATTTCAAGCGCTGCTGCGCGTCTTGTCCTGCACCTGCATGGACGCTGTTCTATTAATACCAGCTCTCAGGTCTGACGTGATCTCCCACCTGAACTTCAGAGATCCGTCCCTTTTCAGAAACTGCTTAAATTCCACAGAGCTAACTATCACCCTGCGCCCTTGCCACCTGTTGAATCTGTGAAAAAAACAAAACAAAACAAAAGAGACTCAGCCAGCCGTCCTGCCGTCGTAGCGGGAAGGCGGTGAGGCTGACTTTACATGTCTCGGCTCATTGTTCATGCCGTTATCTCTGTTTAACAATGTCACGTTTGTTGTCGCGGAGTGGAGATAGGCGGCGGGTGCCGCGAGTGTTTGCCAGGGCTGCGGGGATCGAGCCCGCTGAGCTGCGGGATCACAGGAGCGGCGGCGAGAGGTCGCAGCCCCTCTGTCACGACACGCTCTTCGGGGAGCAGCGCTCTCGTTTTCCCCCGAGCGCAGGAGCCGCTAAATACTCCGACACACAAAAACAAACGCACGCGTGCGGCCGTGCGCGCGCGCCCAAGCCCTTCTTAGACATGTCTTATTAATCATAAGCCAAACACAAGTAAGAGGAGCGTAATGCACACAGCAGGGCTGAGCTTGGCTGCAGGCCATGCGCGAGCGGCGCGCACCTCTCTCTCTGTGAGGCAGCACTAGTCCAAATGGTGCTCATCTCCCAGAAAGGACAGTCATTTAAAAAAGAAAATGGAAACGGAAGGAGTCGAGCGGGCTTATTTTCTCAAAACCTGACAGTTGTGAGCCTCGCCACACACACCAAAAAAAGCGGCGAGCTGTGTTGCACCGCCGGGAGACGCTTTCAGGAATGCGAGTATCAAAACAGCTGCTACAAATTTGGACCGTTTATTTGTTAAAGGTCCAAACATTTGCACACATAAAAGGACATATAATGAAAATAAAACAAGTGTGTGTTATTTTTTTGTAGCTTAGCTAACATGTTTTCATTCGCTAGTAATAAGTGAACAGCGGGTCCTCATGTAAGGAGGAGGCCATATTGCAGCGGCTCGGCTATACAGTGGCCCTGGATGCAGGTGTGCTCAGGGTTTTGTGACTCTGTGAAAGATGTGAGATCAAGTGAGACATCGGGAGAAAAAAGGACCGACAGTTGGGTGGGGTTTTTTTTCCCCCCAGATTAAATTTACTGCACAAGGAAAAAATGTCGACTGAGTGACACTGAAATCACCTGCTCTCTGCAGGGCGGGTCCTTCAGCCCAGCGGTCCCATGGCAAGCTGCTTTTCGACAGCCGAAGCTGTCGGGCAAAAGGTACATTTTTCGAACAGGAAAAAAAAAGATTTTGCCTATTAGAGGAAATTCCTTTTTTCGCTGTCTTTAATAAATGAATCTGACTTCCCTTGCATTACATTACTGATGACAAGCCCATGGGAAATTTAATGGAAGTTACTTTAAATATCCTGTCTTGGAGAGATTTATTACGGCTCCTTCAGGTTCTATCTGTGCTTTTGATCCATCTTTATATCTGCTGCGCCTTGGCAAAAACAAACTTCCATTTGTTTCTATATCGTTCTCTCATAAGTACCGATGGAGATACAAGTACCAAACTTTGAATCACCTGACACTTTTGATCCTACAGTAGCTCTGCTTGTGCAGCAGAGCATTTGGTCCATTTTCAACTCAGCAGCATCGTCTCTGTGCCATATAATCCTTGTGCGCGGCACAAATTACGGATCAAACCCATGAGCGCGCTAAAGCGCAGCTGCTGGGTCGGCCGGCGTTGACGTCGAACTAAACGGTTTTGGCAGCGAGGAAAGTAAACAACTTCACTCAACAGGCTGTTTTCCCTTCATGTCGACGCATTAAGTTCTTTGGGGAGGATAATATGGGCAGCGGCGAGCGGATGAGGAGGAGCGTGTGCGCGGGGAGAAAGAGGAGGCAGCGGCCTTCTCAGTTTCACTGGAGTGCCTGCACCTGCTAGCTGTCGCGGCAGAGAGCTGAAGAGGGCTCATACATTAAGCAGTGCAGCAACAACAACAACAGTGTGAATCTCCAGCCGAGGCGGTGTGTGCGTAGCGCTCGTCTGCATGTGTGTGTGTTTGTGTGCATGCTCCTCCTAGCTGCTCCCACACAGCACCGAGAGCAGTTCTGATCAGCAGGATAATAGTGTCATCATCACAGGGTTGCGTAAGCCGAGGTGCTCCATGTAGAGATGAGAAGCTGAGTAAATGTATGCATTTCAGGAGACAGCTAGCCTGTGCGTGTGTGTGTGTGTGTGTGTAGGGGCCTGCTGTGAGACAGATTGGGCTATGGGTGCACCCCCCCCGCACCCCCCCACCCCCACTCTCGCCGTCGCATTGTGCACCTCGCGCCGCGCCGACACTTTGGGGATAAAATGATGTTAACAACAAAAACAAGGTGTGAAATTGAAAAATAAACACTTCACACCGAGACGACCCATCTTTTTAGAGAGGGGAGGGGCCACTCTGGGTTACTGTAGCAGCGCCGGCCTAGCTGTTTATATTTTTTTTTGTTCAGTTTTCTCGTCTTTAGTTAATTCCACGGCGCACGAGTGGGAAGCTGGAATTCTGTACTCGGGCGAAAGTGCCGGTACTCACACAAAACATCCAAATGCGGGTATGAAAGCACTTGAATGAGTGTCAGTCAAAAAGCTGTTTTAACTCCTCGCCCGCTGCACTTTCGTGCGCAGGCCATTTTCAGGCCGTCTCCACAAACGTCAGTCCCATTTGTGTCCCACTGTTACCAGTCCGCTCGGCCTCTCTGCCCCCACTTTCACCAGTCGGCTCCGACGCTGCAACACCGCTGACGTGACTCAGAAGAGCACAAAAACAGCTCTCACCTCTCTAAAAGGGGTTCGTTGGCAGAAATGCGGATATAAAGTCTGAAAACAAGCATACTCAGTGACTCACTGAAGAAGAGAGACTTTTGCTAGCCCGAACCTTTAAATGTCACATGACAAACTTGTCTTGAGATGCTTTTGACGTTCATTTATGCGTTTACAGACATTTATGCATTAAAAGCATCAAAATGTCAACATAAGCGAAACCAAGCTGTCGTCACGGCAGCACAGTCCTCTGAGTTTGTACGGTCGAAAACTTCTCCCAGAGTGAAATCGTGAGCTGTGAGGGCTCGTCGAAATCAGGCTCTTTGGATGTAATCACGTTGAAGTGCAAGTGCTTCAATTACCAATTGCAGACAAGTCTGGGAACCTGTCATTTCCATTAAGTTGTTTTGCTTGTTTGCGAGATGCAAGAACGGAGAGTGCGTTTTGTGACGTCATGGCACCCATGAATCATTGCCTGATGGAATCAGTGGTGGGCGGGGCATATTGTCCACAGCGTCATGGATTCGTTTTCTTTATTATTTATTTAAAATGAAGACGTTTCCCTTATTTCTTTTTTAACACATTTAATGTTTATTTTAATGGGGAATCATGTCAAATAAAGTAGATTCTACTTTTTTTCTAATGTCTAAATTGACTCGAGAGTTTTTCAGTGGGAACTTCATTGTCAGTTTTTTTAAAATCATTTTTATGCATGTAAACACTGCTTTTGAATGTTAGGAATACTTAAGTATACATTTTTATTCTTCAAAAAGCCATAAATATTTAGAATCTAAAGTATAAGTGGCACTCTGGTATTTTTTTAATCAGATACTTTCATATTTAGCAGCATGTTTATTTTCACATTTAAGTTTATTTATTATTATTTCATTTATTTATTTTTTCTCACAGCTTTAATATACAACAGCGCTGCTGAATTGGTTCATAATGTGACAGCAATTTCACCGTCAAAGGTAAATTTAGTTCATAGAATGAATTCCACAGAAAATGCAGACACTTGTATTTAATTGCTTGATCGGATAAATAGCCAATCGTCATTCACATGGCGGCAACTCGGTGCATTCAGGCAAGTGGACGGGGTGAGGTGCAACCTGCCGAAGCTCATCCTGAGCATCAGGACGGACAGACCTTCATGTCTTTCAACACGACTCTGCTATTGACACCAGTCCAGTCTTAGTGACGTTTTCCAGTTCATCACATTCCTTCCTCATTTCTGAAAACTTTTATGCTGATGAGTTGACAAGGTCGTCGAGTCAATGCACTCCCAATGCAGTCTCTCACTTCACAGCGCAATCTCTGAATGCGCATTAAAACAGACTTCCTCTCCAATAACGCCGGTGTGTACACAGGCTGCGGGTGGTAGCACTCCCTCGTAGCACTTTTGCACGTTTGCGGTCTCACACACAGACAATGTCTTACACTTCCCGGCGTGCCAGATTAATATTTAGGGCGATGTAAGCAAAAGCAAACAATGCAGCCTGCCAAAATACCGCCACATAAATATGTTATGCGATTCACACGTCTGCGCGGCCGGGCCTGGCTCTATTATAGTAGCGCAGGGGAGGATATGTTGCACGGCAAAGTGTCAGATTGATGGCTGATCAGCGGCTACAGGAAGGCTTGCGCGTGTACGCAGGCGTCGGAGGCGCTCGGCTTCCCGGCTCGCAGCGACTCCTGGCTTCCTCATCCATCAGCGAAGAGAGCAACCGTGACACACAAAAAAACAAAACAAAAAAAAACCAGTTTCCTCCATTAGAGGCCCTGACAGAGCCTAATACCTGTCCCCCGCTCTCTCCTTATCCCTCGATCTCTTCCTTACGACAATACCGTCCTCCACCTCCACCTTTACAAAGTGAGCGGCTTAACAAGTTTTAAATAACACTGCGGGGTTTTTCCTTTTCACCGTCTCTCCACCTCAGCGCCTCTTTGTTTTTCCTTGATGCCCCCTGACTGTAAGGGATGGGGGGACTCACGCCCGCAGTGGTGTGAATTAGTGCGCGGAGACACACAGGGATGAAAGACCGCCTCTTATTACGACCTAAACGCATGAGCTGTCTTCAGGGGATAAAAAAAAAAGAAGAAATGTGTAAATGAGCTCCGACTCGCCAAGTGCCGTCTCTTCTGGGCTGTTGTTATTTTTGCTCTTTTCAATAATTGACAAGTCCTGTGAGGACGGGGACAGATCTACCGACTTTATGTCCCAGCCAGAGGAGTTTTACCGCCAAACGCTGTCAACCCTCCCCTCCCTCCAACGCAGGATTGTTACCGCCGTGGCGGCCCATAAATCTTATGCAACCCCAGTACGGCTATATCACAGTCAATATTACAGCGGCATGTTTTGTTTATTGTTTTGCTCGGAGAGGCGGCGGAAGATGACATCTGCTGTATTTACCCTCTGGATCACAGACCCGTTCCCAGACAATGCTTTTAACGTCGGACGCAGCCTCTCAGGTCGAAGCAGCCGGGGACGTATTAGCATGATTGCTAAAGGCAAACTGGTGGCTGTTGGCTGCCATCTGGGGGAGTGACGAGAAGTGTTTCCGGGAGTATTGGGAGCTGTCAGGAGCGTCCGCATGGCTCTGACACTGATCTGATACAGAGGGTGCCGGGACAGAGCAAGGCAGCGTGGCAGCGGTCACTGTCACACGGCAGCGTCTCTGTGTTCTCCAGACTCTCGTGGGAATTCAGCCGCGTGTGACGGGGGGGCCTTCGGCTGAGAGCAGCAGCCGGGAGACGCCGCGTACATAGTTGTGACTCTTTAGGCTGCCACCCCCCCCTTTTTTTTTCCTTTTTTTTCCTTTTTTGCTTCCATGCTTCTCTTCTGCGTATTTTCCCCCTGCGGGTAAGGCAGCATGTAGATTTTTCTTCAAGGTCCCTTTTCAAGTGTTGCAAGAAGAGTGGAAACCAATGTTCAAAATAAAAACGGCTGTGATCTCTCTCCCGTTGCTAAGTGTCAGACTGGAGAGAACCGACTGTAGCAGAATTGTGAGGAGATCTATTTCTTTATCAGGATTCACACTCCAGTTCAGCATCTGACTCCAGCAGGGTTGCAGCCCTCTCAACAATAATAAGCAGCCATTGACTATGTTTGTCTTTGCCACACGAAATGGCAGAATAGACTTTAAAATTTGATGCACAGCATTTACTAAATATAAAGCCTGATTGCTTTCCAAGGGCAAGGCCCAATCCAATTTGTCTTTGTTCTACTCCAAACATGAGGCCATTAACCCTTAGCACTTAGTCACAAGGTGCAGTGGTTGAAATCTACCCTTACGAAATTGGACACCTCTTCAATAGCAAATTACCTTCTAAGTAGTCTATAGATGCACTGTGGTTTCAATGTGCCTCAGCTGGCTGTAGTTCGGCAGCTTGTGTTGGGTACAGGCACCTTTTCTGTTGTGTATTGAGCTGAATAACAACAATGAAACATGCATCAACATGTGCGACTGTCCCAGTTTGCATTATTGGGACTGTCATGCTTGAATCAGTGACAATTAAACTGTAACCTTAACGTCACCCAAAGACGACCTCGGGGGTTTGGACCAGTGTTGGCAAAGTTTGTTTGAGAGGCACATCAGACTTTGAATTATTTAATCCATTAGAATTATGGTTGGTTTTTTTCAAATTGATTTTTTGGGGATATTTAGAAAGTAACCTTGGGAAACATTTTTGACTGTGGTTCAGACCAACGTGAAGGAAAATGAGGAGGAAATAGATAATTAGAAATCTTTTTATCCGCTCTCGACTGTGTTGTATTAGCCTTGATAAGGTCAAAATATGGTTCTACTGCAGACAATAATGGAATTATGGAGAATTTATGAATATAAAAGGAAGTTGAGTTTTCAACAACAACAAAAAATACCACCAATGCTGTCTTCACTAAGAACCTTTCTCCTTTTTTTTCAGCTACAGGAGACGTAAGCTGGTATCGCTCCCCTTTTGTTTAACAGTGAACAGCTGAACACCACGTCTTCAGCCAATTTAAATCCAACAAGGCTTAAACAGTATCCAACAATTAGTCTTGTCACCCTGTGGCGAGTAACAGTGGGACCAAGAATTAAGCGGTCCTGCAATTGTAATATCAGAGACCACAGTGGGAATTAGCATAGCAGTGCAAAATGAATCCAGGCAGAAGCTATTACCTGTGCCGGGCCTGCTCCTAAAAGTCAGAGTGAGCTGTGACAGACGCATGAGTAGAGGTAACATTTGCCAGAACAAAGACGTGGCAGATATTACAAGCACTGAGCTCAGATGTGACTGTGACAGGAGCCTGTCTCATTAAAGGCAGAGACGAGGAGGCAGACTCTTATGGAGCTGCGGGCCAGAAGGTGAGTAGATTGACAGGGCCTTGGAATGTGAAAAAAAAAAAATTCTCAGCTTTGCCACATCTCAACTGAGTACCCTAATTTCACTCAGCAGTCAGAGCGGCAGAGGCATCTTTAGAGCTGCGGACTCTGGAGATGGAATTAGGCATTGTTTTCTACGTCAAGCGTCAAAAATGAATTAGAAGTAGCTGTCACATGTGTGGATCGGGAGAATAATCCAAGGCCTAAGAATGATGATAAATTGATGCTGCAAGTGTGATCAGGTCAGACCGAGTGGCACTCAGGTTGCATGTGCACACCTCATGCATGACTTGGCACATGCACATATCAAATGACTAACCTTGTGACTCAGCTTCTTTCCCGGAATTTCAATTCTCAAATCTCGCTCAACAGACTTGCCAACCTCTGAGATGCAATGTTTCATTCATTCATTCATTCATTCATTCATTTGCTATATCTGATTCCCTTATACTTGTGGGTGGTGCTTGAAGCTATCCCAGCTGTCTCTCTGGACAGGTCATCAGTTTATCGCAGAGACAAATAGAAACAAATAATCATTCATACTCACATTGACAAATAATTTAGAGTTTCCAACATACATGTTTTTGGACTGTGGCAGGAAGCTGGAGTACCCGGAGAGAACCCACGCAGTCACAGGGACACACAGAAAGGTGTCAGGCCCAGGGATCAAACCTGTGACTGCAATATTTTCAGTCTGTCTTACAAATTCAAAATTCAAATTTAGCAGATTTATGTAAATAAAAACAACTGGCTTGCTTCATACAGAAATAGAAAGCAACTGCTCCAAGCTGCTCTGAAAGAAATGACAGACAGAAGACCTTGAGAAGGAAGCAGCTACTAGCTCCAAACAGTGGCTTCTGCCAAAGGATTGGCATGGACGCCGCTGTAGCAGCTGTTTCACAAACCTGTATGTATGACTTTGTCACATTGACAGAAGAGCATAACATCGTCCCTGAAGTCAAAGTCTCCTACTTAAATGGGATCACAAATGGTTTCAGCCAATCACCTACCCAAATTTTGCCTCCGCTTTCCAAAACACCATCTATGGGCCTCTTTCTTACCAAGTGGATACACACGGGAAATCCGAAATACTTTAAATTCTCATTCTGAAAATGTTTCTTCTGGCACACCCGGCTGCCAAACGCTTGATAATATTTACCAGGGATGTACATAGCAGAAGGCCCTTGTCTTCGCCTGTCTTGTATCCAGGAATGACACGACACTTCGTTTTGGGGCTGGAAAGTGCCAATGTCAAAAGGGCACATGCCCAGGTGCTGCCAGAGCTGAAATGCTGTCCTCAGCACACAAAGGCAATGTCGCCTTGGGGGGACGGTTCAGAGAAGGTGGAGAGCTGACAGAGTAACAGGAGAGCACCTGGGATTACTGTCAACAATCCCCACACCACACCCCACCGCCATCCTTCCTGTCATCTCCCATCTCATTGACATTGACCTTTAAACCCCAATTAGCCACCTAATCACAAATTAATTATTAATATTACAAAAACCAACAGGGCTTAGGTTGGTTTTCTTTTTCACCTCATTATCATGTGCTAATGACCACCCTCGCATCTCATTTCCACCACAAAGGCCAGGGAGATGGCATTTAAACAGGAATCAGGTGATTTTCTTTTTTTTTTTTTAAAGGGCAAATGGATGGACAGCTTTTTTTTTTTTTTCCCCTGCCGTAATGCATGTTCTGTCAACTTTCACCGTTTTCATGCTTTTAAAGTCCTGTGATGAGTCCTGTGTTAATCATTCAGATGTGTCTTCATACTGCATTAGCCAGTGTCCTCGGCTTCTTAAGCGCGGCACATTCACTTTTCAGCCCCCCCCCGTGCCCTAATTCAGTATGAAATGGCTGAGAGGGAAGCAAGGAAATGGCTCCAGAAAGAGAGGGAGAGAGTGAGAGGGAGAGAGAGGAAAAAGAAATCACAGTCATGCTGAAATTATGTGGGCACCAGTCGCCGTGCCGAACGAACACACTTTGCACACTTCTTAATTATTTGTCATCCTTTATTAGGTGGCACATGGCGAAACAGTGCCAAAGGCTTCGTGTGGAGATCCAGGGGCGCGGGCCACAAAATAAATGGCTTTTGTTTTTTGAGTAGCCTCCTCTGGCTGAATATTTGGAAAACACTAAGAGAGCCAGAGGAGCCATAAGTGGCGGCATAATAAATCTGAATCAGCCGTCCCACAACACCTCTCCGTCAGTTACTTTAGATAATGAGTTTTCAGGTGATGCCTACAAACTAGTGCTCTTTTCAGCCACGTCAGAGGTTTTTTTGTATTTGTGTCTGAGATTTATGCACATCATGGCAAGTCTATTCTACCAGCCTAAGCAGTGGAAGTGCGGAAAACTTACTTTTTTATTCGAACAAGTGTCAGAAAGTAGCGGGAACACTACCCTGTGCTAAGATTTGCTTTGTATTTTCCAGGTGGCTTATAAAGATTAAGGGGATCAGTTTGGGAGGTGGGGTGTTAATTTTTTCTTCATTTTTTGCTCCTCTTCACGTCATCCTCTCCACTCTTCCTTCAAAGTTCCTCATCGCCAAACCCCTCCGCCGTCACTCCGAACCTCTCACCCGCGCAGAAACGCAAGCCAGGCTAAACCGTGTAACAATGCAGCGTTGACAGGATGTGATAGCGGATGGGCTGACGCCCCGAGCGGATTAGACGGATGATATCCTGAGCGGGGGGAAGTCTTGTGTCTTTAAATTAGGCTCTCGCTCGGCTTTAACAACAGCTGAAACTTTGACACGAGGCGAATTGCAAATCTGTGTCATCGCGTCGAACCACCTTGAGACTTTGTAAAGGCCTCCGTTTGTCTTTTGGGGACAAAGAGACACCATTTGTTTTCATGGCTTCAATATTTTGGCTCGCAATTATCTGCATAGCACTTGATGTCTGCGAGTTATAATATCCTTTGGTTGACAACATCTCCCTGGGAAGCAGCCTCTCGGCGTCCACGGTTATTGGATACTGCGGAGGGCAGGGCTGCAGCCGTGGTGGAGCCACTCTGACGCCGCGCACACATTTAGGAGATGAACACTGCACAAGTGAGCGGCACTGAGAGGCTGAAGAGCAAAGGACACAGGTGTTTTCCCCTGTGCTGCTTTCCAAGCCCCAAACTCATTAACAGCCAATTGTCCACCGCCATCTCCTCGTCCTAGTGACAACATGAGCAACGAGGCCGCTGTGAAGTCGCCGGCTTTCAGTGGGGATGAATTAGAGTTTTCTAATGTTGCTGGATGTAAATTGTAGGTCAAATAATATTTTTTTTTTGCGTTTTTGAGATTTCATTTCCATTTGTGGATAGACTGTTCAAGATTATCTGGTCTTGACATAGTGCTATAATAATAGTCAATCAACATTCATGCAGTGTCTGAATCAAATCAACCAAACCAAACCAAATTAGCCTTATCTGCAAGTGGCACCATGCTGTCTGTGTGTGTGTGTGTGTGTGTGTGTGTGTGTGTGTGTGTGTGTGTTGCACTCTTTGCAAATGACAGATAATTTTGTTTGCTGACCTGAAATAATGGCATTTAATTTGTGGGGATTGTACCTTTTTTTTTTTTTTTTATAAACCATTTCATTATGTTCTGGATTTAATACTGCACTCACTCCCTTTGTCATCTATACCCTGTATCAGATGAAGTCCTGTGTTTTTCTGTAATTATGTTATTCTGCAAAGCAAAACATGGGAATACAAGAACAACATAGAATGTCAATTGGTTCAAACAATTTTGGAACCAAAACAAAAACCACACAAATTAACAAAATCTTAAAACTTGGTAATTTTAGCTTTTTTATAATGGTAAAAAGTCCCTTGGATGTCTCGCTGGTTTTGAACATAGCAGCATATTGCGATAGGTTCTCCTGCCCTACCATTTAACCCCTAATGCATACAATTTCACTCGACGTCCAGTAGAGCCGGGCATCAAGTTGGATTAACCCCAGCCCCGCACTCTCTCTGACCTGTCTGACTGATCCATCTGGACAAATGATTTATCTCCTCCAAGGTGTTGGTACTGCCACAAGATGACTTCCAGATCCTGCCAACACACTTTCAGTTCATACAAACCTGGGTCTCAGAAGACCCATTCAGGTTGCCATCTTCTTCCCTTGCTTCTCCCCCCCAAAATAGTCTTTGTGTCTTCTCCTCCTCCTCTCATCCCAAGCTGCGTACACATTTAACTATGGTGACCATCTGTGACATTGACTCACATTGACTGACGCACCTCCCCCTTTCTTTCTTTTTTTTTTCGGGAGGTGTGAGATATCATAACACCTTCAGAAACTGTGCGGATGCGTCAGTCTTTCCACAACTCCTTGATCCTGCACCGGCCCCTGCTCGGTTTCACGGTGAACTGAGAGAAGAACGGCGCTCCCCCTTTCTCCAACAGGTGGAGCACCGTGGGTAGCACTGCATTCTGACAGCCTGCATGGCCGTCCTGTCATACCAGACGGACAAAGGGTGCCACGACCCGGGTGCTAGAGTCAAGGCTCTTGGGCGTAGGTGTTGAGAGGTCATGGCAGCAGCACAGCGAGCGCTACCTGAGGTGTTGCTACACATGCATTGGCTGCGAAGACGCTCGGTTGCAAGAGGCCAAAAAAGGGCCAACATTTCATTCCTGATTTCTGGCTCTCTGACAGTTCACTCCTCATTGTTCATTGTCCACTGATGCAGCAGTGTTGGCGTGACAGGAGATTTTCCATGCAGAGAAGTATAGGTGCTCTGCCACGATTAGAGATGCAACACATCAGTCTTTTAAAGCGTTCAAGCGGTGTTTCTGCTGCTAGAACACCGTCGGAAGGGAGCAGGGAGGGAGAACCGGGATGTTTACATGAACAGGCAGAGCGGGGCTGGTTTCACTGCTACTGTTAGTAGAGAACGTGTGGCAGTGGCCCTCGGGGCACTTGTGTTTCTCAGACCTCTCCTCCGCCAAAGTAATGGCTGTGCAAAGCAATGCGCACACACAGGAAAACATGCCACATATGTTTGACTTATCGCCACCTTGTTGTGCAAAATTCAACATATATCAAAAATGCAACAAAAAAACACTGGTGCTAAACGCTCTTTCTCATTCTCTGGACATACGCAGCGTTTTCAGCATCATTAGATGCCAATTAAAGATCTGAAACATGAAATTTGCCTTTTCAATAAAGAATTGAAAAGATGGCCCAGAGCTTTAAAATTAGTACCCTATGAAGGTTTGAATTGCAACATTACCATGAGATAATCACCTAGATATGAAATAATAGAATTATAAAACTTGATTTTAGTTACTGCTAAATGATCTGTGTCATTTTATGAGGAACTGATGGGAGTTTTGGTTTGCACCTTGAAATAAATGAAAACAGGCATGCAACCTTGTCACGAGAGAAGCAAAGGGACGTGAACAGACATTCAACTTGGTGCTACTCAGGCAGCACAGGTGGGTTTAGTGGGGTTTTTTTTGCATCGCAAATTGGACCGATGAACACCTGTCTGTGTTCATCCGATCACTTGTTACAGGGCTTCAACGTTGTATAATCAAATTGGTGGCTTAAAGCGTAAAAACCTGCAGCTGCCTCATCTAATAAGCCTCCCAAAGTGTGGCGGCAATAACAACCCGTTTCAACATGCTGTATCCAGCGGACATCTCGTCTTTCCTTCTCGCAGCTGTTCTGACACGCCATCCCTCGTGCCCACTCGAATGCTGGCCGGTTCGGAGAAACGGAGAGCTTGTGAAAGCGAGGAAGATTTGTCAGAAAAGCCAGGGCAGTGATGGAGCGACATCAACGAACGCAGCCACTCGATCGCTTGCATGTGTGTGTGTACACGGGCCCTCGGGCGGCTTCACCAGCAGCGTTCCGACTGTGCAAACAAAGATGCGATCGGCGTGTTGTCTCACCTGTGCTTCGACACACACGCCACGACTCGTGTCACGCGCGTCTCGACGTATCTGATGACGGGGTGCGGCTGCACCTTTTTTGTCGCGGCGGTAATCAACCTTGTGCGAGCTCACGGGGGCCGCAGATTGAGATAACAGCAGCGGGGGAGCCAGTGCGAACCGAGGGGGTCATCATAAAATCTACACCTGTCCGCACCTCATTATCATGGTAATAAGACACAGCCAGACCCGGGACTTGCTGCCACCGCCGCCGTGAATGGCGCCTGTGTCACAGCGAGCGCCGTGCTTGATGAATCAGCCTAGCCTAGCCTAGCAAAAAAAACAAAAAACAAAACATTTCGAAATTCACCAGAGAACTTCTGCTCAGTTCCTGCCAAAACACTGACGCATCTCCGCCTCACCATTGTGGTGGAGGCTGGCACGGTGAGCACTTTTGGCCGCGAGTGGCGCCATCGACTCTTTGAAGTCATTTGTTTCTGATTTTAAAGGAACTTTCACGTCTGGCAGCGTGCGCTGATAGGCGAGCGGATTCACGTGCAAAAAAAGAGAGAGAGAGAGAGAGAGAGAAAACTTTGCAAATCGCAAGGGGACATCCTCACAAGTCAACTTGGTTCCTGCACTACATTTAACCCTTAGCACAAATGGAGGGATAGGCCTGCGGTGTGGGAATTGCTCACCATGAGGGTGACTTTTTAATGATGATGCACCACCTACCAGAATGTCCATTAGTTTCACTCAAAACTAAACATGGGATCTTGCTCAAGGGCCTGGTCTGTGATTATTATTATTAAAAGAAAAAAAAAATCCATTCCGTCCTCCCAGGGACATCTAGATCAACTCGCATAAATGATGCGATTGGTTAGCAGCGGCCGTCAGGATGGAGGCTCTAACAGCCTCCCACCACCCTCCACTCTCTCCCTCCCTCCCTTCCTCACTGCTGGTACACGCTATAGGCTCTCATCGCTGTGGTTCCTTTCATCCAGACTATTTAAACAGCGGTAATCGATGGCAGGGAAAACATGTTGTTTTTCTCCGCCTCAGAGGCAAGCGGCGGAAACACATGGACGCGAGTGATGCGCGTGCACATGCAAAAAGAAAAAAACAAAAAACACAACAACCCAAAAAACAGACGGGTTTGTATATGACAGACTGCCTTTTGGTTAAATAAACACCAAACACCACCAGCACAGGGAGTGTTTAAAAGAATGTGTGCTGTCTGAGTTTGAATATCTCCCAAGCAATTCCTGCCTCAGCCCCTTAAATCAAACTATTTCTGTGGGGACAGGAGAGGCGGCGTCTCATAAAGTGGGATCTCGGAGCCTCCGAGGAGATCCCACTGGGTGCTCCAGGGGCCCAGAGCGTGATGAGGAACAGCTTGATTCCACGACCATTTCACTGTCGTGATAAAAGCACAATGGCAGCATGGATTACTGCGCTATCTATCCTCGTTAGAGGTCTCACTGTTCGCACTGCTGTCTGACGGCCGGTAAAGGCTGCCGCACGGCCAATTACAGGCTGTAGGGCGAAAGGAAGAAGCCTTTCATGTGACAAAAGACAAGAGTTGGTGGTCTAATGTCTATTGTGGGGGATCTTGTTATTAAAAGTCTGAAGAGCACTTTCCTTTTCTCATATGAGGTGCTGAGGGCTCGGGACTGCTCATTCAGCCAGTAGGTAGAGGAGGATAACCTTGTGAACTACAGTTTGATCCATCATATCCTGATACCAAGGCACAGCTGAGAATAATACTAATGATAAATCCCGAGCAGAGATAGCCTGTGACCCGGGTACAACTCATAAACTGCAGTGCGGCATCAGCTGTATTAATATCACACCGTCGTCCCCATGTTTCCTCAGATGAATATTTAATTCCCAGAAAACCTTCAGCGTCTACCGTGTGAATTAAAGATGCGCTTCCAATGGCGCAGCGTCTTCTGAAAGCACATTTGCGCGTCGTCGTGGTGCAACTTGAACACGTCTCCCTCTATTTTTTATAGAGAGAAAAAATATATCGTTTCATAACCGTCACGAAGAAGTAGGATTCTGTGTAATCCGCAAAAAAAGAAGCACCTGACCAAAATGGATCAGAAGGCACTTGGATGAAAATAATGTAACACTTCACGTGACAATAATAATAACGATTAAAAAATATATATATATTATCGGCGTAGTAAAGTTGAGTGTGACTTACCCCTTTTGAACATTTTGCAGGCCTGGGTCTATGTCGTCTTATGCCCTCTGAGAATCATCAATTCTTATATTCCAGACTTGGGAACTTGCGCGCTTCAGTTTGGAAGTTGATCCGGAGCTTCGACCCCCTCCTTCTCTTCACACCCCTTCCTCAGGTTGGGTCGATGCGAATGTCACTTGTCACTCCTCGGGATGGTGGTGGTCGCGCGAGCCGGGGTGTTTGGAGTTGCGCCCCGCGCCACCGGAGCTTCGGTCGGTGCCCACAACAAACAGCAATCCCCGTGCCCGCAAAGTGTGACACGCCTCGGCGCGGCACCGATCGGCGGAATCAGGCGTGAAGACCGCGAAGGCGCCGGAACCATCCCCTTCCGTCCGAGATGCTGATAAACTCCCGTGCCTGAGTGCGTGCGTACCTTACCGTGGCGAGCGAGCGAGCTGAGGCGCGCGGCGGTCCGACACGATGTGCCCCAGATACAGCAGCTGCTTTCTTGGCCAGGGAGTCTGGAGGAGGAGCGGGAGGAGGGGGATCAGTTCAGGATTCGAAGTCGATGCCGAGCACAAGCGGCTTCCTTCCAGAAGGAAAAAATATATATATATTTAGGCTAAATTCAAGTGGCCAATCAAAAACAGTTCTCCCGGTGCTTCAGTTCAGCCGTTCAAATCGCATCATTTCCCCCCGTTAAAATCTCCAATTAACATAAGTTATTTGGATTCACATTCCTTCCTCTGATGTCGGATTATAACGCAGACTCCTCAAATCCTCCTTAATAATGTAGACTTTGAAGCCTTCGCTTTCCTTAAAACCCCAGCTCCTTTCCCCCCTTCCTCATCTCTCCACTCGCAATTGTTACACTCGCGCGCTCACACACACACGCACGCGGCTGTGATCTTGTCAGTGATGATCTCTCCGCGTTCCACCTATGGATCAGAGCTCCTCCGTGCGCTCAGGTAGAGGAGGGAGTGTGTTGTACCGTACAGTGCCTCAGCTCCACCACCGGCCACTGTCCTGCGCCATCACGCTCATTCTGCCCGCGTGCCCGCCTGCGCCGCTCCGCGATACATTCTGCTCTCTGACACCAGAGGTCTTCATAATGAATATCGTGTCACGCAACAAGGGGACGCGAGTTGTAACATGCAACAAACAACAGGATAGCGGCCGCTGGAGCAAAACAATAGGGGACAGAGGCGGCTCGCAGTCAAACCTCCTTATACATAACAAACAGCCTTCACTTAGATCTCTGATCCTGAAGGACTAATCACTAGAGGTAACGGGCATCATGCATATACAGAGAGAGGCAAAAACGTAGAGTGTTGTGGAAAAAAGACGTTTATCCTGATTATAATATAAGTATAATTATATATTCAACAAAACTAATAGTTGTCTATTCATGATATTTGGTGGTTGCAAATAATGTCAAACTGCAATTTAAGTTTAACATGTCCTTTGTGTTTTTGTTCAAATTGTGTTATTGTGTTAGTCATTACATAAACTATACACAAAATGTGTCCAATAACTTTCAGTGAGAGAGAAAGAGAGGGGTGGGTGGGCAGAGATAGATACATAGATAATAATAATAAAAACACTCAAAATAGAATAAAACATTCAGGACAACAAATAAAAAAACACTCAGAGGAGTAAAAAAAGAACACCAGAGAATGCATGTAAGACAAAAAAGTGTGCAATTTGATCGATAAATAGAGTCCTCCAATAACTTTATGAACAATACTTCTGAGAGGCTCTTTAAAATAAATAGTGATTAGGAAGTACAGTTTTTATGAAGAAGAAAAACAGCAAGAAAACTTCATATCAGCTTGAGCCTGGTCACGTTCTAAAGATTCATTAAAATATGCACACTGCATTTACCAGGTATTGATCTTTAATTAAACCAATAAGAAGAGACATGAGTGATAGCAAGGACTGCAGCGAACAACGTGTTTTCGGAGGTCAGAAAGTAGTTTCAGCAACAGCTGGAGAACCCTGAAATCCAAGATGTTCCATTAATCTCTGCAAATGTAATGAGTTTCCACTGCAGGATCAGGCTTCTGGGGAGGTGGGTAAGCCTTGTTTGGCTAACTGCAGTCTTTGAAGCCTTCAGTGCAGCAGACCTGCAATGTCTAACAGGCTTAATGCTGGTCTCTGGGTCTTCAAACGGAGGTTGGATAAACAGGGACCTACCTGTGGAGTGATGTTTACAGAAGAGCTCTAAAGGGATGGCCCAGACCCCTTGATGACAGCTGAGGCAATTGCTCAATTTCTTTCCTCTTAAGGTCACCTGTCATATAATGTAGTCGCAGTGGCAGAGGCTACAGTTTGAGTGTCACAGAGAAAATTGAAAAGGTGGGCCTACCCCTTATTGGGCTCTGAAAGACCGATGAAAAGCTACGACACTCCAACTACTTGCTTGAATGCACATCAGTTTAATTAAATAAGTCACATCTTAGGTAATGTTACAGACACTAAAAGGAACATTAACATAATCCACGGTCAAATAATTGAAATGGTGGGCTGTTCATTAGCTGCTACTCAGGAGATTATCCATCGAGCAGCAGTCTGATTGGGTGAGCATGAGTTCTGTGATTTGATCTTTTCCCACAGAGGCTGCAGAGACAAACATGTATATCTATATATCTATATAAAAACAAAATAAGTCTCACTCAAGTTTTTAAACTTAAAATGATGCGTCATCATTAACAACAAAAATCACAACAATTTGCCGTAAAAATCGCGCTACTGAAATTGTAAGAGGTGGATGAATTCGAATCGATTGCATCAGCGATCGTCTACCCGCCCTGCCCGATCACCTCTTAAATCGACTGGTGCTGCCTTCCTGTTCTCCACATGTGATGTGTTTGGGAGATGAGACATGGCAGCGCCCTCAAACGAGATACAGATACGTCCTGTCAAAAAGCCCACAGGTAAATAATAGTTCGCAAATTGATTGATGCTTGACCGCAAAGAAAACACTATATTGATTTGACATTTATAGAAGGTGTTTAGATCGCTTTAGCGGTTTTTGGCACACGAACACAAGTGTTGCGCTAACGAAAGCTACCCCTGCTGCTGGTCCGTGTCATATAAAACATTTGTATTTTGTATGGGAACAGTGGATTAAGCGCGATGCCCAAGAGAACCTCATGACGCACCTACGATCGATGTATTCGGTTAATCGCTACGGCATTAAGAATAACGAGCGTCAGTTCAGAGAGCTGGCATTTACTGCGAGACAATTATTGCACTCACATTTTCCATCCGACACCATGTAGGAATAATTATTACCTCGAACAATTCATTTACTTTGTAACACAGGTTGATTTTGAGAAATGACCACGTGGAAAACCAGGGTAGAAATCGGCCATATGTTTCACACTATTGTCACGTCTGTACTTAAAGGTTTTTTTTGTTTGTTTTTTTGTTTTTGTTTTTTAATCCATGATGTTGAAACATGATTTCTAATACAATGACGTATCTCATTGGGTTAGTAACATTTTCTATCAGTGGCGCAGGTTCTGTTTCAATTGTAATCTCATGATTTATAAAAGCAGACATGTTACACAAGGATGACATTGCATCACGGGTTCCGTTTCCCTGCAAGACAGGATTGCAACGTCATGGCTTTATCATTCAGAATAAACCTTTTGCAAATAAACTGTAAATCAACTTTATATTAGTGGAAGAATAAGCAAATGCTATTACATCGTCTATGTTGAAACGAATGAAGTCAATTAGAGTTCTGATCTGACAAGCACAGAGTATATCTCAGTTGTAAAGAGAAATATTTTAAAGCTGTTTGATAAGGATATGAATTGTAATGCCAATGCAGTCCACACAACGAAGTAATGTATTGGTTTTGTTTAGAAATGTTATACACTGATATTCTTAACGCTTAATTTACTAGATTATGATAAGGAAAAAGAGATTATCATCAGAAAACCCCCCACCGTAAACAGATTCCCTTCATAGTTTGTTGGGTTGTTTAGAGAACAACAACAACCAAGAGCTATTTTCTTATTTTGTTTTTAGAATGTATGATTTTAAAGTGACATTGCTTTGTTTGATGCTGTGGAAGTTGCTGTAAACAGTGTCGTCACTCACTGGGAGAATATTTATATGGAAATAGTTCAGACTAAACACAGTCGACTGCAGTTGTTACCTTCAAAAACAACAAAGCAAGTTTTTCATAGAAATATCTGAGATCCAGTCATTCCATTAGACACAACATGTATTTTTGTAGCAATACTGTGACAAAATAGAGTGGTGCTATACAATATACAAAACATGCTGTAGAAGACGGTGGACGTCTTAAATTGAATGTTCATTTAAGAAGATCTAATGTGTTAAAAGGATTGTGCAATACATGAGTCAATGAATTTACTTAAACTTGTGAGTCTTAGTCAATACATATCTTCTACAAAAAGTGGTACTACCAGAGTTGGCCAATTATCAATAAGTAAATCTGTTTGGTTATTTTTAGAAAGCCTGGACAAATTTTTGGCAGGTTTCAGCCTCTGAACTCAAGCGATTTTCAGTTATTTGTTAAATTATTATCATTATTATTTATCATAGTTGATGAAGAATCTTGTTTTGTTCTTTTTTTAAATAGACACATAAGGCACACACAGCTTTGGAATGCAATGTAAAATAAAGTGATTCATCACCATTTGAACTAAAATATGCACCAATTTAATCAGTAAAATAATTTGATAATTATCTCAAAGTGACATTAATCTGAAGTTGTAGTTTTGAGGAGTATGTCTATTTTTTTTTAAGTGTGGGTGAGAAATGAGAAAATGAGAATGAATGAGGAAGAATTTTTTTTTTAGCCTGCTGTCACCTTGCCCTCACAAGTTTGTTCAGCTGGCTGGAAATTTTTTTTTTTTCTCTTCAGCTAAGTATGAACTGAAATGAAAGTGTAATTTTATTCATCGGGTTCTGAATAGATTACTATCAAAATAATTCTGCCTCCATCTGAGAAAAAGTGGGGTTACATCGAGTTCATACTCTGCGGGTTTTATCTGAGCAATTATTTTTTCTTATTACGGCTGGCATTTTAAGATCATCAGTGGCAGACAGAAAATTAAAAATAGAAGACAGTACATGGCAGGTTTGTGGGGGCCTTGTGCCTTTCTAACTTGTTTTCTAGGAGAAAGGCCACCTTATAAAAGAAGAAAAAAATCTCGTACAATACACAAAGCTATGACAGAATCCACACAAACAGTTCAGCCTCAGAGGCTGCAGACTGACAGCCTCTACATCACCCGCTTACAAATTCACTCTTAACTAATTGTCTGCCGGGGACACTTTGCACATTTGTCCCTTGTGTGAACAGTTTGTCTCGGCTGCACATAAAGTTAAACAGATATCCATTTGATATGAGGCTTCAAACGCTGTTAAATGCACTGCTGAAAGCTTAATCAATCATTTCACTCTCTCTTCAGTCAGAGGACCACGTCGGCTAGCCAATCAAATTCCAGATGAAATCCTGCAAGACCCAGAGTTGCAGCAGGCAATCAGAGCCCTGCCTGCAAATTACAACTTTGAGATCCACAAGACGGTGTGGCGGGTGAGACAAGCAAATTCAAAGAGAGGTGAGCGGAGGGTCCTTATGAAATCATTTCATTGCGTTTCATCAAAATGAAATAAATCCATATATACGCTCAATTTGACAAAATTGGTTGTGGAAGGCCCCTTTATCCATCAGGAACTGGAATTTTAGTTTTGGTTTAATATAAGTTTTATACAGAGTTAACTAGTATTCTGAAAAGGCAAAAGTGGTTACATTTATTAAAAGGCAGAGGAGTCAGTGTTTATTTATGACACACGTCAAGAGCAAATACTTCATTAAAAGAAAACTTTCGTAGTTAAGATTAGTAAAGAAAAATTGGGTAATTTTGTGAACCTGTTGATAAGTTTAGAAAAATGGAAGGATGGATGGAAAAAGGCCTTCCAAAGCCAAAATGTTTCTGTGTTTTACTCTCAGACTTGTATTATATGACTGTATCGCTTTGTAATGTCACATAGGTCAATGCTTGGGTGCTGATATCCCTCATGTGTTACACCTCCAGGCTGTCTTTTAAATGTTGGTTTGTTTTCTGGTACTCTGCAGATCTTTTTTCACAAGTCAAAGTCATCAATGAAAAATAAAAATCTGAAAATGGCTTAGCTTCAGAGGTAGTGGTGTGCCGCTCTCCATGACATCCTTGAAAGTAGAAAATACACTCCACAATACCACCTCTTGTTCGTTCAGCCTTCAGATTTCAGTTTGCGTTTTTCAATCCAAGTTTCAGTTAACCCTTAAACTGAACTGGACTGCTGCTGTTAGAGTGGGAAGGCTAGACCATATGATGCATGCCTGGCACCGTGCACATTTTGTGCCTGCAATATACCCACGCACTGGTGGGCCAATGCTCCCACTCACTTGTGAACTCAGTGTAGTTGCATAATGGGCATTTAGCCAATGTCTTTGGAAAAAAAAAAAAAATACTTCTGTTTAAGATTGTTAATGGTGATGCTGACTGAGGAAAGAGCTCAGAGAAAATGTGACGTGACAAGAACACACTGACCGAATTGGTAAGTAAAATAATAACTCCTGTAAATATGGTAAAAGTAGGGATGTCAATTATGAATTAAAAAAATTAAATTAAATTAGCCCCAATTAATTGAACATTTTTTACACGATTTGTTAATATCATTATAACAGTGTGGTGGCAGGACAGAGCAATTCACCTGTAGATACTGTGATGGTCATAATATACCTAGAACAAGTTACTTTGTTGAAATGTGACCCATTAGAAGTCCACTTCAAGTTAGAGGATAAATGTTGAGGGTGTATTTACTGTTCTCTATTGTAAAAATGGGTCACATTGGACCCTGAACATTATATTTAAGGGTTGAATAATGTGTTCCTTACACAATTTTCATTGTGAAATTTAGGTTCTCAGGAAAAATCGCTACTGATCAATTAATCGGCAATCGATTGATAAGGTCAATCAACCAACGATTAATGAATGAATTTATCGATAATTTGCATCCCTCGGTAGAAGTATGTACAGAAAGAGATGAAAGTAGTATTGTCGGAACTGAACTGTTGCCAAATGTCTGTCTGGCAAACAAAGATCCCACAATCCCACGATCGACTCCGCTTTTGCCTTTGACTTACACACCAGACGAGCAGAGGCAACTTATTCCTGCTTTGCAGTGCTATTCAGATCAGACCATTCCTGAGAGGCGCTTCTTGACTCAGCGAGCAGGGTAGAGTTGTCCTTTGACCTCGCTGTCTCCCCAGTTCGCCATGATTTCCCTGTTTACATGACTCACATGCAGTCGATCGCTGTAGGTTAGCGGCTACCGCTCCTGTACTAGTTTAGATCCCCGTCGTACCCCTGCCTGAAGACCTTGAAACAAAACAGAGTTCCGACCTGTCGGAGGGAATGCTGGAAAGTCATGTACAGTAAGTAAAGTTTCGCAATGGATGTTTTCCTCTCAGGAGGCCTGAGGCCCGTTCCAGAAGGCGTCTTCCCACTGTCAACTCCGATGTTGTTATTGTAGGATTTTGTTGGTGTGTTTCAGAGGAAGGAGGGTTAACTCCTGCCCGCTTTGACGGTTTGATCTGGGCTTCGTGATTCTGCCGCGTTGCCTTGGATGGCTCTCATTTGCATAAAGTTGTGGTCTAGCCTTGATTATGTAAATTCACACACAGTGCGTCAGCTCACTGTGCCGTGTCCATCATTCACCGCGCGACCTGATCCCTCCTGCTCGTCAGATGAAATGTACGGGATCCATCGACTTGACATTCCGAGTCAGATTTGGTGTGCGTCCACCATTCCTCCTCAGGGACAGTCACACATGAAGGGAAACCGTTTCAAGACCTTGTTAGGGTAATTTTATGTTCCTCCATGGTGTCTGACATGTGTAGTTAATGTTATCTGGCTGTACATGACAAACTTCACTGCTCATGGGTGTAGGATTATTTGTGTAGCCTGGAGTTTTCTTGCAATTTTTTTTTTCCCTGTTCAACATGGACAGTGCTGATCATCACTCAGTCAGAGACAAAATAAGTCAGAAAAATATCCATACTTAAGCTACTAGACGTCTGTTTAGGATTCATTCTTGTAATAGTTTGTCAATATTTAATAGTTGGCCTGTATTTTTTTTTTTTTCTTGTTACGTTGCGTTTGAGAATTGAAGAACAGGGAAGATAATCTCTGTTAGTGACAGTGTGAAGCAATAATTTGAAACAGCCATTTTTAAAAAAAATTCCCTGCTCTTACCACATTGACCTTTTAAAAAAGGTATCATTAACAAAGTGCCCCAGTTAGATTTGCTGTTATATTAGATCAGAATGGAAATCACTGCCCATCACCACCTTTAATACAAAAGCAAAAGTTTCTTTTGTAAATTCCTCAAACAAATGTCACGATTCATTTGTGGCCATGCACCACTGACTCTCGACTGCCCTAACTTGCATTTTGGAATTTTAATGTCTAGATCTGCCTCCGTAATTTGCTGCAAGTCAGTTTCCTTTCGTTCGTTTCTTGACACATTGCATTTTACATAACTCACTCACTGGAAGCGGTGATCACATAAGAATCACATAAAATCAATCGCTTCGTCCTGCGATTTACAGTATTAACCTCTGGCATTGACTGCGTACTACAGTAGCAACTCTGTCTGACCTTTGCTGTTTGAACCGTTTTCTTATGTTTAATTTATCAGCTGCTTTCATGAGGGCTTTTCTACCCTATAATTGCATCTAAATGAGAACAGATTTGAGATTCAGTAGCAGTCCACCAGATTAACCGGAGATATTAACAATACTAAATGTTAGATGAACAGCCTTCATTTTTTTAATGTGCTACTTTTCTCCTGAATATACATCTTGTCAGGTACTGACAGGTGTTGACACATATGTTTCCAAGTCAAATGGTATCAACACAGTTATTTTTTTTTTTTTTTTAGTTGTCTGTGTCTTGGTGAACCAAATCTTAATAATGTGGCTCTATTAATATTTGTTTTCTCATGGTCTTGGGGACACGCTTAACTTCTAGCTAAAACTAATGCAAGTAACAGGAAACTCCGTTTAGGGTTAAAATCTGAGTTTGTTAGGCCTCCTCTCTGAAACAGGCCCCAGTTGGATTCAGAAATCAACCATAATCATCACGTAGTTACTAAACTAAACTTAGCCGTAGGCTGCCTTGCATATCGCGCAAGTCTTCAAGGGCCTTTGACAGAGTGGCCATTCATAATGAGCTTGGGAGAGAATGGGTTAAGGCACAAGTTTATTGCAGAAACCTATCCAAAATGCTAAGCGAGGTAAAGGCTTGTCAGACGCTTCACAGGGCCGCGCTAATAAGACACAGATAAAGTGTTATTATTTAATATTTTCAGTACATATGAATGTCTGCGCTGTCAAACGTGTATAAATGTCAGCCGCAAGCCTAAAGTAAAATCCTTCACTAATGTAAATGTCAAATTGTGTAGCCGCTCAGCCGTCCTGCCTTGGGCAGAAGTATGCAGATGGCATAAGGATTGAATCACGACGTGCCTGTAGGGATTGTGCGGTTTGCTGCAACTTGCCAGCGTTGCTGGTTTTTTTATTTTCTTTTTTTTTTTTTTTTTTTTGCTGTGTGACTTAATTTTCTATTGGAGCTTGGCACATCTCGTTGAACTGAAGACCGCCTCTTTTTGTCTTTTGTCTTTGTTTGTCCCTTCTTCCGCTTCTTTCCTTTCAAGGCTTCAAACTGCTTTTGATTTTTTTTATTCGCGTAGTCCCTTAAAACATAGACCTTTTCTGCCCCGTGTCTACTGAGTTTATGAGTAAAAGTAGCTCTGTTCTTTTTTCAGTGCTGTGACTAATTCAGTCTGAAGTAATTTTGGGATGTTTTGTTTCTCAGGTTTTCAAAATAGCATTTTTGTTCTTTTTTTTTTTTTTCCTAACTTATGACTGTCTTCAGCGCTGATTATTGTTTCGCATTCATTTAAGAAAAATACAATTGAACAGAAATATAGAGAGAGGATAATGGTAAACTAATTGAAGTCTTTGTAGAGCAAACTTTGGTTTATGTGATGCCTTTACCAGAGGTTTCTTCAAGTGAATATTCACAAATAACATTTAAGGTGTATTTCAATATTGTGACTGTGGATATTAGAATATTTTTTTTCCCACACATTTTTTGATGTGGGTCAACAAAAAAACATTCACATTCAACTAATGTACCACAGTCACATTGTATATGTGCGTGAAAGTAAACAAGGAATTTTAATGTATAACAGGAGAAAGTTGAACAAGTGTTTTCCTTTCATGCCAGTTTCCTGGTGCTTTTCTTTATCTTTCCCTTCTTGCTCCGCCATGCTCTGGTTGCCGCTTCATTCGTACCCACCGCGCCTGACTCATCATCAATATCTTATCGGTCACCGATACTAAGATGTCAACAAGTTTAAGTGATGTCATGATGGCAATGCGTTGTGAGCTTGTGTTAGGTGTCATTTGTTAATATTTAATACATAAACCATGGGGCATATTTTTCTCAAACATTCTCAAACAGCATGCACATTCACAGTGGTGTATTCATTCAAAGGAGGCTTTTAATTTATTGAAAGAGATGTGCTGTTTCTAGTTTGGGCAGTTCTTAGCTTGTTTAGTGCTGCTCTGCCATAACTGAAATTTCAGTTTAGTGCCTTAAAGTTTGCCTTCACCTTGAAATATGTTTTGTTTCCGTCATGCACACGGCTGCTGAATTGATACAATAGTGAGACACACAGACAAAAACCCCTGGCAGCAGAGCTTTGGTTGTCCTTGGGGACTTAAAGATTATTAAAGTGCCTCTAGAGTCTGTAAATTGCTCAGGGAGTTATTTTACTATTCATGCTCTCAAACTGCAGGTAGTGGAAAGATCAGCAGTTTTGACAGTTTCTTCTACAAAAGCCCTCAAGCTGGAAGACACAAAAAAACCACATCTGGAGCCATTGGGTTCTGCTTTCATAGTTTTTCATGTTTTCCTCTATGTAATTACATGCGAGTGAAGCGTGTAGAAGCAAGTCTGGTTGCTGTCATGATGTTTGAATTGATGTGCTCTTATGAAAAAAAATTGGAATTGTCGAGGCCTTAATGGCGGTATTGTACATAGACTGGCCATTTCCATTGAAGATAAGCAAGTTCAACATGTCCAGATTGACATATAGTTCCAGTTAAGACCAGGGCAGCGCAGTTCCGCATTGCCTTTACAGAATTGTTTTGCTTTCATTGTTAAATACCAACCAGTTACAACCAGGTAATGACTGTACTGTAAACAGTCCAGGATGTGCTGAGTTCACTTAACTTCACTTTGATGACAGTAGTCAAAGCTTTGGCGAGTCGTGTAAAGCAGGTGGATCTTGTTGTCGTCATAGACAACAGGTTTTTTTGTTTGTTTGTTTGTTTTTTATTTGCAGTTTACAGGAAGCAAATCTTGAATTGGTTTTTCCTCACCAAAACAAAACTATTTATTTTTAAGTCAGTCAAGCCACTTGCTACCACCTGAAATCCACTTTGAGAACCCAATAGATGCTCCACGACATGAGTGCACTTTTGAACATTGTGTGGAAACCGAGCGATACATTCTGAGCACTAGTCCCAGGTTCTGACTCACCTTTGGCCAATGGCAGCGGATGGAAGAAGCTCTCGGCTTCTGTCAGCTGCGTGTGCTCCGAAACCTTTCTCTGCTAATAAACTTGCCCTTTTCTTGGTAATGACTTGTCTCTCTCTGTCTGCACGAGTGCTCTCTGATCCCCACCCCAACCCACCCCGCCTTACCCAACCTTTCATCAGTAAGAAATGGTTGTGGTCTTCCTCTGTGCACCGTCCCATCTATCACAGCATCTCTCCAACGTCCTGTCTGGTCTTTTGACTGTCGCGGGTGTTATTGTTCACCCGCCGTCACTTGCGCTCGCGAAAATCATTTTAAGTCCAGTCGTGTGAAAAAAAAGAACCCTCTGCGCTCGCTATTCAGTGTCATCTAATTCTTAGTGTCGTGTGAGACGCTGATGGATTTATTGAAGTATCGTGTGACGGAGTGAGACGGAGAGAAAATGTCATGACGGATTGAAGCCTTTGTCTCCAGGTGCAGACTGCCGTGTGCGACGTCACGATGGCTGAGAGTTCATAAAGCTAACGTAGACGTGTGATGAAAGTCTGAATCTAAAGGAGACTATAAAGGGATGACGTATCGAGAGAAAAGCTAAAAATTGGTTTATTACGCCGTCTTGACAGGAATCGATAAGCATTTGCACGTCCAGTGAAAAGGATCCAGACAAAGAAGTCATCATTTGGAAGGCGCTCCGTTCTGTTTCCCCAAAATTAATAGCGATGGTAGAACTGCTTTTTCACCTAATGACGAAAATTTTAATTTACCCAAAGCACAACAAAATTTGTCCTGGATTGATGGTACAAGCTGCAGATTGCATCATTGCATAAATGATTTAATAAGAGTTTGAAGTAGCCGAAGCTTGATCGGTTTTGACTCAAATAGGGCACCGCTGATGCTCACGGAGGTGTTACTTGTGCTCTGAGTGGTGAGCAGAAAGATAAGAGGTGGATAAAGGGGAATTGCTTTGAAAAAGGAAAAAAAGAAAAAAAAAAGCTATGTTTGGTTTGCTTTCCGCCAGTCGTGCTCTACAATCGGAAGCTCTGACTCTCCCGCATAAGATAATCGTGCGATCATATGGCCAATTGTCCCACCAGTGCTCAAAGATCAGGAAGATAGCAGACTTACTTTCCAGATGTCGAACACTGAGCAGTAAAACCATCAAAATTGGGTGATCGTGAACGTAAACTAGCAGCTAAAGTACAAAGTTGAACATTTTATTCTCTCGATATTTTATTTTCCTCCTGACTCTGTCGTGCTCTGATTGCTGCTCCATTTATACTAAAGGACTTGACTCCAAATCAATAACGTATTGGACTGTGATGCTGAGGTTTCAATACGTTTGAGTGATGTCATGACGGCGGCATTAATGCAACTAGGAATCATGAATTATTCAGTATTTTTAATGCATAAACCACATGGACATGTTTCCTTCGACAGCATTTAAATTGTTGTCTTGACATGATGATGATGGTGATGATGATGTTTTCTTTTTTTGTGTGTGAAGGCACACTTTGAATGTGATAACAACATTTCAGTTATAGCTCCGCAATACAGTGCCTGTTATTTTGTGTTGAAATTGGAGGGACTGGTTCTAAATCGGGCGCATGCACGTCATAAGGATTTTCTATTTTGATCCTGTTACCAGTATAGCCGTGTGTGTGTGTGTGTGTGTGTGTGTGTGTGTGTGTGTGTGTGTGTGTGTGTGTGTGTGTGTGTGTGTGTGTGTGTGTGTGTGTGTGTGTGTGTGTGTGTGTGTGTGTGTGTGTGTGTGTGTGTGTGTGTGTGTGTGTGTGTGAATATAAAGAAGAAGTCATCCAGTGTCCTTACCACACCACCTTTGGCACCTCAGGCAACTCCACACCTCTTTGTCCTTTCGAAAGAGAAAATTCCCAACTTACAAATATGTTCTCTTCACTCGGAATGACACTGGAACAATTCTGAAGCTACTGTGTCATTTCTGATGAGGACAAGACTCTCCTGCCAGAGGAGGAGACAGACGGGGTGGGAAACAGACAGTTTAAAGCCACCGTACAAGCCCTGAGCTGTAGAGATAGACACTGCCGTGATTGGTTTGGATTGCATTTCCAATACAGTGTCACTCGCTAAGAAAAAATACCAAAAGAAAAGAAAAAAAAAAAAAACTAGAATACGACCATGTTAGATGGGAAATTGCCCTGGGTTGTCTCTTTTTTGCTTTGAGTAGCACTTGGAACCAGCACCATCACTCTAAGTGTGTCCTAAAGCGCATCCCATCTTTTTATATACTTCCACACAGTGCACAGATTATGTGCTGAACTATTTTCCACTTCAATTGTTGTCCTAAACTGCCGTTTTGCACTTTTCAGAAGTTATTTTTTCTTTTTTTTTTCTACAGGCTTCATTTCCCCCTGCTGCAATTCCTTTTTTACACTGACTTGCAAACGGACAGTAAAGGGACTTGAGGTGGCAGTTTATCACACAGAAAGAACACATAAACACAAATGGCAGTGGAATGTCCCACCATAGCCAAGAGCACAGGAGCTATCTCGCTAATGCTGCTAGGTCGCTAATATGAATGCCGCTAATGGCTTCAGGAGTCCGTTGTTTGATGTTTGGACCATATGGAGTGTAAATTTTATGTACATTTTAAAGTGAGTATTCTTATGCGCTCAAAATATATATCAATTTATTTTCACATGGGTATTTTGGACGTATCATATGTATAGTTGTGCAGAATAGGGTTTATGAAACCAGTCTTTACCTTAGCACTAATGCAATCCACTATGTTTGCCTTCGCCTCCCTCCACAGTGGCCCTGCAGCTTCCAGAAGGCCTGCAGATGTTTGCCTGTGTCATCGCCGACATCATCGAAAGGTAAAGTTGAAGAAAGATTGAGTTCGGTTTATTTCAGCCCGACTCGTACCTTTAGAGAGCCTTTAGTCAGTAAGCGGCAGGCACAGGAGGGACGCGGGCAGCCCACAAACTCCAGCCGCTTGAAACTGGCGGGGAGGCGTTATCCTAATTCCTTGCCTTCCACTCAATCAGTGATTCAGCGCTAAAATGAGAGACTATGACTGTGTCCTAGCACGCAGGCGGGTATCCCGGCCGTCCGCTGCTCTCACTTGCAGGAGGAGCGAGATATTATTCTTGTTAATTGCATCTTGTTTTGTTCTACGTATGAGCCGTTGCGCAACAGCACTCCATCACGGCCGCAGCGTCTGTTTTTATTTATTTTTTTCCCTATTTCCATCTTTCTCCTGCAGTGCTGCAGCATTCATTTATTCCAAACATATAATTTGTCCTCAGCGAATTTATCCTCCTTTGACCTTCGCTGTGCCACTTCAGGTCTGGTCTTAAGTGCTTTCTAAAGAGCAGTAAACATTGTAGGAAAATAAAGATGGCGTTTAATATTTGACCAAAGGTCCAGTTCTTTTTCCCTGCTAGGCTTCCTTCCTTCCTTCCTTCTTTCCTTCCTCGGTCTTATTTGACCTTTAGCCACTCTTTTAGCAACACGGTTTACCAAGTGTTTCCTTGAAGAAAATACTCAGCATGTCGAACGCTATAAATTTGCGGATGTGTTTTTGTTTGTATTTTTCATATTTTTCAAAAGAACCTTGAAAGCTTTTTTTTTATTTTTTGCGGGGGGGATCTACGAGGACGCATATACCATAAACAATATACCAATTTGACCAGCCTCCACTTCTCTCAAACATGTTGGATGGGGATTGTCTTTCTGCCCTTTTGCCGTTCTCTCTTTTTTTTTTTAAATCTCTCCGATTTTGCTCTGTATTCCGTCCACGTATTTTCCTCTGCTGCACAGGCCCCTATCACTCAATCTTCCTGTCACTGTGTTTACCGTGATTTTAACTTTTTTTTTTTTTTTTATCACAAGAAAGATGATGCAGTGAAGTTTTGATGATAGGGTCTGGTCTTATCATTTTCTCTTCTATCAGAGCTACCAACGTGTGCCGCATGGCCTTTAAACCATCTACCGCAGGATTCCACATGTTGATGAAATGTCGATCACGGGTCCCACAACACTGGCTGTTCTTGTCCCGTCCCTTCAATTGGCATGCGCTGTGCGCTTATTTACCTTACGTCTCACACTTGTTTTTTTTAGGCACGGGGATTTCGTTGTCGGGGATTAATTTCACTAATTGTCACACAGAAATTTGGAAATTCCCAAACCAGAAATGGCAGAGATGCACACAAATATGCCCATAGTTTAAATCTACAATTTTGACCCATTGTGTACATAATATGGTACATAATGGGATCATAATATTGGCATTATGTCAAATTGTTGAGGAACTTTTCCAAGTGTGCTGAATTAAAGATTGTCAGACTATTATTCATAATAATAATAACACTAATAATGATAATAATAATAATAAAATTTTCAGAGTGAAGAAACGTTCACGCACCACTAGAGTGAAGCTAATACTTTGAAAATGTGCGAAAAGATGAGCTGTCACTGGCAAAGTCAAGCGGCGTATCGGAGCGTCTTGCTGAGCGGAGGAGATCTCGCCACTCTTACACAGGTGTGGCGTCGATCCGCTGGTCTTCGGCAGTGGCCTTCTGATGTCGCAGCCGACAGCTGACCTTGTGTCCCGGGAGTTGGGCGGCCCATCCGTCGCCTCCGCCGCTACCACCACCACCACCGCCGCCGCAGTCCCCGGTTCCCAAGAGACAGAGCTGAGGCCCATATCAAAATGGGGATGAAAGGCCTAAGCTGGCCCGTGCGTAAGAAGCTTCGCCGAGACAGGCTGCTAAGTCTTAATAAGGACAAGCTGCTCTGAATTACGGCCATGCCTCAGTTAATGCACTTAAAATGCATATCATTCACATGTGCTGGGTTTCCAGCTGTTCACGGTGCGGCGCGCTTAATGCGATAGGTGCCGCGTGTTTTTTCCTGCGCCGCAAACCCAAAATTTCTTTGAGAATTGCCGCAGTGATTAACGGCGAGAGGAAAGGACAGAGTTTTGGACTTTAAAGTTCACGTCTGAAAAGTAATGCGAGGCCATCACTTCCATATGGGGTGTTCCCACTTTACTGATATACAAAATATAGTCATCCGCCATTGGGCCGCTTTTGAAAACGAGAAGGGTTTTATTTTGGCAAATGGAAATTTTCAATCCGCTACGGAGTCGGTGTCTCATTCAGCGTGATATCCTGAATGACCTCCATAGCAGTATGGGTTGAGAATAGCCCCAAAGTGAATGAACGCACACAGGATTTAGGGAATTAAATGTACTCGCTTGGAGAATTCGCAATACAGCCAAACACTTGACACATGGACATCATTTGGAAACTTTTAGCCTCTGCCTTTCTTGGTTTTAGTATCAAGTTTTGTAGCCTTTTTTCTGATTTTGACGATGTCTCGAGTGGCTGCTTGAATTTTCTTTTTTCGGAAACTGCAGATAATGTTTTTGTTTCTTTTTCAAGAGAAATGTTCCTCTTTTTCCAAGAATGGAAAATTATATTAATTTACAGTATGATTCTGAAACTAGCAGGGCCCAGTAATCATACTGAAGGTAGAAGATGACCTGGATGACTGAGAACCTTCACAGACAATAATCAGACTTGTGCTGGTAGTCTAAAGGACAAAGACAACATTAAAAACAAATAATTAAATAAATATATGAATAAATAAATGAATAATTGAATGTAGCTGCAGTGTTGCCATGCTTGATCTTTATCCTTTCTCAATACCATTTTATTTTCAACCCACCCAGTTCTGACAAGTCTGCCGGCGGCCGCATGAGCAGACAGAATATGATGCGTGCGTTGTCACTCCACCATATGTTTTATTGCCTTTGAAGGTATGCCAGCTGTCTCAGCCTGGCTTTGAAAGATACTTTTATGAACTTACTTCAGTGTTTACTGCTGCTTCTGCTGCTGCCTTTGTGACAGTGGAGGAATAAAAAGATAGCAGCAGCAAGGCTGGGTGTGTGGGGCTGCCGCCATGTCCTAATCCCAAGGACAGCAGTAGCATTTAATGTGCTGTCTCTCTGCTGCTGGCACAAAATAAAGAGAGGAAAAAAAAAATGAAAAACAGAGGCTCGACATGGAAATGTTGGCTTGTAACCTAATCTGAGGTCTTGTTCCCTCATGGTTGCTGATTGAATTACAAATTTGCTGAGCATACAAGGTCAAAGGGCTCTGTTCTTCAAACCAAAAACAATAGTCGAAAATTCTTCACCTTAACATCAGGCACTACTTGAAGCACACAATTATAATATGTGAAAATGTGTGCGAAAAAATGTTCAATATTGTACCCATGGCCAACAAGTTCATGTTTTTTTTAGATCATTGTAATTCATTAGGGTTTGATATTTAGCTCTGGGCTGTTTTTCCTATGAACTGACAAAAGTTAGACAGCGTCAGCAGCAAAGCTTAAGTCTCATCAGGTATTAATGTGAGCTACACATAAATTCCTCTGTGGAGACACGCAATCCTCCCTTGGCATGGGAATGCTTTCTAAATTTCAGACGGGAAGTTTAAAAAAAAACCATTGCAGAAGACTGTGTGCTGGAAATATGTCTGTTATGTTTTTGTTTACCTGAAAGAAATGACAAGCCTGCTCAAGTCTAGGCATGTCTAAATATAAACAATGGGAAACAAAGGGACAGAAAAAGCTTTATGTGGAAATAAAAGAAAAAAATTCTACTTACCTCCCAAAAAATACATAAACAAAGAATTGTATTGCACATTGTTCAACTCTAGACTATAGATTGATCACATTATGTTACTGTATCAACAAAACCTATTTTGCAGTTTATTTACTTAAAAGTTCTGCTATTTTCGCTGCTATTCACCAGCCATCTGTTTTGGATCAGGAAAGTAGTTTTCATAAAATTGTCGACATTTACAACAACAGACTCATAATACACAACAACAATAGACTAAAGTCTGTGTTGATACAGACAACAACAACAACCCAGCTCCTTGTGGATGGCACATGCAGTGATGAATCAGGGATTACTGAGCTCAGAGCACCTTCATAAATATCCTTAAATGTCCACGGACACTGGGAGGATGAAGTCATCGCAAATTATTCTAAACGCACAATAACATGTGAGGAAATGGAGGGGAAGCAAGTTCTTTAAGCACCTTAGTGTTGGCACTTGTCAAGTGTGTCTCAGTGTGTAACTGTGTGGAACAAATTATAATCATCCATTAAAATCTTCAGATGTCTGAAACAAGAGACCAACCCCTCCCCAACCCCCCATCCCACCCCAATTGCTGTATCTTTCTCACTGTCACTGTTAGTCACACGAAGCAGCAAACAGGCTCCAGCAATGGCATTCATCTCAACGCTTGAGCCACCTCCAGATTGCAAAATCAACTAGGTGTATAAAAATATTTCTTCACTCGCTCAAAAATCAAAAGCATTCACATTTACAGGTTTTTTTCTTGAAATTATGAGCGCATTCTATCAAAGATTATTGTTTTCTCTTCATCATGCAATACTGTATTTATGGCTGAAAGCTGGATCTGTATTACTCTCAATTACATCCATATTATTTACAGGTGAGAACAACGAGTGGTCAATTTCTAGTGTCTAGATCAGGTGTGGGCAAACTTATTGACTGGTGGACCACAATGGGTTCTAAAATGTGACATAGGCGGCCGGAGCAGCAGCTGCAGATGGATGGGGTGTTTTGTTGACCCACCTCATAGAAGCAAAAAAATATATCATGGGATATGTAGAAACATGTGGTTTATGTCCATTGAAAATGAACAGAAACGTTACTAACGCGTTACTTACTGTTGTACTTACTATTAATATAATTTCTTCAAGTTTGGCTGGCCGGATTAAAAAGCTTAATGGGCTGCAAATGGTCTCTGGGCCGTAGTTTGCCCTTGCCTGTTCTAGATGATTTATCTAGAATTTTCCTTTTTTTTCCCAATCGAATCCAATTTTAAATAGTAACATTTAAAGACAGCCCAAATAAAAGTGGTGGTTAGTCAAGTTTGAGGGTCAAATAAAAAAAAAATTAATAAAACAACAAGCGACATGGAAGTATTTGGTTTTGAGACACTCATCACTGTATGTATGAGGGTCCATTTACACGAATACGGATTTCTTTCTAAACCGCACATTTTCGAAACCGCACTCTGAAAAAAAGAGTCAACAGAACACATGATACATTGAGCTCATCTGTTTTCCCAGTGACAAGCCAGAGCTTGTTTCTTTACCATGCCATCATGTACTATGCAGGAAAGCTGTCAGCACAGGTGGCGCTACAACAGCGGCGTCAGATGCAACGCGTCAGAGCTGCCGTACATCTCCCCATCCGACACTGTAACTGCGTCACCCATCAGAGCGGGAATACTGTATTCCATATGGCAGCTTGAATCATTTCTGTGGGAGCTGCAGCCACAGGTTACCGGGGTAAATGTCAAATCCACCGTCAGGGTTAGCAACACCTTCTTCCCCTTCGCACCATCCCAGCCTTCACACCTCCCGCTGCAAGGCCGGGTTCGTGGCAACAGTTCGGGATTTGATGGGACACGTGGATGGGCCTGGCTGTCAATCTCCGGGCGTTTGCACGTGTTCCATGGCCATATGTTCCATATAGTTTCGAGTGCATATAATTTTAAGATTGACATAAACACCCATGAGGTATTTATAGAAGAAATCTCGTGGCTCTCCTGGCAGACTGACAGTGCTCCGTCTTCCCACACAAAAGCTTCTGTTGAATTCAAGCATGCGCCTCATCATCTCTGACACAATTGGTCAAAGTACTGAAGCTGCCGGCGGAGTGTCAACCGGCCCTCTCCGTTCTGCCTTATTGTCTCATGCTGTCAAGCTAGGTAAAAAAGACATAGACAAGTGTTGGAGAGGTTAGTGCAGAAAAGAAGAACGAATGTTTGTGTTCCGAATTGTCTGTCGTATTTGAGCAAACCGGGTTAAAGTCTTTATTTGTGTGGCAAGGACAAATCCAGCAGCTAATCTTCAGCCTTTTTTTGCTTCTGTATGTTTATTTCTAATTTTTTTAGATACGGGTTTGTACGTCAGAAGTAGCATGCTAGCAAATAGAAAGGAATAAAGTCGTTATGGCTACCTGAGGGACATCCGTTATAGCCAGTGCTGCTCACCCCTTTGTAATAACTTGACACTATTGCTTTCCCAAGCCAGTTGGAGCCTAAGATTGGGTAGCGCTATCGAGGAAACCTGTAAAATGGATATGGCTCACCTTTGTCCTTTTGCACGTGACGGACAAAAGACAGGGGAACCCCAGAGATATGTGCCCCTTCTGTCTTAGCTAATCATGTCTCATCTAGGGGGGGCATCACGTCCCGGCAGACTGGAATCCGGATACATGCTGACACAATGCAATGTGATATCTTGGCAGATAGTGCCTTGGAAATTGACTAAGCTACAATGAAAATACAATTGATTTCCTCTGGAGATATTGAGATAGGACACTGGCTGCAGCTGGGACAAGACGGGGTTGGACTGAGGTTGGGTTTATTTATGGCTTGACATTTGACTGCATATATTATTTTTAGTTGCAGTCAGTGCTTTGATACCACAGGCTTTTTGCAAGACATCCAGTTTTTTGTCTTTATTTCTGTTGTTCTGTCGACACAGTTTTGCCCAAATTGCACCTCTTTGAAAAGCAAATTCCAGGAAAGTTCTTCATGTAACTGACAGGATTAGCATCTTTTAACCTCATGCATAGTCAAATCATTTAATGTTAGCTAAACCAAATAATCATTAATTAATAAGAGTAGTGTAGACTTTATAATGTTTGTCATTAGCAGCAATTCACACCATAAATCACATTTTCTGGTTAAAAAAAAAACAACACCATTGTTTCTCAAAAAATGTTCCCACTCAGCAGCTTCTTAAATAGAAATGTCCTTTAGAGAATAAATGGGACTATTCAATCACCGAGACCACTTGAGCGTCATCAAGGATTTCATTAAAATCCTAATGAGCAGACGCTTCCCCCCCAAAAAAAAACAGGTGAAGGACGAATAGATGTACAGTAGTTCAAAGAAATTAGGGACTGAAGGAGGAATGAAATCCCAAGGATTTGACATCATAAGTGAGTATTTCTACGACACCTGTGTGAAAAGACGTTGGCAGTCTCTTGGCTGACTTGTTTGCCCTGTAGGGTCTTGGTTTTTGGTTAATCAGAATTCCCTTGCTCACAGCCATGTCAACGTTGTCAGGTTTTCCAACCTGAAATTCCATATCAAGGGGAATTCCTGGTGACTTTTAAGGTCACACCATACAAGCTCTAAGGAATGGTGGGACGCATTGTGCATCCTGATAACCACCCAGTCAAGCGTCATTTGGTTGTCATTCCTTTTCAAAAAATACTCTTTTAGAATTTGTGCTGTCCTGAATTTTCCTGTAACAGCGCAGCCTTGAGCCTTGACCCTCCCCCCTCTGAATTATCATGTCGGGCACTTGGGGTGACTGTTACCACCCTGCCTTCATTTATTTTGAAGCAAACAGAATTGCTGATCTTTTGACGAATGCGCCGCTGTGCCGTGCAGTGCGTGGGTCTGTCTCAATAAAGCTCGCAAAGCTGTAGGCTTTTCCCGTAATGACCCGTGCTTGGGGCTTTTGAATACCTGCCATGACAAATAGATGAGATACACTCTCAGAAATAGCACTAATGATCTTGTTTTTCAGGGATTTAAAGGATTATCTAATGGCATTACTGAAAACATCTGTCTGAGCATCAACCCCATGGCCGCTGCCTCACGTCTCTCTGTTTGCACATTCCTGGCAGATGTTTAACGACTGCAGTTAAACTGTCATATTTCAAAAAGGGAGGGAGCTCACCTTCAGTTTTACTGTCAGGCTCGGGATCGTCCGTGTCAATATGACAGAGAAATATGGTGAATTTGGTGAGAGGAGTCATCGGGTGGAAGATGTATACATTGCATTGAGGGAAGTGGAGATGGTTCTGCCTGGCCGGGTAGTACATCTCTCTGTTTATTTTTGGTGCGCAGCACTTTGTCAGGATAATTTTCCTGTTGTATGTGCAGAAAGTAGATTACAGATATCAGATTTGCTAATATTACTAAACCAACGAGAGATTGCTCATCCGCCATTAGCCGTACCCCCGCGCTAAAGTACATTGCCATCATCACTCGTTTCGTCTCCCTCTGCCCTCATCTCTCTTTATTTGGCTCCGACCTATGAATATAAGCCACTTGTTATGTTTTGCTATTCGGATTTGCGACTCGTTCTTGTTTGGGTAGTCCGTCACTTTTACAATGTCTGACTTCACAAAGTTTGATTTCTGTCCCCTGGCCTCTCCCAGATTTGCCTAGACTGAACCGTATTATAGCGGCAGTTAATCTCTGCCGCTCGTCACCCCTGTGAGAAGCCACTTTTCCGGGGGCCGAGCTGCCCCGTGCTGTAGCGCGTGCTCGCAGACACACAATGAGCACGGGGTGGGGTGGGGGGGTTTGGTGCCTGCGAATAAAAGATAAGGTGCAGTGATTTCACTTGGTATGCAGAAGTGCCACATATGCTCGTTTTAGCTGTCTGCCCACGGTGCGTCAGTGGCAACTGTGCACGGCTAGCGCTGCTGCACCTGCACCCACCTTGCTGACCCGCTTGTCACTTTGTTTCCTGTGAGACAAGCCTGCTACCTCTGCTATTATTAGACTTCAAATATAAAAATCTCCTCTGCAGCGCAGTCATGTGGACAGACAACCCACAGCGGACTACACCGCTGCCTCCCCCTTGGGGGCTCCAGGAAAGGCAGTAATAATAAGGACTTTGTGTTGATTTCTCAACTTCTTCTTGAACCCTGGGTATCCGTAGAACCCAATAAAAAGATGACATTGCGTATAACCTCAATATTACAAAAGCCACCTGTATATATGAGTTGATTGGGTTTGGTGCGCACGGCGCAGAACACTTTCTTTGGCCTTGAAGGTCGGATATGGAGGTGAGTCTTCTCCACCTGATTTAATTATATAAGCAGCGGCTTAACACAAGGTTTTGTCGAGCCTAGAAATTCAACGTTAAAAATTTTAAAGCCCCTCATATTTTTATTTAAGCCGAGCACAACAGTGATAATGAAAAAAACAAATAAACAAATAACTTCAAGTCAATGCCCTGCTTACCAATGACGGTAGTTCAAACATTTTTTTTCCCAGCCATCTGCTTTATTGTGAGTTTCAAGCATTGGCAGGAATGGTTCTTTGAAGTAGATCCAACTGGAGGGGAAATTTTTATTTATTTATTTTTACTCTCTGACAATTCCTCATTATGTGAGCAATAAGCACAGGGGCAGGCAGAGTCTTAGCGTTTCCCTCAAAACGTTCAGCATATCATTTCCTTTTTGCCTGACGTGCTAATAAATAAAAAGAAGGGAAATCCATCGTATTGGATAGTTTTTCTCCAATTTTTGTTTAGATGTAGGAATCTAAGAAGTAGCTGTTGTTACAATTTTCGGCTGTAGCCTAGGAAAATAAATGAATGATGAATGTCTCTGTTTCAGATCAGATAATATAATATCTCATTTTGCCTTTTCTTGTGTCCACAACGGTCATGTCCCCACATGCACTGGTGAGAACAAATGTGCAATGGATGGCCAGTGGCTAAACTGAGAGACAAGAGAAAGGGCACGTGGCCAACAGGTAATGGCCTCATGTCCAAGGCGTCAGCTCAGACCACCCCATCCATCTATCACGGTCTAAAGTGGCCAACACAAGTGTCCTTCCTAGTTTACGACTCATCCGGCTTCCATCATGACACCACAATGTCTTCCTTGTACTCAATTGCTTGTGACCATCTGTGCACTCATTGGCAGGATAGTCTTAAAAATTGTGAGACAAGACCCTTTATTTTTCAATTGTCATACCCCGCGTTAGTCTGTTTTGACCATCTAAACCATAGTCTTGATGAGCATTGTGCTGTGTCATGATGTAGACATAATGTGATGCCCGAAACTGGAAAATTCTTATGAAATAAACTAAATTTTATATAATCTGAACTGTGTACGTGACACTTCTGAATGTTTGCAAAACATTCAGATGATCAATAATGTTAGCTCCTAGTTACTAATTTTTCACATTGCTTGACTATAATTAATCAATAAATTCAAACTAGCTTTTGGAAACAAGCAGCACACATATTAATAGTCTGCTTAAAATTGGTATTCTTTTTCACATTTTAGAGTTTGCGCTAGAATATTTAATTTTATTTAAATCAATAAAGCACTTTGCTTCTGAATTTTATTTTTTCATGTGAATAGTAATATCAATCAACAAAAAATAAGCAAGTAAAGAGGGTAAGATCGAAAATAAATTTAAATTTTAGAAATTTTAAACAGTGCAACCAGTTTTAACATAAAAAGAAGTACAGTTGAGCCTTGCTAAACAAAGCAAAGGGACAAACTGTCATTGAAGTTCCCCAGAAACTTGTCACAAACAAACTGATACCTGAAGTCATCAGTTATTCAACAAAACAACCCTTTTGTTCTCACATGCACAAATTAGGATAATTGGTGGCAGGCTCTGCTCTGTCAGTGCTAATGGGAACGCTCCAAGGTGTTCATTCCCTTTGTTTGCGGCAACATATCCAAGCTGCGAGGCTCTTGTGCCAACAAGTTCCTCCTTTTGTGCCAGCATCACACAAAATCCCTGTCAAAGTCAGGAAAAGTGTGTCATCTCTGCAGGACAGGAAGCTGAGAGCTTAATCTGCTTTCACGTCGCTGCTGCCACACAAGGACAACAACGGAGACGTGAGCCTTTGTTTATATAACGACGCATCAGCAACTTAACCAATTTATAAAATAGTTAGTAATTTTTATTGAACATGTTTAATCCAATAAATTTGAGGCCGATCAAACATAACATTATCGCCAAAAAGAACAAAACAAATACAAACAAATAATAATGACAATAATGATAATAATAATTCTCCCTGAAATCACTTTGCAAATAAACCTAAAGTTCAAAAGGGTTAGAAAGAAGTTATGCGATACAGGTCACCTCACGATGCCGTCAGTCTTGCGAGCATTTGGCCTCTTTGTAGCAAAACTAGTGGCTGCATGCGAGAGCTCGGCTTCTCCGCTTGTGTTGTTGTGGCACGTCTCGGCGTAATGGTTTTTATCAGACATTAGCATCGGACGTCGATTTCTCACACGCATTGAGCTGTATGCTAAAGAGCTAATTAACAAAAAAAAAGCTGTTACGGAGTTCAGAAGCCTCTCTGACATCTTAATTAGATCTTAATGACATTTGCCGAACTGGGTAACAGAGATGAGGCACAGCCGGAGCCGATACGTCGAGGAAGCCGCGAGCCCAGCCGATGCACGGGGGCGAGGAGGTGATTTGATGGAGGGAATTGAATGGATGCGGAGTGATCTTGGAGGACGTACATGCTTATATTAGACTATTACACTAGTCACTTAGAGTAGTTTATTTTGCCCTCTCACTCCACTTTTGTTCCCTTTGACTTTCAGCTTCCCTCCACTTCTCGCTCCCGCTGCGATGATGTCGGACACTGTGTTAATCAATCACTACTTTGCCCAAGTCCCGGCAGAATCGCATCTCCGATGGGCCTCTTAATCAAATTTTTGTAATTCATCACCGTGGAATTTCAGCATATTCACTTTGGAAATAAATAGACCAGCACTGCGCTACCATTGGAGATAACACGATAATGGTATTTCTGGCAGATAGATGGCTGATTAGATAGAGTAATCTTCTTAGCGTTGGGTTGTGTTTGCAGATGGCTCTGCGAGGCCTGCGATGGATTGCGCAGAACAGAGTGTCTTTTTTTTTCTCTCTTTCCATTTTGCACGCTGCGTGTTCTTTGGCGAAAGTTGAGGCTGCGCTTCCACGCAACTTTGAGGCAGGCTGGCGGGGCCGCGGTGAAATAACAGTGGTGGGCTGCAGGGAACGAGGGGGAGAGTAGACACGCCTTAAAAAGGCTGCAGTCGGTCTGGAGCCACAAATGTGTTTGCGGCTTTACAAAAACGCAAGCTGCTCCAATCAAGACGTTGATTGCATTGAAATCTTCAAGGGATTGTATTGCCGCCACGTTACCTTCTCTCCCTCTTTTCACGCGCCGCGTCTCCCCGGGCTCAGCTGGCCTTTCTTGCCGGTGATCGCCATCAGAGGTCGAAGGACGCGGGGAAGGGAAAGTGAGATAGACAACATAGGAAACTAGCGGTTGACGACGAGGAGCCCATGGAGAATGCAGAGCAGAGATTGCATCAGAGAAAATGAGTGAGGGAAGGCTAAATAGATTTTTTTTTTATTATTATTATTCTTTCTGGCGAAGCCCCCTGTGAGAAGCAGAGTGAGAAATAAACCCAGAGAATGGATGAGGGCTGAAAGATTGGGCAGCGGGAGACACATTACGACGACTCTGCTGGTTGCTTCAGACGCTGTTCCGTGTGCAGCCATCTCTGTTTTTGTTTTTTTTTCATTTTTTAAACTTTCCCTCTCCTCACGAGCCCTCAGCCTCTACTCTGTTTTACCACTTTCTGTCTAGCCTAAATCTGTCAGATTACAACCACAAATACCTGGCAACAGGCGCGATTTACAACATCCCACTCGGCTGCCCGTTTTCCCTCGGCACAATGCCTGCCGCTTGCTGCCTTCGGTCTCGTTCAGTTTTGCGTTGCCTTTTGTACATTAATGTGGAAATTAGTTAACCAAAAATTAGTTGTGAAATAAAATAAATCTTGGCTTTAACGCAATCCGCAGGTCAGGGGGGTCTACAAGTATCTGTAGTCTGGATGTTTTTATCTGTTCCTTTTTGTCTCTTTCTTCCCTTGAAGGGAATTTTCAGACCTACACGCTTGTTTCCATTCTCTTTGCTTTCGCAACCTGATGCTGCCCCGCAAATATCAAACCGATCTATGCGGTAAATCCAGGCCATCGATGGAGCAGCCATGGCTCCCTACAAGCTTTAATCTGCTTATGTTTACCATTCCTAGCCCCGTTCTCCCCGTGTGTGTGTGTGTGTGTGTGTGTGTGTGTGTGTGTGTGTGTGTGTGTGTGTGTGTGTGTGTGTGTGTGTGTGTGTGTGTGTGTGTGTGTGTGTGTGTGTGTGTGTGTGACCTGGCGGACCGATGACCTGCTCGCCCTCGTCTGGCAGGGGGCTTCGGCTACCAGACAGCCCGCGCTGTCGCCTTCGGGCTATTGGCTTATGATTGGGAGGAGCAGCAACGTGTCACTCTGACACGCTGTGAGTCAGTCGCTGACTGACAACGCTGTCAGATATTCCGCGGCGTTCTCCTCGTGGAGCGAGCCGATGGTGGGATTGATCCTATTCCAGCCTGCGCCGCCATCGCGCCGCGTCTGGCACGCTACGTGTATCGATTACCATTACGATGAGACGCGGGCGCCCATGCGCCGTGCGTGTGACTCCGCTGATTAGGGTCTTCTGTGCAGGTTCACGGAGGCCGACACCCTCGTGATGGGGGATGTGACGTACGGCGCCTGCTGCGTGGACGACTTCACGGCCCGGGCCCTCGGCGCCGACTTCATGGTTCACTATGGCCACAGCTGTCTGAGTGAGTGTCTTTATATGTTCGCATTTGGGTTGTTGAGGTTAACGCGTTAACTTTGACGCATTAATAACGCTTTAACTCAAATGAAAGAAAGTCACTCAAAGAAACGCAAGAGATTCCGGTTAATTTTCAAAATAAAATACTGCGATTGACAAATGCGATCATGGCTTGAGAATACCTCAAGGTTTGAGGGTTTTTTTTTTATCTGGAAGTATTAATTGTTTTGGAATGTTCCAATGAAAATAAAAATAGCATATATTTGAATACAAGAAACCAAAAATATCGTGTTAAGTTACATATAGAGCAAGGTAAAAAAATTTGCAATTCATTTACGCTTAATTGTGAGTTAACTCTACAGGACACTATGCGATTAATCACGATTAAAATTTTTAATCGACTGACAACTGATTCGCATCTCAAGCGCCCGACCTGGAGGAGTGAAAGGTCTGAACGCGTACCGACTTTTGGAAGTATCGACCGGCGCGGAGGACGACTAGTTAGTGCGCTATGTCCAGTGCTGCTGCGGGGAGCGCGGCAGACCTTTGGAGCCCGGACGTTGCATTTACAAAGCAGATCAATGGGGAACATGCATTAGAGCTGTCCTTTGAAAACCTCCTGCAGCTCTTGAGAACCTTTAGCCTCGCCCCCGCCGTCTGTCTGTTGCGGAACATGGAAGGAAATGCTAAATCAATAGTTTTGATATATCCCTGCCAGAACAACCTCACCTCTCCCAAATACCAGAATTGACCAGCGGAATTTTAATACTCCGAAAACAGCTCTTTTTGTAGCTCTCCGCCTCTGTCTGCTGTCTTGCGCGGGCTCCACAATAAGGCGGCGGAGCGGTGATTAAAAAAGGGAGATTCTCACTCAGAACAAACCCGCAAAGCCAAGAGAAACAAACACGCGATATGAATCAGTTGTCGCTCCTGAAATTGGATCAGATTATTTCGTAGATGAGATTTTCACAGAAATGGAACAGGGCACTCGTACAAAATGATTTTTCTGTTAGAACTGAAGTACAGCTGTGTCCCCGGCCAATATTATTTTGATTTTAGGGGCCTCACTTGTACCTGTTCTTTATGTCAGGCACCTGCAGAAGATTAAAGGCACCGTGTTCAGGGTGACTCATATCGGAACTACCTGTACTGCGCTCGCCTATTCCCTCCTTCGCTCTGTGCGATACGTCAGCTTTTGAATAATACAGCCATCTTATCCTTTGTCAAAAGAAAGCACCTCAATCTGTCACGACGAGTGCTGGAAACACTTGGAACAGGGCTTTTGGAATGGAGAGCAGACATCTCAGGCAGATCGCGTTAGTTTCTGTGTGTTTGTTTGGAAGGAGGCCGACTCACAGATGATATGACAGGTGAGGGTCAGCAGGAACACGGTGTCTAGTACGCGGAACGCATTTGTGAAGGGCAAATGTAGAATACGGCGTCAAGAAGAAGGCAGAGAAAGCCAGAAAACACAGTAAAGCACAAAGGCAGGATGGGAAAAAAGCTCAAATGAATTAAATTAGAACTGTGGGAAAAAAAATCATAAAAAAACAACAATTAAATATGCTGCTTTACAATATCTAATTATTACGCATAAATTAGCTGCGTTCCTTTATTCAAGTCTAACACAAAACACCAACAAAAACTTAGTAACACCATGTTGTTCAGCACATTGACAACAGATTTTGGGATGAGATGATTCAGATCCAGCCATGGTTTGCTTTTTTCTTTAATTTTTAAGAAACTAAGAGCAACTGGGATATAAACAGAAAACTCTTTTTTTCCCAATATTTTTGGTTCTTTAGGAAATCGGAAAAATAAAACTGGCAAGACAAGACAGCCCTGCTCAGATAAGCTGAGCCACAGCTTTAAGTATTACCGGACCGTCTTCGACATCCTTAGGAGGCTCTCACTATTTCGATGCCATGACTCATTTTTAGAAGCGCTTTTGAGAAGCTAAACTTACCCAAGGCACTAACTTTAGTTCAAGGTTCTTTTTAGTTCTGAAGACCAGATTGTTTCTTGGATTCACACCCGAGCCAGTTTTCCACCCATAGAATGTTTGCCATGAGTGGATCTCCTCGAATATTTGACAGCAGTTACTTTTGCAGACCCACAGCACAAAATAGCACTTACACAGGCTTATAAAATCACCACAGTTACTGTCAACATTGTTGTAGTCGGTAAAATATATAAAATATGATATTAGGTTGATTGTTTCAACTCCAGACTCGTGTGCAGTCCAGTTGACACTGCCTGCCCTGGCACTTGGGAAAAAAAAAATATAATTCCTTTGTTCCAGTCATGAAATAAGGCCATTTAGGACTTGAAACAGATTATTAGCATATTTAGAATCCAATATATTCAATATCTACGTATTCATATTTGTCAAATCTTTGGAAAAATCACTTTGTTTTGAACGCTCCTGCTCATTTGTTGACATGGAAAGTAGCAAGAAGCCCTTTTGAGTGACCCCAGCGCAAAAACACATAAATAAATCCGGCAGTAAGCAGAGCAGGTCCTGTCCATCTCATTGACTGCGTCTCTAATTGCACCGTCTAAGTGCTCTCAGGCTACCATGCTAATGTAAACTGCAGATCGATGTCACTTTTCTCTGCCCTCTATGTTTTGGGAGCGCCCAGAATCACACTAAAGACAGTTTTTTGCCCTAAGCCTAGATTCTGCTGTTTTTTTTTCCAACTTAACCCCTTCGAGGCTTCCTCAGCCTCATGATATATTTAACCCGGTGGTTTCTCGCTTAACATGTGGCCCGGAGCGAAGCCCAGCCTTTTAAATCCCTATCAATCTCCTCCCATCCTTTCACCGACATGTCAGCCCATTAATCACTTCTGCTGCCAGTTAATTGACAACCCGAACCCACCACCGCACAGCGTCCTATTACCTCTCCCACTTACTGTTACCGCCCTATCTTTGGAATTCATGTTGGTTGTTATTAAATCACCCATTTCTTCCAGGCATATTACTTTTCAGTGTTTCCCGCTGTTTGTAGGAATTTTTAATTTCCCTCTCCTGGACCCCATTTTATCTTCCTCCACCACTGTATATATTTTTTTTTCAGCATGATAATGTATTTCTGATATCTGCTCTCCCTCTGTGTTGGCCCTGAGTTTTCTGCCTAGCTGTATCTCTCTCAGTTGGTGTTATCCAGGCCGTCCACAAAGCTGCACTCGCTGCACTACAAAAAAAAAAACAAAAAAAAAAAGGGAATTTGTTTAATCATCACAAAACAATTCCCCATAGGATCTACGAAATTAAATTTAATGCAAGAGGCAGAATAATTGTTGGGATCAGTGCGACTTCTAATCCCTCCCCTGCTTGCGTCCTTTCGCCTCATTGTCTTGGGCGAACACTTTTTCAGCATCCAAGCCGGTGCGTCTCCTGGCTGTCTTCCAAGGTCGGCTGCGTCGTAAATGGCCTGTGAAATTAATAGCATTAATAGTAATCGCATGTGTCCCTCTCTTTGCCTAAATAATTGAGGTCTTTGCATGGGCTCCTGCCTCGCACAGGCGATCCGAACTAAACGACTCACTGTTGCGTCGCTCCGGCCGCCCGCTCGCATGCCACGTCTTCGCATGTCCCCGAGCTCCATTAGCGGCGTCGCGCTGAGCGTGCGAGGCTGTCAAAGTCGCGAGGATCCATCTAGAGTGTATACACTGCGTTCTTACCTGGCACAAAAAGTTGAATTATTCAGCTCTTGTCGCTTTTTTTGTGTGTGTGTGTGTGTGTGTGTGTGTGTGTGTGTGTGTGTCCCCTCTGCAGTCCCCATCGACTCCACTGCGGGCATCAAGATGCTCTACGTGTTTGTGGACATCCAGATGGACAACGTCCACTTCCTGGACACGGTCAAGTTCAACTTCCCGCCCGGACAGTCTCTGGCGCTCGTCAGCACCATTCAGTTTGTGGCAGCGCTGCAGGTGACGAAGCTCTTACTTACCTACTTTGGCCTTTGCATTCCTTTCGGAACATAGGCCATTGATTAAATGTTTCCACCTTCGTCTGTTTTGAGCCGTTTTCTCTAACTGGGTCCACGTCAGTCCCATTTCTTGCTCTGAGCTCCTTCTCCAGATGTTTTTGGGCCTTCCTCTGCCTCTTTTGCCATGTGGGTTCCATGTCAGTGCCCGTTTTGTCATTGCTTCTTTATTTGTTCTGAGTGTGTGACCAGTCCAGTTCCATTTCCTCCTCCTCAGCTGCATTTCTATGGTTTCTTGCTTGTTGTGGTCCCACAAGTCAAAATGCTTGATTTTATTTGGCCAGAGGATGCATCTTAGGCAGTGGTTGGACATTGGACTTGAAGATCCTCAGCTTGGTATTGAGTGAGATATGTTATAGTATTCAATGTATTGAAAGTTGTCACTAGCTGTGTTTCCTTTAGTTTTTCGCAAAATAAAAGCGATTTTTCTAAAATTTCAACCACGTACAATTGCGTTTTGCAAGTGTTTCCATTGAATGGTGTGAAGCGCATAAAGCGTAATTCTCGTCAAATCTGGTCCCACAAGATTTACGAGTTTGCTGTCAAGAATGGTGGTTATGTTTTTCTCTTTGATTTCTTGTAAAAAATATTCGTAACGTAACGCACAAATTTCACTTGAAGTGAACTGGTCACGTGACCCCGTACATCGCATCCAATGACGTGTAAATGCGAAAAAGTGTTTCCATGACACTTTTGCGATGTATCTCTATATCCATATGTCTGAAACACCACCTCATGAAAGCGTAAAAATCTTTTAGCCATATTTGAGAATTTGACCAATTTTTTATTGTGATATTTAGGTTTTGCGCAACTCTAGGGGTAATAGAAACGCAGCTACTGTCAATGGAGGTTATTCTTCCTTGGCATGTGAATTTGTTGACCTCCGGAGTCTGCTCCCTAACGGCTTATGGGAATGACGAACCTCTCCGCGGGTCTATTTTTGTGTCTGTGTGGGCGGGTCCTGTTTCAGGACATAGCATTTTGTCATCTCACCCAGAATCGTCTCCCCGCTATTGGATCGTAAACGCACGTCTATAACCAGTCGCCCCATCTCTGCTGTGCACTCCTCTGGTTCCTGCCTTTCATGTGCAGTCCATACTTAAACTGGCTTCAAGTGTTGGATTGCGCGGCGGTTATTTTCGATTCAAAAGGTGGACTGAACTGGGGCGGGCTTCTGGGTTCAGCATCGTGCTCAGCCTGGCTCTTTACATAAGCGGTGGCTGAAGCTATAGCGTCGGGGCGGCCGCCTCCCCGCGCTGCACATGCATCCCGCGCTGCCTTCGCTCGGCGTGTTTGGGCCAGCGTTGCTCTCCGCTAATGCTACCGCTGTTATTTTTAAACCCTGATAAGCCCATGTGGGTCATATTTTATGTCGGCGTGTGTTGAGTGCAATCCGTGTGTGTGAATGCATGTTTTATTGCGCGCCTCCACCCTTTCCCGTGCTTCATGCCCAGTTACGCTCGTCGGGGGTCACACGACGCGACTGATAGGAGCTGAGAGTTCACTTGTCATTCCCCACCAACCACCTTAAATTAGCTTTAAATTGCTCAATTTGTCATTTCACCTCCTGGCACCGCAACTGCTGCTCCTCTCGCTCCTTTTTTTTGCCGTAATTATTTTTGCTCTCATCTTCTCATTTTGCACAGGGTACCGGTAGGTGTTGGCTGTGGAGTTTTCCTCTCGAGTGTTTTTGCAAATTTATAAACTCCTACTTTCAGTCATAAGAGGCCTCTTTTGGGCTTAAATGGTGGGAGCCTTACCCGCTGAAGTACTTGGCCCTTCAATTCATGCCTATTTTTTGACCTTTCAAATGTTTTTGTTACTGTTATCTATGAATTCTGCCTTCTTTGGACTTTTTCTGCATTTGTACATACTCCATGTCATCCATCAAAGCAGCTCCTGCACCTCTGCGTCGTTTGTCTCCGCTGCGTCGTTTCCTCAGTAGAAAGATGGAGGGGAGCCTCTTTAGATACACATATTTAGCATATGAATATATCTCACCTCTTGTTTCCCCCCTCCACAAGACCTGGCAGTCGGCGACGACACAAACAGAAAAGGGGCTTGTTTTAAAAGATGCTTTGGATGTATTTTAGGTTTGGCGCATAAACATGTTGATGAAAGGGGTATAAAGAAAGCCCTAAGCCCGAAGGTACAATCGTGAGATACTAGTTCTATTGTTAGACTGTTATCCATATGATCAGCAAGCAAAACAATGCACACAAAAAAACTCTCACAATGTCAGGGCACAAATGCAAAGGGATAAAAGAGATTCTCGCAGAGGAAATTTTAGTGTCGGTGTTGGTGTTTGGTCCCTTTGCACTGGCACCAGTAGCTACAACACAACAGTGCATCTTTTTTTGTACATTTTCATCTCACCTCTTCTCGCAACTTCTTGTTTTTGTGTCTTTGCTGCTCCTGCCACTATGAACACACCAGTTAGCTCGCTAGCTTCAACTAACCAAGCGCGCAGCACTGATATTATTGAGTGAAATTTTTCCATGATGTGATGCATGATGCAGCCCAACTCTGCAGTCCTGCACCAGTTCTAATGTCAACAAATGTGATGTAATGGGAAGTAATTCCAATGTTTTCTAATCCAGTTGTTGCAGTCAGGTGTGCTGCTTCAATGAGTCGAAAAAATGTTTTGTTTTGTTTTTATTATAGTAGAAACTACACATTTTGACCAAGAGGTTCACAGAAGATACAAATATGTTTAATAAATTGCTGTGGCTTGCTTGTAGCAATGCACCCTACTCACACCACTCTGTGACTATATATACTATTCATATTTCAATATGAATGGTATTCATATTTCAATCTCCCTGCATCTGATGACCTCCTTTCTAATCCCTGTCATCATTGACCTGTTTGGGAGTGTTTCCTGTCTTTGCTCACTCTCCCTCTCTCTCTCACCCATTAAATATTTAAATGGCAACTTTTGCCCTCCTCCACAGCTTCCTTGAACCAATTCATAAAAGAATGAGACGGTGGGAACAAAGTCCAAACACGTGAATCCCTCACTGTCTTTCCTTCTCTCTACCTCCGCGCTGCAGGCTGTAAGCGCTGCTCTCAAGACAGATTACGATGTGCTGGTCCCCCAGTGCCGCCCTCTGTCACCGGGAGAGATTTTGGGCTGTACCTCACCCCAGCTGGACCGAAACGTCGATGCCATAATGTAAGAAACCTTTAAACCCTCCTCCTCGCTCACAGTATAAAGCCGCATTCAGACTGCCAGCCAAAATCTGATTTTTAGCCCATCCAGATTGAAACCGGATGGCTCTTTTGTAGTCTGAACAGTCACAAATGACATGAAAATCTGATTTTTGCAAGACGGATTGAAACCACCTTCAGGAGGTAGTTTAAAATCGCATTTGGACAGATGCGTATCAGTCTGAACAGCTCCAAACACACCGATGGGTTTTGACTGTCTGTGACGCCACTCTAGACCCAATGCGCCACCAGAGAGCGCCATTCCAGGTGCGGAGCTGTAACGTAATGGAGCAGACAGAAGAAGTAGAAAACAGCAGTCCCTGGACAGAGGAGGAAACTCATTGCCTCATCAGTCTGTGGGGAGATTCAGCTCCATTCAAGCCAAGCTCCAGGGCATGGATCGCAACTGTCACAATTATATGACATCACACACTACGCCTCCGCTCCAACGTCGTTGCTACAGCAACCTGTCAGATGGGTCAATAATGTGGCCCAGTCTGAACAGAGCCAGATCCCATTTGGACACTTGCTAAAAACAGTGTGGACAGTCAACCCTTGAAAATTTAAGAAGATTTGAGAAGGAATCTGATTTGAATCAGATTCGCCTGCAGTCTGAACACAGCCTGGTCCTTTTCTTTTCACTCTCGCCACTTTAGAGAGAACCAGACACGTCCAGACACATCCCAGCTTGGACACACGTTGACCCCTTGGCCACCGCGGCCATAATTAGCCTTGCCACAGTCATGCCCACTCATGCGACATGAGGAATTTCCACGATGAAATTACACCAGTCACACTGGACAGAGCTGGCTTTCAGATCTGTGTGTGTATTTGCACCCAATCAGGCCTCTATTACATGCAGTCAGAAGCAGCCAGATGCTGATTCAGAGCGACAGGGCTTAAACTCCTCACGCTGTGCGAGGCATTAAATTGTGCAGAGCCAGACTGACGTGCCACATACACCATTTGCCTCAGCTTGTGTTCTTATTTTCTCCTTCATTTCCGCTAAACCGAGGGGAAAAAGTGAATCCAGCAGGATGCTGCATGTGTCCCTGAAGAGTAGCTCTTCACTACCACCCCTGGCTTTCAAAAAAAAATATATATATATCAACTTAAACGCCGCACAGCACGATGTTTATGGTGTTTTTTTTTTTCTTCTTTTTTTTTAACTGCGCGGAGAAGAGCGCTCTGGAAACGGATCAGGCAAGCTAAAAGAACCATTGTCTTACCCTCTTCACATACGGCTTTCGTCAATCCACAGTCGAGGTGCTGTGTGTTTAGCGGTGCCAAATGGAATAAAGTAATACCCCAGGTGCAATAATGTGGGTGTGCATCGCCCGCTAATGTCAGATCTACACACACCCTGTGCGGGTCCCTGTGATTAAAACCTCCCAGTGCATGAGATTAAACTGGCTAGATTTGCAGTGTGCACGAGCCAGGCCTTATAGGAATCTATCATCCAGATGCGTGTGTGTGTGCATGCATGCATGCGCGCGATTGATTAAAGCTTTAGAGTTGTGCTTCACCCACTAATCCAATGTCTGTTGTCTCTGAAGTGTGTAGGGGTGTGATGTGAGAGGATCGATTAAGTAGGCTGAGTTTGAACTTTCGTGACCCTTTTTTTTTTGTCACTTTTTTCAACTTAATCTAGTCAGAGAAGCGCAGTGCACTGGGACAGAAAACTAGCTGTTCATTTAATCATCGTTTCAAATGAGACAAATGTCTTTGCAGATTTTGACAACTAAATTCAGCACTTTATTGCAGAGTGAAACACCCTGCATCTCGTCCACTTGCCAAAAATCTCAGGAATGTTCAGGAAAATTATAAAAGTCTTCAATCAAAACGTACATTCAAATTTGGCCTCAAAAAAAAAAAAAAGATAAAATCCATGGCGCCTCACAAACATAACTACAAAGAAAATAGGGAATGAATAACAAAATATCTATCAGTATATTTTCATTGGTTGGTTCGTTGTTTAACCAAGGGAACATGCGCGCACACACACATACACACACAAACTTACAGGGCCACTCTATTGATTCGACTTAGCTGGAGGGGTTGGGCTTATTTAAACGCCTTTTAAATTTTTTAAATAACTGATATCAATAAAAGTATGAAGAAATACTTTTAGATTGATTTGTTTACTCGCTGCCTGGGACTCCAAGGAAGTCAATAAATATTTCCATTTATTTTGGGTTTCATTTGAAAGAGGCATGGTGGTCTTTTTTTAATTGCATTTTGAGCCGTTCGGATGCGAGACTGATTTACTTGATATGATTATTTTCATCAAAATAATTCATTCGTTAATCGCCAGAGATGGTGCTCTCTCATTTTTGCCCAGCGCTTGTTGAAAATACAGTTGTAGTGGATAATGTTCCTCCAACCTGAGGTGGACACATTCAATATAGAGCCCAGGATTATTTTGCATTCATTAGGATTAAGCCAGCGGTCACAAATTGTTGTAATTAAGGTTTAAGTACTCAATCTGTTTATCTTGTTGACCTAAATATCCCAATAAAAAGTTCTTATACAACCTCGACAGTTTGGCCTGTTGCTATCAAGCAGCCCCTTTAGCCTGCAGCCACTCACGATCACCATTCTTCAATAACTGACTGCAGATCATTGAAGATTGAAAACTGTACAGTTTGTGCTGTGGCTGCTGTACCCAAACGCTGAAGTCATTACATCTCTGTTCATAAAGGGCTTTGTTTGCATCGTTTTAAGTGTTCTGATGTCGGTGCTGGTCTCACTTTATTTTTTTTTCCCTTTTTTTTATATGGGAGACTTGCAGTTTTAATTGCAGTCCCTAACCTTGGAGAGACTTCAGCATAATGGTGGACAAGAAGCACTTTCTTGCTCCTCGAGGCCCTCCTTGAGGTGCAGAAAAGGCTTCACTCTGACTCTCTTCCTTATTGAAAAAAAAAACAAAAAAGTATTTTTTTCATTTTTTTTTAATTTATTTTTTTTATCTCCAAGCACTTCAAAGCCATCTGAATGCCGTTCTTAGAAGCGATCAGCCGCCTCTTGCTATCCGCGCTGCCTTTGGCCCGGCTCTTGTTTGCAATAGAGCTTTATGATGATGGTAATGTGAAGGTGCAGCGTCGCATCGTGCCGAGACCTTTGCCATTACCATTATGGGAGGGGGGCTTTTTAAAGGGTGAATGATAGTGGTTGGGGGGGGAGGGCGTGGTAAGACTTTGATTTGGGAGCGCGGCTGCCTCGTCGAGCTGCAGAGAGGGAGGACGAGCGGGACTGAAGCGCTGCAGGAGGATCATTACGTGCAGGGCCTTGAAGGTTGGACGGTAAAGAAAAGCTTGTGCGGCTTCGCCTGAGCCTTGAATTCAGTGTTTTTGTTTTATTTTTTTCTCACGTGCCCAGCCGTGCAGCGTGCACGTCCGCTCGGGCGCGTATTCCTCAGGCGACGTCGTGGCTCCCCCCCCAGGTTTTCTATATCAGCGTCTCTCAACAGGTGGGTCGCCACCCAAAAGTGGGTTGCCGAGCTGTTTTCATTGGGTCGCAGCATTGTGGGGGGGTTTCCCTTTTTTAAAAAAAAGGGATTTTAAAATATATGTTTATAGAGAAAATGTTGGGTATTTATTTTGTAGGGCACACAATTCAATAATGTCATTACTTTAGTCGCGAGACATTATAGAAAGTGTGCTAGTAATCTATGACTAAGTAATCCACCACTGTAATTAAACTACTTTTTAAGTAACAGAGTAATGTAAGGGGATTACTGTGGCAAAACTGTTAATTATATCATAATTACTTTATCAAGTAACGATTCCGTTACCTTTCCAAAATCTTTTGCAAGCAAAAAACATCTTATATCCACAAAATGTCTGAAATTTAGAAAAACAACCAAAACAGCGATGTCGCAGATTGATGATGCGGCTGTGCCTGCAACGTCATTTACATGCGGCGACGCACCAAAACAAGCATGGCGACGGCAAAAAGAAAAAGCAGCAATTGCGTTTGTAGCTGGAAATGCAAACATTTTTTTGAGTTCATTTGGTCTACATCAAAAGATATTGTGGTTCGTTGTGCATTATGTGCAGGAAACAAGACGACAATATTCGGAATTGCAAAATTTGCACTTTAATAAAGTTCATTCCAAAGCACTGAGAGCTGTTGCATCATCCTTTTTTCAACTAAAGTAATTAGTAGTTGATTACTTATGAATCAAAGTGGTTAAAGAAGTAATTAGATTACTTTTTAAGGAGTAATCAGTAGTTGGATTACTTTTATGGAGTAATCCCAACAACACTGGTCCTGAGACTTCGCCAGTTGAAAACCACTGGTCTGTATGGTTTGGCACCCACATCCTCTATCGCAGCCTGTGCACGAGGCTGCGCGGCCGTTGCCTGGAAGTTGCGTGTAATGTCACAGTGGGCCTTCCGAGGCTGTGCACTCGTTAGGAGGAGTCCTGGCCCTCCTCACTCTTGCAGCGTGCTCCTTTTCAGCTTTGACCTGATTGGGCGGTGGGCGGCGGGTGACATGGAAGCCTTTTCTGACTGACGCTCACGTTTCTTTCCGGGGCACCTACGTGCCTACGTGCCTCTGTGCGCTTTTTTTTTTGTTTTTGTGAAATTATCCCTCCGCCGCTGTGAAAAAAGGCCCGGCGCCAGACCTCGGGTTAATTGAAAGGGCCAACGTTCTTTGTAAACGGTGCTCTCCCAATCGTTGGGGGTCACATTCCCAGACAGGAAAGACTGATAGACCCTCCAGCCCCGAGCCTTCTCCCTGCCAATGCATGCACTCTCTTGCTTTCTCTCTTTAAAACGCTGCAGTTGAAAAATGCTATGAGAGTATCACAAGAGAAATACACCTACCGGCCACTCTCTTAGGCACACCTTGCTACTAGCAGGTAATTAATGAAGTGGCCTGTGAGTTCAAGCTTGGACGTGTTTTCTTCACCCTCTCATTGTCACTAGTGCTTATTGGTGAAGTGGCCGCTGACTGCAGGTGGATGACCAAAGAAGAAGCAATACGGAAAATTAAAATTCACGTCTTTATCTTGCCTTTAACTTGGAATGACTCACTTTGTGTTTGTGCAGATACCTGGGAGACGGCAGATTCCACCTGGAGTCCATTATGATTGCGAACCCAGAGATCCCTGCCTACAGGTACGACTCTCGCCTTGACACGCACATTCTCGATAAATATGGATGAACTTAACCGAGAGCACTTTCTTCACAGTGGTGTATCCACACAGTTCTGTCACAAGTGATATTGTCTAAATAGAAGTAAAGGGCACTGGAAAATGTTGCTGATATAACGAGAAATGAGGAATTTAACACCTTGAAACGTTCACAATATATCAAGTGATTGCTCAGTCAGTATGCCTCTATATAAATAAATGCAATCTATAATCGAACCTATTTCAATGTTTCCTGAGTAGTCCTAATGGCTTCCTTTACTGCAGTGCTCTGTTAACATGATAACATGCTGTGAGGATGGAGTTTTTTTTTTTATGAGGTCTTGCATGCAAATTGAAATTCCGCTGTTGTCGACATAGGCGCTGCTGCACAGATCACAGGTCTCTCGTCATAAACAAGATCCTAATCTTAAGTAAAGCCTTTGTAGCAGAAGGAGATTAGGTGTTGAGAAACGCTTCTATTTTTCCTCCCTCCAATGCTCCTGTCATACTTGATGGTTTTTTGTGTGATTGTGTAGTCGCCCCCCCCCCCTCCGGCATGCTTCCCTGTCGTCCAGATTAAAATCTGAGAGACATTAATGTGTAAAATCTGCTTTGATAACAATGCGTTTGCGCCTGTTCCTTGCCCGCGTTTGTTTGTTTGCAGGTATGACCCCTACAGCAAGGTGTTCACCAGGGAGTACTACGACCACGAGGCAATGCGAGCCTTGAGGCTGCAGGCTATTGACAAGGCTCGCTCTGCCCAGAAATGGGGCCTGATCATGGGCACCCTTGGCCGCCAGGGTAGCCCCAAAGTCATGGAGGTGAGTGCACGGACGCACTGGCGCAGTCGGCGTTCACATCCTCAGGCCAAACGCGCAATGGCTTGTAATAATGCATTTGTCAGAGTGAGCTCCCTGACAAGCGACTCAGTGACAGGTAGCGCTGATTGGACACTGGGAGCTTGTTATTTGACACGGAGGAGGATGTAGCTCAGCAGCCCAACATGAGACAAAAAAATAGTGATTCTTGCGTGGACCTGAATAAAGATATTAGAGGTTCATCCTTAACATAAGGGTGACAATGAAAGTAATTTGGGGGGGGGATTCTGCAAATCAACCAGAAATTGCAAATTATAGAGTAAATCGGGAATGAATAACAGGAGTGTGTAACAAATGTATCAGCCCACCTGTTGGAAAACATAGGATGACATTCAAAAACGTGTTTAAAAGTCTACATGTTATTCCAAATATACACCTTTCTGTGTGGAGTTTGCATGTTCTCCCCGTGTTTGCATGGGTTCTCTCCGGGTTCTCCGTCTTCCTCCCACAGTCCAAACACATGCATGTGAGGTCAATTGAATATTCTAAATTGTCCGTAGGTGAGCATGTGAGTGTGAATGGTTGTTTGTTTCTATGTGGCCCTGCGATGAACTGGCGACTTGTCCAGGGTGTACCCTGCCGTCGCCCTAAGACAGCTGGGATAGGCTCCAGCAGACCCCCGTGACCCTGAATTGGAATAAGCGGGCATAGAAGATGAATGAATGAATGAACAAACTAAAATACCCAAGTCCTTTAAATTCACAATTTTTTTTCCTACCCTCCATTTCACTGGGTTTTTCTGAGATGTTAGAAATTGATCAAACAAAACATTATAACTCATTTTTCTATTCAGGAATAGAGTAATTTGACATCTTGATCAGAGCATAATAATGTGCTTTGCAGTTTTGTTCTTTTAATAGAGGTATTTCACCAATACAGAGCAGTGCTGTTCACGTAGGTCAGCTGTGGCATGAACTTTGCATTAAGTGGTGGTCTAATACACTGTAAAGCTCTGTACAGTACTTTCATTTCATTTTATTTCTTTGGGTTTGGACTTTTTTTCCCCTAAGTTTCTGTCATGATGTTCTTCAGAAATAGATTATTGGATTTCTTTTTTTCAAATATATATCTAGACTTTTATAATTAACTTGAAGCAAGTGCAAAGAATGTAGACCAGAGAGCACAAAGTTTCATTTAATGGTGTCAGCAGAGAAAGGACTTAAGAAGTGTGTGAGAATGAAAGGGCCCGGCAGCTCTGCCCCTGCCTTCTGTCAAGATTAAGAGGAATATGTCAACCTCTTAAGTAAGGGAAGGGAAACATCTCCACTAGCCAATAATAGAACACTCATTCAATTGTAATTCCAGAACAGAGCGTATCAGTAGTGCTCTTTTGTCATGATACCTTTATCTACCCCGAAGAATAGTTGTAGAATTTTTTTCTCCCCTCACTTGGTTTTTCCTTCCACTACATTGAGATAGAAAAAAACTGTAAGTCTGAATTTTAAATGGAGTTCTGTCACTGAGGGAACAAATCTGAATTTAATTAAAGCAGTGTACATGGTCTCCTGTCATGGCTCAGTTAGTTGGTTAGTTGGTTAGGCAGCTAGCTTTAGCCCCTTGGGGGACAGAGTGTCATCACAAATCACAGAAACCACAGTAGTTACAGACAAGAACACAGCCAAAACAAAACTCTTGTTGTTTCTGGGAAAACAAAAATCTTCATCCCAATGATAACAGTCATGAAACCAGCCGTCAAATTTTCTTTTTGTAAAATATTAAGTTCTTTCCAAATTTATCATTGCAACATCAACTTGCGGACCAACCTTTCGTAACAACATCAGTAATAACAACTTAATGTAAAGACCACCTTCAAAACCTTTGCACTGAGGCAGCTGAATTGTTCTTTCTCCTACTACATGCAGACATGCATCAGTTTGATGACTTCACAGACATTCATGATATAATCTTTGCCTGATACACTCTGTAATGGTTCAATGGGACATCCCAGTCTGCTCTTTAACCGCTGTTTAACTTGCAGTTAGTTCATGTATTATTGATTTTTTTTTTCTGTCTGCCTAATACTAGAACTTTTGCATGCCTAATAAAGCAGGAAAGCAGGAAGTCCAAATGAATTCTGTGGCTTTTCCCACAATTTCACCCCTTGGTAGACTTGTGTTTCTCAAATATTCCCCTTCTTTGGCTTTTTATTTGGCTACTGTAGAGGGTTTGGAGGGCAACACTTATAATCATAAGTGATAATAATGACTTCAGTCTCTAGTTGATGAACAGATTACATCCCAATCCCGGTCTAAGATTGCTTGGAGGCGCTTGAGGAAGTGCAGAAGAAAAAGAACAAGGATCCGTCTACTACTTTGCTTAATTTGCTGTCACAGCCCTGTAGAGATCGGTTGGGGAAAAAAAAAAAAATCCTGATGAGACATTAAGAGGCTTCTAATCACTGGATAAAACACACACACCCCTGCTGAGACGAACACGAGAACAAAAAGTTTAATAGCCCTCAATTTAAATGCCTGTAGGCTTTAATCTGTGCAGTGGAAGTAAAAGCTTACGCACTATTTCTCCCCCTCCCCCGCAACTAATTATTCAATATAACATAGCCCGTAGTTAGGATTTTATAATCGGGGCCTTGTTTTCGATGAGGGATGAGATTGCAAACATGTCTCCGGTCGCCTGCCTTCACGTCGCTCCTTTGTCGCCGCAGCACCTGGAGTCGCGACTGGAGTCTCTCGGCAAGTCCTTCACCCGGGTCCTCCTGTCGGAAATCTTCCCCAGCAAGTTGGACCTGATTTCAGACGTTGACGCGTGAGTACAAGGATGTGCGCGTCTATACTCGGAAGCCAGAGTCAAGTCACATGGAATTATGCAAACCGAGACGTGGCAGATCGCAGACGAAGTTAAATCAGAAGCCATAAGCCCGTATTGCATTAGACTCGCCGGAATCAGTTTAAATTTAGAGCCTTTCGTTTTTCCACATTGCTTCCGTTTTTCCCGACGACAGCCTTCACGCCGCCGAGCTGCACCACGATCCATTAAGCACTGTCAAGCATGGTTAAGCTAAATGTGAAGTTCCAGAAGGTAGCCTTCCCCGCTCTGTATTTCCGGCCGTCGAAACGTTGGTATCAAGAGTTTCGTCTCCCAGGACGTGTTTGTTCTGAAAATATTATCAGAGTTCCCCTGGGGGAGGAGGTGGGGGGTCGCCGTGACAATATAATGAAATCGGCCGGTGAAACTGAGAGCAAGGAAATGGTTATCAAACCACGAAAATCTGCCATGGTTGCAACCCTACCCTGCAGACCTGTGATGAGGGTGGAGTGGGTGAGAGGAGGACACAAGGTCTAGGAGTGAGCTGCTGAGCCAGATGGAGAGATGCAGAGGTAGATGAGGGGGCTGTGTTGTGTGTGTGTTTTTTTCTTTTTCTTTTCAAGTGAGTGATCGCGGTAAAATCTATTTTTTTTTTTTTCGTTTTTCTTTTTTGGCTCTCCTCTTCAGACTGACGAATAAGAGCAACTTGAAACTTATGTAAGTCAGGCACGATTCACCCAACCAAAACAAAACCTCATTATGGACCCGCAGCTTGCCAACCAGATGAAAACAAATGGGTCTGCATCCAGAAAATGGGCCTTTTTCATACTATACGCAAGAAAGAAATATTCAAGGTGCTGTTTTTTGAGGGTGGTTCAACCTAAATAACTGCTAATAAAGTCGGAGATGTAGATTAAAAAGTTTTTCTCTCTGTATTTTAATGAAGCCTGTTAGATAGTCCTCACCTCTTTCAACATAATAAAGCCTCAATTAAATGTTCCAAACCTATTTACAGATCTTCAGCAGTCTCTTCAAAAAGAAAAATCCAGACATAGCCCTCTGTTTGTGCCCCACCACAAAAGAAATGTTAAGCTTTAGTCTTCTGCTAGAAGGGGATGCTGATATGGCTTCCACAACTTTGGATTCAGTCAAAATCACAGCAGTACCACAGCTGAACACTTGCTTGGTGGTTTTGTCCCTATTGTGGGAAAGGTGCGATGTGTCCTTTGTGACATCACAAAGGGCTGATTTACCACACGTGTTCTGGAAAAACAAAAGAAGTCCAGGAAGTTCACTGATGGCCTCGGGAGACGTGATCATAAAAAAATGGTGAAGTAATATGTAATATTAACTGATTTTTAAGATTGGGGATTGTTGTAGGCCTTTAGATTTAAGCCACTTTAGACTGTTGAACACTATGAGAAATGTACAGCAATGAGTTCATCATCGTAATATTTAAGACTGAAGCAAATATTGTAAGTTTTTGCCTGTAAAGTTCCAATCATTTTCTTGACACACACACACAATTGTCTGTTAATTCCTATTTAAATGCGGCAGTTATCCCTTCTGTGCAGGTGCAATGGTTTCATCATGTATCCCAATGACATAGATGAAATGAATTCACGCATTACTTTTATCTGCTGCCATAAAGACTAAACTTAAAAAATAAAGAAAGAAAGAAAAACGGTTTTCAGGGAAACAGTATCTTAAAGTCCTGCAAGCTCACAGTAAGTCGCTCACCATGAGCGTATTGTAAGAGGAAAGACAAGCATCTAGAGTCTGAACCTGATCCTGATAAAGGCCACTGGGCCTTTATCACACACACTCGCTCACACCAGGCGCAAGTGCTGCAGGAGTTTACCAAGGTTTTCGGTCTCCATTAACCTGGGAAGCTGGGGAAGTTGCACCGCTAACTTTCCCTCGGCTGCGGGGAGCGAAAGCCCATTTAAAATCCTGCAATTTATCCCGACGAGGAGTAAGAAGAGGAACCTGGGCAGGCACAGAGCGCCGCAGCAGACTTTGGGTCCCGTTGCAAAAAAAAAAAGACACATTTCAAGCCACCGGGTTTATTTTTAGGGGACACATTCTCTGAATTCATTAAAACGGCGTCTTTACAAGTGTAGTAAAATAGACTTCCTTCCGGCGATTTACAGTCGGGAAATAAAAAGCGGAAGTGCGGGCTTCATTTTCCGAAGCTATTACTCACTGACAACACTGTTTACATCACTTGGCATGAATGTTTAATCGCGGTGAGATTTTACAACTCGGCGTGGATCTCCTCCGCTGCTGCTGGCCTTTTCTTTATTTATCAACCGGGCCTGTTCTTCTCCGCTCGGCTCGGATCGCCTCTCACACCATCAATGTTTCTAATTCTTTTTTTTTTTTTCTTTTTTTTTTCCCCCTCGCTCAGAATAGAGCAGGAGTGGAGCGCAGTCGTCCCGCACGAGGCCACTGGAGACGTTGTGAACCCCTGGATGTCGCGGGGAGCTAGTGAGGGCGTGGGGGGGGGGTCGTGACTGCTTTGAAGAGGGGAGGGGAGTGGGGGAGTGGGGAGGCGATATGGCGAGATAGACGCTGAAATGACGGAGGACGCATTAGCGCGAGCCGACTGTAAGGAGCCCCCTCCCCAGTCCGCCCTCGGGCTCTCGCTGTCATTAGACACACACACGCACATACACACACATACATACAAAGAGGGAGACCATTAGCATATGCTCTTAAGTGTGTAATTAGGCTGTCCCCGAGCAGGTTTTAAACTATAGAGATATCCGGACGCCGCGCTCACTTATCTCCACCAGGCTGCAAATGCCACCCGGCGCCTTTTATCTCTCGCTTTTTTGAATTTTAATTCCTGGAAGCCGTCTCCGAAAAATATCGTTGTTTGTTTCATTCAATCAGCTTCCGTGTTGAAAGATGAACGGTTTACCTTTTTCTTTTTCTTCTCCCGGCGCCTCAGAGAGGGCTGGTCGTCGGGGGTCGAGCCTGCAGGTGTAATTGACGCGGCTTCGGCGGCAGCGCAGGGTTGAGGTCGTCCTAACAGTGTCGGGGTGTAATGGGCCACAGCAGGGAAATGCAGCACGCCGGGGACCAGAGCTCACGTTGCATAATTTAATAAATGTCACGGCGCTCGGCCGGCCAACCCGCTTGAATCTCTTCCTGTCGCCGCCGTCGTCTGAAGAACTTCCTCTTTCCAAAATGCAGCAGTGCTGCGTTCTCGCCAGAGGTGGCGCCATGGCAAAAATGCAGCTTCACCCGAGTTGTTTTCATCGGGGTCCCTGAGTTTGTTTTGGTCGTTGACTGCAGTCTTTCCAACGAAACGCCTTCAGAATGGCTTCTGAGGCCAAGGTCACACATCGACTTCTGGTTCCGTAAATTAAAGGGCCTCCTGTCAGGTTTGTTCTCTTGCAAATGGTAGGAAGCTGAAAGGTCCCTGATTGTGCAAAATTCACTTCAACAATATTTTCCAACAGCAAAATATGTTTCAAAACTGACCACCATTTTACTTTTTGCGTGCTCTACTTCCTGAATTGGCGGGGCGGGCGGGGTAGCGGGCATCACCTTTTTGATGCCCACTAAAGGAGGCTGCAAACAGAGGGCTAAACCTGATGTTCTGTGTGAACCCACAGAGTTTAATCATGCGTGGCCGCTCCGAAAAAATCTGCCTCCGCTGTTGCTTGCAGGCTTTGGTTGCAGCAGCGTGAACCCGCCTTCAGTCGTGTTTTCATACATTGTTTATTCGTCTTAATCTCCGCCGCCTAATTAGTCGCTAAGCAGATTTCTCTTTGTCGTCCGCGCACCTCTTTTCTCTTTCTCACTTCTCCACATGACTGGAGGTGGGAGGGGGGCATCAGCTGTGCTGTCTCTACATTAAAGACCTTGGAAGGGGAAGGAGGAAGAAAAAAAACAACTAATTCGGGCCTTGTTTCCTCCACTTGGCACAGTGTTTTTTGGGTTAGAAAAAGTCTGTTCTGTTCTCCGTGTTCCAGCCGGCTTGGGGCTTTTCTGGACGCGTCCACGCTGCGTCTCTTTTCATGCTCTCTGCCCGACTTTTTCTCCCCCGCCGCCTCCCAGACTCTCCTTCCACCATCGGCCCCAAGGATTTATTAGAAGAGTCTCGGTCTGCTTATTAATCAGCCGCTCTCTTTAAACCGCTCCCAGTGTTCTTTTGGAACGGAGATACGTGCAGCGCCGCTCACGCGCACGTGCACGCGCAGTTCCTCCTCGTTTCTCGGCCGACTGAGGCGGTTTTGATAAACTCTGAGGGGTGTTGGGCGTTGGAAAGGGCCGCGGTTATGAATAGCAGTTGCCTGCCTTAAAGGTCGCGCTACTACAGACCCGGCGGCTTCTTCTTGACGCCTGAAGAGAAGAAGAAGAAGGGCTTTCAGGACAAATTTCTCTCACTCGGGAAGTTTTGGGGGGTTCTGAATCAGAATTATCTCTTTGGCAGAGTTGGAGGGGAGGCATTGTAGGTCCAGTGTGTGAACTTTGGCCTGATTCATGATGCCCATAAATATATTGATAAAAGTATATTCTCACAATACAATAGAAGTAACAAGCACGTACGATGTCGTGACATCACGCGTGACATCAACTCTTTTCTGGTGATTTTCTGGCCTTTATCTTTTTTTTGAATGACTTAAAGACCATAACTTAAAGATCTACAATAGAAAGATTTGCTCAGAATGGCGTCTCAGGTCAGAGTCGTCCTGTCAGCCGTTTTAAATGTGTTTATTTTTGTATTGCGGCCCATGGAAAAAAATGCTTTTTGGTCCCATGGGATTTTTTTTTTTTTTTTTTTTGCTGCAGTACCTCGAGTAGCCACTGGGAAAAATCGGTACGCCTACATATTGCCAGTCTGGTATCCAGCTCTTACAATACATCCATGAGGTATCCAAGGTTGTGTGTCCGTAGTTAGTTCACTGGCAAGCTCGGGAGAGGGAGCGAATGAGCGCTGCAATCTAAAATCTGACCACTAGATGGCGGAATTTTACACGCTGTCCCGTTGAAAGAAAAGTGTTATTTGGAAAGCAGTAAGCTGCCAGTGCGTTCTCCCACAGGCAGGAAGCTGGAATGTTTCTGTGATGGGGGGGGAAATAATGTGAAAGTCGAAAGGAAGACGACGCTAGGGGTGACTGGTGGGGGAGGGGGGTTGACGGCGCTAAAAGTCAACTGGAGAGACGACGTGTAAACTTTCCCCGTCGTTCGGCTCGGACCCCGTGCTGTTTACCTGCGGGGGCCGAAGTCGCCCTGCTGTTGTCATTTGCACACGTCTCCCCTTGTTACCTGGCGAGCTGCGGACGCGCTGCCGCCGCTCCGTCCGCCCCTCTGTCAATACGTCTGATTGAGCTCCGTCATTAGGATTAAGGGGGAAGTGGGGTGGGGTAGTGGGGGGTAGGGCAGGGGAGGGGGCAGAGATGGAGCGGCGGATTGCATTGATCTCTGAAAGCTAACCCCCGTAGCCCCGGCCACTTTTATCCGTCTCTATTTTCCCATTGTGTGTGTGTGTGACTGTGTGTGTATGCGACTGTGTGTGTGTGACTCTGCGTTAGTGTGCTTGTCCCTCCTCCAGCTGTTTACTCTTACATTCATGCCCGTCTCATCCCTCTTTTATCCGTTCTCCCGAGTAAACACTTTCCTCCCTGCCAATCTTCTTTCCTCTCTTTTTTTTTTGTGCGCGCGTACGTGCATGCGCGCTAGTGTGTGTATGTGTGTCCTCGCCTCCCTCCTCCCTCTGTTTTCATCTCCGCTGCTCCTCTTTTCTCCGTATCGCCCGTGTATCTGTGTCCTTCCCTTCCTCACTCTCTCTCCCACCTCCACCCCACCCACAGTCCTCCCAACCTCACCACCACCACCACCACCACCACCATCACCCTGTCTGCCAGCTATGTAGGCCTCCTCCGTGGAGACCCGACTGGTGCAGGGGTGTTTTATTTTTTTTTTCCTCCCTCATTTTTTTCCCTTTTATTCGCGCTCACCTCTCTCCTCCCTCTTTTCTTTCCTCGGCGCTCTCCTCTCTTTTCACCTCTCTTGACTCCATCCCCCAGTTTTTATGTTCAAGCCTCCTGCTAACAACCCAGCCACCTCCTGTCCCTCCCCTCCCTCCCTCTACCTTCTCGCTCTTTTTATTTCTTTTTTTTGCGAGCCTCGCTCTTCGCTTGGCTGGCTGACCGACTGTGCATTCCGGTGGCGTTCAAGAACTTGTTGCAAATCAGGACAGATCTCCCCCAGCAGATGCCGGCATAGGTGCAGAATCTGTCCGAAGCTACGGAATGTGTCCGGGGTCTTACGGCAACTCTATTAGGACAAACTACATTGCAGTCAGATAGATAGATAGATAAATAGATACATATATATATATATATATATATATATATATATATATATATATATATATATATATATATATATATATATATATTGTGTATATATATATATATATATATATATATATATATATATATATATATATATATATATATATATATAGAATGAATATAACAAAGATATATCATTTGTTTGTTCGTTCGACCGCAATGTAGTTTATCTAATAGTTGCCGTGTGTGATGTCGTCTGCAGTATCTATCTATCTATCTAACTATCTATCTTTCTATCTATTTATCTATCTATGGCTGTGTCTCAATTCAGGGTCTGCATCCTTCAAAGCCTGCATTTAAACGTCATAGCACTGCGTGAAGGACTGTCCCAATTCACTAAAATTCGGGGTATTCTCCGAATCCGCCCTTCAAATGCGTCCTCCTTTTAGCCGATTCGGAGGATGCACCGCAACTATCCATCGCGGCCTCCCGTATCTCCAGGATGCTTTGCGTGCTGCTGCAAAGTATCCTGGGATACTGGGAAGTCAGCTGAAATGGCGGCATCTACTGGCAAAGACAGGACATAAATTTAAGTATTCAAATTTCACATAAAATATTACGTTTTTTACCGTAGGGTTTTTACTTATTTGAACATCCAACGGCATGCATGCGGAGCCATAACCCCAAAATTCAGTTAAAGCATGTGACTGTTAATGCTGAGTAATGGTTAATTTGATGCTATAAAAACGTCACTTTCGGGGTTGGCCAGCTGGAAGGAAAAGCGGTGACGCAACCAGGAAATACGCCAAAGGCTAGACTGTCCCATGTGGTTACCGGGGAGGCGGGTCTTTCGTCGGCTGGGTCCTTCTGAGGAACCGGCCAACGGAGCAGGACCCAGCCGACCAAGGATGCAGACCCTGAATTGAGACACAGCCTTTCTATGTGTCTATCTATCTGACCTCTACGTAGTTTGTCCGAATAGAGTTGCCGTAAGACCCCGCACAGATTCTGCACCCACACCAGAGATCGGGTGGACGGTGCAGATGTGCCCTGACTTGCGTGGCTGCCTCGGAGGGACTCAGGGTCTCGCACTCCTCTCTCTGTGACTGCCTCCTCGCAGTTATTTATTTTGTGACAATTTCATCCCCACCCCCGAGTCTGAACCCTCTGCTGCCCCCCACAGGTGGATCCAGATCGCTTGTCCGCGCTTGTCCATCGACTGGGGCACAGCCTTCGCCAAGCCGCTGCTTTCCCCGTACGAGGTAGGATGAACGCCGCCGCTCCGCAGAGAGAGAGAGAGAGAGAGACTCTCGTCAAGGCCTTGTGTTTTTTGGTTTTTTTCTGGTGTCAGTGAACAGTCCCTGCCCCCTTTCTTCTCCTCCTCCTCCACCTCATGTTTGCTCCCTTCATCCCTGCCACCAGCAGCTCGAGCCCACAAAGCGACAAATCAGCAGAAGACCAGCCCCCCCTACTGGCTAAGCTGTCACTCACAGCCTCTTATACCTGCCTCCACCTCCGTCTCTCCTCCCTCCCCTCGACTTTGCAGCTGCCTTGTTTTTTCTTTTTACCTTAGAGAGAGAGAGAGAGAGTCCCATCACGATTCATTTCAAAGCGAGTGTTTGTGTGCGCGGCGCAGCAGCTGGCGCACCAAACCCCGGTGATTGGTTTGGCGGCTGTTGAGTGATTACGCGCCGCATTTGATGTCGACGCCTCACTCGGCCGTTTCCCCGCAGCAGAGACATACTGCTGTTTTGGAATCACACTGATTGGCGGCAGTTGACTCACCAGCCGCGAATATTGAATGGAAGATATGAGACAGTTTCAGCGGTTTTTTATTTTTGTTTTGTTTTTTTGTGGAACGATAGTGTTCTTTTTTAGAGGAACATTTTTGAATCTCAGATGCCTGAAGTGCTGAATCTGGGACATGCTTGGTTTTAATAAGTTTCTGTCTGAGCTGCCTGTAGCCTCTGCTGGAAATCAACTTTGCATTTAAAGGCCCACTGTAGGGAAAATACATATTTATGTCTTTGCTTGAATAAAGTCATTAGCAACAAATAATTTAGCAAAAATAATTAATATGTACATAAACAGCAGCTCCACAGTGTTGTTCCATTATGTATGTACTGTAGCCTAGAACCTGCATTTGCTCATTATGTGATGATTGATGATCACATACCTGTGATAACATGTAAGATCAGATATGACATCAGAAAACACCATATATTTGCTTCCAAGTCTTCCTCACTGGGCCTTTAAGCAACTTGCCACTGCATCTTTTGACGCTGCGCATGCTTCCGATTGTCCTAATTCCCCCCAGTAGTGAAGACTTGTTTGCGTTGCACGTCTCGCAACACTGTGGCATTTACAATGAAGACGAAGGGGGGGGTGGAGCGAGAAAGGAGAGCGGGGCGGCGGCGGCGAGGGTACGGGTTGGGGGGGGCAGTGGCGTTTATTTTCAGTCTGCCTCATGTTATATTTATAGTCAATAAGACACACTTGGCTTTCCTGTCAGAGCAGGGATTAGCAGGAGCAGCTAGCATCCTCGCACAGAAGGAGGCAGTTGGGTGAGAAGGGAGGAGAGCTGTGGGTGAAAGCCGAGGGAGCCGAGAGGGAGGGAGAGGAGGGTGGAATAAGGTTAGAGGAGGAATGTGAAGAAAACTCCTGCAGGAAGATATTTTAGGAAAAGGGAGGGCGGGGTTTGGAGGGGGGGATGAAAAATTTATCCCTGTTTACAGTGAGTCTGTTTGCTTACTCGGAAAAGAGATCGTCAACGCACACACACACACACATCGTACCGGGAGCTGTGGCAGTAATAATAGTGAAATGTGAATGGAAGAATTATGTGTTTGTAAATGAAGAGGAGAAAAAGATCAATGCTTCACTTCAACAGTTTCTCATTAGAATCAAGACAAACTGCAGAAGGCGACGCTGCTTCCTCTGTGAAACAGGAACAGAGGAACGACTGCCTCCGTTTATTGCTCTCCAGTAGAGGAAGGTGACATGTATGGAACATACTCCAGCTTTGGCAATGTTCAAAATTGAACTCGGGTGTATTATAGTCAATACGCCACACAGAAGAGTGCACGCACACCCTGCGCAAACCTGATGAAAGCAGAGTTTGTCACGGCCAAATGTTCATTTAATGCATCAAACGCGCTTTTTTTTCTGATCCCATGACTGTAAATCATCCACATTACTCCAAAACATACAGTCTGTGAAGCTGATGTTGAATCTGGCCTCATTATTTTATAATTGATGAGCCAGGTGGCGGATAAGCAGGACAACACTTCAGTTATCTGTTTACATTCCGCTCGCTTGCTCATTCGTCTGCTCAGCATTCATCTGCCGCGCCTGCCCTTCATAATCAATATTCACACGCTCCCCTCTTCCATATGGAGCCCGTCCATATAATCTGCGCTTATGTCACCGCGCCGTCACGCGCGGCTCTGCGGCTCCCCTCCGAAAAACAGCTGGCGCGTCCTGAATTGCAGCTGCGCGGGGATTTTTAATGACAACTTTGGCCGTTTTTCTGGGCGCTGTGTGTTATGACACCTGTCTTTCCCGGTGCGTCTTCTCGTCGCTCGGCGCCTCTTTTTACCTGCTGCAGCTGGCGGCGGCCCGTTCCGGCAAGCGCGAGGGCTCGGCTTGAAGGAACGCGACGCGAAAACCCCCGCGCAGCCCCGCCGACGCAGACGCACTCATGCATAATGCACGCTTACATTTGCTCGGCTTCCTGCGCTGTCTGCTGTTTTGTTTTTTTTTCCCTTTCCTTCCCATGCCTCACTCGCTGTCATCCGTCCTCCGCCGTGTCCCAGGCAGCTGTGGCGTTGAAGGAGGTGGGCTGGAAGGAGGTCTACCCCATGGATTTCTACTCCAACCAGAGCTTAGGGCCGTGGGCTCCCAACCACCCCGACAACCAACCTGTGCGGGCGCCTCGCAGACAGGTGAGCCAGATTAAAGGATGAATGAATGACGGGAGGAGGGAGGCTGGCTGGCTGGCTGGCTGGCTGGCTGGCTGGCTGGCTGGCTGGCTGGGAGCAAATCCTCACTGTTCAGAGGCACGATGGAGGATTTTTTTTATTTTTATCAGGGTGTCACACTGACACCTAGTGGCTTAACAGCGCATGTGAGGCTGCGTTCAAGGCGTGGCTGTGCCCTTGACCTTGTGAACGCATCCTTTTTATTCCTCAGCTGTTAAAAAAAAAAAAAAAAAGAAGACTGAGTTCTGCGGCTCCCAGACACGGCGACAATTACACAAGAATTGCATTATTGTTCCACGCGATTACCTCTAATTTGTCAGAGTCACCGTCATTAGCATTAATGCTCTCCCACCTTTTTGCAGCAGAAACCAGGCGCCGCGCCAGGCGTCCCCTCCCGGCAGTGCGGCCAGGACGAGCGCGCCCCCTGCGGCTGCCAAGGAGAATGACGCAACGCTGGCAGCACCGGTGATGAAGGTGGTGGTGGTGGTGGTGGTCGTGGTCGGGGGGGTTGGAGGGGCAGCAGTCGGACCAGACCAGCCGAGCCGAGGCGAGATCTGTCCAGACTGTCTGGGAGCGAGCGCAGCCTAATCCAGAGAAACCTCACTCAAAACGGATTACCAGCCGTGAATAATCCCCCCCACCCGTTTTTTTCACAGCGCGGCGAGATGAAACCAATTCGCCGCCGCCGCCGCCGCCGCTGCTCATTCACGTCCGCGGTGCATGAACTGGGAGTTCGGAGCGTCCGCGTGATTTGAAAGGATTTCTTCCCGGAACGGAAGCGCGTGAGCCTCTCTGTAACTGAGACGCGAGGCTTTTGTCGCTATTAGATGAAGAAAGGAATCAGGGTTGGGGGGGGGGATTGTAATTGTGCACTGAGACGCGACCTTCAACTGGGTTCCTCCAGAACTGGAGTGTCGGCTAATGTGGGCGGCTTTGGTTCTAATGCCGACCAAGCGAAACCGAGCGCCGTCGTCGCACTCTGGACGAGCTTTTAATGAGTTTGCTTTCCCGCCGACTTTTCCCGGGGACCAGAGCGTGTGATGTCATTCACGCTGTTCTGCGTCACGACTCAACCTCCCTCCTCCCTCCTCCCCTTCCCTCCCCTCCGTGCTCCTCCAGCAGTCAGACTCTGAATCAATAAACCAGACGTAGTGGAACCCCCCCGCCGCCACCACCGCCACCCCCCTGCCGTCTGTACGAGTGTCTCTGACTCCGGCTCGTCACAACTGTTTCCCCGCCCTCATCATTTATTGATGGCGGGATTCTGTCAATAAGTAAACAAATGAATAAACACATTCCCACCGTGTATGCGACTCTTCTTTTGTTCGGCAGCAGCAGAGGGAAGCGCCGCCGCTCCAGCTGATCCCTGAGAACTGGTGAACTTTCACCAGGTTGCAGCATGTTGTCTCAGCTGCTTTGAAATGTCGTGTGTGTGTGTGTGTGTGTGTGTGTGTGTGTGTGTGTGTGTGTGTGTGTGTGTGTGTGTGTGTGTGTGTGTGTGTGTGTGTGTGTGTGTGTGTGTGTGTGTGTGTGTGTGTGTGTGTGTGTGTGTGTATTCAAGTATGAGCTGTCTAGAGCGAGAGCTACTTCCCCCTACACACGGTTTTTCTCCCCGGCAACACAGGCCGGCGTGATGCAGACCCAGTCACGCCAGATGTCCGTCTTTCTCGCGATGCGTCTCACGTCCAAAGTGTGTGTGTGTGTGTGTGATGCACAGCCGCCGGGAATAAATTATCGGGTAGCGGAGCCGGATGTTTGATTAATCTTAATCTTTGGTGCGATCTCACAGCAGGATGCAAGCAAGAAGTTGAGCAAATTCCTCTTTGCATCCTTTCTGCGTCACGACCTAAACATTTGTTTTGCTCTGAAAGAAAATTAGATTAGTCTAGGTAAGAAAAAATCACACACACACACACACACACACACTGCTTGAGATAATTTAAAGTGATCGATGGTCTGCACTTGTCTGTTTGCACTGCTTCTTAAATGTCCTCCACTGGTTGCAACACTGTTTTGTTGCGTCAGCGTGCTTCCCAGAAAATGAGAAAAGTCAAACACTCTATTTGCTCCTTCACTTTCAACATATGCCAATTTTTATTAGATCAGCCCTTTGTGACATCACTGGTCCTCACTAATGGCACTATGATTACAGCTTCCACATCAGTCATAGACAGAAGCTAAAACCAGTCACTTTCTGGACATTCTTTTTCTTTTCTATTTTGAAATATACTTCATTAAAAAAAACTCTGTGACACAATATTCAGTAACTATGTGTAATGAAAACACAATTGAACTTACTGTTATACTGTTACACACTGTTATATAACCAAACGCAACAAGTATTTTAATGTCAATATGTTTTCTGTCAAACCTCTAATGGGAAAAGTTTGTTTTCAAGTTTTCAAAATGGAGAAATGATTTAATTGAACTTTTTTTTTTTTTTTTTTTTTTTTTTTTTTCATTTTTAACATTTCGCAGTATGATCGTGACCAATTCATTCACTTAAAAATTAATCGTCTCTGGAGCAATTTGTTTCCCCAATTAAAGGAATCTCCTCCTCCTCAGATCATCTGGCCATCTACGAACATCCGTGCCTATAGCGCACAGTGGCCGCTAGGTGTCAGTGTTTGCTTGATAATTCAAGTCTGGGCGAGGCAGAGCAGCACTGCAGGCTTCAGACTCAACTCCGACACTGGTGTTCGCGCCTCTCAACTGCTCTGGGAAGCTAAGTAGCTCTGTTCATCCTCCCTGCTCTGAATGAGCCAAAACACAATTTTTTTGTGCCGTCAACACTGCAACTCCTGCTCAGCGGCGCCAGTTTTGCTATATAGCATTATGATGATATGTTTGCTACTGGCTCTCTAAATCCACACAGGCTGTTGATTTCACTCCTGCACTCACCACAGCAACAGAGTCGCAGTGATGTCAGTAGGCCCTGACGGCCGCTTGCTCTCCATCGGTACTGAGGAGGACTTGTTTGCGTATGGCTGGGAGTGGAAAGCGGTGATATGACTCAGGGGCCATCAGCTAATGCACCCGGAGCAGCCACACGTTCATAGGGCTTCATTCAATTACGCCACATTTTCAGTAACTTTGAATTTTGCGTTTGTTTTGTTTTTTTCTTCCTCCCTCTCAAACCTGGATAACAGTGGAGGTCTGTGACGCCTGTGGTTGTTTTTTTGTCTTTGGGAAAGGGCTGAGTCACTCTCTCCTCACGCTCACCCTTTTAAAATGCGTTCTCTTGTCAAGAAAGTGAAGCCTTCACTTCCTGTTTTTTTTTTTTTTTAAATACACAGCTTTTGTTATTGTTCAGCACTCATTTCCTGTGTACTTGGAAAATGTCTTTATTTCATATTTTTGTTTTTATGGGAAGGGCAAAGTATGTTAATGGACAAAGCACTCCAATTTTGTACAAATGTGTATTTTTTTGGAGTTGTGTAAATATACAGGGGTTAATAACAGTGCTAACATTTGTCCTTCGTCCCTGATGCTCATCAATAACAGCACAGAGAATATTTTTCGGGAGTGTTACCTCTGGAAAGCTGTTTGTCCGACACAAAAATGTTTCCTGTGTATAATTTAGTGTTTTTTGAGTCATCCCCGAGACAAAGGTCATTGGGTGGAAGTACCCTGTCCTCCCACAGTCCACGTCAGGCAGCTCTGAATGACTTTAGGTGATTGTGGTCCTGGGATGAAGTGGCAACTTGCCCTCAGTGCAACCCGCCTTGAAACTTTAGCAGCTGTGATGGGTCCCAGCACCCCTCACCTGCAAGATAGGTGGTCTGGACTTTGTATCATGAAGATAATGCATACTACAACACCTTTAGTTTAAATTAGGGCCGGTCAATTTATGGTGTATATGTTTGCATGAGCCTGGCTGGAGGGATCACATCGCCTTGGTTGGCTTTGGAACACCTCGGTGTCGAACTAGAGGAGCTGGAGAGCTTTGCCAGTGAAAGGAAGGAGAACTTATTGGAAGCGTTTGTGATATGGATGTCGGATGTATTTTCTTATCAAATCAGACAAAGATGGAGCCTTTCCCCTTTCACACCATAGTCTGCTTTCTGAAGGACTCCTTTCAGGCTCCAACAGTGTAAAGGTACAATGCAATTTATATCTCCAGTTTGCTTAATGTGTTGGTGAACAAGGTAATTTTTTAATTTTAATTTCTGTACACACACACGCACTGTCTGCCAGTCTGCTTCTCGAGTCACAGGTGAATTTTGTTTGCTAGGAGGGCCGCTTGCACATATTCAGTCTTGTAATTTCTACTTTTTTTTCTTTTTTAAAAGTCTGAAGGTCTGAGTCGTGTTAGTGTTGGATATCGTTAGTCCAGTGGAAGGTACCTTGATAGTCCACTCAGACAGTGGACCGTCACGAGTGGATTGGATGCCCTCCGGTTCAAACTGTACACTGCCTCCAGTAAGGGAAGCAGGATGTCTACCTGTCTCTCCCCAGATATATTCAGTGAGAGGATATTTTGCTGGGGTACCATTTCTGATGAACGTTATCCTTGAATATGCAATATTGAAATTTGGAAATTTGCATTACCTCTGTTTTATCCATGTATGCTGATAGCTGCACAAACTTGTCAGATAACATGAGAAATGTCACAGGGTCATAAAAAATTCATGTCATGGATCCCTCTTAGGACCAATATTCTGTTAAGTCAAAGATTTTCCAGCAATGCCAAGAGAATAATATTCATAGGAATGAGCAAAATGAGTGTGTTAAAGAACAAGTGCATCAATTGTCCTGAGTGGAAGTATTAGAGTTTGGTCTAAAGTGAAACTGTATTGCAAATCTGCGTGCTTCAAAAATTGAATATGGCCTGTATGAGACATACCCACTGTATGGTATTTTTTTTCCGTAAATGATAATGTGGAGAAACTGCTGGCTCAGTGTGTGTGTGTGTGTGTGTGTGTGTGTGTGTGTGTGTGTGTGTGTGTGTGTGTGTGTGTGTGTGTGTGTGTGTGTGTGTGTGTGTGTGTGTGTGTGTGTGTGTGTGTGTGTGTGTGTGTGTGTGTGTGTGTGTGTGTGTGTGTGTGTGTGTGTGTGTGTGTTGCGAAGAAGCCTGGGCGGCCGAGCGCGATGTGAAGGAAAATCGTTAGAAGGTTGAATAAGAGTCTTAAGTGGAAAAAAAAATAATAAGTGGTGTAAAAGAGATGACTAATTCTGCGTGGGAGGTCAGCCTGTCCCCGATCGTTGGGCCGAGAGCCACTGCAGCACAGGGCCGCCGCTAATCACCCCGTGTCTCTAACCACTCTGCCGTAGACTGGCTGCAGTTTTCTACCAGTTTTTTATTATTACGTGAGTCGTACCGGGGCTAAACGGGGCACCGTTAAGGTTTAACCACTCTTTCCTCTTCCCCTTGAAGGTTTTTTTTTTTTTTTCTTATGCGATTCAGGTCTGCGAATACATTTTCAAAGCTCCTCTTTGAAATGGTGCTTTATATTTTGACCAGCGAAGGCAGACACCCGCCTGTGTAATTGTCTTTAGAACACTGCCAGTTATGAGAATGTGCGCGCTGACCCTTTATGACTGGTGGTGTTTACTGGCATTGCTTTAGTCCAATTCCTGTAAGAGAGCAGTCATCCCATGGCTAATTTTTAATGCACTGTCTCAAATGGACAGCTGTACGTTTCACTTGTCAAAGTTGACAGATTGTTCCAAAAAAAAAAAAAAACTTTATTTAATCTCAATGCATGATGCAGATGAACTAGATCCAAGGATACAGTGTTCGCTCATCTACGATGTGAAATACATATTTGGGAGTCATTTTCCTCTTGTATTAATTGTTTACATGATGCCCATAATTGCTCAGAACTGACTACCTTAGATAAAGACCACTTACATACTTGTTCCTAAGGCTGAACAGCTAACACATCTGTTGTTTCTTATGATGATTCAACATAAATGGAAATTAATTTCACAATAACTCTATTTTGCTTTATTCATCTGTTCCAAGGTGATTGTAAATATGCAAGACTGGAGACGCTCACCTTGAATAAGAAAGGATAATACTATTATTTTGGGGCTCATTCAGAGCTCGGGGATATTTTCTGTCTCACCCAAGTCCAACTTTTTTATGAACTTCTCTTTTCTAGTTTCAACAGGTTTATGCTGCGAGGTGGCGTAACGTGAACGCTGCAGCTGTGCAATGTGTGATTTAACTGTGTTTTTTTATAAAACCCTTCACAGTGAGGGAGAGACAAATTGGCCTTTTTTTTCAATGTCTCAGACATAACCCACTTTATGTAAGATGCGGACATTGTAAACATTATATTATGTAGTGCTGCACACTGTCTATCATTTTTTTTCGGTCGTCTTTTCAATCATGTACTTTCAACTTCTCAAAAAGTTGTTCCCGGTTTGTTTGTGTTTTCTGTCTCTCTTTCTTTTTAAATGGGCTATACAAAAGGCCAACAGTTTATAGAGTTTATTGTGTGCAGCCTGGCCTTTTATATTCCATTAAATGTAGTTGTTAACTCACAGCTTTAACGCAGGTGGTCATGCTCCTTAAGACATTATGGGATAGTTCCATTTATTGCTCATTCTGATGTGGATGGACAATCTTGTGGCAGCCACATAACCTTTCTTAAGTTGCACAGAGGTACATACATATATATAAAAAACCTTCTGGACAGTGAAAGTCATTTTTAACAAATAACAGAAAACATAACATTTCTTCATTCCACCTGCCTGTCATCCAGTGTCGGGAAGCCTATTGTGATTTGTTCAAAAAAAAAAATCATATTGCATTTCGTTTGAGTGGAACTCTTCATCCCCTTGGAAATCAAAAGCTGTTATGTGGACCAGAAAATTTAATCAGAAAGTCCACAAACATTTAGGTGAGTAGCTAAAGGGGGGGAAACACAATTATATGTGAACTATCCCTTCAAATCTGTCGGGTCCACATTTACTGGCTACCAGCTTTTAATGTCACCAAAAGTTAGAATTGAGTTAGATTTGTGAGCAAAAACAAAGACACACAGTCTCCAGTGCTGGTGCTCCATTGCTTTATTATTGAAAATGAAAAAATGGGAATGTTCGTCAAACATGAAAAACAAAGTTGATATGAAAAAGCAAAGCATCCGACAAACAGCCTCGGAAGGACGTTTCTAATGTGAACTAAATCACAAGCGCTTCATCTTGAACAACCTTCCGCCTGCCTCTTTGTCTGCGACGTCCAAACAGCTTTTGCATTACGGCTGCCGTTTCCTCCCTTCCTTTCGATCAACTGCTCTAAGAGAAAACATCTGCAAGATAAATAACCCAGAATAAACCTCGTCTGGTCTCGCTCTCAGCAGCTGTTATTGCACCAGCCTACTTCAGATGTGTGTGTGTGTGTGTTTTTTTGCCCCCTAGCGACCATGGCTGTAGACTGTTACCGGTTGATGCTGTTGCTACAGTAACAATCTAATGCCACGGTCACCATGGAGACAGCGGGGAGAAATATGATTGGCTGCGGTCACCGCTGACGTTCCGGTGGTTTGATTATGCTGCGGATGCAGCCCTGGGTAGCGCTGGGCTGTGACAGGGAAAACTTCATCCGGTGTATGGAGCCTCTTCTTCCCGCTCGGCTGAACTCTTGCGGTGGCAAGCGTAGCATCGCAGCGCGCAGAGGTTTGCCAGACGTCAGTAGCCATGACTGTAGACTGTTACTGTACTTTGGAGGAGTTTTAGCAGTAAGCAGTCTAGAGCCAAGGTGTTGATGCACTGACTGAGAACACAGCGATAGCAGTGAAGCATGGCAAGATAAGTACAATCACCCTCCAAGGGTAAAGAGGGCAGGCTGGTGAAAGTCAGGAAGAGGTCGTGCGGCCTGCGAGAGAGAGAGAGAGCGCGACTCTGCCGCCACCTAATGATTAAAAGTTCCCTAATTGTAATCAAATCAAAGCGAGAGAGGCAAAGGGAATATGCATAACATGCCGTAGTTGTTCACCGCATGAGCATCAGCCAAATCGGATCATATGCTGTGACACGGAGCTCGTCGTGACCCGCATTATCTCCCACTCAGGGGCTTCAAACTCTGTGGCCCGGCTGCCAGTTACGTAGCCCACTTGTTGTGCTTGTGGTATTGATTTCCATGCCGATTATCGATGAGTCAGCCACAGGATATGGACCAGCGGGAGCGCAGGGTGCATGGGTGACTTATGCAAGCCCAGCTGAGTAAGTCTAAGACTGACGTCAGCAGCCAAGAACATCTGGCTGATCACAAAATCCGAAAAAATCAAATAAAAAAATGTTTCAATGTTTGTGCACTTTTTGGTTAAAGCTGCATAAATGTGCTTTGTGTGTGCTTTTCTTCCAGAAAGTCATGAAGAATGAGGTGGCAGAGGAGCGCTTTGAGTGGACAAGTACAAAAGTTCCCACTTTATGTGTCATCATCAGAGGTGGCAGCGGACTTGGACTAGTTCCTGTGTCGTCATGTCGACCCTGCTCTGCTCTAGCAGTGCTACTCTGTTCAAATAATCGCGTTAAAATCGAGGTAGCTGGTGAGATTTCGTCTGCAAGAGCGGAGCTCACCGCGTTCGCCTCGTGACGGCCAAAGCTGGACTCTGTCGCTGTCCGTGGTGCTGAAGCAGTCGGGGGAGGACAAACGGTCCTGGCCGACTTTCCGCTGTCGTAATTACCCACATAGACGCGCGTGTGTTATTTGTAGACGACCACGTGTGCAAGGGAAGACCAAGAAGTTTAAGATAAAGCAGATAATAATCATAGAAATAATAATTAGAAGAGCCGTAAAGTATCCGAGAAAGGGGCTTTCGTTTTTTAAGACCGGTGAAGGTGAACCTATCACTTAATTATCCTGAGCGATTTTGTCTTTTATTTTTTGATGACAGCCCAAAATCACGTTCAGAAGCGCGTACAGGGCGACACAGCTTCCGCTACATCTGTACTTGAGAGGCTCTGAGGACTTTCTGACTCACTGCACAGCCGGGCTAGAAGGTTTTTTTTCTTTCCTTTCTTTCTTTCTTTAAAACGTGGGGGAGTTGTTTCAATCGCCCTCGTTGGTATTCTGGTCCGAGCCCCTTCTCGGAGTTACACCGGGGATTTTTTTTTTTTCCCCTCTACCAAAACCCTGGGGCCTCCCCTCACCTCCCTCCTCTCCCTCCCTGCTCCCCCCGCCCTCGCCCGTGTACGTAGGCACATAGACACACGACATCTCCGCCTGCGGACGGCGCACGGGCGCCGCGCACTGTGCCTTTAAAAGCCCTCTGACGTGTGAATGGAAGCCGTCCGTATGTGCGCAGGAATGACGCAAAATTGACTTCATCTCAGGAGCGCGTCACGATGTCATTTCGGTGATAAAAGGGAAGGGGAGGGGGAGGGGGGGTGGTCGGAGGCTGGGGAATCGGAGACTGGGGAATCTATCTGTACATGAAGAGCTGCTGCTCTCCACCAGCACTGCGCACATCTTCTAAAAGGGGAACACGATGCTGTTTAATTCTCAGCTCTGCTGTCTCTCTCTCTCATTTGTTTCGAGTTTCGGCTCGAAGCATCGAAGAAGGAACAAAAAAGAAAAAAAAAAAGCCCAAACTGGCGCAGACGTCACTCCCCTGCCCTGACTCATTTAGTTTCGCCTAGAACACTCTGTTCCACATTTCCGGTCTGACCTTGATTGATTTTGTTTATATATATAAAAACGCCTATCACGGTGTCTTGGGGACAGATTTGCGGGGATGTAGCCTGTCTTGTCTGGTTAACAATCAGCCAGCACAGTCTACAACACACCCAACAAGACACTTCTTTCGCTTTTTTTCCCCACACTTGTCACTGCCCATGTGCGCCAAAGTGACTCACACTGCAGCAACTTCAAGCCTCTGTGATCTACCGTACACCGTCGAAACGACACGCAGGGGGAAAAATTTCGAAGCGGGATACATACGAAGCCCGAATTTTGTTTTTTACATACGAAGTTAGAATTTTGCGCTGCACTAAAAAATGACTCGCATTATACTGTAGAAAACATAGTGGAGGAAATATTTTTTTCGGTTTTTTAAAAAAAGAACTTACCTCAC